>CM042840.1:84703956-85303956 GCA_023653725.1 Bungarus multicinctus | reverse complement strand
TTAGGAAGAAAAGTTAGGGTAATCTGGAGGTTTATCAACTGTTCGTTTCCAATAGTCCTTCATCTGTCTTGCTCTTCCTGAGCTTGAATGTTGTACATTATTTGAAAAGCTGTGTTATGACATGAAGTTTATATAATTGATAGCATTACAGAACTATATAAAGATAGGGTTTTTTAGTTTAAGATGAGGAAAACCAAAGTCATGTCCTCTCTCAACCATGGAAGCTGTTGGGTTACTGGAGATGATCTGTCTCCTGAGTCAGTATTAAAATGCTGGGGTGCAGGAGAGGAAGGGGAGGATATATATATATATATATATATATATATATATATATATGTGTGTGTAAGGTTTTTAAGCTGATAATTTTAAATAATAAATAAGGGAGACTAGTATAGATCTATTTCGAGCTAGTTAGCTCTCTTCAGCTAGCCATACCCTTACTGGGATTCGAACCAGGGAAGTATTACATGTGAGGCAGTTGTAATTGCCACTACACCACTGGCTCTCTCCTTATCAGCTCAGGCAGGGGAATAAGTATATACTTTGTATTACAACACCCTGTTAAGCCCCAATTAAGGGAGAAAGCATACTGCTTTCTTTTCTGTCTTTCGGCTCATCACCAGAGACCATACCGACAGAAAGCTATTTGTTTCGTTGCCTTTAGTTTACATGTGTGTAAGGTTTTTAAGCTGATAATTTTACAAAGTATATACTTATTCCCCTGCCTGAGCTGATAAGGAGAGAGCCAGTGGTGTAGTGGCAATTACAACTGCCTCACATGTAATACTTCCCTGGTTCGAATCCCAGTAAGGGTATGGCTAGCTGAAGAGAGCTAACTAGCTCGAAATAGATCTATACTAGTCTCCCTTATTTATTATTTAAAATTATCAGCTTAAAAACCTTACACACATGTAAACTAAAGGCAACGAAACAAATAGCTTTCTATCGGTATGGTCTCTGGTGATGAGCCGAAAGACAGAAAAGAAAGCAGTATGCTTTCTCCCTTAATTGGGGCTTAACAGGGTGTTGTAATACAAAGTATATATATATATATATATATATATATATATATATATATATATATATATATATATATATATATATATATATATATATATATATATATATATATATTTATATTTATATTTATATGTATGTATATATATTATATATATATATATATGTGTGTATGTGTGTGTGTGTGTGTGTATGTATGTATATGTATGTATGTGTATATATATATATATATATATATATATATATCTTTGGTTCTTCGGGTTTTCTCCCGCGTAGAATTGGAAATATCTAGGCGATGTTTCGATGAAGTCTCATTCATCATCTTCAGGCTTGTGACTTCGGCCTTGTGCTTCTCAGAGTAATGTGAGCTTGCAGCTGCTTCTTCCTTTTAACTACTAGTGGGGGTGTGACTTGATTGGGTGGGGACTTGGCTGTGTTCTGATTGGCTGGGGGTGTGTTCTCATTGGTTGGGGGTTTGTCTGTGTTCTGATTGGTTGGGGGTTGGCTGTGTTCTGATTGGCTGGGGGTGTGTTCTGTTCCGGTGGGGGTTTGGTTGTATTCAGGTTAGTCTTAGTTGCTGGGGGATTTGAGCTGGTGAGCTGTGATCCTGTTGTTTGGTTTCGTGTTATATACTATAAAATCATACATTGCAAATGACTTACCTGTCAATGAATACTTCAGCTTCAACCATAACAATACAAGAGCAAACAACAGATACAAACTCAAGGTTAATCGCACCAAACTTGAATGCAGGAAATACGACTTCAGCAACAAAGTGGTCAATGTCTGGAATATTCTACCTGACTCTTTCCCAAACCCCAAAAACTTTAAGCTTAGGCTAACTTCACCCCTTTCCTAAGAGGTCTGTAGGGGGCGTGCATAAGCGCACCAATATGCCTACTGTCCCTGTCCTATTGTTTCTTTTATATTTTTTATTTTTCTTATATGTATCCATGTATTCAAACTATGTTTTTACTTATACCTATTATCTTATAAGCAATTGACAAACCGAATAAATAAATAAATAAAGCAGAGACCACAAGTATAATTTATACTCCTCTGCCTCCCAGCCCTAAAGGATAGAAATAAGTTGTGAATTCAATTAGAACACTGTTAACAAAAACATCTATTTAGCCTTCTGCTTTACCAGTGGATATGCAAATGTCTGGGGAAAGTCCACAAACATTCTTTGGAAGGTATTAATTGACTTCATTTTGAGGATCTGTGGGTAAGGATGCTGTTGCCCTTCAATTCTTGCTGAACTATAACCCTGAGCAACCATTCTCATTGGTCACATCAGCTGGAGCTACTGTGATTTATAGTTCAACAATATTTATAGTTCAACAATAACAATATGTTATACACCACATAGTCCCCTTTCCTCTGTGAGCCTTTTGGTCATTGGTGTACTGTGTAATTAATTAATGATCTAGTATAATTGTGATACACCTCAGCAAGTCAAGTGAGAGCACTGATTGATCTCTTTTAAAGAAAAAAGTATAATATATTGAGTGAGAGAAGATATAAATTACAAAAAGGTTAATATGATTATTCAGCTTTTGAGTATGATCCAAAAGTTTTCAAATTAATATATCTAATAACTGTGCATTTATATTAGCACAAGCATAAACCTGCCTTACAGAAATTATATTAAACCATGAAAGGAGACAGTAATTTTGAGAAGGATACATCTATGTAGATTTGGGATAGTTCATAATCCATGTATTCCTCACTCAATTACTATTATAGACAAACACAGCTTGTCTTTGTACTTAGTCTCTCATATTGGCTAAGTACTCTTAAAGTCTATTAAAGAGCATTATCATGTGAACCTTTATTAGACAGATGAATAAAACATCTAAACTTGAGAATTTTGATTTAATACAATTCACCTCTTTTAATGCCATGGGATTAATAAAACCATCTTATGCTATCTGGAGATTTCAAGCATACCAATTACAGGAAACTTTTTTCTTAGCCGAAGAGTTCTTCAGATTTATGAAATGTTTACTGTTAATGATCATGATCATGAGATTGGGGTTCTTTAAATTGTTGGTCTGTAATAAGATCTTCCTGATCATTAATTTAATCAGTAATAAAAGGGCTGATCTGACATGTATTACCAAAATTTAACTTGGCCCAGATGGGGATAGCCTTTTCAGAAATATGCCTAGTGATGGAAAAAATTTTTCTTGAGAATTGACTTGTAAAATGGCTGGTGCACTGAATAAGAAATACTGTTTTCCAAAACATTCCTGACAAGGAAAACCCTCTGAGGTTCTTTGGGGATGGGGGTGGGGGTGGAGGGGAGGAATAAGATCTAAAGCATTTGTGAATTTAATTGTAAAATATTATTTGGACTGTCAAAGTTGCTTTTGACAGAATATATTTTGTTTAAGATTGTGCAATGAACATAAGAAAAACTACTATATAGTTTTGGAAAAGAACACTTTGCTTATGGGTTGAATAATTTTACTAAAGTAAATCTGTATAATAATTTTACCAAAGTAAATCTGCCAATTCCCTTTGGGTAAATCTAGTGCTCATCTGTTTAAAATTTGTATTTAGCTTTTTTTGGAATTGGAACAAATGAAAATTAAAAAAAGAAAAGAAAAAAAGAAAAAATATGCCTAGTGATATTTTGGGTTAGAGTCAGCCAGCACTCTGGAAAGGTGATTGGCTTTAAGGATTAGTCAGGACTGTTGCTATTGTTCTAACCTCACTGCTGCATAACAACCTCCCTGACGAAGCTACCTGATGCTATTTCAGGGCCACCAGTAAAGTTCTTGAACATTTCAATCTAGGAACAGGTCTAAGTTGGCTTGAGAGTTCATGGTCAACATGATAGCTCTGGGCCTATCTCACATCATCCAGAACTTGATATGCAACAATAATCACACTTCAGATTTGGTGTACCTGCCAATACATGAGTATAAGATCTGGAGAGGCTCTTGATATCATGATCAGCTCACATCCTGATTTCCGTGGGATTCTCTAGTGCCACCTTCACTGCAAGGATGTGCAACTTGTTAGATCAGTTTTCCCACAGTTACTGATGAAGCTAGGCATGTTTCAGAGAGCCTTGGTGGACAACTGAAATAATGGGTTTTCTAAGGTATTTGATTGGACTGCACCCATGCAACTTCTAACCTCTCTCCATAGTTTATAGAGCAGTTGAGGGAGATGAAATAAGAGATCATATATCTATAGTGTTTCTGCTTTGCAACTAAAGATGAACATGACAGAATGCAGGTTAGTGTTGCTATTAAGGTCTATCTTATAGTGATAAGGGCAACAAAGCAACATACTTCTCTGCCCTTATTGCAAATTGTTGCCCTGCAGCTTTGTTTCAAGTGATATGAATCTTTGATTAAAGAGGTCTAGAGCAATCTTTTGCAGGACATTTGCTCCTCATTTGTTGGAAAAAGTCACTTGAATTTGTTCATGGTTAGACACTGGCCATAATGTAGGGCAGGGGTCTCCAACCTTTTGGACCTCAGGGACCACCAAACTCATAATTTTAGATCCCAGGGACCACTAACTGGTTCTGCGGGCATGGCCTAATTTGTGGGTGTGGCTTGGTGGTCATGTGACTGGCTGGGCATGGCTTGTATGTAAATATTATAAATATTTATATAAATATTGATTTTTTTATAAAAAAAGAGCAACCTTTACCCAAATCAGGCAAAGCAGGCAGGCAGATTGAATTGCTCACAGAATCACAGATTCATTCAGAAATCTATCTATCTGCATTGGCTAGCTCAGTCTGCCACATAAAATTTGCTTGCAAGTAAACTCATAAAATTAATTCACAACACACCATGTATGTAAATATTGATTTTTTTTATTTTAAAAAAGCAACTTTTATCCAAAATCAGGCAAAGCATCACATTGAGTTGCTCACAGAATCATTCAGTGATCTATCTATCTACCATCGGCTAGCTCAGTCTTTCAAATTTGCTTGCCGTGAGTCTGCACTGAATTTGCTTGCAAGTAAACCTTCAGTCCTAAGGGAGATTTGGCTGTGCTTAGCTAGAAAGCAAGAAATCCAATCATTTCCTGCTTCTTAACTAATCTAAATCTCCCAGCACAGCAGAACAGATGATTGTCGGAAAAAGGAAAAATAGCAATTTAGCAGACAAGTTTGCTGGGTAAGGAGTGAGTGGGCGGGGAGGGTTCGCGCGGGCCATGTGGGCTGAGCAGCTTGTGTTTCTGCGCAGCCTGGATTAATTGCTTTGGGGGGGTGCTCTGGGGGTGAAATTTCTCTTTGGCCCACCAAAATTTTCTCACAGCCCACCGGTGGGCTGTGGCCCACCGGTTGGTGACCGCTGATATAGGGCCAGAGGAGATGCATGTCTTGCCCATTATCTGTGACTGATTTGAATCTGAGGAAGTGAATAGGATCTTTAACTGAGTTAAGACAGCTTCTCTTTAAATCCATGCCCCTTTTGGCCTAAGGGTGAGTGGTGATGTCATATGATGGGTTCTAGCAATGGGTTAATTCTTTGAATGAAGAGATTGTTCCTTTATCTTTTAAAGTGACTTGGGTTCACCTTTTCTCAAGAAGTCATCACTGAACCCCAGCATCCTGGACAATTTTCATCCAGTATCTAACCTTGTCTTTGGGAAGAAGGTGATTGAGAAGATGACTATATAACAGCTTCAGAAGCCTTCAATGAAATGGATTATCTGGATCCATTCAATTTGGATTCAGGTATGGATGAAAATGGTATTGGTCACGCTTTTGGATGATCTGTGGCTTAGACAGAATGAAGGTTGTTTATCCATCCTTGCCCTACTTGACTTTCTGGTCTTCTCCTAAGACACTAGTTTTTCACAGGTCAGCTAACGGAGGCCATTGACAATTGCCATGGTCCAGGGAGGACTAGGCTTTCTATTTTCTTCCCACACAAATGAAAAGCACAAAAGCTTGTGACCTGACATCATGCCAAAGTGTGAGGCAAGGAGTCAGATATCCATCACATTCACTAGCATCCTGATTAAGCCATTGTGGCCTTGCTACAATTTTTTATTTTAATAAAACTAATTATAGATAATTACAAGCACATAATACTCTACCTAGATTTATATTTGACTTTACAATTTTTAGAAGTGATGAAAAATAAAATACCATCTTGAGAGACCTAGCTCTGGAAATAAGGAAAGACCCCGAAATAAAGTTTATACAGGAGTGGATGATGTGACCCATGCACTAGATACAAGTATTTTCATTTAATCCGATAACTGTTTAAGACCCACCCAATCAAGATTCAGTATTTGTAAGATTCCCATGAAGAGAATTGAGTTTACTTCCAGTTTATGAATCCAAGATGCCTCAAAACAAAATGAAATATTAACACAGTCAGTTTTCTTTGTTGCTATTACTACTAAAAATTGCACGAGCCTTATTTTGTCTGCTTTACATTTATGGTCCTTTCCTGACTTAGTTGGCAGCAGGATCAGGCCCATTGCACTTCTGAATTATTAATATTCTTCAAATGATAATGAAAACACATAATAATTATGATAAACACAATATCTCATTAAAGTAAGAGAGATGAAGTCTTTTGAATTTTTCATCTGAAAAATAAAGAACATTACATTAATAAGAGTTAATTATATCATTAAATATTTACAATTACTTCCCCTTAGTAGATTTTATTTTTATTTAATATATTTCATTTCTAAATATGTTTAGCACTTTTATGAGGGCTGTCCATAAAAATCTCATCAACTTATGGGGCAAAAGGAGAATTAGTTTAATGTCTTCATATGTGAACGTATGAGTGCGTATGTACATATACACACAGAGTCACATTTAGAAATATAGATGCCACATACATATTTTATGTTTTAGTTATCTTTAAAAGATGCTAACAATATTTTTTATTTCATGAAAATGTATATATCTATATTCTCCTGAAATAAATATTTCATACAATTTGCTAATGCATCATATAAAAATATTTATTTAACAGAATGTATGAATCACTTGGTGTGCATTTGGCTTTAATAATTTATATTTACCACCATACAATATTTTCACAGGAAATTATGATTAACATTAAGAATTTGACTTTAACTGACAGTAGCTAGGCAAAGGGAAATGCCGAGAAAACAATTCAACTCTTGCACTTTATTAAGTATCATGCAACTCTACCAGGAAAAAGCTGCATGCTTCTAAAGTTATCAACTACAAGTGATTCTAAATTAAGATACAAACTATATTTTTTATAATTGTTCCTTTATGTTTCAACTTATGTTGAATTGTTTTTCTAAAAAAGCTAGTTCATTAGTGAAATTTATGATTTGAAGTCTAAAGAATGCAAATGTTTCAATGCAAACTTTCCCTATACTACTTCCCCCAGAAATGTTGGTAGTATAATTATAAGAACAATGTCCAGTATAGCCATGATTTGTAAGAATTGTACATATTTACAGTACCAAGTCATTGAGAGAACATAATTTAGAAAAACCCAGTTTAGGACATTAGCTTAAAATAACAACAATATTCTCTAGAACAACAGCAAATTAACATAGGTGCAGGACTGTCAGTAAAGTCTGGAATTAAAATCTAACCCAACTACCACTCTGTAGACTTTTAAAATCTTATATTAGCCAATTTGGAATAGTGGTTCCTCTCATGTTCCTGTCAAAGGCATGATGTAAGGTGCTTCTGGATTGAAGGTATTAGCAGATGACAGCAACATTATCCGGTGGGCGGCTATTTTCATGTTCCTGTCAAGGAACTGGAGTGAATGATGTGGAAGCTCACCCCATTAAGCAGCAGCACTCAGATCCCAACCCAGTGTTCCAACCATGTGAGCGATCATGCTCCTTGGAATAGTAGTTAAGGCATCAGACTATAAATGTCAGGTGGTGCTCCATTCAAATTCCAAGAAAGAAATACTTAAGACTCCATTAATTAGAGAAAAGATATCTTTTACTGGAAGTCAAGTGATAGCAACAAAAGAATTCTGAATCTGAGAAAATGAGCGCGTAAATCACATATACAAAGTGATGGCAATGTTCCCACCCCCAATAGTTCAATTGGCTCATCCAATTAAAAGTTGTGTATAGCATCATGTGAGCATTTCCAGGAGGTGATGAGGCCTCTGTCCGTTGACCTTGACATATTTTGATAAAGAGTCGCTGCTGTGCATAGCATAGGATAGAAGCCTAAGCTTTACAGTTCTGTTTTGTAACACTCCAGCTCGCTTCCCATAATCACGTCCCCCTCCCCCCCATTACTTATGACAGCCGAAAGATGCAAAGGAAAGGAAGAAAATCTTGAAGGCTGACAATAAACCAGGACCCTGATAATTATACTTCTGCCTTAGGCACAAGCTGATCTGGGTGATCTTGGGTCAATCACTCTCTCTCAGACTTAGGAAGAAGGCAATTGCCAACCACGTTTGAATTCTTGCCAAGAAAACGGCAGGTACTTGTCCAGGAAATCGCCTGAACCAAAAATAAATTAATAAAATGCTAGCATTTAAAGTCCAAAGTGCTCATGACTTATGGATGTCAGCACTTTGCTTGCCAATTCTTTCTCTGCTCCCAGTTATAGTTAAGGAAGTAGATTTTCTTAATTTTTTTTAAAAAAAGGATTTGGGATATTGTGATAAATCCCTCCATGACATGGGCAGCTTGATCAAAAGGAGAGAATTGGATTTATTATTGAATGTTATTTATATTATAATGGAAATTTAATGAATCCTGTGTATGAATCATGCTGACCATGATGTGCCCAAATGAAATACTACTGCCTTTACTTTTGCCTGTTGCGTGCCCATAGACACAGATACAGACACAAACACACACAGACACATACACACACAGACATACACGGACACACTCACACAAGGTTTGCTTGATCAAAAACATGATGACATGATGAATGGAGGAGATAAATATTTATTTATTTAATCAGTTATACCTTTCTAGCCCCAGTAGTTCTGGATGATTCTCAGATAAAGGTATACAGAACAATAAAATAAATATAATGATAAAATAAAATAATAACAGGTGGAAGAACTGGAGAATCACCAAACTTTACTCAGAAAAGGGCTTTAATTACCAAAGGAACAGAGCCAAGCCTTCAAGACTTTCCACAACATATTAGGTTGTGGTCCATTGAGATCTTGGGAAAGGAGCTTCATTTTTTTTCTGCTTAAAGAAGAAAAGGGATTCTTCTGGAATGCCAATTGATGGCATGTCTAATATCTATATGTCCATTGGATGACAAACATGATATAGGAAAGATGGATGTAAGAGTATTGAAGGATAATACAAAACTCTACGTACTATTAAAACTCTCATTGTATTTATCTGTATTTATATGTTTGTCTCTTTGTTCCCTAAAGTTAATCCAAACAATACATTATACCACAACAGTTTTTGTATCAATTACCTAAAATCTGATAACTTAACAAATTCATAAAATATGTAGGACAAATTACTTCTGTAAAATTAAAATTCTCATAGGATCCACATCAGCTTTATTTGCAAAGTTGTGGCCATTGCAGAATACCTGTCATATAATTGTTATTTCTGACACTCTCTGTCAGCTTCCCACAAGCAAAGAGAATGGGGAAACTGGTAGAAAGTCAGAAGTCAATCATCTCGGGAGATTTCAATCATCCAGATCATGGTTGTTCTAAATCAAAAGGCAACTGGACTTTTTTGAGGGCGGTTTCCTTGAAGGCATTTTACTCGTCATCGAAAAAACTTCTTCAGTTCAGTTCAGAAGTTCAGTTGCTTTTTGAAAAGCACTTTTGGATCAAAAATCAATCCTGTTCCCACTGCTTTTTTGCCTCCCTGTGATCTTTCTGTTGATCTTTTTATGTAAATAAATATTAGTGAAGTTTATTTGCCAGCACAATTATTTGTTTTTATAAGTACACTTCTTACATAATCACAGAACCTTCCAGAGTTGGGTTAAAAAATAATGACCAAACAAAAATTTAAATTTCAATCTGGTCACTTCAGACTCTGCTACCTTTCTTTCAAAGAACAACCCAACTAGTCACATGGTTGTCTAGTTAATAAATGAAAGAAATAAAATTATACATACTGTAACTTTTTAAAAATAAAATAAAGGACACTGTTGATATGAATGAAGCTGATCTGATTTTTGAAATAAAATTTATGAATATATAAACAAATTTACTAAAGGTAGAGTTGGTTATGATTATGAGATAGAATCAATTATGTGCCAAAGAGATAAACTGTATGTTAGAAAGTATGGTGTCATAGTTGGAATATACATATGAAATTAAAAATACCAAACTTGGTAAAGTTGCCTACTATGTTCTAGTGAATGCTGATAATAAAAGAGCAGAAATTTGTTTTGAAAGTAATATGCACAATTTTAAAGAAAACAACCATTAGATGACACTAAGAGATGGGCAAAACAAGTTGATTTAGTATAGAAATTGGACAATTCAGCAATCCAAGATTGTTGAACAATTGTTGAGAAAAAGATAGTTTTGAATACAATATAAAGTTTAAAAACACATTATTCTTATGTACACATATACACATAGTAAAGCAAAAAATAAAATTTTGAAAGGATAATTTATTTGACTTTCTAATGAAAGATTAAAGACTTAGTTGAAGATATAAAGATGAAAAGAGGTCCTGGATGGGAGGCAGAATGTTGTTGGTTTTTTTGACAGTACCAAGAATGGATCTAGAAGGAAAATAGTTTTAGAAGAAAATACAATGATATGTTTGTTCAATTTTCTTGGAAATGGATTTGACAAAATTCTGACTGAAAGATTAAAAAGGAGTAAAGTTAATACAACTAATTAGTAAAATTAACACACAGTCTATTTTGTAAAATAAATAAATGAAATAAAAGATGCCAGGCAAGTAGTAATAATTTTTGCTCTCCACAGGTTATTCAGAACTGCACTTTTTTAACAAAATATTTAATTTAGGGAAGTATGCAATAACCCAAATAGTCTTCAGCGATGGAATGTTTTTTGCAAATATAGAGCTGAATATAATAGCAGTTAAGCATGGATGAAAACAAATGGAATGCTTAATGAATGCTTCAAGAGGTAAGTCAAGAATATGTAATATTCCCATGTTTCTTTAATGTGTTTATGGATAAATGTGTAAAGAACTTGTGATGACACTATATTTGTTGAGAATGTAACAATCATGTATTTTGGAATGCAGGTGATGATGTGTTGTTAATTGAGAACCAAATGATTTTTTTTGTTATTGTTAGATAGTATCATATGATGAGAAGTATCAAACTGAAAATGAAGCTATTAAAGACCATATGTTTGATACAGAAAACACAGTGAATAATTGCAAGTTGTATAAACATGGTAAAAATTATAGCAAATTAATGAATTTGTGTACTTGGTACAATGCTTATTAATGATAAGAAAATGGATAAAGAAATTTTGACATATGCAAATACTAGTAGAAACATAATTAACAGTGGATTATTTAAAAGAATGCATACTGAAGGAATCAGTTGTCCGTAGTATTTTTTGCAGTTTGCTATATGGAAATGATAACTGGACCAAGAATGAATTAATGATAAATGGATGTTGATTAAATACAACAATGAGCATCCAGTTTAAGGACATTGGTGTAGTTTGATTGTATAGGGTGATGATCAAACTGCAAAACAAATATAAGACGAAATAGTAAATGAACTGAGAAGAAGACGATAGAAAGTTCTGATTGGAATGATTAATTAGATTTTCAAAAAAGAAAAAAAGGTAAAAAGCATGGACGTAAATTTGGAGAAGCAATAGGTATATTCTCCATGGACCAAGTCCAGATTCTGGGCTGAGTTGCCAAGCCAAACTCTGATACCAAAGTTGCATGTAGGGAATCAATGACTCCAAGGAAGAATATATCCTGACCCTCAAACTTGTGAGTCTGCATCAACTACACTTCTTTGTCTCTTCCCAACTAAAACAAACCACCCTCAGAATCAACCAAATTAACAGAGAGAACCACAGACAGAAGAACACCATGACAAAATCATTAAGGATTTGGATTAGAACCAAGAACACCCAGTTCAAGGTTCCTTTCAATCCTGAAGTGTAATATGACGACTAAAGCCAGTAAGTAAAGAGTCTGAGAGCAGAAAAACTATTACCTAGAAATGATGTAGGTGCTCTCAGAAATAATAAACAATAAACTAACTCTTAGTCCATGAATATGGGGTAAAAAAGGTAGGGTTTAAAATGTACAGCTGGATTCCTAGATTGCTCAATAGCTAACCTTGTTCTTAAAAAGAATTGCAAGAAATATTTTATCAAAATAAAGTGACTTATTTACCCTAGTCTTGCCCTTACATATTTCACTGTTAAAATTTCATTCTGAGAGATTCATTACCATGCTTAGGGAGAAGTTCTGAAAGTAATTTTGGATCAGATATTCACTCTCAGTGGAACTTACCCTACAGGCTTAAACATTAAAGGGTTGATCTACATCTGTGGTCTTTGGGGTTCCTAGAAGAAAAGATGAAATAGAATTTGAGGAAAAAAATAACATATGATCATTACAAGTAAGGCAAAGTAAGGCAAAAAAAAGTAAGGCAAAAAAAAACAAACCCCTTCACACTTGATGACCTAAGAAATGTTGTGGCTGCTTTCTCACTGTGCCTGGAGCCTGTGAGAGCCTGGATAGGAGCAACAAATTTCAACTGAATCCTAGCAAGACCAAATAGCTTTGCATACATAGGACACCAGGATCTCTGGATGGGGTAGCATTGCCCCAGACAGATCCAGTTTGCAACTTGTGGGCACTGCTGTTCTGATCAAGGCTTCTGAGACTGCAATTAAGTACTCTTGTTTTATTTCAACGCTGGGAATTATGTTCATTGCCAGCCTGTAATGAGTCCCAAACAGTCCCTCGAGATAAGCACCCACTTTTCTCTCCTTTGAATTGCTGCCAACAACTCAAGTGCCAAATGAACTATAAAAAACCAACCAAGGTACAAAGTCCACACCGAGCTTCAGGGATTAATCTGAACAGAACAAACGACTTTGCTTCCTACAAAGGTTTCTTCACCTTTGCTTCTCTTTTATCTTATGGGAGGGCCAATCACCTCCAAGCCTTACTCCCGAGTCGCCCCTTTTGTCTCAGCTGCTCTTGCCTTCTAACAGCTCTGCGCACATGTGCACTGGGAATAGGCTCTCCTTGTTCCTCTGCCTCACTGCTGCCAAACTCTGGAGGCTCCGGAGTCAGCACATGACTCCCAGATGGTCCTGGCCTCATCTCTGCATCAGACACAGGATCCTTGTCCGAGTCCTCTCCAGACTCCCGGACTGGTCCCCGTTCTTCCCCACTGTCCAATTCCGCTGTCATCTACACAGGCTGCTGCTGAGCCACAACAACTGTCTCAGACAGATCCAGTTTGCAACGTGGGGTTCTCTTGGACTCATAACTCCTGCTTGAGGCAGTCATGGCTAATAGAGCCTTTGCACAACTTTGTGTTATGCACAGTTGTGGCCTTTCCTGGATCAGGATTCCCTGCACTCAGTCATTCAGTTCTTAGTAATCTCATAGCTGAGTTATTGTAATGTGCTCTACATGGAGCTACTCTTGAAGAGCATATGGAGGCTACAGCTGGTGCAGAGTGCAGTGGAACAGGCTGTTTTGGGGGCTTCAAGAAGAACCCCTATAACACCACTGCTTTGCGAGCTGCACTGGCTGCCAATCTGCTTCCAGGTGAAATTTAAGGTTCTGGTAATCATCTGTAAAGTCCTTCATGGCATGAATCCAGGTTGCTTGAGGGACTATCTCATTCCATTGGGATTGGTCCATCCCACTTGTGCCAGCAGAGGACGCATGTTTCAGGTCCCATCAGCCCAATTATTCTGGCTGCTGGGGTCCAGGGGGAGGGCCTTCTTGCTCTTGCCTCTGAAACATCTTGCCCCACAATGTGAGGTTGGCTCCAAGCTCCTACCCTTTTGCAAGACTTGGCTCTGGCAGTTGACTTAGGACCCCAATGGGGGAACAGTGCTGTGGAGGTAATTAATCAAGAAACAATAGATCCCGCCTCCCTCCATCCTACTTACATGTTGTTAAATTTTAAGGTTTGGTTTTAATTTATTTATGTTTTAATTTACATGTACACATACATTTTAATGACTGTAAGCCACCTAGAGTTTTTCTGTGTTATGATGGACAGCCAATAAAATAATAAGTAAGTACATAAATAAATAATGTAGTAAAAAATTTTAAAATATGAAATAGACAATCAGATCATATAACTGAAATGGATTGATTCATTGAATCTGGAGCACAAAGAAATGAGTAGAAAGAAAAGTATAACTAGAAAAAAAATTACCATTATAACTATTATTAACCTGCCTGTTTAATTATACCATACGATAGCTGGTAAGTGATAGACATAATAGGAAGAAACTTTGCTACCATTAAAAAATAGCTGAATTTGAGAAAGAGAGAGACTATGAGTTCTCATGGCAGAAAATCCCAAAGTGGAGTTACCAGCTCAATTCTGAAATGACTATATACATCAATGCATGAAAGATAAATACAGCTTTCTGTAAATGTGCAATATTTCACAAAAGAAAGACACTGAAGCGGAAACATTATTCTAAAATTACACTTAATATCTGTAGGCATTTACAGGAAATACAGCTTGTTTCATTTCGTAATTTTCTTTTGACTTGCTTCTTTTTTTTTTTGACTTTCTTTTGAGCTATATCTTTTTTCCCCCTCCTTAATCTCATTGACCTGATTATCATATGATTCAGCTAAATGTGAGTTTGGGTTTAGACACAGAAATCGCTGTAAACTCAATAGGGCCTAAAAGGAAGTAGAACTTTATCAAAGCCCCTTGATCCTCCCACCTCATTGTGCACAGTGAGGCAATTTGTTTTCTTTAATTTTGTACCTTTCAATGATCAGAATGTTAATGAAATAGAATGGAAAGAAAGAATTGAAGCAATTTCATGGTGTTCCATATGCCATTTTGATTGCATACTAATATTTATGATTATTGGCATTTATTAATTTCTTTATGAATTACATGCTTTGATGGGAAGGGAATCTATAGGGCAAAACAAAATTATTAAAAAGTCTATTGACCTGATCATTGGTTAATCTTATGCTTAAAGGAATAAGTAACACAAAGTATGACATAAAATCAGTATTAAGCTTAAATCAATTTTATGTGGAACAGAGGCACTGCTTTGCTGATTACACTGGTTACAAAATGGAGAACTTTAACAAAAATATTTCGGTGTTTCATTATTCCTTGTGAACAAAAGATCATCTTGATAACTAACATAATTAATAGAACATACAATGGTATTGCTACTTTTATTATTATAATTATGCTGCTGTTTTTAATGAAGGAGTATTTTGTTTGAAGTCACCTTCAGTTGAAGTTGGCATTCAGGATCTGTCAGCAATTCTTTAATTGAGTTATTTATGATGGGTAACCATACAAATCTTTTAAATAAATAAACATTAAATAAATAAAATAAAATCTGTTGAATCTGCTGAACAGTAACCATGCTGGCTGGATTTATTTCTAAAGTCTTCAGACAAAGAGAGAGAGAAAATACAAGTTCTGCCACCAAATTCTGCTTACTCCTTCGCTGGCCGTGGGGGGGGGGAATTCTGACCCCCACAGAGAGGGCATGCAATTTGGGTGTCCTCCTGGATGTACGGCTGTCATTAGAAGATCATATAGCAGCCGTCGCCAGGGGGGCTTTTTGTCAGGTCCATAGGATCTACCAGTTGCGGCCCTTTCTGGATCGGGACGCACTTCGCACGGTCACATCTGCCCTCGTCATCTCCCGTCTGGATTATACCAATGCTCTCTACATGGGGCTCCCCTTGAAGAGCACCTGGAGGCTCCAGCTGGTGCAAAATGTGGCCACGTGGGTGGTCTTGGGGGCTTCTCAGAGCTCCCATGTTACACCACTTTTGCGCGAGCTGCATTGGATCCTGGTGGCCTTATGGGTGTGATTCAAGGTGCTAGTGACCACCTTTAAAGCGCTCCATGGCTTGGGACCTGGGTATTTAAGGGACTGTCTGCTGCCACCGTCAATCTTTCGCCGACCAGTGTGCTCTCATAGAGAGGGCCTCCTCGGGGTGCCGTCAGCTGGACGGCTGGTGAACCCGAGGGTTCGGGCCTTCTCTTTGGGAGCACCCTCCCTCTGGAACAAATTGCCCCCAGAGATGAGGACCATCCCCAACCTAGTGACCTTCTGGTGCGCACTAACAACCCACCTATTCCATCTAGCCGGTCTGGCCTAGAGTTATGTGTAATGGTTTTATATTCGGTTTTTAAATGGTTTTAACTTTCTTAATTCCCTATTTTTTAATTCTTAATGCCAATTTATTTAATCCTTTTAATGTATTTTAAATTATTGTATTTGTATTTATATGTTTTTATTTTGACAGTGCACCAGCCCGAGTCCTTAGGGAGAGGGGGCGGTATACAAATTTGAATAATAAAATAATAAATAATAATAAATTCAGCTTACCATATGGAAAGTGTTGGGTTTCAGGCAGGGGCTGTCTCAGGTTGGAGGTCCAGTAAAAGATGCCTGGGAATGACTATCAGCAAAGCTTAGCCAACATGTTCCTCGCTCTGCCTTTGTAACTTTGCCATTTTAACCTGACTTTTTAGAGGCATACCTTTGACTTCTGATTCAACATAGATAGGGCCCTGAACCACAGTATTTTGTGCTTATGAGAAAGTATGATAGCTACAGATAAGCTAGCTGGCACTCTGAAGTGAAAATTCAGCACCAAAGAGCTTGACTCACAACCTTGAATTAGGGTGTGGTGCAGTTAACATCCGTGGTGTGCTTATTACTCTTGGATAGATTTATTTCAGACAGGTGTATCCAGTAATAAATATGAGGCTATTTTAATAATTTGGTTCATAAGAATATCTCACTTGTAGTAAAGCAAAGGTTGAGACTATTCTTCCAAAATAATAAAGGATGAGTATGATGCAATATCATCATCAAATGATCTCAGATCAGAAAGTTGTAACATGGTGAATTACAAATCAGCACTTTTCAGCCAATGCAGATGGGTGAGAAATGTTGAGATTCATCTATTAGGGTTAATAATTCTATTTTGATTCCATTGCATTTGTAACTGCTATCATAACTAAGACTAATTCTTGAATTTCTTTTAATAGTTCCATTTTTTCCATTACACAATACAAAGTGTTTCTGTGGAACTCAGTTAAAACAGGCAAAATTTTATATTTAGGCCTAATACCAGAATGGGCTAGCAATATTTTGGAAAACAATCACAGATGACATTGCTCTGTAGTAACCCTCTTCTTATCCAAAATGCAAGCTCTGGGTTCTGTGTTCCTGCTGCAGTTTTAACATACAGCTTTATCTCTATGTCATCCAAAGTGAACTTGTCTGTTTTGGCTGGTGTATTTTATTTCATTGTACACCCATCCCAGAAGTTCACCTTTTACAGAGGCTATGAATTTACAGCACAATGATTATAACACTTCGCCTTTAAATAAAAGGATGTTGGTTTGAAATTGAGTAGATTTTTAAAATTATTTTTCTTTCTCTAGGTTATTTTTCTCTGAGCTTTTTCAAAATAAGTCCAACAGTGCATTATTTCATTCATTCATTCCCAATCATTTGAAGAGTTTCAAGGAAAATGTGATCTGGATTTAAAAGAAGAAAGATTCAAAACATTAATATAGAAGCATATGTTATAGGTCTTTCTTCTTATCAAAATATTGATGAAATATCCCTTGTGATCTCCACTCTAGTAAAAGTAATCCTTCACACTAATAAAGTTTCATAACGTAGGTCTGGAATATTACAATACAATAACATCCTGTTTTTGGAGTCCATGTCTATGCTTGGTTTAAGCTATCAAAATAGTTGTCTACAGCCATGGCCCCAACCTTTTGGGCACCAGGAACTGAATCCATGAAGAAAGATTTTTCTGTGGAACGGAGAGGGAATGGTTTTGTGTGCTGCCTGCATCCTGTGGATGGGGCTTAGCTAGTTTGCATGGATCATGCGGTGGACCGATGCTGGTCCACAGACTGGGGGATTGGGACCCCTGATCTACAGATTGTTATGTTGTCCTTTATATACTGGTTGACTCTTTGTTCTTCCTTCTAAAAATTTGGGCCGGCTTAAAAATATATTTTTAAAAAAATTAAATCAGTTTACTGATATTTCCATGAAAACTTTGTTCAAGTGTAATTGCCATTTTGAAGGTTTGGGTTTTAATGGCTTTTTGCTTTCTTTTTTTATTTTTTCTTCTATAAATCTCCATTTTTATGATATTACCTGATTACTGTAGCTGAGTTCCTTATTTATGAATGACTGTAAATAGATATATTAAAGATGTGACTTGTCAAACAGGAAGAATCTTTAGTTATGCAGATTATCAATGCTGGTTTGAGATAACTCTGTATTGCAGTGTTACTGTTTTAAAATTTTGCTGCCTTTTTATGGTTGGAATTGAAAAAGCTGATATTACAAATGCATTGGTTATGCATTGATAATATCCATAGATATTATCCAAATTTAATACTCTTACTTTAGCTTTTGTTTATCATGCATGTATGTCAAAGTGGAATATTATGTGTCCTTAATGTCTTAGCCTTCTCCAGAAGGCTGGTTGGTCTTATAGATGTTTATAATCATGAATCTTTGAAGGATATGAATTGGGGAAAGACTGCTATGCATCTCTGATGAATCTGTCTCAGGTCAATTATTGATCAGTAACTTGGCTTTCTCTAGATTAGACTGCAGCCATACATCGATAAAATTTCTAGGAGTGAATTCAAATGTATTTATTTGTTTAGCACTTTTGTTTGATTTTGTGTGAGCTGAGCATTTTAATGGATAGTCAGTTATTTATTCCCATGCACTCTGGCACAAATGGTTAGGTGTAAATATATATTGGTTCATTTGGAATTATGACACCAAATTCAGCTATATCAGGGGTGTCAAACTGGATTTCTTCTAGGGCCTGATCAGTATTGTAGTTCTTCTCTGTCGGCTGGCGGTGGGGTGAGGCAGTGGGGGGTGGGTGGAGGGGATAGATGCCTCCTGCAGCACCCTGCACCTTGTTTTCACCCTCCATGGCCTCCTGCAGCACTCTGCTGGGTGAAAACGAGCCACATGGCCCATTTTTGGCCGGGTTTTGGGCCATTTTTGCCTGATTGGGGCCTGTTTTTGGGATTCTAGTAACATCTGTGTTACTTCAATTTGAGCTCCAGTGTTTTTTAAAATAAAAAAAATCTAATTAGCAAATCTATCATGTAAAATTTTATTTGATCTAGTTAAAAGTCATGACAAGAAACACTACCACACATCTATTGGTTAATAAATAGCAAATTAAAATATTATTCAAATATCTCTCATGTTTGCATCTCAAACATAACCATCATTTATTGTGGTTTTCTCCCTCTGTAAGACAGGTTTAAAAAAAAGACTGTGATGAACTGTAAATAGTTTTCTGATTAGTTTGCACAAGAATGCTATTGAAGTCTGGGTAGCTATCTGGGGTGATGGGGTAATTCAGTTCACATAATGATCTCCAAGAATTATCTTCCATTGAACTATGTATGTGTGATTCGTAAGTAACTGTGATATTAGCCTTCATATTTACTCATGAATCATACATACATAGTATGCAGTTGAATTCAGCTGGATGGAATATTTTGGTTTTTGTTTTACTTGGATTCTTGGAGACTGCCTGCAATTTTCTTGGTAATTTTCAGAAGTGTTTGCATTGCCTCCTTCCTAGGTTGAGAGAAAGTGGCTTGCCCAAGGTCAACCAGCTAGCTATACCTCTAAGTAAGGACTAGAACACAGTCTGCCAGTTTCTAGCTGATCACTTAACCACTATACCAAATCATTCTAGGATGAAACATAAGTAGTAGAACTACTATGTATATTTATTTCTTTTTCATTTCTTCATTGATTTATATTAATTTGTAATAGCAATAGCACTTAGACATATATTGCTTCATGATGCTTCGCACAGCCCTCTCTAAGTAATTTACAGATTCAGCATATTGCCCCCAACAATCTAGGTCCTCAATTTACCGACCACAGAAGCCAGTGAGACTCGAACAGCTGAACTGCTGGCAATCAGCAGAAGTAACATGCAATACTTCATTCTAACCATTGCACCACCACCAAGTTTTATCTTATTTAAAAGGTTCAAATTATATATATACAGGTATGCAGGTCTTGGCGTGTTTGGGCTTAGATATGTAGATGACACTTTTGTAATTTGGCCACCCAGGAAAGAAAAACTGGACAACTTCCTCATACACCTCAACACTCTACACCCCAAAATACAATTCACCATGGAAACAGAAGCCAACAACCAACTTCCCTTCCTGGATATCCTAATTTACAAAAAAACCAATGGCTCCCTAGGACACACCATCCACTGGAAGAAAACACACACCAACTGCTACTTAAACACACAATCCCATCACCACCCTGCACAAATCAACTCCGTAGCCAAGTCCCTCATCTCCAGAACCAAACACCTAGCTGACAAAGACCACCTGAAAACAGAATTACACACCCTCACTAGCGTATTAATTTCCAACAAATTCCAAAGAAACACAATTACCAACCTAATCCTAAGGGAGACACCCCTCAAAAACTGAGACACAGAACAGGACAACAGTATCGCCCTCCTCCCCTACATCAAAGGCACCATAGACAAAATCAGCAAAATTCTCCACAAACACAATATCAGGACAGCCTTCGGCACTGACCAAAAAATAGCCAACATCCTAAGAAACCCCAAGGACAAGATTCAGCTAGAAAACCAAGGAGTTTATGAAATACCATGCAACAATTGCCCAGCCACATACATTGGACAAAGCAACAGGAGAATAAATGCACGCATCGTAGAACACAAGAACGCAGTCAGAAAAGAAGAAAATACTTCCTCCCTTTTCCAGCATCTTAAAGCCACAGGACATGAAATTAATTTTAAGGGTACCAAATTAATTTCCAATACTGAACACTTCAACAAGAGAATAATCAGGGAAGCCATCAAAATAGAGAAACACCCCATAACATGAATAAATGGGATGATACCTCCCGACTACCAGACATCTGGAAACTAGCCCTTATCAACAAACGAGTCCCAGACATGAAAACCAACACCGGACCCAAAACAACACATGATGCCACCACCAATCTCCCTCACCAGACTCAAACCCAAACCCATCCCATAGACAAAAGGCAACCACTGTCCAGAAACCAGACCATGGCTACATCACCAGCTGCCACACCCCCGACCCCCAAACCAAGCAAACTGACACACGCCATGAACACATAGCCAGACCTCAAACTCGGAGCCAAACCAAAACCTGGAATGTTACATCACAGCCACCCGCACAGGATATCACATCACGGAACTCAGGAGGTTACACCACAAAACTTCAGGATGTTACAACACAGCCAATGACCCAGGAGATTACAGCACAAGACTCAGGAGGTCACAACAATAAAATTCAGAAAGTCATCACACAGCCCATTACCCAGGTTGTTACAATACAGGAGGCTGATAGACATACAGCCAGCACCTCAGCCATACAGGTTCTTATAAAAAAGCCAACCAATCTGGAAACATCAACTCCATCAACCAATCAAGAAATAACAATACAGCCAACCAGCCCACTTATAACAGAGCCAGCACCCCACACCTCCCCACCAGTATTTATAGAGAGACGGCAGTTCTGGTCATGCTTTGCTCGCATAAGCACAAAGCTGAAAGTACCAGCCTAAAGATGGTGAGTGGGACCTTGTCAAAATGTCACCAAGATACTCTCAATCTTACACAGGAAAAGACCCAAACACACCAAGACCTGCATACCTGTACCCATGAAAATCTACAAAAACATATGTATGTATGTATGTATGTATGTATGTATGTATGTATGTATGTATGTATGTATGTATACATCCAACACATGAAAGCCACAGGTCATAGCATCGACTTCAATGGCATCAAACCCTAGCCACTATAGAAAACCCCAGCTACAGAATTATCAGAGATTGAAAAAAGACCTGAAAGCATGAATAGAAGAGGTGACTCCACCAGACTGTCAATTATCTGGAAGCCTGCACTCACAAACAAAAAAATCTCCACGCCACAAGCCAAGCAAACACCTGGGTTCAAACAGACCCCCCCCCCCGATACGTCCAGCTCAAACATACCCCAACCAGGCACCCAGATGAAATCTAGCTTCCTAATAAATGATAGCCGTCCGTTTACCCGAAGTCAAGCTGCACTAAAAACCTCCAATACAGGAAACACAATGTTGCCAGCCAATCAAGACAAAAAAACGCTACAAAACAGACAGAAGATATTAGAAACACCAATCAAGCAGAACACAGCAAACTCCAAGCCCAATAAACACAGACCAAGACTCCCAACTAATCAGGATGAAGAAAAAAACATTCTAACACAGCAGTAGGCTAGCACCAAATTTAAAATGGCTGTGAAAGCCTGACTCACCTACAAGCCTGATGATGTCAGATGAGATTCTGCCAAAACGTCGCTACAACTTTAAAAGCACAACTATAATCACGTGGGAAAATACCCGAACAAAGCTGAATACCTTACATATAAATACCCACGAAAACTTAAGAAAGCACACACACACACACACATATATGTTTATATATATTTATATATATTTGTGTTAGGTTTTGAGCTGATAAATAATTAAACAAGGGAGACTAGTATAGATCTATTTCAAGCTACTTAGCTCTCGTCAGCTAGCCATACCCTTACTGGGATTCTAACCTGGGAAGTATTACATATATATATTTATATATACATATATACATGCATACATACATATGTATATATATATAAATACACACACATATATCCTTTTAAACAATGTAAAAATGATTACAAACTAATATAAAATAAGGAAAAATGAAAAAGAAAGAAATCAAAGACAAAACAAAAAAAAATGCAAGAAAAGAAAAAAAGTTGAAGAAAAATAGAAAAGAAAAATAGAAAAGAAAAATAGAAAAGATAATCTTCACAGCAGTTATAAATACAAATATATTTTAATTCTCTAAAGTTACATGATACTTCCCTTCTTTCTATAAACTATGCTATCTAGCATTAAAACCATAAATAACAACTTCACTTTTTTCATTTTAAGCAAAAAAGTCTATCAGAATTTCCAGCACCGATAAATGTAGATGGTGTCTTTTTTCTAATCAAAGAAGTTATTTTATCCGTTTTATCAAAATCAGACACCAGCTATCTTTTCCACAATGTTGAATCTTCCCTCTCTATGCATATACTGTAGTAATCACACCTTAATAATCATATATTAAAATAATCTTCCATGGCATTTTTTTCTAACTATTTATCTACCAGTCCTTAAGAAAAGGTTCTGATTTCAATTGAATAATCTTGAAGAGTATCTGGCAGTTTCAGCTGTTATAGAATGCAATAGCAATGGCAGTTATGTGACCTCATAGAAGAATGCATGTCACACCTCTGTTCTGCAAGTCCATTTGCATCAGGGTCCAATTCAAGGTGCTGATTTTAATTTTTAAAATCCTTCATGGCCTGGGATGAGACTATATATGAAACCACTTTTCACCAGGTATATCAACTCATCCCATTAGATCTGACAGAGAAGGCATGTTGGGGGTACCAGCAACTAGGGATATGCATTTGATGGGTTCCAGCATATTCTCCATTATGGTGCCCGCCTTATGGAACATTCTTTTCTCTCAGTTTAAATTAGCTCCATGTTTTTTGACATTCCACAAATTCTCCAAGACCTAGTTAGGTAATCAGTGGCTTCCAGGGAACCAGAAGCATGCCTTGATGGTTTCATTGCTGAGGTAGCTATTCTTATCCTCTCTTTGCCTAGAGTTTGTATATTTATGATTTAATGTGGATTTTTACTTTATTAATATACATGCCCAGAATAACTTTTTATGAGATCGAAACTAGATAGATAGATAGATAGATAGATAGATAGACAGACAGACTGACTGACTTTAAAATCTTCTGAATCAAAGCATGTATTTGGATTAATTTTTAAACCTTTTTTTATATGTCCACCTAGCCTGCTAAAATGTAGATAATTGTATATAATTTTTCTGACATGATATACCAATGACATGATGTAAAGCTTCACAGCTCCCTTATTATTATCGATCCATTCAAAATTTGTCTCTATGTGTAATCTTTGGTAAATTTTTCACTCACTTTTTCTGAAGAAATTCCTTGATCTTTGAATAAAGTAGTATAATACTGATGAAACAGTTTTTGAATATTTGCATTAACTATTATTACAATATTCCTTCCTATTAATTTTAATACATTTCTTTTTTCTTCTTACAATTTGTATGCCTCCCCAGTTTATTTGCAAATTCAACATTTCTATTTTTTGTATAATTTATATCTTTATTTCCATCTCTGTCATTGTTTCTTCTGTTAAAGCTTAATTTATTGAATAATAGCTGTCAGTTCTCACAATTTTTAGAATTCTAAAATTCTGCCATTTTGAATATATTATGTTGTAAATTAATTACATCATAAAATGTTTAAGAAAATGAGGTTTTTGTCAGTTTTCACAAGCTTTGTCTGTGAAGGTTGCACAGCGGTTGAGGGCACACTGTAAATCCCTTTGGCTCCCAAGCCCCTTGACTCACTAACAACTGCAATAATTAAATTCCTGTGGTCTTATGAGAAGCAGTTCTTTTTGGAGCACAAGTAGGTGATCCCCTCATTTCACCTGGCTAGCAATTTCACTGCAGTGCTGTGTCTGCTTGCAAAGCAATAGCTCTTGAAAGCCAAAGCCTTAATAATTAAAATTGCAATAGCCTTGTTCTCCTATTCAGTAGGCATATTCTAACTATTGTGCAGAACTATTCCTTTTCTCACCCAGAAAAGATTTTGGAAGTAGAACATTGGAGGCAAAAATGGCTGTTGTAAATGTTTAAAACATTATATGTTGAGTGCTTTTTGTTAATAGAACCCCATGATAAATTATTAAATTTAGTGAAAATGGCTTACCTAATTGGATCTAGACTAATTTAAATACTTCATTACATATCAACTTTATTTCAGAGAAGTGGTAGTTCGATCATTCCTGAACAAATCTGGTCGAATTACCGAAGATCCCAAACTTAGGTTAGGTGCTTGAAAGAATGATGTCTTGACAATAACAGTTGCACCCAGATATTTCTTTTAGAATAAAATAGGAAGATCCACCAATATGAAATCAATTAATAATTTTATGGGACAGAATAATAAATATGTATACAGACTGCATTTAATAATAAATCACGTCACACAATATTAGAATTTTCTATTGAAGACTGCATTTTCTGTTGAAGACTATCTTGATTTATAAGATATTAAATATTTTAATAACAAGATAAACTCCTTTATTTCTCCAGCCCTCTTTCTTTTAGAATTATTTTGTTGAATATCTATCTGAATATTTTCAAAGTTAGGAACATTGAGAGTGCTTTATATATAAGAGAGTCCTGGAATTGAAGACAGAAAATGCTTACCTTATCACTTATCATATTAGGTAGCTTATCACTCTTCCCTCTCTTCCATCTTGGAGGGCAATTATATAATCCAGGTGCCAAAAGCAATGCTATCCTGGAGCATGTTCCTCTGACACTAGCATCTGGCTACTTGGCAGTCTATCTAACTGATATCCTGTCAGCTTTACTGTTGTGACCTCATAGATCAGTATATGTATAAAATGCAGATAAGCTTTCTTCTCAATTTAGGAAAAGATCATCCTGACCTTCATCATGCAAAAATGCGTTGAGTTTATGTTGTTCCAATATTTTAGTTTCCAAGTATTTTCTAAGGTGATGCTGTTCTATCCATGTTAATAGAGTTAATACAAATTAAATGTAAGTACACAATTAAGGATAAATCCTTTTTACCCATATCTTATCCAACTTTATATAGCAGTTACTATATGATATAATTTCAAAGTTAAAAATTATCTGCTTCTTGAAGAATAGCTCAGTTGTAGGTAAAAAACAAAATCAATAATGGTGGCAAATAAAGTTTTGGGTTACCCTGGAAGGTGGAACAAACTTAGGGAACATTTTTAGTATCCCAAGACAACAGAAACTTGTATTTCCCAAAAATTCAGCTTAGGAAAGAGAGTTTAATATTGGATGACTCTTTGTTGCCAACATTGCAAATCACAACCTAAGAACTACAAATTTGATGTTTACCATAGATAGATTGAATGGAAATCAATAAGATGCTCAGAATCTAAAAATCCTGATTATGCAGTGTACATCTGACTTGTAGACAAGCCCAAAGATGAAATTTAGAATGATTGGTTTCAAAGGTTGCCAAAGTTTACAGTGTAAAGGAACTGGTTAAAAGAAACATAGGAAAGAAGCTGAGTTCCAAGGGTGCCATTTCAATATTTAATAAGGATTCTTTATGGAATGTTATTTTCAATCATAATAAAATTAGGAATAATTAAAAGGTAGATGGTCAGTAAGAATTTCCTTTGCAAATTTCATGGGCATTTTAATATTTTTGTATACCTGAATGACTGGCTAGATTGTTTTCCTTCCTGTGTTCCCCTTAAAACCAAGATATTTAATAGTTATAAAGTAGCTTTAGAAAGTTGTATGTCATACAAATAATGTATAGAACAATAAGAGTCTTATTCCAAAAATATTACCTTTTTTTAGTGTGCTCTTGTGATTTATTTATTTATTTATTTATTTCATAATTTTATATACCGCCCTTCTCCCGAAGGACTCAGGGCGGTGAACAGCCAAGTAAAACACATACAAAACACAGATATAAATACGATTAAAAAAGAATTAAATTATAGGCTGCCCAAATAAAAATCTAAAACCCCCGATTAAAATAAATTAAAACTTCCATACCCCAACCAACTAATCTAAAACCCCTTATTTAAAATCCCATTTGAGTCAGCTCAGGCTGGCCTGCTCAAAGAGCCAGGTCTTCAGGTCACGTCTGAACACCCTCAGGTCAGTGATTGTTCGTAGCCCTGGGGGCAGACCATTCCAAAGGGTGGGTGCCCCCACAGAGAAGGCCCTATTCCTCGGGGTCACCAGGTGGCACATAGAAGGCATCGGGACCCGGAGGAGACCCTCTCTGTGGGAGCGCACCGGTCGGTGAGAGACTACTGGCAGAATGCGGTCTTGTAAGTATCCTGGTCCGATGCCATGGAGCGCTTTAAAGACCAAAACCAATACTTTAAAGCAAACCCGGAAGGCCACCGGCAACTAATGCAGCTCGCGCAGGAGGGGCATCACATGGGAGTATCTCGATGCCCCCATAACCACCCGCGCGGCTGCATTTTGTACCAGTTGAAGCCTCTGGGTGCTCCCCGCAGGGAGCCCCATGTAGAGGGGATTACAGTAGTCCAGGCGGGAGGTGACCAGGGCATGGGTAACCGTGCGTAAGGCGTCCCGATCAAGAAAGGGCCGCATCTGGTGTATCAGGCGAACCTGATAAAAAGCCCCCCTGGAAACGGCCGTGATGTGATCTTCCAAAGACAGCCGTACATCCAGGAGGACAGCAAGATTGCGAGCCCCTTCTGTGGGGGTCAAGATCTCATCCCCAATAGCCAGCGATGGAGTCAGCTGACTATATCGGGCCACCGGAAACCACAGCCACTCAGTCTTGGAAGGGTTGAGTCGAAGCCTGTTCCCGCCCATCCAGTTCCACACAGCCTCGGGCAACGGGCCATAACCTCCACAGTATCGTTGGGGTGGTTTGGGGTGGAGATGTAAAGCTGTGTATCGTCAGCATAAAGATGACATTTCACCCCAAAACCACGGATGATCTCTCCCAGTGGCTTCACATAAATGTTGAACAGAAGAGGGGAGAGGACCGACCCCTGACGCACCCCACAAACGAGGGGCCTAGGGGTGGACCTCTCCCCACCGTCAATACAAATTGCGAGCGGTCCGAGAGGAAGGAGGAGAACCACCGCAAAACGGTGCCCCCAATTCCCAACCCCTCCAACCACTGCAATAGGATACTACGATCGATAGTATCAAAAACCACTGATAGATTTAATAGGACCAGGACAGAGGAATAACCTCTGTCACGGGCCCTCCAGAGATCATCGACCAACGCGACCAATGCTGTTTCGGTACTGTACCCGGGCCTGAAGCCCAATTGGAACGGATCTAAGTAGAATGCTTCCTCCAGGTACTGAGGGAGCTGACGCGCCACCACACTCTCAACAACCTTCGCCAGAAAGGGAAGGTTGGAGACAGGACGATAGTTATTTAAAAGAACCGGATCCAGGGAAGGCTTCTTGAGGAGGGGCCACACCACTGCCGTTTTCAGGGCAGTAGGAAGAGCCCCCTCCATTAATGAAGCATTGACAATCCCCTGGAGCCAGCCTCGTGTCACCTCTCTGGAGGTAGAAACCAACCAGGAAGGGCAAGGGTCCAGTAAACAGGTGGTGGCATTCAGCCTCCCCAGTAATCTGTCCACACCCTCGGCGGTCACAGGATCGAACTCCTCCCAGATAACCATCTCAAGACTTGCCCCAGACACCTCCCCCAGGACCACCCAACTGGAGTCCAGCCCATCCCGAATCTGAGCGATTTTATCATGCAGAAATTGGGAAAACTCTTCTGCCCTACCCTGCAAGAGGTCCTCCCGCGCTCTCGGCTCAAGCAGAGAGCGGGTCACTCTAAACAGAGTGGCAGGCCGATTTTCTACCAATGCAATAAGGGCGGAGAAATGCGAACGTTTCGCCGCCTCTATCGCCACTAGGTAGGTCCTAATATAGGACCTCACCTGTGTCCGGTCAGACTCGTGTGATAATGGACAACGCCACAGAAACAGTATGGGAAAATTTAATATATAGAGCACTATATTTTTTAAAAAAATTAAAGTTCAGGTTTTGTTGATATGATTTAGATCTTAGATAAATAAATAATTTGGATCCAAAAGTTTCCACTAGAAAGTGAAGTTATTTTGATCTTTATCAAAAGAGAGTGCAGATGTATTATAGATCCTCTAGCGAGAACAGTAAAGGTAGTTAATACTGAGCTTATTCAATGTAACTTCGTAATGTAAGTATTATATACATGAAATTCCTGGTTAAAAGCTCAAAACAGAAGTGAAACATCTCTGTTATAATTATATTTGTGATTGCCATTAGAATGGCAATATAAGGAACATGGATCAGATATAACAACAGCTTGAATTTAATCTAACACAAGAGAGAGTGAAAAAACTTTTATAAAAGAAATTTATAAAAGAAATGAGCTTTTGAAATATGTCTACAAAATAATTACATTTACATTTTTAAATGAAAATTGCATAAATAAGGATAAATCCTAGATGAAAATTCAGTAGGATGGGAAAATGGATACAGATTAATTCTTAAAATATTTTTGACCTATAAAAACAAACAAGAGACACCAATATTCATCTATTTAGCAACCCACAAAATGAAAAAGATCTACAATCATCTACTCTTATCTTAACTAATGATGACATCATAGTAACCGAGTCATGTTGAAGGAACATACCCAAGAAAGGGAAAATTGACCTGGTAATGGTGTTAAAAAAATTATGCAAGACTGTTATAAGAAGTTTTCCACCTCCACCTCAATGAAATTAGAATTGAAGTTTCTAATGCAGAATACATTCTTTTTTATAAAGAGTTAATTAAGTGAAATAGGAACAGAAGTGTAAAATATGGTTAAATCCTGTTTCTTAAAGAGAGCATATAAAAAAAGTATTTTTGACAATCCTAGTTGAATAAAGAGTTCAGGGATGTTAATCATGGCTCCTTTTATCTGACAGCTTTATTAAGATCAATGTTTTTGTTGCCAAATTAGAATGGACCTAAAGTGAACTTCCCAGCAGTTATTAACACATGTCTGTGTTTGCTGGAAGGATTGGGGTACATTCATATGAACTGCATTAGCTGCGAGTTACACAATATCTGCATCATTTTTCACAGCTTTGTCATTAGCTGGTAATGATTTGATTATTTTGCAGATGAATCACAGTATAAATCTCTTTCACAAACACTACCTCCAAGTATTAATCAAAACCATTAAGGCAAAGCAGTCAGTGCAAATTAAAAAATTTGCATGTCTAAATTAAAAATTACAGTAATACATCATAAATAAATCTTTTAAATTCTCAATGGCCTCTGTGAACATCCCCTTTTTGTGCCTATAATGAGCCCTTGAATGGTAGGAACCCCCACCTTTGTAATCACAATATAATTGAATTTTAAAGATAGAATTCAGGTTTTTTTGTCTGAAGCAAACTCTAGACCTTATTGAGGGACCTGAACCAGAACAGAAGGTGAAGATTAAAATTCAGGTCCTATTTTGCATCTTCTATGTATCTCCAATTTGCAGCAAAGTAAATATTTGGAAAAGATGATATATCTTAATCAAATAGCTTTGAAATGTGAGAAAAATTACTAGTTTTTGTTTTAGTCACTATTAAATTTTGTTGAGTCATCTCATCTCACATTCAGATTGGTAGGAGATTAAAGAATGTTCTTTAATTTTTTTAAAAAAGCAAGCAAGCTATCTTTCGCATTCAGATTCATACATTACATTTGCTTTCACTGTTAGCAATTTTCCCCTCCTATAATTGAGGCTAAAGTTACATTTCTGAAATTTGCTTTGGAAATATTTCCTTCCATCTCTCTATGCACCCATCCATCCACCTGTCCATCCATCCATCAGTCCATTTTTCAGCAGTTCCAAGATGGTTCCACAGCCATTTGCACTATTCAGGTGACCTCAAGGGCACATATAAACCTCAAGTCTCAACGACTTTCAGAGAGAGAGTGCTAACAACCAAATGATTGTAGGGAATATAAATCCTTAAATCCCCCACCCTGGTAATCAGCCTCTGACCTTTCTGAATTTCTACATAAAAAAGGCAGTGCAGCAAACCAAGGTTTTAATTTCTCCCTCACCAGAGGGGCAGAGTGGCAGCTCTTTAGGTATGTGTCAGGACATTCAATTCACAGTATTATAGCAGTCAATTGAAAAAGCTGATGACGTGCTGAATGAAAAATAGCTGGCAGCAGTTTGATTTGATTTGATAATAAGGTAGATCTTGATTAGTGGGGTTAATGAATCCCACAAAATTGTTGCATTATACAGATCTGTAATATTTGAAACGATATTTCTATGGAAAATAGAATAATTGGTTCCAACTCGGTAGAAATAGGCAATTAAAATTTTTAAACATAAATTTTTGCATGTTTATTAATGAATCACTCTGTAGCAGAAAAAAGGATAAACACATATCCAATGCTATCTCCTGTACTCTGCTGCTGTTCTTCAAAATCAGCCTCCTCTTTTTTAGTTTTGCTTGAATGGAAACCTCTTCACCATTTTGCATATAAAACAATTAACCTGTAAAATCCCAATTGTCCATATGCTACTGTCAACTGTGCATAAGCTAGCCTTGCATTCCCTGAACAATGGTATCAATTTGTAAACTACACTAGATCAAATTTTGCACTATTAGAACTCACACTACTCTACCTGTATTAGTAATAATAATAAAAACTCTTTTGAAAACATTATAGATTTGATTCAACTCCGCCACTAAATTTTCTTGTGAATGCTAGTCTGCTTTAAAAGAGCTCTGCAATTTTAATGTTAAGACGCAAGACATTTATCTCAGAAGAAATTGATACAAAAAAAGTTGATACAAGTTTTGTCACATTAAAAAGTTAAGGAACATGAGTACTATTGATGTTTGTTTTGCTGTTATTATTTTGTCTTAGTATGCCTTTATTTTTGAGAATAACTTTTGTTTGAGGAAATTGGAAATATGGGTCCTGACTGAAAATAAGTTGCATAATCTTATTTTAAAGCCACTCAATTCTTCCAATTAGATAAAAAATTCATATGAAAAGAAATGTCCTATAATATCCCAAGATAATAGAGGTGACAGAGAATTTGGTTTACCCTACTTTTTAAGAGAACCTATCAAATTACCCTCTCAAAGCAATACAGTATAAGGATTGAAACAGTTAAAAGGGAGTGCATACTGTTTTAAGTATTGGAATTCTTTGCTTTAAAAATCTGAATATTATTATGTTTAAAAATCTATGTTTGAAGAGAAACCAAAGAAAAAGCCAATGCAAATTTATGCAGGCTTTAGTTTTGTTTCTTTAAACTGCATTTTGAGAAATCAGTTTTGTAACAAAGATTTAATTAATGAAACTATAGGAACCCATAGGAACAATGAATGCTGCTCTGTTCAATTTTATCATCATCCAAAAATATGCTACTTGCTATGAATCTATTACATTTTTTCAGGTAGTAGTTGTTTACTCAAGAAGCATGGTAACTAATAGTCAATTGTCCCATTTCAAGAGAGAGAACTGGAAAGGCATTTTTGCACTAATCTTAAGTTTCAGAAAAAAAAAGATTTGTCCTTGGAAAATATGCAAAGCAGTTTCTAGAATACAATTCAAGATTAGAAAAGGAATAGAAATAGAAATCAAGTTTTACAATGTGTACAACAGACCCATAAGAATATCTGCTGAATTTTCAGGAATAAACACACACTCATACTAACAATAAGACACTCACACATATATAAACAGCAGAATCAGTGAAAAAAAAAGAGGGAGGCGGGCTTTGAAATGCAAATCCCACTGATTTGAAGAACTTCAGTCAGAAAGATATTCATATGAGTACTGAAATCCTGCAGGTTGCAATAATTTAAAAGACATTTCTTTAAATATTATCTTCTTTCACTGTATTTTTGTACAGTGATGACATGATTACCTGAAGCTATTTCCTGTTTTAGACTTCCTGTAAAAGAACCTGTGAAAACATCATTTGCATGATTGCATCCTTGTGTGATACAATGGAAAGTTATCTTTTTAGGTAATTCAGTTCTTTTGGATGTTCAGTGGTTTGTGCTCACTGATGTACAAGAATGAGAGAGTCAAAGTATTACAAAAAAGTGGGGGGCGGAGAGATATCAGTTCTGGCACTCAGCCCAGTAACATTCATCAATATGTTCCTTTGGAGCCTGCTCTAGCCTCTTGGGAATTGAACTCCCCTTTCATTCTAATAAGCAAGCAAGTGTTCTCTGATATAAAAATCAATACTGTCCCATAGGAGAATTAGCTTTGCCTGGAAACTAGGAAATGAGCATGTTAATTTGCACTCTGATGTAACTTTAAAAAGTAGTGTAGGTAATTATCACATATAAACCTAAAAACTGAGGTTTGCTTTAATACCTCAGCTTTAAGGAAGAGATATAATGATGATTTATATCTTTTGGTTGTTCATTCTACTATGTTCTAGCCAAGCCTCTTAAATTTTCAACCTGTCTTTCATTATGTCAATTACTGCTCCTAGATAAGTTTACTGCAGTAATGAATGTCACATTGTAATCTCAGTTTTTAAATAAAAAATACTCAATCCATTCAGGGTAATGAATATAGGCTTTTCTCACCAACTTTTAACGGCTTTTACAGGCATGAGTTACAACTAATCCTCATTATGGTTCCTCCTGCTTTCACTTATACTACTGAACTCTAGTAAAATTACCAGCAGAAACTGGCAACTTAGTTTCCCACCATTTTCTGGTAAGAAATATTTGAAAAACTTCACTGCTAAACCCAAAATACCAAAAGCCATATAAATGAAGATAATTCTAGCTATTTTTACTCACTTGGTACTCTGCCCACCATAACATCTTTCAATATCACAGATAACTGTGGTCTATCAAAAGCTTGCCAGCTCACTCCTGCTTTAGGGTTAGTTGAATGAAGATATGAACTCAATCTCTGTCATAAAATTTCAGCACAATATATCTATTCCTCAACTAATTCCCTAGCTCTCTTGGTTTACAATTCATTCAATAAGCTTATTGGTCAATTACCAAGAGATAATTTGATTCATCGTTCTATCCACCAAATTGTGGAAATTTTTTATACCTTATTGTTAAACACATGTGCCCAATTACAATAGCACTTAGCATTATCTACTACTTCACAATGCATTACAGCCCTCTCTAAGTGGGTTACAGAATCAGCAAATTTTCCCAACAATCTGGGTCCTCATTCTACTAAATGCAGGATGGAAGGCTCAGTCAACCTTGAGCCTGGTAAGATCTGAACAGCCAAATTGCAGGCAGCCAGCAGTCAGCCGAAGTAGTCTGCAATACTGCATTTTAATCACTGCCCCACCATGACACTTATATGGTATATATGCCACTGCAATTTGGAAACATTAAAACCTCTGAGTACTCTTCAAGATTGGAAACTTTTTGGGAAAAGTGTATTTTTGAGGTTTGATGGCTAACACCACTTTTTTGGGAGTAGTACCATAAAATTATATACCAATGGAAAGATAATTTAATCAAGAGTGTAATGCAATAAAGTTTATTCAATTATCTATATTCTATGAAAATTTATAGTGAAATAACCAGAAAAAGGAAGCACACCTTGCTTAGGTTGATATCAGGTAGCTTTCCTTCATCTGATTGTAGCCCATGAGCATGAATGTTTAGAGAGCCAATCAGGCAATGAGCCAATCAGATCACAATAAATATCAGTGTTCCAGCAAACCTCCATTCCAATCAGTAACTCCGAGACAAACATATCTGAAAAGTACCTTTATTAAAATAGCACCTGGCACATCTGTGAAAACCCAAGTCTAAAAGTTTTTTTGGCTTTCCACAATTTCTCAAACTACAAATCCATCCCCCCTTGGTCATCATCACATCACATGGTCCAATCACAATCCATCCAAAGTAAGATCCTTATTTCATCCTGCACCATACTAAATCACCTTGAACTAACAGAAGAATTTTATTTTGTCTACTTAGAGCTACTTAATTGAAATCACTCTCTTCCACTCTCCCAGGCTATGTGGCAGTGTGGAATATGGCTTCCAATAGGATTCAGTTATTGATGTCATGTTTTGAAGTTGAGAGGAGGACATTTGTCAGTGTGTTATGTGATAGCTATCAAGTTAGTTGTGTTTCTTTTGTTCTTTCATTTAGTGAGCTTGTAAAACATACAAAATTAAAGTAATGGTGCAAAGAGCTGACTGGTCTCCCAGAAAGCAATGTTAAGTAGTATTATTAAGTGAACAAAGCTACAGTTATAAAGAAATTTGAAGAAAAATTGGTGGAAACTTAATCAAAGGTGGCATTTCTAAGCTTTTGAAGAGGTATAAGGAGACTCAGTCACTACAAAACCACATTGGTAAAGGCAGGAAAAGGTGCACAACAGCAAGTGATTATAGAAGAATTAAGAGACTGCCTACGTGACAGAAGAAAATCATCTGGATGTGTATAAGATGAAATGCAAGGGGAAGTTGAGTGCAAAGTGTGCTAGGACTGTTCAGTGCAGACTGAAGGAATTTGGCCTAAAATCTAGAATTCCATGAAAAAAGTCACTTTTATCTCTCAAACAAAGGTTGAAAAGACTAAATTGGGTTAAAACCCATGTTATTTGGGCAGAGAAACAATGGGACAGCATTATTTGGAATGATGAGATCAAGATCTCCCTGTTTGGTAGTGGTAGCATAAAATATGTAAGGAGAAGAATCAGAGAAGATTTGCATCCTGATTGCATTACATGTATCATGAAACACCCAGTCAGTGTTATCATCTGAGGTTGTATGACATCAAAAGGTGTGGGCAGAATTTGTGCAATTAATGGGAATATAAATGGCCAAAAATACATAAAGGAAAAACATGAGCCCAAACTGAAGCCTTCCACACATGAACTTTTCCAAGACAATGAAACATTTATATTTCAACAGGATTCATTTCCATGTCATGCTGCTGCTGTGTGTAAAAAGTGGTTTCAAGATAATCATATTCTACTGCTGGAATGGTCTGGGAATACTGCTGGAATGGTCTGGGAAAATCTATGGAGCCAACTAAAGAAATGTTAGTCAGAAGCAACCCAGCAATAAAACCCAGTTAATAAAAGCAGTCATTCAATCTTGGTTTCACATTATAACAGCTGCAGACTAAAAGACTTAGTTCACTCCATGGGAAGACGTTGTAAGGCCATAATTCATGCTAAAGATTTCCTAACTAAGTGTTAACTGACATGGTGATAATTTTTGTATATCTCATTTTTTCTACATGTTTCACTTTTCTTCTTTATAACTGCTATTCTAAGAGCAAATCCTTCATAAAAGTTAATGCATTGCATTCTTGATTAAATTACCTTTCCATTGATATGTAATTTTATGGTACTATTCCCGCAAAAATGGTGTTATTAACTATCAAACCTCAAAAATACACTTTCCCCAAAAGTTTTCCACAATTTTGGCCACTACTGTATATGCCACTGTATTCGGGACCATTAAAATCTCTGAGTGTTCTTCAAGATTGGTTAATTTTTTGAAGAATGTGAGAAGGGATAAAAAAATTAATTTGTATTTTTTAACTTTGTACTTTTAAATTTAAAAATATTATTAAAAAGATAAAAAATATGAAACAAAATTCTAGAACATTATTTGAAGGGACTAAAACTCAAGACTATTAAAAATAAAAGGAAGCAGGACTTCTGGTGGTGACATCATGGTGAAAAGGGGGAAAGAGGATGGTCTCCATTCTTAGACCCTGATCTTTTCACTTTTGGGGACCCTTCAGAGTCATAGAGAGCCTGGAGAGCTGTGCGGAATAGAGGGGAAGCCTGGATGATGGCAAGGTGAAAGGCAATCACCCGCCACGATGAAAGAAAACTCTTCAAACCTGAAGTGAAAGTTGGCAGACCCAAGACTGTGACAAGCTTTTCACAGACGACAAAGACTGAGAAAAGAGAGGATACAGAACTTTGAGTTAAGGAATCTAGGAGGAGGAGAGGAGGTGAGAAGGAGAGGATGTGAGGAAGAGATGAGTGGGCACCCAGAGGAGGAATCAGAAGGAAGGAAGAGGATCATAGGGAGGAAACCTAAGATCCTGGGCAACAAAATGAAAAGAAATGAAACGGTAGGAACGACCGGGCGGACATCAGGTAGAAGAAGATCAGAAGGAACTGGTTTGAAGGAGAGAAGAGTAAGAATGACAGAAAGAACATAAAGTAACAGAGGGAAAGCGGAAAGTTAAGTTGCAATTTGAAGGAGGACGAGAGAGGAGTATCTAAGATAACAGAACTATATTGAAAGAAAGTTTTTTGATGGTGGTGACAGTGAAAGATTAAGTAAGACTATTGGACTACCTATTAAGTTTAAACTAAGAGAAGTTAAGAGAATTTGAAAAAAAATACATAGATATATTCTTATTGTAATCATAAAACTATATATTAATTGAATACATTTATAGATACAGTTATATATTTATATTTATATATTTATACTATATGTATACTTCTATATATTTAAGCCTATACCTGTCACTATAGATAGATAAATTAGATAAATTACTGTTGAATCATTACTTTATTTATTGAATTATTACTGAATTATTAATATGATTATTATTCAATAGAATTAAATAACAGCATTTAATACATAGACCAAAAATAATTAAGAAATATATTATATATAAGATAAGTATTTATTGATGAAGCTGGAGTGAGAAGCAAATATTTGTAGTATTTGTAATCTCTGTGATACGTAGAAATATATTGAAACTGAAAGATTTAATTATTTAAATAATAAGAGGAACTTAAGAGCTTGTGCTAACTAATTAGATAGAAGAAGACATTGAAAATAAAAAGTAGAGTGATTAGCAGAGAAAAAAGACCAATATAAGTCAACTCCTAATAAAATACAAAGTGGATGGTAGTATGGGCAGAAGTCTTAGAAAAAATGACATGCGCCAAAACAACAACCTTGAAAACTGCAAAGAAGACAACATCTAATCCATCATTGATAGTTTAATCTCCATCTGGCCAAAAGACAATTTAGGGAATGTTGGGTGCAGAAAAACAAGTGTAACATCTAATATACAACCAATGCAGACAACGCTTTTGGCGTTTCAAGAAATCATGATGAGGATTCAGAAAAATATGTCAAAAAACCATGTGGAAATGAAAGAAGACATTGATAAATTGGACACTAAAGCAGGTACAATACAACAAGCCATCGAAATGAATGAACAAAAAATACAGGCGGTAGAAATTAGATCAGTACAAAATGAGAAGAAATTGGAGCTAGTGGAGAAAAAATGATGACAATGAATAAAGAATTAGAGGAACAAATTATCCATTTGGAGATGGAGCATACAACGTTCTACTTGAATTTCCAGAATGTTATGGAAAGCAAAGAGGAAGATCTGGGTACCATCATGGTAGAACTGATTGCACAAGCACTACAGAGAGACAGACAAGAAATGCTACATGAAATTGATGAAGTCTACAGAATCCATACCAGTTACACATTACACAACAGACTACCATGAGAAGTCTAGGTTAGATTTGTTAAAAGTAAGGGGTATAATATATAAAATAATGAGGAACTCCTGATATACAAAGATAAAGAGATATAAACCCTGAAACAGATCCCAAAGAAAGTAAGAGAGAAGAGACTACAAATTTCTTGCAACACAAGCGATTAAGAAAAATATAATGCTTAGGTGGTTAATTCTGGATGGGATGCTGGTATCATGGCAGGAGAAGAGGATTAGGATAGACAATTTGGATAGAGCACAGGATTTGTATGACCAAATTGTGGGAGTGGAAGAAGAAAGTAGCAGCAAGGAAGAATTGGAGACTGGAAGTCAGCAACAGGAGGTAGGAGAAATAGAACAGGAAGGAAGAAGCAAGGAAGAGACCAAACAAAGGGAGAAAGAAGAAATAAGATTAAAAACACCCCCCCAAAGGGACATAAGAATTAATAGAAGACAGATACCAAGTCGCAAGTAGGATGATGGAAGACGAAATTAGACTAATATCATTAAATATTAATGGATTGAATTCACCCACCAAAAGAAACCAAACATTAACAAAATTGGCAAAACAAAAAGTAGAAATAGTGTGCTTACAAGAAGTACACATTAAAGAACAATATAAGAAATGTTTAGAATATCCAAAATTAGGAAGATTATACACCCAGCCTTGGCAGAACAGAAACAGAGAGGAATAGCAGTAGGAAGGAATTAAAATATAAATATACTGATATGGATGGAAGAGTTTTTATGATTGAATTAGCAATAGGTCAGAAACAAATGTTATTAGTTTCAATTTAAGCCCCAAACGAAAATCAAAGTGAATTCTATAGAAAATTGCATGAAAAATTTTAGAAATTGGACAGACAAATATATGTATAGTTGGGGATTACAGTGCGGTGGTGAACATAAAAACGGATTATATCAGCAACACAAAAAATAAGAAGAAAAGGAAAATACTGCTAGTATCCTTATTTGATATGATACAGGAATTAAACTTGTTGGATCAGTGGAGGAGATTAAACTCTGAAAAAAAGGAATATACTTTTTATTCGAATCCACATGTCATGGTCCCAATTAGACATGGTATGGATGAATGGAAAAATAGGAAATCAGGTAGAAACAATAGAAATTATGACAAATGTATGGGCAGATCATAGCCTCCTAAAAATAATTTGGAAAGGAAGGAAAAAACAAGGAGAAGATGGGCATTGAATTCACAAATTGTAAAAGAAAAAGAATATTTTTAAAAAATTAAAAAAGAAATGGAACTATTTTTTAAATCAACAAACATCGCTGCAGATATTATGGGATACAGCCAAAGCATATTTAAAGGGAACAACAATAGCATATACGGCAAAAAGAAATAAGGAAAAACGGTAGCAACAAACTATGTTACAGGAGGAAATGAAAAATTTAGAAATTAGATTACAAAGAAAACCACAGGAAGAGAAAGTAAATGGTCTTAGCCAAACATAAATTAAATGTGATAGATCAGGAAGAAAGGGCAAGGGACCTGAAAATGGCAAAACAGAATTTCTTTGAATATGCCAACAAACCAGGGAGATGGTTAGCCTATAAATTAAAAATAGAAAGAGAGAAAATGTTGATGAAAATGGAAACTTACAGTATCAAATGGTAGAAAAGAAAAGAATAGTACAGAATTATTTTGAAAGATTGTATAAAGAGGAAAAGGTAAATAAAGATAATGTTGAACAATACCGAAAGGAGAATGGTCTACTGGAAATAAGAGACAGAGAAAAATGTTAAAGAGATAACAGCTATAGAACTGGGTAAAGCAGTGCAAAAACAGAAAAACAACAAAACTTCGGGGCCTAATGGACTCCCTGCAGAAATTTATAAATGTTTATATGAATGTTTTGAACCGGTGATGTTAGATTTGTATAATGATGTATTGGAACAAGCTAAATTACCCGAATAATGGACCAAAGCACATCTTTTGTTAATCCCAAAGGAAGATATGGATCACAAACAAATTAAAAACTAATCTCCAATTAGGCCAATCTCACTATTAAACGCAGATTATAAAATTTTCATTACAATAATGGCTGAAAGGTTGAAAATAGTATTGAATGAAATAATACACCCAGATCAGAATGGTTTTTTATCTTCCAGATAGATAAAAAATAATATAAGAATGGTGTTAAATGTCCTAGAATATTATGAAGCCCATCCAGAAAAGCAGGCAGCATTGATTTTCTTGGATGCTCAAAAACATTTGACAATCTTAATTGGCAGTTTTTGATCCAACAGGTGAAAGATATGGGATTTGGAACAAAATTCGGAAAAATAATAGGTATAATATACTCCAATCAAAAAGCTAGAGTGATCATAAATGGAGATAGTGCTGAGAGGTTTGAAATAATGAAAGGAGTGAGGCAAGGATGTCCAATGTCACTTCTACTTTTTATCGTAATGCTGGAAATGCTTCTAACCCAAATCAAACAAAATATGGAAATAGAAGGATTGAGGATTTAAAAAGAGGAATATAAGGTACAGGCATTTGCGGATGATTTAGTATTTTTTTTTAATTGAGGAATCAATAGAGAGAATAATTTGATACAAGAAATAGAGAGATATAGGGCGGTAGCAGGATTAAAAATTAATAAAGAAAAAACAAAAATATTAGCCAAAAACTTGACAGAAAAACAAATAAAAAGAGTTAGAAAGAGAGATGGGATTGCAAATTGAAAAAAAGATCAAATATTTGGGAATTTGGCTAACTGGGAGATGTTCTTCTATAAAAGAAGAAAATTATAAAAAGTTAAGACAACAGATAAAGAAAGATATAATAAATTGGGAAAAACTACAATTATCTCTATTAGGAAGGATAGCTACGATAAAAATGAATGTCTTATCGAAATTATTGTATTATTTTCAGACAATTCCTATGCAGTGGCAATGTCCAAAAGCTAGAAAATGTTGGATGAAGATACAAAGATGGTTACAAGAAACTACAGAACACCAAATAGAATCTAAACCTGAAATATTTTTATTAGGAATAATTAAAGGGAAATTTAGCAATACACCATTCTACACATATTAATTGCTGTGAGGATAGTTTTTGCACAGTGCTGGAAAACAGAAAAGATACCATTCAAAGAGAACCTTACACAAAAAATACTGGACTGTGCTGAGATGGATAATCAATGGAATTAAAAGGCAAGGACGAATTGGAATATTATGCGGTTTGGAATAGATGGTATAAATGGATAGAACACAGAAATAAGAATTAATGTATAGGAATAAATGTAAATATATTATTAAAAACACAATACTGTTAGCAATGTAAATAGAGATATGAAAAAAATTAAAAATAAAATAAAAGGAAGCTTATAAAGTTAGTTTATTTGATGAAATTTAAAGTAGATCTGTTATTATTCTGGTAGCTCTTTATGGATTTTTACTATCAGAACTGAACAGCAAGTCTTTAAGAATTTATTTGAAGATAAGAAAAGGGATATGGGAATAAAAGTTCATTTGTTGTCTTTTAAATGAAGGTGATAAATTATTAAATATATTTATATTCCCGCTGAAGGAGAAGTCATTTGAATATTTTTCTTTATTATATTCTTATTTTCTTTTCTATTTTTATATGTGTTTTCATTTCTGTACTTTGTATTTTTTATTTCAGTTTGAACTTTTTATCTTCTTAATTGTACTTTTTATTAATTCTGGGTAAAATGTTATATGAAAGATAATAATAATACTGTTGACTCTGGAATTTTTAAAAAGGATTATATTAGTTTTGTCATCTGCTTCATGGACTCTTTGTTGTAGGGATGATGTTATAGATATTAAGATTTGGCAGGTTATAAAATTTAAACAAGTAAAAACACCTAAGACAGACATTGTCTAAACAATGCCAGCCCCCTTGGGGACGCTAAGAGGTGGCAGGGCGGTGTCGCATCAAACAGGGTCGCGGCACATAACGTGCCACCACTTCCGCATTGGAGGTGCTGACTCTGAAGTGTTATGACAGCCAGTAGGTGAATCTGCAGGGCCGGCACCTCGAACGCCCCCTGCTGCCTCTTAGCGCTCCTCTGCCAGCCCCCTTGGGGACGCTAAGAGGTGGCAGGGGTGGTGCGTTGAACACAGCCATGGTGGCATATAACGCATTGGAGGTGCCGGCTCCGGAGCATTATATCAGCCAGTGAGTGAACCTGCAGGGCCAGTGCCTCAAACGCCCCCCTGCTGCCTCTTAGCATCCCCAAGGGGGGCAGCTGGGGGACGCTAAGAAGTGGCAGGGGACGGTGCGTCGAATGCGGCCATGGTAGCACATAATGTGCCACCACTTCTGCATTGGAGGCGCCAGCTCTAGAGCGTTACAACAGCCAGTGGGTGAACCTGCAGGGCCGGAGCCTCGAACACCCCCTGCCGCCTCTTAGCGTCCCCCTAAGGCATCCCACCGCCCCCCCAGGGGACAGTACCACCCACTTTGGAAACCACTGATATAGAGTGTGGGTCCTAGAATGCTGCCTTGGGGATACCGCTGTTAACTGGGGCAGGGTTTGATATAGGGCTCCCTATTTGTTACTCTTTGTTCCCTGTTTGACAGGAACACAGTAATCCACTTATGAAGAGATCTAAAAATGCTGTAAGAGTTTCGTTTTAACAGTAATTTGTCGTGTACCACTGAATCAAAGGTTTTGCAGAAATCTATGTAAATTGCATCTATTGCTTTACCCTGGTCAAGTAGAGTAGTCCATATGTTTTTGCAGTGTAGGAGTTGTAGATTGCAGGACAATTTTTTCCTGAAACCAAATTGGAGAGTAGATTGTTAGACTCTAAGTGGAGGGTGATGAATTGGTTAACGATTGATTCCATGACTTTGCACGTGATGCAATACAGTGAGATTGGTCTGTAGTTTTCAACCAGACTAGGGTCACCTTTTTTGAAGATAGGGATGACCGTAACTAAGGACCATAGATTTAGTAAGGGCTTGGTTTTGAATATCTCATATGTTCCTGCTATGGCACAAAAGAGCTTTTAAAAGAAGTATGCACATAATCCATTGGGGCCAATAGATAGGGATGGTTTTAGGTTACATAGTGCCTTTTCTACATTATCTTCTGTAAAACCATTGCTGTTTACAAATTCTGAACTGAAGAATGTGTTGAAGAGATTGGCCTTAACGGCCTCATCACTGCAGTTTTTCTCATTTGGTCCTTTTAGGGGTGGGATGATTTTTGAGTCTTTAAGTTTGGTGTTTACAAAATTGTAGAAGATGTGGATGGATTTTGTACACAGGAGGTTTTCCTCTTGCTTGCGGTGGTAATTTATGCATTCTGCCTTTACCTGTTGGCATAAAGTGTTGTATCAGTTTTTAAAGTTTGCTACATAGTTAATTTTGTTTTTATGCCATAGCAATTTTTTTAAATTGAAGTTTTCTTATTGTTGTGGGTAATTTGTTTTTTGTTTCATTTTTGGGGTTACTAATGGTACATATAATAATAACAGATAACAGATAATCAGAGTTGGAAGGGACCTTGTAGGTCATCTAGTCCAACCCCCTGCCCGAGTGGGAGACCCTACACCATTTCTGACAAACAGCAGTCCAATCTTTTCTTGAAAGTCTCAAGTGAGGGCGCTTCCACAACTTCCGAGGGCAAGCTTTCCCATTGGTTGATTATTCTCACTGTCAGAAAGTTTCTCTTTATTTCCAGGGTAAATCTCTCCTTGTTCAGTTTCCATCCATTATTTCTTGTCTGGCCTACAGGTGCTTTTGAAAATAACTTGACCCTTCCTCTCTGTGGCAGCCAGTCAAATTTTGGAAGACTGCTATCATATCTCCTCTGGTCCTTCTCTTTACTAGATTAGCCAAGCCCTGTTCCAGTAACCGTTCTTCATATGTTTTAGTCTCCAGTCCCCTAATCATCTTGGTTGCTCTTCTCTGTACTTTTCTAGAGACTCAACATCTTTTTTGTAATGCGGTGAACAAAACTGGATGAGTATTCTAGGTGTGGTCTTACTAAAGCTTTATAGAATAGCATTAGTACCTCCCTTAATTTTGATTGTATCCCTCTGTTAATGCAACTTAGGATTGTATTAGCTTTTTTGGCTGCTGCTGCACACTGCTGGCTCATATTTAGCTGGTTGTCCACTAAGACTCCAAGATCCCTCTCACAGTTACTGCTATTAAGCTTGGTTTCATCCAGTCTATAAGTGTACTTTTGGTTTTTCTTGCCTAAGTATAGGACTTTACTTTTCTCTACATTGAATTTCATTTTGTTAGATATTGTCCAGTGTTCTAGTCTGTCAAGATCCCTCTGGATCTTAAGTCTATCTTCTTGGGTATTAGCTATTCCTGCCAGCTTAGTATCATCTGCAAATTTGGTAAGTTCCCCTTCTATTCCCTCATCTAAATCGTTAATGAAGATATAGTTTAATGACTCTTTCAAGTTCAAGCAAGAATGCATTATAATGGTCTTCTGTAGTATTACAGCTAGAGAACAGAATTTGCCAATTGGGAGATGGTAGGTTGGCATCTATGAGATCATAGTTGGCTTTTTTGAAGTTATATTTTGGGGATCCATCATTACAATCCTCCTTTTTTAAAATAAAGTTTTATTTGAATTTTCACAAAATACAACAACAATACAATCAAAACATCTTTTTTGAGAATAGCATGGTCCCAGATTATCACTTCTCTATACAGATACAAACTCAATTTCATATTCATCTTTATATCCTATTCCATATCTTCTTACTATTTTAACTTTTTCTCCATAACTTTAATTTACTCAATATTCTTAATTATTGCATATCTAAATCCAATTATATATCTTTTTCTAAATTTCAATGTCTTTCTACTCATTGTATTTATACTTTTCTGCCTGTTCAAATTTCATGTCATCTTTTATCATTAAACAAATTTTAAAATATGTCATCTTTATATCTCTTAAAATACACACTATATTCTTTAAACAAATATATATATAACAATAGTAGATAAGATACTCATTCCCCTCCAATTCGATTCTATCATCAATATTAGTTTATTTCCAATTATCTCACATCCAAATTCAATTATATGTCTTTTTGCAAATCTTAATATCTTTCTATTCATCACATTTCCACTTTTATCTGTCCTGTTTCAATTTCATATTGTCTTTTCTCATTAGACAAAATTTCCCCTGTAATTACTAATTGGAGTATGACATCCTTATATCTTTAAATTTTATCCATTCAACTCTTATTTAAACTTCAATCTATGCCTTTAGAGTTATAACATTCTGTATAATACATAATTTCCAATCAAATTCTGTTTGGTACATCCTTAAATACACACTATGTTTTTTAAACTAAAGAAAAATATATATAGCAATAATAGATACAACACTCATTCCCTTCCAATTCAATTCTATTAATATCAATTACAGTCATACTTTCTTGGGAACACGTATAAACAATTATCTCATATCTAAAATCAATTATATTTATACTTTTATCTATAAACTTTTCATGGTTAATCAAAGTGTTACCCTCCTTTCCTAATTCCACTCTCTCTTATTCCATTTACTTATTAACGAATATTCCATTGCATTACAGTAAGTATTTTATTCATAATTTTAATCACACATTTTCTCATATTTTCTAAAAAACTATTTCTATTTCTAACATAACAGTACTACTATATGTACCTTTGCAGAATCCTTTTTTCAATTAAATTCTCACCCATTATCTCTAAATAGGCTTATTATTCCAATTCTTATGCCTTTTCCCTGTTTCTCTATATCCTGTTTCTGTCTTTTATAGCTTCTTTCCCTTTCCTTCTTCCCCCTCATCTTCTCCTCTCTTTTTTGCCCCCGTGTCTCTCTACTTTTAATTCTCTCTTCTGTAGTCCTCTCTTCTGTTGCTTAATATTATAATTATTTTTCAAACTATTCTTTTTTTTTTTGGTTGTTTTTTTAAGTCTAAACTTTCCACTCTCTTTCCCAATTTTCCCTTTTTTCCCTCACACAAGGTTACTTGATCATTAAAGATGGCTTCTTCTTTGTCCCGATCTTCTTGCTCCACAAGTATTTCTTGTTGTTTCTCATAGTTCAGGATCTCTGTTTCTAAAAATTGAAATACGAAGCCAAAAGAACCCCTTCCTTCTAATGCATCTTTGTATTTTTTAAGTTTCATTTTCAGTACTTCCCAGAGTGTTGCCATTTTAAACACTTTTACACAACCACCCAATTAATTTTACTCATTTAAATCCAATAGCCAAAAATCCCAAAATCACCAAATAGTCCAAATAATCCAAAGCTGTTACTTCTTGCTTCTTTTTTCACTTTCTCTTCCTGGGGGCTCTATTATTTTGTTGCAAAGTTTCAGTTAGAATGTATCTTTTAGGAATCTTGTTAAAGTTTCACTGTGGGTTCTTTTTAATTCTAGGCAGTCTCCTCCATTTTCCAGATCCCGCCTTATTCTTATTTTTGGTTTTTCTTCCTTTTCCTTCTTTTAAATATTTAAGTATCCAAGTTATTTATTGTTAATGTAGTTCTTCAGGTCTCTCAACTATGCACCCTTCTCCTCTGTAAGTCAGTCCATCCTCCTATTGTCCATTCTTTCTTTTCATCTTTCCAGCATTAGAGTCTTCTCCAGAGAGCTAGGTATGTGCTTTATTTATCCAAAGTACAATTATTCATGGTCATTTCTCCTCAAGTGAGAACTCTTGGTTGATTTGTTTAATAGTTCATTTGTTTGTTTTTTAATAACTATTATAATTTTAAATCAGAATTAAAACTAACAAGAAACTATTTAGAATGAGAAGGAAGGAAGGAAGGAAGGATACCTAGAAGAATACAAGGGTAAAAAACAGAACCCTCCATAAACCCCAACTTGCTGGGAAGTTATCTAATTATCTAAATTACAAATTACCAGAGTTGGAAGGGACCTTGTAGGTCATCTAGTCCAGTGGTCACCAAATGGTGGGCTGCAGATCACTGATGGGCCACAAGAAGAATTTGGTGGTCTACAGAGAAATGTCCCCCCCAAAGCACCCCCCCCTAAAGCAATCCAGGCTGTGCAGGAACACAAGGCTGCTCTGGCCACAGGGCCCGCCCACCTGCTGGCCCCCACCTTTTGGCCAAGTGCAAACCTTACCTTGAGTAGAGCCACATGAGCTGGAATTGAAAGGTAAGACTAATGGCGGGGGAGGAAAATTCACCCCGGAGTGGGTTGCTGACATTGATGGGAAAGTCGGTCCCATACTCCAGAGCTGCAATAGTCACAGGACTGGCCCTTTGGTCATCCTGGAGCAGCTTTGGTTGGTTTGGGCATTCAATCTTCACTGCCGGCTTGTTGCACTTCCAAGCAGAGAAGGTCCCTCCCTCCAGGCCTCAAAGCTTCTCCCTAGAGCGCGTGTGTGCTGGGCTCTTCCCATGGGGCTTGGAAACACAACAAACTAGCAGCAAAGGTGCCCAAAGATGCCCAAACCAAAAGAGCGCTGAGGAAGACAGGCTCCTAATAACCAGGCAACACCTCCCCTTTGGCCTTCACACAAGAGGACTCCTTGATAGACATCAGAGTGTGTCTTCTGAACCCCCAGTGCTCACCCACAACTCTCCATGCTCCTCCAGACCCGGCTTGCTAAGTGGAGGGAGCAGCCCTGATGTCTCTGCTGCCCCCCCCCCCCAGCTCCAGCCATTGCTGCCTGGGGAAGGCACAGGAAAAGCAAGCAGAAACATAGCTCTTGCTGGAGTGAAAGAGCGAAGATCTGGGAAGGAACAGGCAACACAAAGTGGTTCTTTTCAAAGGCGCAGCTTGCATCTTCTGTTGCCTGTGCCTTCCTCAATCTCTGGTCTTTCGCTCGAGTGAGAGCTATGTTTTTGCTCGCTTTTCCTGTGCCCTTCCCTGAGCAGCAATGGCTGGGACCGTGGGAGGGGGGGGCAGCAGAGCAGAGCACCAAGAGGGATGAGAAAACTGACACTGCTGCCACCGCCCCATTCCAGGCCTCTGAACTGGTTGGTGAGTGCAGACTTGCCCACTCTGCCATCTCCCACCACCACCAGCTGGTACTTTTCCTGCTCCGGGCCATCCCTACAGTCCGCAACCATCAAGGAAGAGCCCAGGCCAGGAGAGGCGAGCTGGAAGGTGAGAAGCACTACATAAATGCAAGTACTGCGGCACTCCTGCACCTTCTGGCAATCTCCATCACCGCTTCAGCCCACCTGTGCTGCCAGCCCCTTCTTGCTGCAACAACACTATTACCTCGTCCTGGCTGCTGAGGGCTGTGCTGCTTTTTGCAGATTGCACCATCCGCAAATTTGCACATTACAGGTGCCAGCCCCTACAGTGGAGATTTCCAACACCACCACAGGCTGGTCCCATATTCCAGAGCTGCAGTAGTCACAAGACTAACCCTTTGGTCATTCTGGAGCTGTTCCAGGATGACCAAAGGGCCAGTCCTGCGACCACTGCAGCTCTGAAATATGGGACCGACTTTCCCACCAATGTCAGCAAGCCACTGTCAGTCAAAATTCATATTAGTGGTCTCCAGGATTTGAAATTATGGTGGTCTCTGAGGTCCAAAAGGTTGGCAACCCTTGATCTAGTCCAACTCCCTGCCCAAGTAGGAGACCCTACACCATTTCTGACAAATGGCAGTCCAATTTCTTCTTGAAAGTCTCAAGTGATGAAGCTCCCACAACTTCCGAAAGCAAGCTGTTCCAATGGTTGATTGTTCTCATGTCAGAAAATTTATTCTTATTTACAGGTTGAATCTCTCCTTGTTCAGTTTCCATCCATTATTTCTTGTCTGGCCTACAGTTGCTTTAAAAAGCAGCTTGACCCCTTCCTCTCTGTGGCAGCCCCTCAAATATTGGGACACTGCTATCATATCTCCCCTGGTCCTTCTCTTCACTAGACTAGCCATGCCCAATTCCTGTAACCATTCTTCATATGTTTAGTCTCCAGTCCCCTAATCATCCTGGTTGCTCTTCTCTGCAGTTTTCCTAGAGTCTCAACATCTTTTTTATAGTGTGATGACTAAAACTGGATTCAGTACTCTAAGCTGTCTAACTATCTAATACTCTCACATAACAAGTGGGATTGAGTGGACTAAGACAGAATGACTGTCCTAAAGTCACCCAACTAGTTGTCATGACTAAAGCAGGACTAGAACTTGAATTCTGATTTCTAGGCCAGGACCTTTACCACTACAAATTGGTTCTCAAGTAACAGAACTTTGCAACTATCGTACATTATTGAAAATAATAACTTCATCCACTTTGGATATTATGTCCTATTCTGGGAATGCTTTATAACATACATAAAACAACTAGAGGTAGAATCACAGGAGAACTACCATAGTTGGAACCAAAAGATTAAAATCGAAAGAAAGGGGAATCAGGCTAAACATTAAAAGGACATTAAGAACTGCTAATGAATAGGGGTTGGAGTAGATGTCCTTTCAATTCCTACATTCTATGATTCAGTGATTCATTGTTCAGAGCAACCAGAAAAGTTAAAACATGCATTTCATGTCTATTAATAGTATATTTCCTTTCTGTTAGCACAGGAAATTTCAGAGAGACAAGTACATTGATAATTGTGATAAGCAAACCAATGTTATACTTTGTTTTCTAGTCTCATCTAGGTCTGAAAGAACAAAATAATTCTAAATTAAATAAGACTTTTAAAAGATTTGGGGGAAATGATATGATTCTGACTTGAGGCCAGTGAATAAGGTTTTCTATGTTACATTCCATGCTTAAGTAGCATGGATGGTGTTAAGTACAGGCTGCCTAAAATTATGTTGAAACAAGTTGCAGAAAATCAAAAAATATATTTTAATACTTTTTTCTAAATTAATTTGATTACAATCCTATGGTTATTGGACTGTTATCCAGAAGCAAATCATTGATAAATTTCTCTTCTGAGAAGTGAGGTAATGAGAAAGAATCACATCGATTATCTTGTAATATATGATAATCCTCAAGTAATGATGGCCAATGGGACTAGGAACTCTGTCATTAAATGATGTGATAAACATGATCTCTTGTGATGATGTCACTTGCTATTAAAAGACAACTGCATGGATCATTAAAGGACCTCTTGTGACCACAACTTCTAATTTCCTGTTGGCTTTCCCATTGACTTTGCTATTGAGGAACTGGCAGGGAATATTGGAAATCATGATCATGTGATTGTGACTTGCTGTGACATAATCACTAGCAATCACATAACAACAGGACACTGGTGTGGTGGTTGGAACTCTGCAGACCCATCATAATTCTTCCTGATTCAGCACTGTTGTAACTTGGAATAGACATAGAGGGGGCATGTATAAGTTCACTAATATGCCTACCATCCCTGTCATTGTATTTTTATTCTTTATTCTTGATCTAGTTTTTGTTTGACAAATTCTAATAAAAAAATAAAATAAATAAATAAACATTGAATGAAAGATTGTAACCCAAGGATTACCTATAATTATTTCCCTTCAATAGTTTAATAGATTTGGAAGGCAAAAATCTTCAGATGTTTCAAAATAGAATTAGTGTCCTTTTCTCTTTTCTAAGATTAATGTAACCATTTCATAGCATTTCTACAATTTACAAGAATGGCAAATACAAGACTTCTTCCTTATAAAAGGAATGTATGTTAATATAATTCACTATTTCATTTATTATAGAATAACTGACATTAAAGTACCTAGCTTAGCTCCATTTCTCTGCATTTATGCTTCACACAGCCTAACCAATATTTGTTCTCCTCCTTTAATATCATTTCAGATCCACTGATCATCTTGCATTCTTTTTATGATCACTGACTTTAAGAATTGTTGGAACAAAAAGAAAAAAGAGGACTGCAGAGATAAGGATAAACCCATCAGTAGCAGCGGCAAAAATGATGACTAAACAGGATGGGACAGACTTGGAAAAAGGTTAATCAAAACTTTTACTTCTTTCTGCCTATATTAGCTTCAGGAGTTTACATTGATCCTGTTAATCCATTTAGAGGAGCACCAATCAGTTTGGAACTTAGCACCAATATCTGTGGAGCTCATAAGCATAAGAGCACCTTATTTGATGCTAATAAACAGTGATTATGCTTGAAGCTAACATTGAATTGAGTCTAGAAGAAAATGCTTTGCATCAAACAAAGAAGAAAGTTAATATAACCAAGGCTTCTTTTGGTTCATTTCTTTATTCACCTTCCTGACCTCCACTCAATGGGGTCACTTGCTCGCTGAAAAGGAAAGATCTTTGATGTTAGGTGGTTTTTTGTGCTGTAACTGACATTGTGGAAACCGGCATGTTAGTGAATCTTCTATTTTTATTCTGATCAAATGTATAAATAAGTACTGTATTATGTATTAATACAAACGTGTTAAACTGCTAAACATTTTACAACAATGATATTTAATGTTATAGTTGAGATGGCAGAATTAAATATTTATTTGGCTTCTTTTTATTCCCATTGCAGTAATCTAATTAACCAACACTGTATGCACCTTGGCAAATTCTAAATCACTTAAGATGCCTGCACCTGTGTTATTGAACATTTTGAGGAAGCTCAACAATAGGACCATATGTAGAAACAAGAATGGATTTCACATCATGGATTTCACATCAGTACATAACAGTATACATTCCTTTCCCTCTCTAGATAGATAGATAGTATTGTATTATGTATTGCATCACACAATACATAGTATAATTTTGTATAATAATATAATTATGTATTGTGTGATGCAATTCAAGATCATGTGATAGGTTAGCTAATCATCTTCATAGGATATAGTATGAACTTCAGCAAATATAGTCTATTGCATTTTCTAGTTAGACACATTTCTTTGGAATATACAGATGAAAGCTAGTATGACCTATTTTAATAGCACTGATTTTTAGTCTATCAGAGTTTGCAATGGAAATCAAAGGGTCATACACAAGTCCCTAAATGTACATAATGGCTAACATTAAGCCTATACAGAATATTTTAGCACATTTTATTCTCTGCTTATTCTTACATATAAATAGTTTACTCAAGGACTGCCTGCTTGCTCTGGGCTAGATATTTTGCTTTATAAATAACCCAAACTAGCTTTCATTGTGCAGGGTTTGGATCCATCTGAATCAGAACACAATATGTCTTTTAAAAACATATTCCATAATAGCAAAAGCATTAGACTTATATACTGCTTATAGTGCTTTGCAGCACTCTCTAAGTGGTTTACAGAATCCACATATTGCCCCCAACAATTTGAGTCCTCATTTTACCAACCTCAGAAAAGTGGAACGCTGAGTCAACCTTGAGCTGGTCAGGATCAAACTTTTGGCAGTAGGCAGAGTTAGCCTGCAATATTGCATTCTAACCATTGTGCCATCATAACTCTATAGATCTTTCATATCTTTCCTTAAAATTGTAAAATTATTCTCAGTTTTTAATACAAATCTTATAGAAATATTCCTATATTTTCTGCAGATTTTAATTTGATTTTGTTGCTTGCGTTTGGTTGAATATATTTTCCTGTAGAAATCTGGTACAGGTTTCTTTTACACAGCTAGTTTCTATTATAGTGTCTCATGATTGCTAAATACAGCAATCTCAAAGACTTTGGCTTTCAATATGATTGAATTATTTTTACATTATTACTTAAATTATTTCATTATTTGCTAAACCTTCTCTGCTCAATTTTTTTTTTCACATCACAACATCTGTAAGAAAATTTTTCTCATGATCCATGGTAAATACTTGATAAATGCCAGGTGATAATTTTTCACCTCTATCTTCCTATCACCCCAACTTTTCAACCAACAAAATTTCTTTGGTTGTGTTTCTTACTAAAATGGATTCAATGGTCACAGATTTGATATTATTTTATCTGCTTGGTGGCACTGCATTATTTTGGGCTAAAGATAGTTTAAATTAAAGATACAAGTTTCGAGGCAAGAATGATATCATGGTATTGTCACAACATGGCAGAACAAGGGCAGAAAATGCTAATAAGCATTTCCTAACAGAGCATTGCTAAAAAATCTATTGTACAGTTGAAGAAGTAGATACTATACATTTATTTTTAAAATGGTTTGTAATGGAGAATTGTTTTGGAATATGTGCTTCATACTTTATTTATGGCATATCCTAAAAATAGGGTTGCGCCAAATGTTCACTGATTTCAATTTTCAGACTAAAAATAGAACTTTTGGGAAAGGAGAATAAATTTTTTTCTTCAAAAAGTTTTAACATTTCTCTTTGAAGGACTTGTTCACAGTTGCTTTATGGCAATATTTCCCTTTGCCGTTGTCTTTTTCAAATTACTATCTTATCTTTCTCTTCCCCTTCCTGTCAACCCATAATCATGATAACAACTCTTTAAAAATAAATCCTAAAGTAGTGCTGTATGCTACTGTTGCAATCAAGATCTGACCATCATATTAATTCAATAAGGATATGCAATAATAATAATAATAATAATAATATGGCAACTTCAAATCTCAACAAATTAATTCTGTGTCTTATATATTGGCAAAAAAAATCAGAAAATAAAATATAAACTGAATAGTCAAGACCTTGTTGGTGATCCAAACTCTGTCAAGGATCTTAGAGTAATCTCTAATGGTCTAAGTGCTAGAGCCCATTGTAACTACATAGCCAAAAAGGCATTAAGAGTTGTTAACCTAATCTTATGTAGCTTTTTCTCTGGTAATATTACACTACTAACTAGAGCATACAAAACATTTGCTAGACCAATACTCAAATACAGCTCATCAGTCTGGAACCCACATTATGTATCTGATATTAACACAGTTGGGAAAGTCCAGAAATATTTCACAAGAAGTGTTCTCCACTTCTCTACTCGTTGCAGAATACCTTATGCCACCAGACTTGAAATTCTAGACCTAGAAAACCTAGAACTACGCTGTCTTCGGTCTGATCTAAGTATAATATATAGAATCATACATTGCAATGTTCTACCTGTCAATGAATACTTCAGCTTCAATCATAGCAATACAAGAGCACGCAATAGACACAAACTCAAGGTTAACCGCACCAGACTTGATTGCAGGAAATATGACTTCAGCAACAGAGTGGTCAATGTCTGGCATACTCTACCTGACTCTGTGGTTTCTTCCCCAAACCCCAAAAACTTTAACCTTAAACTGTCTACTATTGACCTCACCCCTTTCTTAACAGGTCTGTAGGGGGTGTGCATAAGCGCACCAACGTGCCTACCATCTTTGTCCTATTGTTTCTTTTATTTTTTTATATATCCATTTCATGTATTCATAACTATGTTTATATTTACACCTATTATCTTGTAAGCGACTGACAAATCCAATAAATAAATAAAAATTTTTTGCACATGCTATAGTAATTGGCTCTATGGCTGCTTTCACAATGAAAATGTTTAAAACAAAAATGTCAGAACATATCAAAGATATCTTAAAATAGTTTGTAAAAATGGTTTGAAATCACTTCTTCTTTAAATATACTAATAATATCCCAAAGGTTCCTGATATTTCTAAGTTCATGAAATCAAACTACCCTATTTTAGAAGATTGATCAATTTCAAGACATTCATGAATGCTACCCAAATCACTCTTTGAATGTAGAAAAATGGCATCTATTGCCATTTCTGTTCTCATGTCTGATGAATTAATTTTATTCCTGGAATGCTGTTGAGGAGGACAAGGTTGGCTGGAATGTTCCTTGAGTTAAAATCAGAATGAATCCAATTGAACATATTAGAACTTGTCACTGGGTCTTTAATGAGTGATTTTCTCCGTGCCATCTGATGAATTGTTTCTGAATGCTGGGCATGGGTTTTTGCAATTTGGCCTGGAGGTAGCTTGCTGAGATGAATTTGAAAGACATTTTGAGGACAGATATACTCATATTTATCAAATTTGGTCTACACAATTCATTTAGTTTGAGTAATGGAGATACTTGATTCAGTAATTTCAATTAGTGAAACCTGAGGAAGATGGAAGAAGATTGTCTTTGATAGTCTTCCCTTTGTTTCCATTGAATGAAGAACGTCATCAGGGAGGTATTTTTTGCCTACAAATGAACTGCATTTCCCAAGTATATCTGTCTGTCTCTGTCTCTGTCTATAGCTGTATCTGTATCTATATCTATATCTATCTGTCTATCTATGTCTATATCTAAATCTATATATCTGTCTGTTTATCTATCTATCTATCTATCTATCTATCTATCTATCTATCTATCTATCTATCTATCTATTTATCTATCTATCTATCTTCTAACATTTTTCTCCACTTATGTAAGTGAGCATTCTGTGAACATATGATTCTCAGAAAACTTGGTTTGACCACTAAGGCTATTAAAAAATTTTTAAATGCATGGTAACACTTACAATTAATTAAATGACAGTATACATAAAAATAATTTTTGTTTATATCTACCTATTTTTCAGAGTTCAGTCTCTGGTCTTTCAGTGGTTCTGCTATGAACTACTTGTAAGTGCTGAAAGGTCAAACCCAACTTCTGAAAACAAATGCAACATTAAATGAATTGTATTATACTATTAAAATATTATTACTGTAATTACAATCCATTTATCTATATTAATAAGTAATTATTTCATACTTCAGAAATCATTTTCAATACTATTTTATATTTTATCACAAAATATTCAAGGATACCCACAGGCAGACCCACATGTACAAAACACTATTTTCATTGTTTACAGATGTTAAAATAACCACTTTTGTTTAGAGTGTTTATATCTGTTGTGAAAATATTCAGTGAAATAATAATTCAGCTGATTTTATTTCACATCTTGCTCAACTGCATGCTTGAAAACATAAACATAGATGTTTTATTGTTCCAATCATCTTTTTGTTGTTGTTGTTGTGAGGCATTTCCGATGGAATCTTTTTTTTCACAAAACAATCCACTCCAAGTGTAGTCTATTATTTACTTAACATCTGTCTTTTCTATTATAGACCAGATTAACAATTCCTTTAAAAAAAAATCAACTTTTTTTTTTAAAAAAATGCAACTAAAATCACAATTGCTTCTTGTGTATCAGAGGAAAAAATGTTTTCTTATTGCAGCTGGTGCACTTTGTCTGCTTATTGTGCATGAGAATACAGTATTATTCCTATTTCAAATATGTTCCCTAGAGGACGTGAAAATATTCTCTTCCTTTTTTGATACTGGAAATCTCAATCTCTCTCTTTCTCTTTCTCCTCTCCCTACCAAAATAAAAAAGATACATTAAGCTCTTTAGCACAAGGATCTTTAATATATATAGTGTTTTGTTTTCTCAATGTCTGCTGATGTGCACATGTAATACAGTTTTAATCAAAGCCCAAATACTGTAGACTTTTCAACAGCATCTTAGGCATCACAGTACAATGCTTATTCCACTGAAAGTGGCCACTGGGGAGGCACAATTAGCTGTTCCCATGGAGAAGTTTGTTATAGTAATAAATAATAAGTAGTGTAGGTAGAGATGGAATCAATTAAAGATATTTTTGACGACCCCTAATGGTTTATGGGAATGCTAAATAATTGACAACAACAAGTTTTTGACTCTAAAGTTCCACTGCTGTTTCGGTACATGTTTCATTGAAACTAAAGTGCAGTAGAAGGAGGCCGGTGGTGATGAGAGTGTTATAAAGGGCAACCTGTTTGTTGTTTTAATGCATCACTGTTTATCAAGGTTGTGCTAGGAATCCAGCTAACTGTTCACCACCTCTTCTGTTTAAACACATCTTTTTCAACTCTTGAAAGGTTCAAGTTAAATCCCACTTACCAGGTTGCCACTGTCAGGCTAATTAAAAATGAAAATAACTTCTGAGATACATAGGATGATGGAAACAATATAACAGGCTGCTATGGGAAGAGTTTCGGCAAACTACATAGTAGCGGTAGTGACATTACAGTGACTAAGCAATTAAATAAAGTTAGGATAACCTCAAACATGTTGCTACCTGAAATAACAGATTAAAAAACCCATCCTGTGTTCCATTTCAATATCTGATGAGGGCAAGGAATTGGACATTACTGGTGATGCCACAAAGTCTTTGTCATACATCAGAATAATAGAATAGTTTAGAATAATATTGGAAGAAAAAGTTATTTATTTGACTGTGAATTAATTTAATTATTTTGAACTATATCATAAACCAAACCTAGCTACCAGTTTCACTTCTTTTTTAATTCTATTTATTTTATTCCAAAAAAATTAACGTACAAAACTCCAAAAAAAGCAAAAGAAACAAAACACAAAGGAAAACACAAAACAATCAAGATATTAAAAAGTGCATCAAAAACCAACACATATACACATTACCCCCCATTGAATACTGATTAATATATTATTATAATATTGATTCCCAGCCCTTGCAAAACAGCCATCCCAAATTATTAAACTAGTAAATCTATTTGCAAATTATTGGCATGTCTTCTATATGTTATATTAGTGACAAAATGATTAGTAGTAGTAGTAGTAATAGTAGTAGTAGTAATAGTAATAACAACAACATACATTTTAAGATACTTGGTTGATACCTAGGATGCTAGCAGCAACCCGTATCAACCATCAGAGCTACTCAATGATATTTGTGACACATTTTTAAATGTTCAGTTGACTGAGTTTCATGTTTAATGAAAATAATGATGATGATTATGGTAATAATGATGATCTAATTCTGGCTGCACAAGGCCAAGCCTTAAGGTAAATGCTATCTTCCAAAGAAGCTGAAGAAACAGTGGACCACCTGGTAAGCTGCTGCAAGAAGATCACACAGACTGACTACAAGCAACAGCATGAGAAAGTACCAACAATAGTGCATTGGAAGATCTGCAAGAAATATCATTTGCCTGAAAGCAAAACTATATATTATATTAATGACAAAATGATTAGTAGTAGTAGTACCGGTAGTAGTAGTAGTAGTAGTAGTAGTAGAACCTAGAAAATGAAGACATTAAACTGCTCTGGTACTTTACAATTCCAACAGAAGGGCACATGCCACATAACACACTGGACTTAATAATTGTTGATAAGAAAGACAAAAAAGTCTGGCTATTGGATGTGGCAGTGCCCAGAAACAACAAAATAGAAGCGAAAGAACTGGAGAAGATAACAAAGTACAAAGACATACAAATAGAAATAGAATGACTATGGCAAAGGCAAGCAAGGATAGTACCAATAATAATAGGTGCCTTGGGTGCAATCCCAAAACAACAAGTATTTTTATAATATATTAAGAGTCTTTCACACCAGAGTCTTCTTGCAAATTTTTTTCAAAACTGCTTGACTCTGCATATTTTCCATTTTATCATCTAATCAAACTTGTTTTTTTTAAAAAAAAACTTTCAATCTAAAGCTGCATACTACCCAACAATTGTTTCTTACATTTCAGCCACCATTACTTGCCTGCAGAGGTGCTATTCAGCCGGTTGTCACCTACTCGGGCAAACCGGTAGCAAGAATTTGGCATGGGTTGCTGAACCGGTAGCAACATCTAGCTGGCCACGCCCACAACCCGGTCGCCCAGTTTCTGCTCACTCGCTTGCCCCACCCACCCAATGCTCGCTGCCCCAGTTTAAAGGAGGACTACTCCCCCGCCCTAGGCATGCATTTTCAAGCAGCCACTTGAAAACACATGACTGTGGGCGGAGCAGCGGTCTGTTAACTTGCAAAACTGTTCCAAGGCTGGATTCTTCATGGACACTAGAAGTATCGCTTCCCCTTGTGAGTAAAATGCTGGAGCCAGAGGGAAAGAACTCTGGGGGATGGGGAAGTTTGCAGCAGCTTCAAATGCAAGTCCGTTTATCTGCAGAACCTCTCTAATGCTCACTTCCCTTTGTGAGTAAAGTGCTGGAGCAAGAGGGAATGAAGGCTGATGTGTGTGTGTGTGTGTGTGTGTGTGTGTGAGAGAGAGAGAGAGAGAGAGAGAGAGAGAGAGAAGAAAGAAAAGAAAGAAAGAAAGAAGACAAGAAAAAGGAAGCGAGAGAAAGAAAGAGGAAGAAAGGGTGAGAGAGAGAGAAAGAAAGAAAAAAAGAAAGAAAGAAAGAAAGAAAGAAAGAAAGAAAGAAAGAAAGAAAGAAAGAAAGAAAGAAAGAAATAGGGAGAGGAAGAGTGTGGTGTGTGTGAGAGAGAGAGAGGAAGAAAGGAAGGGAGAGAAAGACAGAAAGAGACAAAGAAAGAGAAAGAAAGAAAAAGAAATAGGAAGGGAGAGAGAGAGAGAAAACTCTGTGCTATTATTTTTAATTGTTCCATTATTTATCATGTGTTAATATTTTACACTGTCCCTACACCTAGAGTGATTCTACTGCCCTTCTTTTGCCCAGGGCTACCACATATTTTTCAGTGTTTACATGCATTCAATGTCTATAGTCCAGAGCATAAATACATGTGTGTTTAACAGAGTTGAAAGGGAGTTTGGAGGTCCTCTAGTTCAAGTCCCTGTTCAGGCAGGAAAACTGAGGATACCAAACTCTGAGTAGAGGTCCTGGGAAAGGTGTCAGAATAACACTTAGAGGCGACTTTTAGGGGAACCCTATACCATTTCAGAGAATTTTTGAATTCTACCACTGCTTGCCTGTAATTTGATAAATTGTTGCTCTGTGTAAGTTGATCCGGGAATAAAAAACACTGAAGCAGAAGAAAACAAGAAGTATATTATCTGGGTATTTCAATCCAAGGTTAAAAGAAAAATTTAAAAAAGATAAACTCCAAATATTTTGCAAATTCAAAAAGTACAAAAATACTGTGGTAAAAATCCAATACTAATGTAAGTCAAATGAAAGCACTTCACCATCCAGACATGTGCTATGCTTCCTTATGGAGAGAAAAGGGGTTATTCAGAACAATATAAATCAAAAGGAAAGAAAACAACAACAACAACAACAAACAAATAATTATAGTCCAGCAAAGGGTTGAAATAAATAGCAATAGCACTTAGACTTATAAACCACTTCTAGTGCTTTAAAGCCCTCACTGAGCAATTTACAGAGTCAACATATTGTTCCCAACAATCTGGGTCCTTATTTAACTGATTTCGGAAGGATAGAAGGCTGAGTCAACTTTGAGCTGGTGAGGATCAAATCCCTGACAGTCAGCAGAATTAGCCTGAATGCTGATTATGAATGCTGATTAGAATTAGCCTGAATGCTGATTATGAGCTATAGTGCCACAGTAGTTAAGAATGCATTCTTACTACTGCATTCTTAACTACTGTGGTACTATGGCTCATAATCAGCATTCAATCATTAGTTAACTTTTAAGGGCAAAAAGCAAAGTAAAACAATAAATTCAAAAAATTAAAGTTAAAAATCCAGACATGCTTAAGAAAAAGAAATACTGACAAGAAGATGGATTCAACCAGTGACTTTTTGACTACTTCCAGAGGTAACTGAAATCTTCAAGACTCTGCTTCCCAAATGGGTACACGGCCATAAAAAAACTCATCTTGAGTCACTCCCCAGTACTCCTACTTAAATCCAGGAAAAACAGCAGATCATCAATAAGCGAGAAAAAGATTCTTATCATTCAGCAGCCATCTTGGAAATTTATACTTTTTGATTTAGAAAAGTTCTCCAAATGTTGCAATCTACATGAAAAGTGGATTAGGAAAAAGTTTATAAAAATGCCCACATCCATAAAAATCATGTGTACAAATACAAATTACTACTATATTTTACATAGAATTGCAAAAAGAATCATCTTTGAAGAAATATGGTTCAGAATACATTGGTTTTGTTAAAATTCCAAAGCTAATACATATGAACTATTGTAACAATGGATTCCAGAGGTATTCTATATATCTCAATAGATGAACCATACACAAAAGCTTCTGGTGCAAAAGAGCAGGCTCTATTTCAGGCTTAGAGTCTACAAGCTGATTTTCACAGTATCAAGTCTCAATATCATTTCTACCTCCAGCCTCTTATAAGTGGAAAATAACCCAGCATGGAGAGATATTGTTTGCTCCATTGTACTTCACTCTGCATTGTTTACTCTCAATTGAAGTTTCAATATCAATTTTATTGAATCATCTTTGAGCCTGAAATTATATCTTTTCATTTAAATTACCACAGGTACAGTAGTTCAGTGCACAGTAAAATTGAAGCACCAGAATTTAAAGCTTTCAGGTTCTAGGTTTTTTGCAATTCCTATAGCTCATTTAATAACTATCTGCCTAGCCATAGCTGCAGGGATTACCTTCTTAGTAAGATAACTGGACACAAGAACTTTACTAAAAGACACTTCACTGCAGATTAAGCTATCAATGAAGTTGATAAAATGGCAGCAACCAAGCTTTCCCATGAACCTCATCTCTTTGTTGACTGGCTACCTGTATCAACAGGAAACCTATATTTAAATTAATGATTTTTAAAGTTTTCTGTACTTCATTTTCTATTGATCTCGTTTCCTTTTTATTGTTTGGAAACATGCCTTGAGTTTGCATTCAGATGAAACCTTTTGGATATTGGCCTGGTGTCTGCCTTCCTTTGCAGTAATACTTGTTTTTTTCTAAAGAACTCTATCCTTATTCATAAAGGATGAATGTAATATAAACCTGTGGAATTTTTTTCTGTTTTTCATTGTTTATGTCTTATACTGCAAAGTTCTTTGGCATATTATTTGCATCATTGCTTTAAAAAAAAAACAGATAGGACAGAGATATTTGATCCAAAAGAGGCGTTTTCTTCTATCCTATGATGCTTTGCATCATAAGCATTTGGTCAAAAAACCTTTAAATATCCTATCACTCTAATCCATATGCATGTTGTTGGTATTCTGAAAGATTAATGAATCAGGATATACTTTTGCAGAAAATCATTCTGATTTTCACTTGTTGATGTTATGATTTTTGCCCATCTAAGGTAAATTAATACACACTAGAATGAGAGTTATTTTTAATAAATGCTTTTCTACATCAACCTGAGTAATGTAACTTTATTAAGTACGATATATATGAAACAGGTTCATGTATTGTGTATATGCCTTTGAAGTAGTTTCATTGAAAATATACACATGCTTGTGATATAGCTGCAATTGCATATATCAGTTGCCATCTATATAATATATGCAGAAGGAGTGGTAGTGATAATTGGATAGATGTAAATATTACATCAGCAATATTTGTATTAGCAAACAACAATTGGAAATTTTTTTTATTTATGACTGAATTATTATTATTTACAGTCAGATTCTCCAATTATATCTTGTTTTAGCTGTTAGATCAATGTTTTCACAAATGTCAGCATCCAGCAATACTTTAAAATGTTTTAGATGGTTTTGTTAAACTTAATAGTTTAAAAAGTATTTGCTCTATTGTAACTTTTTAGGTTTTAAAATATACATTTGGAAAATATTTTCTTTGATTTAGCTTCCTTATAGATCAGGGGTTAGCAACTCGCGGCTCTGGAGCTGCATGTGGCTCTTTCATCCCTCTGCTGTGGCTCCCTATCACCCTATTGCTCCCTGTCATCCCTCCCTTCCCAGTCACTCCTCACCTGTCTTTCTGTATTTCTCTCTGTGTTTCTCTCTGTTTCTCTCTGTGTTTCTCTTTCTCTCCCTCTCTCCCTCTCCCCCTCTCTCCCTCCCGCTCTCTCTGTGTCTGTCTGCTTCTGCTTCTGTGGCACCTCATCTGTTGCTGAGTCTCACTGCTCAACAGAATGCAGCAGGAAATGGCGGGATACTACTTCTGGTCCTTGTTGGTGCTGGGCATACCTTGGTTGCTTGGGGAGACATGTAACCTGCTCTCCACCTCGAGACATTGGTCCGACTCGACCCGCACCAATGCCAACGCTGCTGCTGTTACCAAGAGCGAGTGGGGCAGGGTTGTATTATTGCTCTGCATTGTAATGGGCTCCAGGAGAGACAGAGAGAGAGAGAGAGAGGCAGGCAGACAAACACACACGGAGACAGAGACAGAAAGAGACAGAGACACAGAGATAGAGAGAGAAAGAGACACAGACACACACACACACACACAGAGACACAGTGAGAGAGAGACAGAGAGAGACAGAGAGACAGATAGAAAGAGAGAGACAAATACACAGAGAAAGAGAGAGAGAGAGAGAGAGGTGAACAACATTTTTATAGAACTATTGATATGTTGAGGCCTTTGAGGTGAGTGGCTGGGAGCAGAGCTGAGCCCAGGTTCTTTTCTGTGGGAAACGGGTCCAAATGGCTCTTTGAGTGTTTACAGACCAAATATAGTGATATAGTATTGCAAGTATTGCAATGGCTACTACAGCTTTTATCTTGACAGACTGAAGAACTGCATAGAAAGCTGATGCAATGTTGATGTTATTTATAGGCCTGCTGATTAATGAGCAAAGGAGGATTTCCATGGCAGACTGTAATGGCTTCATCAGCTATTACTGGATTAATAATATGTATTCTGAAAATTGTGATGGGTGTCTTACGTCTGTTTACCTGATGAACCAACACATCCACAGGCTAAAAGCATTTTCAATAATCATAAATGTTTTATTAGAAACAGAGCTTTTGAACTCTGCAATTGTATCAACAAATGGCACAACTGCTGTACAGTGATGAAACTGGCCCTTTTAGTGCTGAAATGTGAAAATTGTTAAAGATGAAAACTTCAAAACTGGTGAAAAAAGTAGTGAATTTCCAGTGCAACAATATTATGAACATGTAAAGTTGGTAATTATTTGAATAATATAAAATGTAAAAATAATAATATGTAAATAAAAATGAGAGAAATGGTGTTCATCGTATGTTAATGCCACGGGATGGAGGAGGGGGAAAACAACTCACACTCTATGTGAGTATGCGACTCTATGAATGTGACACTAGCAAGTGCTTTTATTTAGCCCGTAAAGGTGTATAGAGTTACCACTGAAAATCTGGATACTGCTGAATAATGATTGTTCAGTTTTATAGAAAACAAATGAACATGTTTTTGGCTCTGTAATATTTCTCCTTTTTCCTTTGAAGAACAGGTTTATCAACTTTCTTACCTGGGTCTTACCTGAGTTCTTTCTTACCTGGGTCTTACCTGAGTTCTTACCTGGGTCTTTTGGGCATAGGAAGCTAAAAGTTGCTGTGAAAAGAACTGAAAAAATGGACTATTCCAGTGCACTCTGTATGGGGATGCAATGCAGCTGGTTCAAAATGCACCATATAGACAATAAAGACCATACATTGTCAAGCCCATGTAACATCTTTGATCTTTGATGAATTGAGTGGTTTTCAGATTTCTGAGTGAGTTTCAAAGTGCTAATTATTACAAAACACTATATCTATCTTTCTATCTATCTATCTATCTATCTATCTATCTATCTATCTATCTATCTATCTATCTATCTATCTATCTATCTATCTTCTACTTATCTATTTCCTGCCTTTATTATTTTAAAAAATAACACAAGGTGGCATATCCAACACATGTACTTCCTCTAGTTTTCTCTAAACAATAATCCTGTGAGGTGGATTGGGCTGATAGAGAGTGACTGGTCAAAAGTCACACAGCTAATTTTCACAGCTAAGATGGGACTCAGCTGCTTTCTAGCCTGATGCCATTAACCACTAACCCAAATTGGCTGTCATATATGGCATATGATACTTATAATATGTGGCATGTGACATTTATTGACTTAGAATCAAACAACCTACTCTCCAAAAAACAATTTGGTTTCCGGAAAAAATTATCCTGCAACCTACAACTCCTACACTGCAAAAACATATGGACTACTCTACTCGACCAGGATAAAGCAATAGACACAATTTATAGACTTCTGCAAAGCCTTTGATTCAGTGATATATGACAAACTACTGTTAAAACTAAACTCTTAAGGCATTTCCTGATCCCTTGCTAAATGGATTATTGCATTCCTGTCAAACAGGCAAAAAATAGTAAAAATAGGGAGTGCTATATCAAGCCCTGCTCCAGGTAACAGCGGTGTCCCTCAAGGCAGCGTTCTAGGACCCACACTCTTTATACTCTATATAAATGAACTTTGCGACCACCTGATAAGCAACTGCATCTTCTTTGCGGATGACATAAAACTATTCAACACTACTGACAATGCTACTGTCCTTCAAAGCGACCTTGATTATGTGTCTGAATGGTCAAACAATTGGCAACTCCAAATTTCAACCAACAAATGCTCTGTCCTACACATTGGTAAAAAACATCAGTACACTAAATACAAACTAGGCGGATATGACCTCATTGATGACCCTCACTCTGTCAAGGATCTAGGAGTACTCATATCTTTTGACCTAAGTGCCAGAGTTCATTGTAGCAGCATTGCCAAAAAGGCATTAAGAATTGTAAATCTAATCTTACGAAGCTTCTCCTCTGAAAATATTGAATTGCTAACTAGGGCATACAAAACCTTTGCTAGACCAATACTCAAATACAGCTCATCTGTCTGGAATCTGCACTGTACATCAGACATTAATACAATTGAGCAAATCCAAGTATTTCATGAGAAGAGTACTACACTCCTCTGCTCGTAACAGAATATCTTATATCACCAGACTTGAAATTTTGGGCTTGGACAATCTTGAACTACACCTATAGTTTGGATTAAAGTATAGTACACAAAATTATCTTCTACAATGTCCTACCAGTCAATGACTATTTCAGCTTCAACTGCAACAATACAAGAGCACACAATAGATACAAACTCAATCTTTATCGCTCCAAACTTGATTGCAGAAAGTACAACTTCAGCAACAGAGTGATCAATGCCTGGAATGCACTACCTGACTCTGTAGTTACATCCTCAAACCCCCACTCCTTTAACTTCAAACTATCCACTATTGACCTCACCCTATTCCTAAGAGGTCTGCAAGAGGCGTGCATAAGTGCACCATTGTGCCTCCCGTCCCTGTCCTATTGTCCCCATTTAATGTTTTCTGTATTCTTACTCATGTTTATACTTATATCTATTATTTTGTAAGTGATTGACAAGTCAAATAAATAAATATGCATAGTAATATATATAGTAATATGTTTCATGGCATAGGGTAGTGATGGCGAAACTTCTGGGCACAGGGAAGACTGCCCAAAGTATTTCTTCTGACATTTAGCTTTTTAATGGCAATTTTATTATTACTTTTGTTGCACGCCACCCAACTTTATACATTTCTAAGATTATGATTGCTCATGTAAGACATCCAAATATTTAGAATGGATATGGTATTTTTGTCCACCTGTCAAGTGTTCCCAGCGATCTGGGATATTAATATACATTACAACTGCCAATTCTTTAACCGGTGTCAAGCACATCAGGTTATTCCCAAGAACCTAAGATATCATATGCATTGGTAGAGCATATGTGCAGATCCAAGCAATGTAATTGATAGGTGGAAATTTTGTCAAGGCACCAATTTTTTAAATACTGTTCAAGAGGTTTTGGTGTGTATCCATTGAGACTACCATAGCCTGTTTATGCCTTTGATATTCAGATTTTGATACTTAGTGATTTTCTCAAATTCTTTGTCTTCTAATACCTTCTGGTATTGCCATATAAATTAAGTACCTTTCAAAACCATAGTTAAAAGTGGTATGTTTTGCACCATGATTTTATCAGTTTGTATTTAGAAATTTTCACCTTCTCATGTTAACTATTTTTTCAATTATATGTTCTCACCTATTTTTAATTACTGGGACATTTACAGATGAAAAGGTGAATCATTTTGGCAATTGTACATGGTTTATAATCATCTTGTGCAATCTTCTTGCACAAAGCTGAGTATATGATATACTGTTTTTTTGTGCTTCTTTGCACAATGTGCACTTTGAATTGAATAGTGATTTTTCAATTCTGGCTTTGATTGTATTTGTTCAAATAGCTTGCTCTTGAGCAATCAAAATCTTCAGTTTGTTTTTTAAATGTTTCATGTTATTTTATTATTATTAAATTTATTTGCCTTACCATAGGGTTACTCTAAGCAGCTTACAACAATAACAAAGGAAGAAATAAAAAGAAAATATGAACAAAGTTATAGTAAAATAATAAGACAATAAAATAATACCATAGAACAACAAAATAAACCAAGAAAAAGAAAAGAAATCATATCAATATGATTAATTAAAAACAGATGTGCAAGTGGGGAGCAGAGAATGGGGGGGACGTGAGGGGTGAAGGCTGTTCTCAATCTAGCAACCACCTCCACAGTAAAATTTCTATATTGGGTCTCCAGCCCAACTGGTAGAGCCAGATCTTTAGGCTCTTACAAAAGGATAGGATGCTGGGAACAAATCTATCCTTAATCTTTCCCCTTAATCATTTTTAGAAAGAAACCATTTAATGCTTTTCTTTTCCAGAATTCTGTTCTTATTTTTAGTACTTTATTTTGATATTCATGTTTTATTTCCTGCAGATTCAGTAAGTTCCACTTTTTAATATCCCTCAGTTATTGAACTTGACTGTCTTTTATATAATTATATATAATTATAATTATATAATTAGCTAATATATCCTTTCCCCCCCAACTGTTTGATTTGAAAGAACTTGAAAGAACTTTCCCCAACTGTTTGTTTGACTTGAAAGAACTGCATCCATTTCTGCAAGGCAGATATAATCAATATCATTATGGGGATATAATCAGAAGCGGGATGGACTTTCACTGGCAAGGGGTTTGCTGGTCGCAAGTGCGCGTGCATGCACCAGCTCGCTACGCTTGCACGTGCTGCTTTGGGGATAAAACGCAGCTTCAAAGAGGGAGTTAATCGACTCTGGCAGTAATGTTTTACTTGTAAATAACTTTTTCTGTTTTAATCGCAATAATATGTATTTGAAAATTGCTTTAAACACAATGTAAATCGTTCTAAACTTGACTGTAAAAATATGATTTCTGTAATAGAGTTGTCAAAGTCTGGAATGCCCTACCTGATTCAACTGTCTCAGCTACACATTTTCACACCTTCAGTCACAAATTGACTTCCATGGATCTTACTTAATACTTAAGTAAAGGGGCATGCATAAGTGCACTAATGTGCCTATCGTCCCTGTCATTGTATTTTTCTTCTCTTCTTCTTGTTCTCATTTTTGTTTGACAAATTCCAATAAATAAATAATTTTTTTGGCTTTCTCCTGTGCAATATTGATTCTGAAGGCCTTATGTGACAGGTGCTTTTCTGTTTGAAGTTTAAAGTCCCAAATCATTTTACCATCTTCATTTTCTTTTATTTATTATTATTATTATTAATCTGGTGCCTTAGAAACTAGAATAATAAAAACTCAATACTGTTATATGATCCAGAACATAGGACAAGCAATAATCAGTTGCTAGATTCCCATGTCCAACCGGGTGACCTTAGCCCCATAACTATCTCTCAGCCCTAGGAAGAAGACAATGGCAGCCACTTCCAAAAATCTTGGCAACAAAACTGCAAGGACTTGTCTAGGCAGTTGCCAGAAATCAAAATGGATTTGAAATCAGGAATAAACAAATATAAATAAAATAGTAAAAAACACACACACACATGAGGAGTATCAATTCTACTGTAAAAAAAATATGTACAAGATATTAATGCAAAAAGTAATTATTATACATCATAATGAATAAACATGCATCCTGGAAACAAACTTGGTGGCAAGAAATTCATCTAATTGATTTTAACATAATATCCCATTCCCCCATTACACATGTATATTGTTTTCATTAGAATTAAATATTTTCTACAAAAATTTCCCCCCAATTTGTATTAGTAGATCACTTAAGTGGTTGCAGCTTCAGTGAAAAGATCACCAAGAGAAATAGAGCTAATGCAGATTGAGGATAGGGCAGTGTTTCCTGAGCACACACCGACCTCATTTTGAAGCTTTGTTTACTTTTAGTAACATCAACATATTGTCAACTCTGAAGAGCACAATATTAGGAAGAAGGGCTATTTGCAAATAACACAGCGCCAAAATTGCACCTCATTAGAACTCTAAATATCTGTGATGACCTGGGGTGTGGCACAAAGGCAACACAGTCACATAAGTAAGAATGTACCTTTTAGTACCTCCAATTTTGCTCCCAATGTCCAGATTACGTTCGGCTGGAGAAACAACTCTCCCAAGAACACTCTTTAAGTGGAGGAAATTCAGTCCGAAAACAAAGTACATACAAACTGTAAATAAAAATCCACACAAATCATGCTGCAGTAATTAACTTGACAGACTTGAAAGGAATTGCAGACTTGAAAGGCCAGCAAAACACACACAGTTGGGGAGATGCCAGGAACCCAGATAAGCCTCGACAATACCAGATAATGGGACTGGATGGGCGGGAACAGGCTTCGGCTCAACCCATCCAAGACCGAGTGGCTGTGGTTTCCGGCGCCCCGATATAGCCAGTTGATACCTTCGCTGGCTATTGGGGGGGAAGTTCTGCCCCCCACAGAGAGGGCTCGCAACCTGGGAGTCCTCCTGGATGTACGGCTGTCGCTTGAACATCACATCGCGGCCGTCTCCAGGGGGGCATTTCATCAGATCCGTCGGATCTACCGGTTGCGGCCCTTCCTGGATCGGGACGCCTTGCGCACGGTCACTCAGGCCCTTGTCACCTCTCGCCTGGACTATTGTAACGCCCTCTACATGGGGCTCCCTGCGGGGAGCATCCGGAGACTCCAGTTGGTGCAAAATGCAGCCGCGAGGGTGATTATGGGGGCGTCGCGTAGCGCCCATGTGACGCCTCTCCTGCGCGAGCTGCATTGGTTGCCGATGGCTCTCCGGGTTCGCTTTAAGGTTCTAGTTTTGACCTTTAGGGCGACCCATGGCATGGGACCAGGTTACCTTCAGGACCGCATTCTGCCAACGCTCTCCAACAGGCCGGTGCGTTCCCACAGGGAGGGTCTGCTCCGGGTGCCGTCGGCCGCTATGTGTCGTCTGGCGGCGCCAAGGAGTAGGGCCTTCTCTGTGGGTGCCCCCGCCCTCTGGAATACTCTGCCACCGGAACTCCGTACCGGCACGGACCTGAGGGCCTTCAGGCGCGCGTTAAAGACCTGGCTCTTTGAGCAGGCCGGCCTGGGCTGAGATAATGATTTTAAATTTGATCTCCATTTTTAAATTTAAATTTGGGTTTTTAAGGGTGGGGGGAGGGTTTTCTAATTTTAGTCAGCAGCTGATTTAAATATTTAATTACTTTTTAACTTTTGTATTTTTGTGGGGTTTTTAGATGAGCTGTTCACCGCCCTGAGTCCCTTGGGAGAAGGGCGGTATATAAATGTAATTAATAAATAAATAAATAAATAAATAAATAATTCACTATTTGCTCTCAACAGTTGGCTGTGTGCAACTTCCCTTTTCAAACACTATGTTCCCAGCTGCACCTAATGAAGGGATTCAGGGCCCTTTCCTCCTCGTAAGCCATGCAACTCACGTAGCTCCCTTCTCTGTTCCTCCCTGCGTGTCCTAGAATGAAGAGGGGGTGGGCCTGGGTCTTCTTCCGAATTGCCTCTGTTTTAGCGGCGGCAATAACGAGGCACGTACTCTTAGTGATTTCAGCTCTTTCTTTTATTTCAGAACGGACACAATCGGCGAGCGCAGGCAGCCTCTCTTTTAAAGGCTTCCTGCGCTTCACCCAGCCAATGACAGGGCAAGGCTTTCCCGCCGGAATCACGGCCAATGAAGGGTAAGTATTTTAAATACAAATGAACCAATCCAGAACACCCCTCCCCTCTTGGTCCAGTCCGACCAATCAGGAGCTCCGCCTATGTTACGTAATCACGTAGATAGGCGGGGCCCCTGCGGGTCCGACTGGACCTGCGCGGCTCAGTCATTTCGTTGCTGACTGTTGGAGCGGTTGGACCTGTTGGTCCTCCTGCCTCTGACCTGGAAAACTTCTGGAAGGTCGAGCCGGCCGAGTCACTCCTAGCGGGCCTAGCTCGACTGGTTGAGATGGCTAGGCCGCTCCCTCTCTGGCTTGGATTATCGTCGGCCGTGTCTGCTGTTTCGTCTGGAAGTTCCCCTGGCTCAGGTACGTAGCTGCGCAAATCGACCGGAGCTAGTGTTGAGGGTGTGTGTGTGGAAGTTAGGGTGTCATTGTTTGTTTGTGGGTCTGCTGCTTGTTGATTGTTGGTCGGGTGTGGGTCTGTTGTTTCTTGATTGTGTGGTGGTTGATCCCCTTCCCCCCCAGGGGGGTCGCAAGGTCTTGTAAGGGTGCGGGATCTAAGTTGATCAATATGCCGCTTCCAGCTTTTATTATCAGAAGTGGTAAGTCAGTATGATCGTGGGCCGGTGATTTGTGTGATGGTAGCTGGTACCCATAATGGATGTCCAACCAAGTTTTTGCATAGACTAAGTCTCCGATTTGAAATGTTCGGAGCTTGCTGGAAGAGTCTAGTGGTTTGTCTGTGGAGTATGTAGGGTGTAACTTATCCAAAGGGGAGCGTAATTTCCTCCCCATAAGTAGTTCAGCTGGGGTTTTGTTTGTAGTGCTGCTAGGTGTGGTATGTTGAATAAATAGTAGTTTGTCGATGCGTGCTTGTATAGGGCCGTGGCCTAACTTGTGGAGTGTTTCTTTGGTGAACCAAACCATGCGTTCGGCTCGTCCATTCGCTGCCGGGTGTGCCGGCGCGGTTAGGGCATGGCGTATGCCCGAGCTAGCTAAATAGCCCTCAAATTCTGTAGCAGTGAATTGAGGGCCGTTGTCTGAGACTAGGACGTCTGGCAATCCATGTGTGGCAAACCATTTTCTGAGTTGTCGAATGACAGCTTCCGAAGAAGTAGATTGCATTAGGCTTACTTCTAGCCAGTTTGAGTAAGCGTCTACCAGAATTAAAAATGTATAACCTTTTGTCGGACCCGCGAAATCTATATGGACTCTAGACCATGGGCCCCTGGGTAGCTCCCACTCAGTGACCGGTGCTTTCAGGGGTGAGGGTCGGGATGTCTGGCATGGCTGGCAACCCGCAACCCACTCAACAACGTCCTTGTCCAACCCCGGCCACCAAACGTAGCTTCTAGCCAAACTTTTCATTTTAACAACCCCAGGGTGACCCTCATGCAATAATCGCAGAATCGGATCCCTCAGCCTTAGTGGAATAAACACCCGGTCCCCCCAAAGTACACAACCCTTTAGTACGGAAAGTTCCGTTTGTCTCTGTTTAAAGGGTTTATACGAGTCTTGTAGTTCAGTTTCTGGCCATCCCTTTGTAATCCACCCACTCACTTTGTGCAGTAGATGATCGTTGGCGGTTTCGTGAGCGATGTCTGCTGCTGTCATCGGGAGGTCGGTCAGGGTTTCAATTAGTAGTGTGGATGTGCTGGGGTTCGGGTCAGGGTCACTGTCCGGCAATGGGCAACGACTCAGAGCATCGGCATGCATGATGGATGGACCGGGGCGGTAGGCTAATGTATAGTTGTATGCAGCGAGGAATTCTGACCATCTCGTCATTCTGGGTGATAAAATGTTAGGCGTCACTTTGTTTCCAGCCAGAATTCCTAGTAAAGGTTTATGGTCGGTAATTACAGAAAACATTCGGCCATAGAGGTACTCATGGAACCTTTTAATACCTGATACAATGGCTAGTGCTTCCTTGTCTATTTGACTGTAATTTCGTTGGGTTTTAGACAATGTCTTTGAATAAAACGCAATCGGGGCTTCTCTGCCATTAGGTAAAAGATGGCTTAGAACGGCTCCGATCCCAAAAGGTGATGCATCACAAGTTAATATCAATGGTAAAGTCTCATTGTATTGTATGAGTACCTTTGCTGAAGTAATGAGGTCTTTAATTTTGCTAAAAGCTGTTTCTTCCCGACTGCCCCACTTCCAAACCGTGTCTTTGTCCAGGAGTCTATGTAAGGGTTCCGCCACCGTTGCTTTCTGCGGCAGAAAAACATGGTAAAAATTTATTAATCCCAGAAAAGCTTGTAGATCTCCTTTGTTAGTCGGAATGGGGGCGTCTTTGATTGCACAGATTTTTCCTTCTGTCGGGTGGATGCCATTGCCATCAATTAGGTATCCCAGAAATTCGATTTTCTCAGTTATTAGTGTGCATTTTTCTTTTTTAACTTTGAGACCTGTTTCAGCGAATTTGGTGAGCACTTTTCTTAGTCGGTCTCGCAGTTGCGCTTTGTCTTTAGCTGCGATCAGGACATCATCAAAGTATGGAATGACTCCCGGTATTCCCTGAGGGAGACGTTCCATTAAGCTCTGAAAAATGCCTGGAGCCACGCTAACGCCGAATTGGAGGCGGTTACATTTAAATGCGCCCCTGTGTGTGACAATCGTTTGGGCTTCCGCTGTTTTTTCGTCTACAGGTAGTTGTTGGTATGCCTGAGCCAAATCGAGTTTAGCGAAGATCTTTCCGCCTTTGATAGAATGTAACAAGTGTTGCACAACCGGAACGGGATATGCACTTTGTTGCAACGCATGATTAAGGGTTGCCTTATAGTCCCCACAGATATGAATCGACCCATCCGCTTTGATAGGGGTCACTATGGGGGTCTCCCACCTGGCATGGTCCACTGGTTCGAGGACTCCTTGTTTAATTAATTTGTCTAGTTGTTCCTCTATTTTAGGTTTTAAGGCGAAAGGAACGCGCCTTGCCTTTAGTCTAATTGGAGCTACCTTAGGGTCTAGGTTAAAAGATATCGGGTTACCCTGGTACTTGCCTAGTTCGCCGCTGAATAGGTCCTGGAATTCTTGAATGAGGTCTGCTTCTCAGTCTGCATCTGCGACGTGGTTGATACCGGTCATCCCAATTCCAAGTGGGTCGAACCATTCCAATCCTAAAAGGCTTGGTCTGTTCTGGTCAACAATTGTGAGGGGTTAAATTTCGGTGCGATCTTTGAAGGTTACCTGAAAATGTCCAACGCCCACAACAGGAATTTTATTACCTTGATAGTCTTTTAGGGTTAAATTTTGTACTTCAAGCTCTTCCTGTTGGATGTCTGGAATTAAGTCTTTGATAGTGTCCCACGATACCATAGAGAGAAATGATCCCGAGTCCACTTCCATTTTACAGTCTTGTCCTTCAATTTTTACTTGAATGTGGACTTTTCTTACATTCTTTGTATTTGAGTGTCCAATTATGACTGTTTGGTGTGTTTCTTCTTTGCGGTAAGTTGATTCTTTGTATCTTCCCTGTCTTCCTTCTTGGCTCCAACGGCTACTCGTTTTTTTCTCTTTCGCTCTTTCTCTCTCTCTTGGGGGAGGGCTTCCTCTTCGCCTCGGGCTATAATTGGATCTGGCTCTGCATACCTTCGCGATGTGCCCTTTTCTCTCGCATTTTCTGCAGATCGCATCGATGAAACGACACTCAGATCTGGGGTGATTTCCCCCGCAGCGGTTGCATTCAAAGTCAAATTTTCTGTTTGCCCGCTCTTTTCTCCCTCTACCTGTCTTCAGGTGGCATACATCGTCTTCTTCACTACTGGTCTCAGTCTCCAGATCCTCATGGTGTGTCGTGGTCTTCTCTCGTTCCCCCTCTGGTTTTGGTGGTTCTCTGGTGTTGTGGTTTGCAGCTTGGTTAATTTTTTTCATTCTCGCTGCTGATTTCTGGGTGGCTTCGGCTGCGGTGGCTTCTTCTATAGCCTCCTTGACTGTTATTTTTGGGCGATTTAACAGTCTGCTCTGTAGTATTGGATCTCTCAGCCCTAGTACGATCCGGTCTCTTAGGGCTTCGTTGAAATCCGAGAATTCGCACTCATCCCCGATGTCTCTTAAGATTGCCACGAAGTTGGCGATGGATTCACCTTCCTTCTGATTCCGGAGGTAAAACTCATGGCGCTTAATTAGGCAGGAGACTGTAGTGGTCTCGTAGGATCTTTTCTAGCTCGGGCCAGGTTAAGGTTTTTATGTCGATCGGAGATGCAAGCGCTTTCGTCATTCGGAATACAGCTTGGCCGCAATGGGTCAGGAAAACCGCTCTCTTCCGATGATCGGAGACGCCGTTCAGGTCGCTGCTCTCCAGGAACATGAGGAATCGGTCCACGTAGGTCTGCCATTCCTCTTTTGCCGGGTTGAATTTCTCTGGCGGGGTGTTGTTTCCAGACATGGTGCCGTTCGATCTCCGCCGCTATCGTACTTGCTAAAAGTGCTTTCTTGATCCCACCCTCGTCGCCAGTGTTTTAGCAGCGGCAATAACGAGGCACGTACTCTTAGTGATTTCAGCTCTTTCTTTTATTTCAGAACGGACACAATCGGCGAGCGCAGGCAGCCTCTCTTTTAAAGGCTTCCTGCGCTTCACCCAGCCAATGACAGGGCAAGGCTTTCCCGCCGGAATCACGGCCAATGAAGGGTAAGTATTTTAAATACAAATGAACCAATCCAGAACAGCCTCTGCCTTGCTCTACCTCTCCCCTGCTCTGCCTAGCCGGACTTTGCCCTTCCCCAGTTTCTTCCACAGCCAACAGAGCCACACTCCCACTCCATGTCAGCTGCTTGGCCTCCCTCTTGGAATCAGATTCTGACAGGGGTATGACAATATCTCTTGCTGGAAAATTGCTATTGTCCACAATGTTTGGAATCTCAAATTGTCTAAGTGTATTATGGAGTTCATCCTTGCCATACTCCTACATGTCTGGCTGAAAAGAAAATGATGCATTTTCCGGAGGAGAATATTCATAAAACATGCTATCATTTTAATTGCAGTATATCAGTGAACATCAGACATAATAGTCTAAGCAACCTAATTTATGGGATTCTTCCAGATTAATCAAATCAAATTAAATCTTTATTATGGTCAAATATCAGCATTGTTCCAGATGAAATTTGAAGTCTTTAGGTTGACATGCTGATCCCCTCTCCTTTTTATTTTCTTCCTAGCAATTGCATGGTCTATTTTTTTGTGTGTTGATACATTATTTAGGACAGGAACTGGCTTCTTATTTGAGCATGATACTGTGGGTTGAGAATCACCTAGTTGGCTTTCATGCTTAAAGTTAGACTAGAACTCACATTCCCTGGTTTCTAGCTGCTGCCTTAACCGACTAGACTAATTGTAATTGTAATTTTTAGTGATGCAATTTAGATACTTTGGGAGGGGGAGGGAATGCAATCAATCAATCAATAAATAACCTAATATTCATGCATGCCAGATTAGAATGAAAGGATGGGATTGGTTGTACTTTTAGCTGTACTGTTCACTTTATAAGAAAGTGAGGCCCTGCATGATCTGATATAGTGAAAAGATGTATGATACACTAAATGTTACAGTTGTTACAAAAATTAGGTGATTTGTAAAATATCTTGCTGGATTTTTGGGTTACATTTGGGGTATAGAATTTGGGCTCTGAATTTTATGCCTGTAAAATGCCATGATTGCTATCAGCTGAATACAAGGTTATATTCCACGTTTGGAATGAATGTATACCTCTCTTTATGAGGTGAGACTACTGTAAAACAAAGAAGCATTAATATGTATATATCTTTTATTATTAGCTACAGAGATATTTGAAAATAGGCAGTCTCTATCCAATATCTGCTGAAATATATTTTTGGCAAATAAATTTTATTAATACTTTGTCGACTTGATAGTTATGTGAATACTTAATTTAATATGACATGCGACTCCCCTGGGGTAAGGAGGAACAAGAACTCAAGGTGGTAAAACTAAAGAGGATGATATTTTAGTGAGTTAGCCCAAGAAATGGGCTAAAAGCAGCAAGGATCAAGCTTTCTTCTGATATGTTTAATTCCAATTATTCCATTCACTATATAGCTAGCTACTTCTCTGAAGATCCTGTATGGCTAGGCTAACTTTATATTTATATAAAACTAATAATGTAGGTCTTCACTTTATATTTAAATGAAACCAATAATTAGAAGGATAATCAACTAAAAGAATTCTAATGTTAAGAAAGTAACAGAGAAATATTTTCCTCCTGGAGCTGAAAATCAAACCTATCTGTTATATTGGCACACAGGTGTATTATAACCCAAGCCCAGTCAAATGTATTGACATGCCATTTACTTGCTTTAACATGAGATTGATGGTTAGATTTTGAGTGGGTATTAACTTTCCACCGTTACATAGTATTATTCAATAGTATTTTATTTCTGGCTGCCCAGGTTTTCACTTATATTATGAGTTTTAGGGTGTGAAGACTTTGAAACTTGATGTTTTATTTATTTGTTTGTTACTTTAATCAATTTATATGTTGCTTCAGTTGTGACTGGAACACTAAGTACAGGGGTGGGATTCAATTTTTTTAACAACCGGTTCTGTGGATGTGGCTTAGGTGGTGGGTATGGCTTGGTGGTCATGTGACTGGGTGGACATGGCTTGGTGGTCATGTTATTGGCTGGATGTGGCCAACTCAATATCACTCACATCAAGGCATGCATCTCCTTGCCTGGCCTCTCAAGACTGTAGGGATGCTGTAACAATCATAAGTTTGAAAAATGATCATAAGTCACTTTTTTCAGTGCCATTGTAACTTTGAATGGTCACTCCACACAAGCAAAGTACCAGCAAAGGAGGGGGAAAAATTCCAGAGACATTCCAGAGACAGGAAGTCTGGTCCTGCCAAGAATGTAATAAGAGTTAACAAAGAGGCAGTTTCTATAAGCAACACCAGAATGTTTCCTTCCTGCCTTCCTTTATAGGATTAGGCCAGTAATTTCTTCTAACAGTTCTCCAAACTATTTAGAATGTTAACAACTGGTTAACATTCTAGGTGCAAACTGGTAGAATCCCATCACTGACTAAGTAGTTTATTTTGATAATTAATGAAACAAAAAGGAAAGATAAATAATGAAATTGCTAAGACCCACACTAGATAAACTAAGTTTTTCTTCCACATTATAAAAAGCATACTTCCAAAAGTGTACTGACAATGTATCCTGACTCTTGCTGAAAAACCCAACAAGGTTTTCTTTAAGATTTTCCAAAACGTGATATAAATAAGCTGGATAAAGAAAGAATGCAGTTCCAGAGGGGAGGATCAGCCATAGAGAAGTTATAGTTACACGGGAAGTCAGAGGAATAAAAAAGAGATGAACTTAATCAAACTTGTTTTGTTAAGAAATTATGAGTGATATGTTGCTGTAGGAAAATCAATTACTTCTTGATGCAGGGTCTATTGTGAGAAAACAGTAGATTGTGATATAGTATTAGAATTGCCCATTTGATCTGGCTGAGAATCACGGTAGTCTCAAAGATCAGACTGGGAATGATTGTTTTATAGTTTTCCAATATTTTACCAAATGTGCAAAGAGGCAAAGAGACATTGTTAATATTTATATTCGTATGAACAATTCATAGCTTGATGTAATCCAGGAATTGTTTGGGAAATTCACTAAACTGGATAATTCTGGATTATCATTGCTCACTAGCTGTCATCTTCTAAAATGGTTAAGCAGCGACTGGGTTCTGTAATGGATTAAGCACATTATATTCTGTATGGTTCTTCACATCTTGTAAGAAAATGCACAGCAGCTGGCAAAATGAAGGGCACACTGGTAAAGCAACTCATGAAATTATAGTTAAAAGAGCAGCAGCATCAATAATAATAATGAGATCAATCTACTTTTCTATTTTGCAGAATTCAAGAGAAAATTTCACTTGTACAGTACATTGCACATGAAGTATATCCAAGAAGTATACTGTGTCTCCATCTGCTGGTCAGCAATATAACCCTGTGGTGAAAAAAGTTCCAGAAATGGAAGCGAACACCATTGCATTGTCATCATGTTTTTCGTTGCCACCAAAAACACCACCTACAAAATATACTTTAAAGATGAAAGGTCCAAGACTTTCCAGTCCAAACCAAACTAAAGCTTATTTACTTTTAAACAATGGGAACTTGGCAACGGCACATTCCCCTTTTTAAAAGAGAATTGTAACCATCATGCCATTCAGAAAGTCAGAGAAAGCTGTGACTCTGCTAGATTTCGCAATGGAAAAGAAGTTGTTTTGATTTATTTTCAAAAAAGATCTCTTGCAATTAACTATGAAACTGCAATATCATTGAAACTCAAGTTAATCTCCATAGGCATAACAGCTTCTATTTTGGCAAGAATATAGAGATTTCCTAGAATGGAATAATCTCATGCAATCAATGTTTGAGTTCTGTAGATTTTGGGGCAGTTAAAGAGAAAAACCACAGATTTGCTATATTTGTGTGTGTGATGATTTTAATAGCACTGTGGATGCATTCTCTCCATAAATTTTGTATATTAATCCCTTAACTGAAGGCAGATACTCTTTGATTTTGACCATGTAATTGAGAATAGTTACAGAAATATGACTGAATAGGTTATCAGATATATTGTTCAGTGCCATTACCTTTCCAACTACTTGCCTAACCACTAAAATTAGTCTTAATATTTAGGATTGTTTTATGTATTGAACTATGCATATTAGGCATTTCCTGATACAGATAGCAGAAAAATTGATTAAAAGATCTATCAGGTTTTGTGGCTCATCATAGACATTATAAACATTATAAAAGCTCCCCAACGCTTTTAGTGTGGTCCATAAAAATCTATAAAAAACTGAGAGAATTATTAAATACACCCCTGAAGGATAATTATATTAACCTTTTGAGTTTACCTTAAAGTTAAAAGTAAATACAAAAAAATCAAATTTACTAAAACCTCTCAGTCATTTTAGTCATTTATTTCAGTAGTGGGCTCCCCCCATGGTGTCACTCAGAAACAAAAAATTGCTCTGATTTAATTCACAACATATTTTCCCCTTGTTTAGCAAGCTATACTACTGAAGTCTGCTAGTTAAACTTTGAGAATAAGAAACCAGATTGATCACTTCCCTAGGCCTTTGATAATGCATTTTGAACTAAAAGCAAGGATTATCCTTTCTGGACAAGTTAACAAAATAAAATTTGGCAGAAGCCAGTTCAAATAATTAGATTTCAAAATAGGATTCCTAAAGGGAGACAGACTAAATCAGAGGCAAAGCCCACACATTAAATAGAGAAGGTTGTAACAGAGTTTCCTTTACCAGGACATTTTGTCAAGTGTAGAATTTTGTCAGGAGTAGAATTCCTATTTTCATGTCTTATTTGTAACTGCTCTCAAAAGATAGAGTGAACTTTCTTCAGCAAACTGTTTCTGATTAACAGTGAAATAATATCTGCAACCTATTATTTTATATTATTTTTTGAATGAGAGTTGTTACCAAAGCAAAGCTAATCTGAACAATTAGATTATAATTGGAGTTCTTATGAATGGGGATTTTAAATGATTCTGTATTGTAGAGACATTACAATACATTATCAGGATATTCAAAGTAGTTGGCAGCAGTGTGATAAAGCAATACTTTTTAAATTACTAGTTGGTGTCAAATTCAGTATCTTGGTTATTGGAGGAGGGGTGCATGCATTCCCCTGCACTATATGATAGGTTTCTGCTTATTTTGATTTATGGAATAGTTTAATAATGTAGGGATTATATAGCATCCATGTATTCTCAAATTATGCAGAAAAAATACAGAAAAAATAATTGCTCACTGAAATCTACAGAATGGTTTTGCTGATTTCAGTGGCATCATATCAGTTAACTCTGTCCACCCAGCACAACCAATTTGCTCAGAAATAGTTAAGGATCTACAGCAGAGGAAATGGCAAGTCCCATGGCATATGACATTATTTAAGAAGAAAGGACTAGAAGTAGAGAAGAACAAAAAGAGAGAAAGGAAGAGCTGGGCAATTGGCACACAGATAAATAAAAGGAGGACCTCCCTGAAGTGTTTCCTCCCTAAAAGGGAAGAAATATGAAGGGAAAAGAAGGAATGGCATGGCATGGCATAGCAGTAACCATGGAAGGCATACTTGTATCCATGAGGGAAAATGAAGAATGCCACCATAGCAACCTGTGGGAGGAGAAAGACAGCCATAGAAAAGAAAGAAAAGGGTGGTGCCAAATTCTTCATAAAACAAAAAGCCTGTTATAACACTCAGTCACATCTTTTAGGGTTTCATAAGCAGACCTCAAGGCTTTGAGGAACTTCTTATGGGCTGTGTATTTCAGCATTACAATGTACAAATTTAGATCACCCTGATATTGTAAAGAAATTCAAAGAATCACACATACCTAATTATATTTTTCTATATCCACACAGTCAAAACTGGTTCAATCCGGCTGTGATAGAGGTAGAATTATCAGATCAAGTGTCTTTACAAAATGCCCATGATATTCCTGAATTCTTCTTTATTCATGAGTCTTTCACTTCCCTCACTTCCTTTGCTCTAGTCTATAGCAAACATATGTCGGATACAAAGAATCATTATAACTGTTGTTTGTTTCTCACTGCAATTATCTTGCAAGAATGATAGCGTCTTCCTTCAGAGCTTTCTCTTTACCCTCCCCATTTATAATCAGTGAATTATCAAATCAAGGCAAAAGCAATTGAAATTCCATTGTGAATACCACACCCATAAAACAGACTTGGCTCTCTCTAATTTAATAACTACTAAGTGATGCCTTTGATCTTGATGTTTAAATATTTCTGAAGAAAGCATTCCTATGTTCAGATATTTTTAATCTATACTTAAAGGTGTGCCCCTCCCCCACTCAAGCTACACTGCCAAATTCACATGACTTAGAATGAAGCATATTGTATGCATGATCTCTGTCTTCCCTAAGATTTGCTAGACAATTAGAACATTGTGCCAAATTGGCTGGGTCAACTCTTGTTAGCTACATCTGGCTGAGCATAAATTTGCACTAGACCTCGCTAGACCTGTGCTGTTGCTATTAAAAAAATGCTGTTCTGCAAACCTACTCAATAGGGCAGTCTCAGCAAAACAATAGGAATGTCCAGTAGAACTGTGTTAAGAGAATGGGATAATGGATTTTTTTCTGATGTACTGATATTGAATTTAGCCCCAGAGAAATACTATCTAGGTTAAAGCATGATTTCAATTAGTGATTTATGATACATCAGGAAATTTAACTTAACTTATCCAATGTCCTACATGAAGACTATGTAATTTTTCTTTTGTCCCAAGATTTCCAGACTTCCTGAGACCATGGAACTTATTAAATAAAAACAAACATTTCTGGAACCTCTAATCCAGAAAAACTCAAGTGTTTGAAAATCAATTTTAAGTTACTTTTTTTCTCACTTAGCTTCTCACAAAAATCTATCAGGTTTTCATAGGAACTCAACTGAAAAACCTCAGTTTTATTATACGTTTGTTAGTTTACCAATGCTTACTCTTTGTGTTATCAATGTTACATTGTGAATTATCCAGTGGTGGGATTCAATTTTTTTTACTACCGGTTCTGTGGGCGTGGCTTGGTGGGCATGGCAGGGGAAGGATACTGTAAAATTCACTCGCAAAGAACAACAACAACCATAAGAACCTTCGTTCTCGCCCTGATCTAACCTTACAGCAACGTGTACGATCCCGGGAGCTATGTTCTGAGCTCAAAAGATTACATGAATTAGGTAATACAAATCTATATATTGATTACCATGCTGACTGTATCAAAAGCAAGAGCCTCAACCCACGTCACAATATCCATCACCCAAACATCCAACATTAGGGATGCACGCCCCTTACTTCCTCCAGCCCCTCCAGGAGAGGGGGTGGTATACAAATTTAAATAAATAAATAAATAATACTTCATATCTTAAATGCAAACTACTTAATGCAAGAAGCCTCGCAAATAAAATGCATGAATTCCTCATCCTTCTAAGATCAGCCACATTTGACATTATATTTGTCTGTGAGACATGGTTAAATGCATCTTTTCCAGACTCCATTACCACTATAAAAGAATATCAAGTTTTTCGGTCAGATTGCGAAATCCGTAGATGTGGTGGAGTTGCTATATTCTTTAAAAATCTCTAAACCTAAAAAAGATCCAAATTATACAAGAGCTTGCTCTTCCCGAGACCATTATCTGTGAATTGTCCTTAAACTTCTCAATCTGCTTCTTACTTTGCTATCGTGCCCCTGACTATGATATAATTCATGCAAACAAGCTAACTTCATTACTGACATGGGCTGCCTCCTGCCCACACCCTCTCATTTTTCTTGGTGACCTCAACTTACCTCTTATAAATTGGACACTAAATGAATGTATATCTGAACCCATTCATACAACTCGGTACAATGTTGTTACCACACTAGGACTGGAACAACTAGTAACCAACAATACTAGGCTTAACAACTGCCTCGATCTCATCTTCTGCAAAAGTTTGAATTCAATTTATAGAATATAAATTAATGAACCCTTTTCCAACAGTGACCACAGCATGATTGACTTTTGTCTCAACATATGTTCTCACCATAATCACCATAACAATAGGATCCCCAATTATAACTTCAAAAAAGGCAACTATGATCTTATAGACCACGATCTCTCATCTCTTGATTGGCAAATTCTATTCTCTGGATGCAATACTGTTGAAGACCATTACAACATATTTTTACTTGAAGTCAAAAGAGTCATCAAACTATATGTACCAATAAAAACTCCCAAAAGCAGAAAAAACAAATTACCCATAACAATAAGGAGGCTCCAATCCAAAAAGAAACCCCTTTGGCGGAAAAACAAATCTGGTTACGTTGCTAATTTTAAAAGCCGATACAAAAATTTATGCCATCAGATAAAGACTGAATGTACCAATTATCACACTAAACAAGAGGAAAACCTTCTACGCACCAATTCCACCCACGCTTTCTTCAATTTTGTAAACAACAAACTAAAAGACTCAAGGTCCATCCCACCCCTAAAAGAACCAAATGGTAAAGACTGCAACGATGACACCATTAAAGCCAACCTCTTTAACACATTCTTTGGCTCAGTATTTGTAAACAGCAATGGATCATGCCCAATATTTCCTAGTTGAACCACAAACAACTACAATGATCTAATACATATCGATTTTACAGAAGACAATGTTGAAAAAGCACTATGCAATCTAAAACCATTTTTATCTATTGGACCAGACGGAGTTTGTGCCTACTTCTTAAAAAAGCTATCCACTGCTAAGCATAATCTTTGAAAAATCTTTCAGGACCAGCTCCTTGCCAAATCTATGGTCACTAGCCACAGTCATTCCCATCTTCAAAAAGGGAGACCCCACCCTAGTTGAAAATTACAGACCTATCTCTTTATGCTGCATCATCTGTAAAGTCATGAAATCAATTATTAACCAATCCATTATCCTCCACTTAGAGACAAACAACCTACTCTCTAACAAACAGTTTGGCTTCAGAAGGAAACTGTCCTTTAATCTGCAACTCTTGCACTGTAAAAACTTATGGACTACACTTGATCAGGGCAAAGCAATTGACGCAATTTACATAGACTTCTATAAAGCCTTTGATTCAGTGGTACAGAACAAAATACTCCTAAAATTAAGGTCTTATGGTATCTCTGGATACCTGCATAACTGGATAGAAGCATTCCTGTCAAACAGGCAACAAATGGTCAAAATTGAGAATGTCCTATCAAATCCTGTACTTGTCAAAAGTGGTGTCCCCTAAGACAGTGTTCTAGGACCAACTCTCTTCATACTCTATATTAATGACCTCTGTTATTATATTAAGAGCAACTGTGTTCTTTTCACTGATGATGTAAAGCTATTCAACACCACTGACAATGCTGCTACCCTTCAAAAAGACCTCGACTATGTGTCAGAATGGTCAAACAAATGGCAACTTCAGATCTCAATAAGTAAATGCTCTGACTTGCATATTGGCAAAAAAAAAAAAATCAAAAAATAAAATACAAGCTGAATAATCAAGACCTTGTTGACGACACAAACTTTATCAAGGGCCTTGGAGTACTCATCTCAAATGATCTAAGTGCTAGAGCCCACTGTAACTACATAGCCAAAAAGGCATTAAGAATTGTTAACCTAATTCTGCGTAGCTTTTTCTCCGGTAATATCATTCTACTAACTAGAGCATATAAAACATTTGCTAGACCAATACTCGAATACAGCTCATCAGTCTGGAATCCGCATTACATATCTGATATTAATACAATTGAGAAAGTCCAGAAATATTTTACAAGAAGAGTACTCCACTCCTCTACTCATAGCAGAATACCTTATGCCACCAGACTTGAAATTTTAGACCTAGACAACCTAGAACTACGCCGCTTTTGATTTGATCTAAGTATAGTACATAAAATTATATATTGCAATGTCCTACTATCAATGAATACTTCAGTTTTAACCAAAACAATGCAAGAGCACAAAATAGATATAAACTAAAGATAAACCACACCAAACTTGATTGCAGGAAATACGACTTCAGCAACAGAGTAGTCAATGTTTGGAATACTCTACCTGACTCTGTGATTTCTTCCCCAAACCCCAAAATCTTCAACATTAGACTGTCTACTATTGACCTCACCCCTTTCTTAACAGGTCTGTAGGGGGTGTGCATAAGCGCACCAACGTGCCTACCATCTTTGTCCTATTGTTTCTTTTATTTTTTTATATATCCATTTCATGTATTCATAACTATGTTTATACTTATACCTGTTATCTAATAATTGTTTGACAAAATAAATAAAATCTGCCATCAGAGATGGTATTTGCCAGTTCTCTGAACTACTCAGAATTTCCGCTATCAGTTCTCCAGAATTGGTCAGAACCTGCTGAATGGAATTATCCCCTGGAATTATCTTTGTGATGACTTTATAAACATTAAAGCATAATTATCACAGGCTGTACTTTGTCTTATTGCTTTTTTAAAAATAATGCTGTTTATTGCTTCAAGTTTTCTCACTGCCCTTCCTTTCTTCGGTCTGATGAAATGGTTGGAATTATCTTTGTGATGACTTTATAAACATTTAAGCATAATTATCACAGGTTATACTTTGTCTTATTGCTTTTTGAAAAATAATGCTGCTTATTGCTTCAATTTTTCTCACTGCCCTTTCTTTCTTCGGTCTGATGAAATGGTTGCTGGTTCATGCCCATTTATGCCTTATACCATCAAATATTTTGATTGTTGAAATGTTAAGTGAAAACTGAAAATGATTTAATCAGCGACTAATAATCATAAGACACAATGTAATTTCATGAGGATATCTAGAAAATTAATTCTTAAAAGATCAATTAGCAAGACAGCAAAAGAAGGGGTAGGAAAAACATTCAAGATAATATCAAATAAGTTGTATTGAATGGTTGAAAAATGGGTAAAGAGTTCACAAGTGATAAACACTTGGTATTAAAAGCACATTTCATTTTTTATTTAACAAAAGTGGCATTTATTATTTGATAAAGCCTTGTGAAAAATCTCTTATACAAAATTTTAAAAAAGCAAGCCAACAGATCACATTGTAAAACTGTCATGTTAACTTTGGGGGAAATTACAATTGGCGGTAGTATTTTTGCAGAATATTAGTTTTCCAAGTTGGATACAGGGTTATAGCATTGTTGTAAAATCACCATTTTTCATAGTTCAATTGAAATGAATTTAGAACTCTTTTTTATTAAGACTCAGTGTTCAAGAAAAACTGTAGGCTGAAATATTCTTTAAAATTAAGTTGAAATGGCTAAGATTAAATACATTTTAAAGCCAGTTACATTTGCCTATATATGCTAAGCTATATTACTAAGAATTTATAATTTTAACTAAAATAGTGTGTGTGTATGTGTGTATGTTGGGTATCACTTTGATTTTGCATATTATATGTGCAATACATAGAATTGTTTATATGGAATTTTAATTACTAGCTAAAATTGAAATTCCCCCAGCTTCACCCTCTTTTTGGCCATGATTGTTGGGAATTGTAAAAGGGTTCACTCAATAAAATCTGGGAGATACTCTATTGCTTAACTATATAACTTAACTATTTCTGGAAAGAAATATTTTAATGTTTTGATTTACAAATTCATTGCCACTCACCAGCCCATGCTTCCATGCACTTCAGCCATCTGAGGAAAACAAAGGAATATCCACAAGCAACTCTTTCTGCTAATGGGAACTTTCAAGCAAAGTACCAATACTTACTCAATGACCCATGTTTAATTTTCAGAAGAATATATTTGATACTTAGCAAATTCTGCATTCAACTGTAAAATGAATAAAATTAACATAAGACAAAAATATAAAACAAATCAAGAATGATTAACAAAGTCACAAGTAAATAAATTAAGATTTTTAAATAAATACATTAATATATCTAATAATCATATACCAAATACAAATAAGGTTCATAAAACATCAAAAAAATTAACATGCTAAGACATGGGCAGCATGATTATTATTACTATATTTGGTTTATCACCTGAATAGTACCTACATTAATATTGTTAGATAGACAGTAGAATTTGGGGGTTTTCTTCTAAAATTGAAATTGATTCTCAAGATATTAGTTTAATAAAAGAGTGTTATACAATAAAGATCCCACAAAAGGATTTATATGTGAAGTAAGGCATTGTCTAAGTTTATGAGAAATGAATGAACAGTATCTTTTGGATATATTACCTGAGGCCTGTGTTAGCTTTTATCTTCTTGTTTAAATGTTTTTTTAATTATACATGCAGAAAATACACTGTGCAGATAAAAGTAATACAAACCATACATGTACGAAAGGTAAAAGAGAAAACAGAAAAATAATTAAAAAGGAGAAAAGTATTAACTTTCCTCTCCACCCCTGCAAGGATACTTTAACAACTTATCCCTCTTAAAATACAATTGTCCTTCATTTTATTCCACTTTTATTATTTTTATAAATAACCCAAGGCAGTAAACATACCTAATACTCCTTCCTCTTCCTAGTTTCTCCACAACAACCCTATGTGGTAGGTTAGACTGAAAGACAGTGTATGGTCCAAAGTCATCCAATAGGCTTTCATGCCTAGTCTCACTTCCTTCTCTAAAAACAAATATTTAAAGCTTCATCATCCATTATAATCTAAAAAGTTATTTAAATTTGGCCAGAAATAATCATGTTTAACCATTAAGTTACAGACTTAATCTAATGAATCCCCTGGAATTTACTCCTTTGACATTTATGTCTCATTTACTAATTTTAAGCAAATCCATAAAACCTCATCTTTTAAGTACGATCAATAAATGGCCAATAAAATAACTCTCTTAACATTAATCAGGTTTAAAACATTACAAACAATCTCTTTCCCATATAACTATTGTACATAAAACAAAGCCTTAAAATATCATATTCTCATCCTGGTGAGAAAAAAATTAAAGCACCCAAAATAACAGCTTATGTAATTTAACTTTAATCAAATAAATTCATATTATATTCCTGCCATTCCTCCCCATAATCTTGATTTTAGATGGTTTGTTTTCTTTTTGTCTCGTCTCACAGAGTCAATGACAATATTAACAAGACTATTCTGTAGATCCAACATAAAAAAAGTTTCCAAATTATTTTTCATGTATCTTATTTGTATATCAATTTTAGTTAAACATTAGCCAATTTGATCTTATTCCATATCCTTTTTATAATTTGTAATTTTTAGATCTAGATTAAATTTTTATAGCAACATCTATATGAATAATGGCAGAAATCCTGAACAATATTTGGTCAGTTATTTGTTTACAATATCTTTCAATATATCAATTGTTTTGTTTTCCTTTGGTGCCTTCTAGTATCCAACCTTCAAAATTCCATATTATCTTTTTGTTTTGCTTCTGAATGCAAAAACATGACTAGTTTCTCAATGAAGTGAATCTTTAATTTTAACAAATTCATTAATATTTTTATTATATTAATTATTCTGAATCCTTAGTCTATTTATAACTTTCTAAAAACAACACTCCAATTACCCTTTTCTGTTAATTTCAAAAAATATTTTTTAGAATATTAAATTCATAGTTAAAACTTCTTTCATTAAAGACTGAGGAAAATTCTTCTAATGAATACCAGTGAAAAATAGAGCCTGTCAATACTTAAAAAGCAATGAAAATAAATTTGACATTGATTAAGAAATGAGGATCAGCTGAAAAGTTACATTATGATTATAACCTTGGAAAGAATCCCTCAATTTCAACTGACCACAAAAATAATTGGTTCCTGCAAATAACTAATAAGGAGTAACTGTCCAAAATATATATGGGCAATCTCAAGATTTCTCTTTTCTCTAGAGAGATTTTGACAGCTTGAAATACTGCACCTGACCACAAATTTCAGGCATAATTTCAGCCATTTTCCAGGGATAACTTCAGTTTGCCACGCCCTCACTGGAAGTCCATAAGCAGCAGCAGGGGTGGTATTCAATTTTCTTAAAACTGGTTCTGTGGGTATGGCCTAATTTGTGGGTGTGGCCTGTGTGACTGGGTGGGCATAGCTTGTATGTAAATATAAATATTTAGGTAAATATTGATTTTTTAAATAAAAAATAGCAACTTTTACCCAAAAGCAGGCAAACCAGGCAGACAGATTGAGTTGCTTACAGAATCACAGATTCACTTAGAGATTTATCTATCTGCAGTTGGCTACCTGAGTTTGTCACATAAAATTTGCTTGCAAGCAAACTCATAAAATTTGCTAGCAGGCAAACTCACAAAATTAACTCGCAACACACCATGTATGAAAATACTGAATTTTTTATATCTGCAATTGGCTACCTGAGTCTGCACTGAAAAGCTTCAGTCCTAAGGAAGGTTTGGCTCTGCTTTTAGATTAGTTAGAAAGCAATAAATCCAAGGATTTCCTGCTTTCTAACTAATCTAAATCTCCCAGCAGAGCTGAACAGCTGATGATCAGGGGGGAAAAAAGGAAAAATAGCAACTTATCAAACCAGGCAGGCTGGATGGCTCGCATGCCAGTTAAGGAGTAAATGGGAAGGGAGGGGAGGGGAGGGGCCGGCCAGTAGAGCGATTTGCCAGCTCTCCGAGGACAGGCACCACACGTGTGTGTGCAGTGTTTGCAAGAAATTATCAACTGTGCCGCCTGGACAGCTGACAAGTGCTGCGCTCGGGTGCACAGCATTTGAAAATCTTCTTGTTTCTTGCTTTTTCAACCTCAGCTGTGCTGCGTAAAGCAGCTGAGGAGGGAAAAGCAGGGAATAAAGGACAGCCTAAACCCCGGGCAGTTGGGTGGACTAAACACCAAACTGGTTCAGTGTCAGCTGCTCTTCATAGCTACAGGTTCTATTGAACCAGACCGAATTGATAGCATTCTACCCCTGAACAGCAGGATTTTGGATTAGCTAACAATTTTAAACTTTTAAACTTTCTTAGAAATAAAAGGTTCATAAAGTATTAAATTGGTTCTTGTTTTGATCTTCATTTTAGCCTTCATTAAAATTGGATTATAATTCTATAGCACCAAATTATCAAAGCAAAATAATGGTTTGCTGGGAATAGTAAGTTTTGCAATTCATTACACTGGTATATGATAACTTACTTAATCATTGTTCTACTTATCAAAATCTGGTTATTTCTTTTAAATAATGTATCAGACCAAGAAATAATGGTATAATGTGACCTTTACAATGAAGCAGGCTAGATATTACTATGAGATTTTTTATTTCCTTTCCTGTAATATACAGTTAATACATCTTTTTTATTTTCATTTTTCATAGCTTTTTTAGGATTGGATATTTCACAGAGATTATAGATTTCTTTGTTCCAACAATTTTGGAATATTGCCTAATTTCCAAATCTATAAATTACTTACTTAACATATTGTTTAAGAGTGAAAAATCAACATTCTGTTTAAGAGTGAAAAAGTGCCAATTAAAGTGCATTGGTTTGCATATGAAAAACAAAGCTTTTGATCCCAAAGAATAAAATCTGACTTGAAAATGTGTAAAAAAACATTCACTAATTTCTAATACTGAAAGTTCTTTTTAGGGAGCAGATTCAGTCAAACAAAAATATAAATGATGGTAGGCTTCCTGAACAGAGAGAATAACTGGGGAGTTCAATAGGAACACAAACAAGGGAGAGAGAAGAATTAGCAGAGAATCTAAGGGATTGAGTTTTATTTGTCTGGGGTAAAAAGTTCATCATTTGAATAGCAGCTAATTGCAAGGGTGTATCTTGATTGCTGTTCTATGAGCAATAGAGTGACTGATTCCTGCTTAGTAACTAGAGGAACATAAGGAACATAAGGCAGCCAGGTTTTAGGGAACAAGCTCACTAAATGAGTGAACAGGAAAGAGTGGTGACATAATTAGAAAGGAGGAATGGGAAATCTTTAACGTTTTTTTCTTTTTTTCTTGATTAATCGGAAAAAGCAACAATTAGAAATAAATTTTGGCATATACCAATTGCAAGCTTATAGTAGAGCTTGAAGAAAAACTCAGAGGACTGAAACACCCTCCAGCCAGAGAGAGAAGAGAGAGGCTGATCAGGAACAAAAGAGTTACAAATGAAGCTAAGACAAGCTATAACTATCCCTAAGGAAGACAATCAAAGAAGTAAGTCTGGTCAACAGGAATGTCAATCATTCCCTAGAAGCAGGGAAGATATTGCACTATTGAAACTCAAAAAATAATTTTCAGGATTACTGAGGAAAATACACAGCTTTGAGTCTTCACAAATAGAAAAGAGACAATGTGGAAGAGCAGATAGCATGATGGATTTCTGTAGAGCAAAGGGGATGCGACTATGCCCTACAATAAGGCAAAAAAAATTGTGGTAAGTGGTTATGGATTGTTATAAAGAAACAAATAAATATATGCCAAGTGGACCAACTGATCTGTGGAAAGTTTTATCAATTTCATTAATAACTTGCCCTAATTTGGGAATTTTATGGCTAGGCAGATCCTGCTCCCCACCCCAATAATTCCAGAGCTTGAGAGAACCATTAGGTAAACTTTCATTGGCTGCCTCTCAAGACCAGCAAGAGATTGGCCAAATATCCTCCTTTTTCCTAGTGTTATTCCTGCACCATAGCAGGGTCCGCTTACTGGCCAAATACCCATTTATTCAGAAAAACAGTTCATTCTCTGGACCACAAAAGTATACAAGGGGTTTGAAATGTTTGCACTGCAGTGGCAGACTGAATTGTGTTTGTCTGCAGTAAAGGTTTTTTAACTAATCAAGTCATCTCAGGCGGTTGAGCTTAGTGCTGAATAAGAGGTTAAATGTTAGGCAAGCAGAGATTTACTGCTGTAGAATCTGACACAAATAATATTTCCTGTATTTCCACAGACAGTGAAATTTTATGAACTTGAAATCCCTTTCTGGGTCTTAGATATACTGCTTATTCGGCCGCAGGAAATGCTTGGGGGAGGGTTCCCGCTTGTTAAATTTTTTATCTAAATTTTTATTGGGGTTGGGTAAAGGATCCAAACCAGGCTTGGGGGACAGCCCAAGGGGGTTTGGAATTGGCCAGGCTGGTATACACGTCTGGGAGGGCCCAGAGGGTTAGGGTTGGGGAGGGGGCCGGAGAATGGGCAGCCAGAGGTGAGGTCCATCGACACCGTAAGTGAGAGAGGCAGGTACGGTGGGGGTAGAGGGCCATATCAGAATATGGGACCATGCACCCGATGTCTCCGATCGGTAGCGCGTTCCGACCCTCTTGACCAATCTTGCTGGCCTGGCTGTGTAGAGTCTCAGCCCCTGAGTACCTGGCTGGTGTTGTGCAATGCCAGGTCCGCTGTTAATAAGGCCCTCCTGATTTACAATCTTATTCAGGAGGAGGGTGCGGACCTGGCAGATATTACCGAAACCTGGTTGGGCCTGGAGGGTAGTGTTCCTCTGGGTCAGATGTGCCCACCAGGTTTCCATGCATTTCATCAGCCAAGGTCCCAGGGCAGGGGTGGGGGTGGGGGTGGCGGCTATTATTAAAGAAGTTCTTTGTCTTAGGGAGGCCACTGTTCCTCAGACGGCTGGCTATGAGTCCCTCTTTGTGAAGTGGGGGCAGGGGATTCAGACGGGCCTTTTGATAACGTAGCTGGTTCCCTGCCATGTATCATCGGCCTTGCCCGGGCTCCTTGAGGTGATAGTCGGGCTGGCAGTTGAGATCCCTAGGCTTTTAGTCATGGGGGATTTCAACCTGCCTTCGCTCGGTGAAACCTCTGGGGTGGCTCGGGAGTTCATGGCTTCCATGGCAGCCATGGACTTGACCTAATTAGTTTCTGGCCCCACTCACATGAGGGGGGACATGCTGGACCTGATTTTTGTCTCTGCTCAGTGGTTGAATGATCGTAGCTTTGGAGATCTAGTTATAAAACCGTTGTCATGGTCCGATCATTCTTTTCTTAGGCTTGACTTCTGTGTCACCACCCCCCACCGCAGGGAGGCAGAACTGAGGAGATGGTTCTGCCCCAGGCACCTGATGGATCCTGAACGGTTCCAGACAGAGCTTGGGCCATTTCCTGAGACTCTGGCTCACAGCTCGGCTGAAGACTTAGTGGCCACCTGGGATAGGTTGGCCGCTGAGGCTCCAGACCAAATTGTGCCTTTGCGACCTCTGACTCGGCACAGATCCCATCCAGCTCTGTGGTGCTGAGGGAGGTCCTCTTCCGGATCCTGAAGGCTTCCATGTGCTGGCTGGTGACCCCGAGGAATAGGGCCTTCTCTGTGGGAACACCTGCTCTCTGGAATGGGCTCCCCCCAGAGTGGAGAACAACCACTGACCTGAGGGTGTTCAGGCATGATTTGAAGATCTGGCTCTTTGAGCAGGCCGACCTGGGCTGATTTTAAATTGATTTTAAATTGGGTTTTAATCATGCTTTCAGTATTGGGGGTTTTAGATTTGGAAGCAGCCCATATTTAATTCTGTTTTAACTTTTTTATATGTATTGTTTTAGTTGGCTGTGCACCGCCCTGAGTCCTTCGGGAGAAGGGCAGTATATAAATCGAATAAATAAATAAATAAATAAATAATAAATAAATAATAAATAAATAAATAAATAAATAAATAAATAAATAAATAAATATTCAGTTCTTCCAGTCTATTAAAGATAACTGGATAATACAATAGCACAAATGAAAGACTGGCTACGTAAGTAGTGCCAATGAAAAGAATTGAGTTCTGGAAGTGTGATATGAGTTATGCAAGTGAAGAACTACTGGCATGGGATGGACTGAACTTCACTAGGGCCATCCTTGTTTGCATTCTAGTCTACTGAATTTTCTAGCTGTGTCCAATCCTGGAGAACAGTATAAGTGCTAGGTTGCTGAGATGGGAAAATGTTACCTTTGTTTTCCAAAAGATCTATAAAATTGACAGCATAATCTGACTTTGATATTTGGGGAAATTCTAGAGTAAATATAAATAGATCAATCTGTAAACACTTTAACTGTAATGCACCGATTAACAAAAGTCATAAAAGATTAGTCAATAACTAATCAACTAACTTTATTTTTTTGAGTAATTCCTTTCTTAGACTCTGGGAATGCTGAAAACAACTCTGATTAGTTAGCCTTCAGGTTGACTACATATTGGATTCATAGAAATTGAATAGATACATACCCAACTTGAAAAATCAAATTCCAAGAGCTTCTTGACTCACAAATGTCAGTCTTTGGTTCCAAATTTTGATGAAGAGGCATAGATTCTTACCATATTTTTGGACAAATTGGATAGGATATTTAATACCCTAGAATGCTGAAATAAAATTCAGATTAGTTTCACAAGTCAAAGAAATGAGCTGAAAGTGATAGCATGTAAGTAACAATCTACCTATGGCTTTGTACCATTACATTGATCTATTCCACCTGGTTAGGCAAGGAAGGTATGTTGTAGATGCTGTCAGCTAAAGAATTTTGATTTTGAATGTAGGAAGAAAGCCTTACCTGCCATTTCCCCTGCATTATGGAATATTTTTCCCACAGAAGTGAGGCAGCTCCCCATTCCCCTGGCTTTCCAAACATCACTCTTCAGCCTTGCATGGCAAGTAGGAAATCATGGGGTGGTTAGTGTCATGAGAACCCTAACTCTTGTTAAACAACTTTTAACAGAGTTAATTTATTTTTGCCTCCTTAAAAATTATAACTTTTAAAAATTTTAACCCCAATTTTAACTTCACTATTTCAATATTTTATATGTTGTTTTATAATTTAATGTTTTATTGTATACCACCCAGAATCCCTCTTTGAGATAAATGGGCAGTTTAGAAATATGAAATACAAACAAACAGGATGACATTTAATCATGAAAAACATAAAATTCCTCACTTAGAAACTGATCAAGTGCACAATTATAGTGTAGAGGATATTTGGGTTTATAATTGTTGAAGTTTTACCATTTATAAAATCACATCAGCTTTCTAACTTCTGAAAAAAAATACCAGTAGTTATAAAGTTACAATAATATGAATCATCAGTGTGATGTAGATCCCAAAAAATTTAGTTATATCTACAGAGTTTGATACAGCTAAATTAAGTCATTAGAACTAAGACTTCAGCTTCATTCTGATGTCTTATCATAAGTTCTGTGCCCAGAACTTAATACTATTTGTTAATGATTCAGAAAAACTGAAACAGAGAAAGAAAATGAGGATGATCAAAGGATTAGAAGTTAAGTCTATGAAGACAGATAGAAGGAACTAGGCATATTTAGCTTTAAGAAGAACAATACTGAAAGGTTATCAGTTGAGAGTTCAAAATCTGTTCACTGTTCTTCAATATATTGATTATGGATTATGTTTCAGAAAGGCAGAATATTGTAAATATTTTTAATTAACAAGGGTAGTTTTATTAGTATATCAAGATAACTAGAGTGCAGGAGATATAATCAATACATTGATTATGGATTATGTTTCAGAAAGGCAGAATATTGTAAATATTTTTAATTAACAAGGGTAGTTTTATTAGTATATCAAGATAACTAGAGTGCAGGAGAGGGTTGGTTTTTGGGGTTTTTTTTTTGCCAGATGTATTCAAGCAGGGGCTGGGCAGGAATGCTTTAATGTGGATTCTTGAACTGAGTAAGAAATTAGGTTCAATGGTCTTAATGGGCCCTCTAAAGTTAAGCTTCTGTGACTTTGTTCCATCATCCTTTCTAGTCTCGCTTTCCTTATTTTTCTTTTTTCTTTTCTATTTCCACTTAGTTTATGGATCTGCACTTGCATGCATTGTGTGTCCTAATATTTTTATATATTCTTTTTCTATGGTCCAACTTTTCCCAAGGTCCTACATTTATTCTCCAGTATGAAAATCTTTAATGTTTTCTGTGCTATATGCTTTGAGCATTTTTGTCTTTCTGTCTGTCTCTGCATGTGTAATTAAACTGCAACTGATAACTTTCAATGCATGTGCATTCTCATATAGCCAAAATAAATAAATTTGGTCAATTCAAATAATGTGGATTAAATGTGCTGGTCATTTATCTCTAATTTGAAAATCTCTGGAAGAATATAGGGAACTGATAATTTAACAAACTTGCTTTGCTCAGTGATATACGTACAGTATGACTCATTAAAAAAAAAGTATACACAGAGCAGAAAAAAACCCACAACAACCAAAACACAAACTAGTGTGATTTTTTTCTTGCAGGAAGATGAGATGAAATCATTTAGAGATAATAATTAGATAATTACAGTCATTTGATCAAAAGTCAGATGCAGTGAAGGAGCAGACTATAAAAATAAAAAGAGCTTGTCTTTCAATTAACAGTGTAGTCAAAGTTGTTTCACAAAAGAATGTCCCACCAGCTCCGATGTATTTTGTAAATGATGATATAGTGTGGAATATTTATTTGAGAATAAATAAGACTAAAGTTACAAATGATAACTGTAGTGATGTGCTGCCCTTAGCATATAGATGTTCTAATATGAACAGTTATACCATTTCTATTGGCATTATAGTCAGCTATCCAATGAAAGATATTTTGATTATGGACTGTATTCCTAAATCTTTTTTGGCAGATTTTGAATGCTATGCCATTTCAATATAGCCACTTTTAATATAGCAATCTTTTGACTTATTATTGTCCTTTTGATTTTGATTTTCTATTTAAAAAGGCATTGCTAAAATTATTTTCTTATTTCCTATGTTAATTTCTTCCCTGTAGGGAATGATTCTGTTATTGATATCCAGCAATACTGATAGTTTTCAATTAATAACAGTAGTTGGAACTAGAATTTCTGTTGCTAAGTGTTGCAGTTCTAAAGTGAGTCATTACATAACCCATCACATAGTGAAGATAATTGCTGTAGTTCTCACTGCCATCATTAATTGAGGATTGTGGGTAATTAAACGAAGAGTTCCTTATAACTTCCTGTTGACTTCTAACAACCCAAACCAAAGGGGAAACTAGCAGGAAATTGCAAATTCCAGGGTGTTTGTAAAAGCAGGCTGTTAGGTTGCTAATGGATGGGAGAGATGCTCAAGAATGGCTAATGAGGGTCCAGTTGCTCGTTGTTGGTGTCGAAGTGAAATCTGCGATGATACGCAATTTTGCTTTGAGCTCACTTGTTGGAGGGTCCTGTTAGGACTGGAACCACTCTGGAGGGGTGGTGAAGAAAGGAGAAATCACTTGGAGGGTTGAGGAGAATTGCAACTCTCCTCCCTGACAAAAAAAACCCCTTCTGAAGGCAAGTTGCAGTGGTGGTTTAAATGGCCACTAAATAGGCATAAATAAATGCTGGAATTGAATTTGTTGAAAAGAAATAATAGCTAATAATTAAAATTAGCAAATTTAATAAAAAAATTATAATTAAAAAAAGAAAGCAAAGTAAAAGAAAGAATGGATTGTGGAAAAAGACTCAAGAGTGTCACCTGATGGTATAGGAAAAATTTCAGTGACTCTTTGAAAAGTGCTTGGCCTTTCTAATAAATTTTTGGAATTTAAAAGAAAATAAGAGAAACTCCATCATAACAAAATAAAAACCCTTAAAAGTAATACCAAAATATTATAATGAGAAAGATATTTGAAAAGATCATCTTAGAACCATCCAGTGACTTCGGGAAACAGCTGAAAAAGGATCTACCAGAAGACCTAGAAATAAAGACTTATGGATATTGATTGTTGAAAATAAATATAAAAGATGCTGGTTGAAATAACATACTGGATTTGTGGATTGGACATATATATTAAGGAAGAGGGAAAAAACAAAAAAGGAAAAAAGGAACAGACACAATGGAGGAATTATTTGCTGAAATAAGATTGGATCTATAAGATCTGAAGGAAATGATGAAAATGAGACTGGAAATGTGCAGCAATATATTACAGAAATTAGAAATGGCAATCCAGCTTGTAGAAGAACAAAGAAAACTAGAGGGGGGGGAGACAAATAAAAAGGAAACCAACTTTGAAGTCCAAGTGGAGCAACAATCATTTAAGCAGGAGGGGAAAGGAATTACAATTAAGTGGTTTGATGTGAACATAAAAGGGGGAAGGGTTCAGCAAATGAAAAAAAGGGAAGGGATAAAGCAAGACCAAGAGAGGGAGGGAGATAAAATAAATAACCGGAATGAGAAATGGAGAAGAAGAATAACGGGAAAAAAGGAAATCAAGAGAAAGGACCAGAAAATAAAAAAACAGGAAGCAAACAAGAATGAAAAGGAATTATATTGTTATGAGAGTGAGAGATAATGGGTAAATAAGAATAGAGAAGGAGATTCCACAAGGTAATATGTTGTGATGTATAAGAATAAGTATTGAAAATAGACAAGATTATAACGGTTATTGTTTTTTCTTTTTTTCTTTCTTTCTTATTAAAGGATTATTTCTACATTGCATATGGAATTCAATGAAATAAATATGGAAATGGGAATTTATAACAAGAATATTATATATTAATTGATTAGTGATGTGTAAAATATGAGAATTATTATGGAAAGATTAATATCAGTTGGTATAATTAATTGATTAGATTGATACATTTGTAATGTATAGATGATAAGTATGGTGATTGAGAAAATGTTATACGGAATCTGATGCAAAATATGTGTATACCTGATATGTAGTAAATAGGGAAATACTGTTATTAAGTAGAATGAAGGTGGTAAGCTCAAATTAATACCAAAAGAGACAATTTCTAGAATTAATAGCATAAAGATTGATAAAATTGCAAATATGACAGATAAAGGCAATATGGGATATGAATATAGAAATGAAACAGAATTTTAAATAATACTGTAAAATAAGATATGAGAATATTTTAAGAAAAATGATAATATGAACTGTGATATGATATGAAACTGAATAAGTAAGATGAATAGGTAACTACGATCATGTTTGTGTTGAGATGTGAAATCTGGAACTGCTTGCCAAATGAGAACTTTTATTTTAAAAAAAATGAAAAATAGAAGAGGAAATTGAATAATGAAATTACTAGATATGTTTCAATGATACGGTGTTTGGCACTAGGAGAGAGTATGGAAATTTTGAAAAATTAAGCAATGAAAGATTATAATTTAATGTAAATATATGCATTAAGAGATATGGTTAGTTTTATTAATTTTGCTTGTACTAAAATGTATGAGATATTGGTGCCACACTGTCTATGTATTGATATGTGTAGATTTAAATTAAAAAACTTAATTACAAAAAAAAAGAATGGCTAGTGAGGCAAGTGAGTCTGGGGGTTCTTTTGCTAGGTGAGTGAGGATATGTGAAGGTACAACAAGACTATAGGGACACTCTTGAACTGTAAATTCAAAGACCAATCTCAAGTCCATATTTTCAAAATTGTTGTAACTTCAAATGGTCACTGAATAAATGGAGGTTAAGCAAAGACTATATGGACTAGGCAACTCAACTTTCTTCATTTTGACCATACATGTCTCTATAAAGTATAGAATGGTTTCAAGAAAAAGTGAAGGAAAAGAACACTTGATCCAGTCTTCTGAATGGTCCTCTAGCTTTGAGAATGTTATCTAAATCACCAGATTATAACAGATATTGCCGGTATAGGCAGACTTCCAAGGAAAGATCAATTTACTGGCAGTATATGCCAGGTTTCCTGGTCCACTTAATTTTAGATAATTTTAGATACAAATAGATACATAAATATAAAGTGCAAAGCAAAGTAAAGTCCCTGACATTATCTTTGTTTAGGAAATACCCCCATGTTTCACATTGGCCTCAAAGGCTTTTAGATAAAAGAAGGTGTTAAATAGCTGCAGGCACTGCTTTATTGGGCCTATTTGCAATGAAAAGGGGTCAAAGGTGTGATTAAGAAAACTCTAAAGTACTATGCTTTGATACTGGGCAGGTAAAGAATAAGGAAGATATTCTTTATGGAAATATGTGGGAACTAGATATGTTACCTAAGCTGGAACATTTTTTAAATCCACAGCAACAAAATAACATTTGTAAGCAGCTCGTGCAGCCACTCCCTAACTCACTCAAGTATAAGGAAAAGAAAGTACAGCACAATCACCTGGAAAGATTCTGTTGTTTTAGTTTTCCTGTAGAGTTGCTTTCCTGTTCTAGTCTATTTAGGAAGACTAGTGCCCACCATGAACAGCCATTTTATGAATAAGGAAACTATCCAGGACAGCCATTTTTGCAAATGTCTTCAACATGGTCTCTGCATCTAAATATCTACACCAAAAGGTGGCCTACTAGAGTTATGCTAGTTCTTTGGGATGTAGGAATTCAAAGGACAGGTATTTTTAGTTGTTAAACAGCTGCATCATTTTTCTGATGGATATTACTGAACATACTTGCAAGACGCAGAAGCTGGTTGCAAAAGCAGCTATACAAACTTGGAAAAAGATGCTGGAGCTTTAACAATTTGAAAAATATGATCTATGACCAAGCATTATTCAATACTTTTTTTAGAAATATTTGCCCAGTACATTGGTCTACTTTGAATTTGTTATAATTTCTCCATAAATAAATTAAAATTGTGCTAATCCATAATGTGCTTGATATTTCAGATAGAGTGGCATTGTCATTCACTTGCATGAAGAAAATCACCCATCTGCACTTGATTTCAGAATAGGCAAATCTGTAAATTTGAAATAATAGAAATAATAATAACCAAAATGTAAATGTAAAAATAGGTAAATGCAACTGATTTGCATGTTCCCATTGCAGTTTGGGATGGACATTAAGGATGAACATTTGAAATGCTAGCATTAATTAATAAATATGCTTTCAGTATCAGTAGCTGAAACTAAAAATATGTGATTAGATTAAGCTGTGCTTCTTTGTTATCCTAAATATACTTACTTGTGTGTAACTTACCAAATAGGAAACACATTTAATATAGCTAGATTAGATTCAAAATAAAATGTTTTGATAATAGAAAATGGCACGAAGTAATTTATCATTTGTATTAATTAAGCTACCTTCAAGAAGGGGCATGCAGTGTCTTTGCTTAAAACTTTGGGGAAAAGGCATTATATATTAATGCACAGTAATCTGTAATTGCTAAACTTTAAAAAAATGTATTTTCATTGATATGATGCTGAACTTGGGACCAAGGGGAGAGTGTTTCTGAAATGAGCCAAACTCCCTGCCAATGCCATCTGTCTGCAATTTCCCTGCCATTCATTTATCTCCTTTTTCTGTGTTCCCTAGTGTACTTTGCTGAGACTATGGGGAAGACAAACTGGTGGCAAGGGAGGCTAGGAATAATGGAGACCCATTTTTAAGTTCCTGGTGTTCTTAATCACACACTGGAGATATCTAAGCATGCTTAGAAGTGTCTATATACGATCAGAAATATGGATTCCATTCATTCAACAACAACTAAATGTCCTAGGATTCCAAAAATATCTGAAGCATCTTCTTTGTGATAATCAGAAGTGATTATTCTGCTTTTGTCCCAGGGTTGTCTCACCTCTGCATTTTACAATAACATTTTAGAAAAAAAAGGTGAAAACAGCAGTCTGCCTTCCTAAAGTTGCATTTTCTATATTAGGCTACCAACACGTCCTATAATGGAATTTTATTTTTATGCTATATCTCCTTCACAAGAAGGAGAAGAAAGCTTTTGATATTAAAATAATTTCTCATGAATGGATGAATAAATTCTGGAAATTATCAAAAGAATGAAGAAACAGAGGGCTATATAAGAATGTCCCATTTTTCATTTCATAATAATCTGCTTATCTATCTATCTATCTATCTATCTATCTATCTATCTATCTATCTATCTATCTATCTATCTATCTATCTATCTATCTATCTATCTATCTATCTATCTATCTATCTATCCATCCATCCATCCATCCATCCATCCATCCATCCATCCATCCACCCACCCACCCACCCACCTATCCATCCATCCATCCATCCATCCATCCATCCATCCATCCATCCATCCATCCATCCATCCATCCATCCATCCATCCATCCATCCATCCATCTATCTATCTATCTATCTATCTATCTATCTATCTATCTATCTATCTATCTATCTATCTATATGTTTTCTTATGTTTTCGTGGGTATTTATATGTATGGTATTTAGGTTTCTTCAGGTATTTTCTCACGTCTTAATAATTGTGCTTTTAAAGCTATAGCGACGTTTCGGCAGAATCTCATCTGCCATCCTCAGGCTTGTGTATTGGGTTTTTTTCTAATCGTGTGTGTCAGGCTTTAGCAGCCGTTTCTGTTTGAATTTGGTGCTGGCTTCGTGCTTTATAATTTGAATGGTTTTTTTCTTCATCCTGATTGGCTGGGAGTCTAGGTCTGTATTAATTGGTCTTTGAGTTGCTGTGTTCTTGATTGCCTGGCAACGTTGTGTTTTGTGTATTGGGTTTTTTTAGTGCAGCTTCATTTCTTGTGAATGGCTGACAATTGTTTATTAGGAAGCTAGGTTTTATTTGGGTAGCTAGCTGGGGTGTGTTTGGGTTGGAGGTATTAGGGGGGGTCTGTTTGTGTCCAGGTGTTTGTTTGGATTGTGGTATAGAGATTTTTTTGTTTGTGAATGCAGGTGATGTTTGTGAGTGCAGGTGACTGATAGTCTGGAGGAGTCATCTCTTCTATTCATAATATTAGGTCTTTTATCAATTTCTATGGCTTCTCTGATGATTCTGTAGCTGGGGTTTTCTATAGTAGCTAGGGTTTTGGTGCCGTTGAAGTTGATGCTATGACCTGTGGCTTTCATATGTTGGACTAGTGAAGAAGTGTGTTCCAGTTTTTTTACTGCATTATTGTGTTTTTCAAGGCAGTTACTTATCCTTCTATTGGTTTGTCCTATGTATGTGGCAGGGCATGATGTGCAGGGTACTTCATATATGCCTTGATTTTCTAGGTCAATTTTATTTTTGGGGTTTCTTAGGATGGCTGCTATTTTTTTGTCTGTTTTGAAGGCAGTCTTGATGTGATGCCTGCGTAGTATCTTACTGATTTTGTCTGTTGTAACTCTTATGTAGGGCAGGACAGCTGTTCCATAAAGCACGAAGCCAGCTCCAAATTCAAACAGAAACAGCTGCTAAAGCCTGACACACATAATTGGAAAAAACCCAATACACAGGCCTGAGGATGGCAGATGAGATTCTGCTGAAACGTTGCTATAACTTTAAAAGCACAACTATTAAGGCGTGGGAAAATACCTGAAGAAACCTAAATGCCACACACACACACACAATTTTCCATGTATCAATTTAAATCCAAGAAATGTTATCAAAATGAAAAAGTCCTATGAGGATTTTTTCAGATCAGAACTGGGCAGCCACAAAGCTGGAGAGAGATGGAGAGATTTACAGTTAAAAGCAACAATCACAGTTTCCATATCGCTTTGCAATATTAATCACCAAAATACCACCCAAAGAAAGGCAGAACAAATTCAAATGTATCTTGGGAATAAGATAGAAAAACAAGCCCATTTTTCAGGATTAGGAGGGGGAAAGCCTTGAAAAAGTGAGAATCAGGTTTCAGCATACTTGTAATTTTAGTTCCCCAGCGATCGGGGGTGAAGCTGGGAGAGGAAAGTGACATTAGCCCCTAAATTAGATTAAGGTGGGGCTTTCACTCCATGTATTTATTAATGATCTGTACTGATAAACACAATTCTACAAATTAAACATCTTCTAAATCTAACAGTATAAGGACTGAATTTGATCAAAGTATAATCTCATACAGATTACATAAATTTAAATTGATATGGAAGGTTAATGCTTCCATTACATTTATCCTTATGTTCTTTGGTTGATCTTTTTCTTTACAGCAAATACAAGTCATTGAACACAATTCAAATTATATTTAGAGTGATTTATATTAGAAAAAAGTTTTTTCTTGTCTCTTTCAGTCAGTATTGACTCCTGACAACTGCATGACCAAGTACAGTATTTTCAGTTTTCTTGGCAAAGTTTTTCAGAAGTCGTTTGCCATTGCCTGTTTCCTAGGGCTGAGAGGGAAAGATTGTAAATCTCTCCCTTTCTCCTCATCTTTAGGCTGGCTTCATACCTAATTTGGAATTAAAACTCGTGTGCTTATGATTCCCAGGCTGGTGTTTTAACCGCTACACCAAACTGATTCATATAGTACTAGGCTATTATTGAAAGAACAAACTCACACCTATTTACATGTTTTACCTGATTTCCAGGTCTTTTTTCATAAAGAACTCCCTAGTCCATACCATCACTGATGCAGTTGCTTTGAAAAGAGAACTAAATAGAAACCCATTGGAACCAAAAAAAATGCTGTTGAAGGATATAGGCAGCCTTTGTAAAAGTTAATATGGGTGGGAAACCTGAGCTCAAGAGGAATAGTTTAAGTCGAAGCTACTGCTGATGCCTTTATAGCTACCATTTGGAATCAAAAAGCAATTCCATTGCCCAATTATACATAGCAAGTTTCTCTTAGATGCCAGTGCTATAATTTCTGAATCATTAATTTTAATAACTGGACAAATAGCTCAATCCTAAGTAACTGATGCCAAACTCAGGCACCTACTAAGTCTGTGTACAACAGTGAAGTTGAATGTATAACTGAGTAATTATTGAACCACTACATGAATACTGTTTAAGGTGAGGAACTGAAATAGCCCTGTAAAGAAAAAATGAAAAGCTCCAAAAAAGAACAGTTCTTTCTGTTCTTTTTTCTGTCTGTCTGTCTTTCTCTCTGTCTGTCTCTCTTCTCTCTCTCTATCTCTCTCTTCCTGTACATTTACCCAGAAGGTGGTTGGGGATGAAACATTTGCTCTTGTTAAGAGTGCAAAGTTATCACTTACAGAGACTTATTGAACTTCTAATAGCTGAATTGCATATTTGCCCCAGAAAGAATTTTGTTAAAATGTCTTCCCCCTGGAAATTCACTCAAATTCACTTGCTTTATAAACCTAATGTTGTGTACAGAATTATCAAATAAGTATTAGCCCCCTGGTGAGCTGTGGGCCCTATATTATTCCAGACAAATAGTTGTCTAATCTTGGAAAGTCCCTGTGATCTGGATTTTCTGGAGGCATTTCATTGATTAATTGTTCTCATTGTCAGGAAATTTCTTCTTGATTCTGGATTGGATCTCCCTGTAATGATCTTCTCCCATTACTTCTTGTCCTGCCCTCAGGTTTGGAGAGCAGGTCAACTTCCTTCTTGAGAGCCTCTCAAGTACTGGAAGACTGGTATCTTGTTACCCTGATCCTCCTCTTTATTAGATTAGACATATATAGTTCTTTCAACCATTCAGCATATGGTTTAGCCTCCAGCTTTCTTATAATCTTTGTTGCTCTTTTCTGCACTTTTCTAGCATCTTTTTTGTATTGTGGTGACCAGAATTGGATAAAGTATTCAAAGTGGCATTATCACTTCATGTGATCTTTATACTATTTGTTGATGCAAGGACTGTGTTGGCTTTTTTGGCAGCTGCAGCACACTACTAGCTCATATTTAAGTAGTGATCCACTAGGGCAACTAGATTCCTGTCATAGTTACTACTGTTGAGCCATGTACCTTCTATTGCATATGTATTTGGTTTTTCCTGTCTAAATGTAAAACCTTAATTTTATCATCACTGAATTGTATTTTGTCAGATAGGATTCGGTGTTCAAATTTGCTAAGATCCTTTTGAATCTTGAATTAATCTTCCAATGTTTTAGCTATTTTTCCTAGCTTGGTGTTATCTGAAAATTTAACGAGTTTCCCTTATATTCACTCATCTACCTCATTTAAGGACCTAAGACAGAACCTTGAGATACACCTTGCATGCTTCACTCCATGTAAATGTAGTTTCACTGAGGACTACATGCTGGGTATAGCTGGTTAGCCAGTAGCAAATCCATCAATGTGTTTGTCCCACATTATTCTATCTTGCCAAGAAGTAGGCTGTGATGTCCTTTGTCAAATACCTTAGGAAATCTAAGAAAACTACGTCCACAGTATTTCTCTGATTCACTAATTTAATCACTTTATTAAAGAAGGCAATAAGATCTGTTAGGCATGATTTGTTTTTAGCAAACCCATGCTGAATCTGCCAAACTTGAACAAGGTTTCATTGACAATCATTTTTGCTGTGGCTTTGCAAAATGAACTCTCCCCCTCCCATTTGAGGTAGTGCATGGGTGCCACTGTGCTGTGTCAAATAAGTTGTTTCACATTATTTAGACATTATTTTATTGAAGTAGAAGGGTCAGGTGAAATTCCATCTCTCCGTGGACTTTTGATTCAATGTATTGAATGAGGAACACCTCACTTTTCTACCCTGAAGCATCACTCTAAAGGGGATTCTTCTAGTGATCAGAATGGAAATATCTCTGTAAAGTAAGCAAGGCCACTTCAATTTGCTGAATGCTGTTAGGTAGCACTAGGTTGGACCACCATGCCATCTTCTTCTGTAACTTTGGAGTAGTAAATCATGAAGCAACATTTTGTTTAAAGTCCCTTTGGCAGTTCCATTTCTAATCAAACATTCCAACAATATTAAGTCTTTCTTCATAAGAGCACAATCACTCAAAAATATTGGATAAAACATTTTGAATAGGGGTCTTTTGAGCTTACAGTGAAGCATTGTTGTTGTTTTCCATTGCATGAAGTTTCCTAAGAAATACACCGCATTAAATATCCCATTTCTTGACTACATTGTTTTTTTTCTATAAATGATCTGTTGCATGCTAGAACCCCTGAAGCACATGCACAGGTCTCCTATCCAGAGGCATTCAGCAGAGGGGCCAATTAAATTCCATGCAGTTAATTCTAAACACTGAGGACTTCCCAAGTTTGATTTGGAAAGATCATATAACCAATATTGATATAATTGTGTTTAAGTTGTACACCCATTTATCCAGCTGCTCTGAATTATTTATTAGACTTTCTTCTGATCATAGTAGGCTTTCTCTCTCTCTCTTTCTCCCAGGGCACATGGATAAATGAGTCTGGGCTGTGTTGAAGAGTACATTTTCTTCTATAGTCTTGCAAACATATGCTGTGTGCCCTGCTGCTTTTTGCAAATTGTGGCTAGATGTTGAACTGTGTGTGGCAGATAACAGGTTAGTAAATCATGATGTGCAGATTCTTCAGTGCCTGAAAAATCCCCAAAGAGTAAACAAAGTGTAACTGTTGCAAACAATACACTCTCAATATATTGTAGAAGCAATGGCTAATGAAAAGTTGTAATGCCGGTAGTTAGCACACTCTTTAAAAGAATTTACACAGTATATGAAATTAAATTCTATGCACAGTTCTCTTAATTTGTCCTTAATTAAACAATACTCCATAAATGGTGCATTCAGTGACCAAATGTTCAGAGACAGCAAAATGGTGGGTCCCAAGCCATTAGGAATGAAATAAAGTCAGTCCCTGGAGAGCCTGCTAGAATCTGGTCTATCTAAGTGACAACTGATGGTTTAGGAAAGATAATTAACTTTGCAATTATAAACCGCAGCTTTCACTAGGGCTGTTTCTCCCAGTTATAATCTTGTATATGTGCTAGCATTTTTATATAACAGGATAAAATGTTCACACATAGGAAAGAGAGAGAAGAAAACACATGGCATACAAAATTAATTCTTTGATCAATTTACTCAGAGTATTTTAATAAAATATTCAGAACAATAAATATTTGGTGGACAGCAACTTTAAAAATGAAATGTCTGTGGTTAAGGCAATAAGAAATGAAATAATTCATTTCATTCTTGAGTGCATGGGATTTAAATGAATAATATTTGAGCATGAACATATGCTGGCAAAATAAGATACTTTTTCACATTTTTAACAAAAAGATATTGATAATTTGACAGAGCCATAGAGTGGACCAATGTATTGCATATAAAAGTGTGCCTTAAATGTGTTTATCAAAGAGTAGCTGCTGAGGCACTGTTTTATCCAAAATTTGGGTTTAAACCTCCCCTCCCAATCAATTTGTTTAATATAAAAAGTAGTAAATAGAGACTGTTAGACCAAGATTCCTTCTTCCAGAGTCATCTTGCCAATTGAAAAGTAGCCATACATCATTGTGGCAATTTATTTCAATGGTGAGAAACTTCTGCCAGGCGTTCGTGGCCCATTGTTATCCATTCAATCTCTTCTTTTAGTTTCACAGGTATTCAGATTGCAAATGAGAAAAACAAATTAATGTTGGCAGTCAGTACATGTGCAAACTGGACTATTGTCCCTGTGTCCCTGGTAGATCTACATATCTTCTTATATTGAGTGCTAGGCTCTTTTTCCAGCTTCCAGGTAAAGAAAAATTTGTATTAATGTATTTAGTTGAACATAGCTTCACTTTCATAAAACTGCCATAATCACAAAGAAAGATTTGTAGAAGTATCAGGAACACGGGAATATCAGATGTTCCATCATGATTTTACACTTTGGGTTTCCCCCCCACCTCATTTCCCTAGAGATAAAGTCAAGTAGTTGCTGAACTTACAAAGTTGTTTTGTATATAAAAATAGTTTAAAATTACCTTCTTCCAGGATTTTTCCCCTTTTATGCTACAACCTTAATATTTACAGGTTGTATGCCATCTGACACAGTTGGACAGTTTTGCTTTTGAATCTAATCAAGGTTAGTCAGATGTTTTTATTCATGCCCTTCTGAGACTTCTATTCTTTCAAAACTGATGGCTAATAAGAAACCAGTAACTATCTGCTCTTACCTTGCCTTAACAAACAATCAGAATCCAGATATCAAGGAATCAAATATGTTACAAAAGCAAAATAGATCTGGACAATAATTGATTCAAAAACTACCTCTTGTATGGGTGCCTCACTTCTGGTTTTTATACTATAGGCACAGAAATGTCAATAGAATAAATAAGAACAAGAGTTGCATGATTCAATAAAGTTGAATTCGCTCATCTGGCTATGTTTCCTATCTAATCTACCTTGCAAGGCAGACAATTTTGCGAGTCTGAAAGTACATGTCTCCCCCATTTCCACTGGCCCACAAAACTAGGAAGATCTATTCTGAGCTGCTTGCCTCACTCACATTCCTATTGTGGTCTGTTGCCTTTTATCTGACCATTCCCTTGGTTTTGTTCTACCAATTACTTTCAATAATACAATTATTTTGTGTGTATATGCAAACATGTATCATATGTCAAACACTGAAAAATATGTAAAAGGAATTCGTTGCAAGAATCTTTCTCTGTCTCTCTCTCCTTCTCTCTCGTGTGACTTTAAGACATTCTGAACTGGACTACATCTGGTCTCCAATTAGAAAAGGAAGCACCCCAGAGTGGCACCTGAGATTGTTAGGAGAGTGGACAGAAAGATTTTGCAGCATTGTGTGTGGAACAGCTATCGTGATACAGTGCAGCATAGCAGGTGACTGACAATAAAAGAGGTCTGGGCATAGGTCCAACAAAGCAACTGCCAAAGAGCTGAAAGAAGAACCAGACATTTCCAGCTTCTCTCTTCCAGCAGAGATGCTGACAGCATAAAGCCAGCCAGCAGCTGGTGAAGCAACTTCCTTCCTTCCCTTCCCCAACTTAGATTGAAAGTCTACAAAGCCCATGCATCAACAGCAGTCTAGAACAGTGTTTTTCAAACTTGATAATTTTATAATATAGGGGGCTTTGATTTCTAGAGTTTCCCAGTGTGCTGCAGAAGTCCACATGTTTCAAAGTTGCATCATGTTATATAATAATGTTAGCTAATAGCAATAAAAGGCAATTTTGCAAAGTGGTTAAATTTTGGTTATAGAAAATACTTTATTAATTTTTGCAATGAATGAGGAAAAGTGTTTATTTAGGATTTAGATGCACACATAACATGGATATGTAGCCATTAGTATAGATATAATATAATGTAAAGGTTTAATGATAAGTGTACAAATATAAGTTAAGAAATAAGTTTGTTAAGATTTTTTATATCCTAAATGCCTCCATAGAATCATAGGGAATCTTTGTTGGTGGTCTCTAATATTTTTTAAAAAAATCTCTCACATTGCAACTTTTGAAGAATAAGGTGCTTGTTTCTTGCATTGAACTTGCTAATTTAATAAATTCACATTAACATTCAAAGTAACCAATTTTATTCTCATTCTGTAGTTGTGGATTATTCTTCTTTCATCCTCTAGGGTATTATCATTTTTATAACTAGGAAATAAGGCTAACAAATTCATCATGTTGTGAATGTGCATGTCTTTGGCTCTAAAAGTGACAAATTTAAATCTAGTACTATGGGTTATACCAGCATCAGAGATAACAGATATGTGTAGCTATACATACATTTCTTTATCAGCCAATCCTCTGACAATGCACAGACATACAAGTAGAAAATCCTAGTGTCGTATAAAACTGATCGCAGCATTTATTGATTGTGAAGAAAATGTAGCCATGTTTGGTTTCTCTAAATGTTTGCATAATTGTATATTCTTGTGATCTTTTTATACTAGGGTGATTTTGTTTCTGTTAAGGTTACAATGGCATTCCCAGTTGAGAAGAATATTCTACATAATGGAGCTAAGCCAGTTGCAATACTTATATTGCCTTCAAATTGAAAGAATTTGTATACTGGCATATGTACACGTATATATTGTCAGATGGAATAATATTGTTGAAAATGTACAGATTGTGGCTCTCAAAAATCTTTCTCCCCCTATAAACATAGTGTTAACATATTTTTATTTGCCATTTGGTCTAATAAAGGCCCTTGCTATCCAGGATTTTACAGGATCAATGCATTTTTATATTTTAGAAGAGAATTTTGGATATGTTTCATAGATAGAAGTCAAATCAAAGCCATGTGTTCACTGAGATACTGCAAAATATTTCAGATTCTTTTGCCGCAGTTAAAAGAAGCATTTAAAATAAGAACAGAAGAAAAGGTCTGGCTGATTAAATAAAAAAGGCTAGCTACTTTGGCATTCCCATGGTGAGTTATATGATACCAAAATGGAAGCTCAGAAGTCAGTAGCAAACTCTGGTTTGTAGTCTCCAATTGTACTGTGAACTGTGGTGGAAATCATCATTCTAGTAAATTAACTTTTGTCCTTCCTACTATAGGAAGGTCTGGCGCTGCGCTCGGCGGCTGTCGGCTCGTACCGTGGGGAAGCGGCGTTGGAGGATCGTGCGCCGGAAGATCGTACTCGGCGCCTGGCGGCTTGGTGTTCGGCGATCCAGATGGGGCGTGGAGTTCCCCCCCCCTTGGGTCCTCCTCACCTGTGGCAGGGGTGGCGAGGGGACCCGTAGGGGGATGGGCAGCCCCCGATGCTATGGCGTGGTGGGTTTGCTGCTCCGCCCGGCGGCCAGCGGCCCGTGATGCTAGAAGAGGGCGCTGGAGGATCGCGCCCGGCGGCTTATGACGTTGCAAGATCATTGTTGGGGCTAGGGCCATTGCAAGGGCCCCAGCCGAAATCAGAATTGCCACCGCGCTTCGGGCGGCTGGAACCGGAGTCGAGGGACAGCCACTGGGGCGGCTGGAGGACTGTCGCTGCGGCGGCTGGAGGACTGCCGCTGGAGCTGGGGCTGGGGCCATTGCAAGGGCCCCAGCCGGAGTTAGAGTCATCTCCGCGGTCCGGGCGGCTGGAGCTGAGGTCAGAAAATGGCCGCCGCGGTTGGAGCCGGGGCGGCTGGTGGACTGTTGCCGCTATCGGAGCCAGGGCCGGAGAGCTGCCCCTATGGCTGGAGTTGGGGACGGAGGACTGCCCCCACGATTTTCATCTGTTTGGAGGCGACAGTGGCGGCCTGGACTTGGGGCTGATCAGCGAAAAGAGAAGATCCAGTCCGGGGCGCTGTCTTACTCTATGAGAGATCTATGGGCCCTGAGACGTGTCCCCTGTCTCAGGAATGGCCCTCTACTCTCTCGAGGGCCCATCTCAAGGACGGATTGTGGGATCCGGAGAGATGGTGGGGTTTTAAGAAACGCGGGAGGGAGGGGTGTCTTACTAAATTTTTAGTTAGGTTTTTAAGGGGGTTAGGTAGGTCCGGGCGGGAGTTGGGGGACAACTCGCCGGAGGCTGGGACCAGGCTGGGGGTTGGGCGTGGCCGGGAGAGTCAGAATCTGGACAGGACTGTATTGAGGATGGGGGGGGGTCATCGGGGAGGGTGGAATTAAATCTATTGATACGGTGAGCGGGAGGGGCAGATTTGGTGGTTGTAGGGGGCCATATTCTGTGTTGGGAGCGCGCCCTCGCTGTTTGCTTGCTGTGGCGCGCTCCGACCCCCTTGTCATCTCCCGTTCCCCAGGGGGTTTGAGCAATCGGGCCCTGGGCCTTCGGCTGATGTTATGTAATGCCAGGTCCGTTGTTAATAAAGCCCCCCTCATCCATGATTTGATTTGTGAGGGGGGTGCGGACCTGGTGGGAGTTACCGAGACCTGGCTGGGCCAGGAGGGGGGAGTCCCTCTGGTGGAGATGTGCCCAGCCGGGTTTAGGGTCTTTCATCGGCCGAGGGCCCAGGGGAGGGGAGGGGGGGTTGCGGTAGTTATTAAGGAGGATCTGTGTCCGAGGGAAGCCACTGTATCTCAGACGAACGGGTGTGAGCTCCTTTTCGTGAAGTTCGGTTCCAAGGTTCAGGTGGGCTTGCTGGTCGCATACCTGGCTCCCTGCTATGCGGCAGCGGCCCTGCTTGAGCTCCTTGAGGTTATAGCTGGCGTGGCGGTTGGGACCCCCAGGCTTATGGTCATAGGGGATTTCAACCTGCCATCTGCCGGCGGTGCCTCGGGGATTGCTCAAGAGTTCATGGCTTCCATGACGGCCATGGGCCTGACCCAGTTAATTCGGGACCCTACTCACGTGGGAGTCACACCTTGGATCTAGTTTTTGTCTCTGATCAGTGGCAGAGTGATCTGGGTATGGGGGATATAGTTGTGGAACCCCTGTCATGGACGGATCACTCGCTCCTGAAGCTCGACTTCCGTTCCGTGCCCCCTGACCGCAGGGAGGCGGGACCATTAAAATGGTACCGCCCCAGGCGCCTGATGGACCCTGATAGGTTCCTGACGGAGCTTGGGCCATTTCCCGAAGCTCACACACACGACTCGGTTGAGGGCTTGGTTGCCACCTGGGATAGGGTGGCTGCTGGGGCCCTTCACCGAGTTGTGCCCTTGCGGCCTCTGACCCGGTGCCGATCCCATGTGGCTCCCTGGTTTTCTGAGGAGCTAAGGGAGATGAAGCGCCAGAAAAGACGCCTAGAGAGCAGTTGGAGGGCTAGCCGCTCTGGGTCTGACCGAACACTATTACGTTCTTATATTAAGACGTATTTAGTGGCAATAAGGATGGCGAGGAGGTCTTACCTCTCCACCCTTATTGCGTCCGCGGAAAACCGCCCAGCCGCCCTGTTTAGGGTGACCCTCTCCCTCCTGGAGGTGGGAGCGCGGGAGGACCCCTTGCAGGGACGGGCTGAGGATTTTTCTAGGTTTCTGCAGGACAAAATCGCTCAGATCCGGAGCGAACTGGACTCCGATTGGGCATCTCTGGGCGGGGGGGGTGGGGATGGATATCGGTGAGGTCAATTGGGTTGAGTTCGACCCTGTTACTTTGGAGGACGTGGACAGGACACTGGGGGGGCTTAATGCCACCACCTGTTTGTTGGACCCGTGTCCCTCCTGGCTGGTTTTGGCCACTCGGGAGGTGACACGAGGCTGGTTCCAGGGCATTATAAACGCTTCCTTGAGAGAGGGGCTGCTGCCTGCTGCCTTGAAAGAGGCGGTGGTGTGGCCCCTCCTCAAGAAACCGTCCCTGGACCCAGTATTGTTATCTAATTATCATCCTGTCTCCAACCTTCGTTTTGTTGCGAAGGTTGTTGAGAGTGTGGTGGCACGTCAGCTCCCGCAGTACCTGGATGAAGCGAGTTATCTTGACCCCCTCCAATCGGGTTTCAGGCCCGGGCACAGCACGGAGACAGCTTTGGTCACGTTGGTTGATGATCTCTGGTGGGCTCGGGACAGGGGTTGTTCCTCTGTCCTGGTCCTATTAGATCTCTCAGCGGCTTTTGATACTGTCGACCACAGTATCTTATTGTGGCGGTTGGAGGGGTTGGGAGTGGGGGGCACCGTGTTGCGGTGGTTCACCTCCTTCCTCTCCGACCGTTCGCAATTTGTGTTGACAGGGGGGCAGAGGTCGGCCCCGAGGCCCCTACTGTGTGGGGTGCCTCAGGGGTCGGTGCTCTCGCCCCTGCTGTTCAACATTTATGTGAAGCCGCTGGGCGAGATCATCCGTGGCTTCGGGGTGGAGTTCCATCAGTACGCTGATGATACTCAGCTGTACATCTCCACCCCGGGCCACCCCAACGAAGCCGTCGAAGTGATGTCCCGGTGCCTGGAGGCCGTGCGGAGTTGGATGGGTCGTAACAGGCTCCGTCTCAACCCGACCAAAACCGAGTGGCTGTGGTTTCCTGCGCCCAGATACAGCCAGCTGGTTCCTTCGCTGGCCGTGGGGGGAGAGGTTTTGACCCCCGTGGAAAGGGCGCGCAATCTGTACGGCTGTCTTTAGAAGAGCACATTGCAGCCGTCGCCAGGGGGGCTTTTTATCAGATACGTCTGATTTACCAGTTGCGGCCCTTTCTGGATCTGGGCGCACTTCGCACAGTCACGTCCGCCCTCGTTATTTCCCACCTGGATTATTACAATGCTCTCTACATGGGGCTCCCCTTGAAGAGTCTCCGGAGGTTACAGTTGGTCCAGAATGCAGCCGCGCGGGTGATTATGGGTGCCCCTCGGAACTCCCACGTTACACCGCTTCTCCGCAGGCTGCACTGGCTTCCTGTGGCCTACCGGATTCGATCCAAGGTGGTACTGATGGTATTTAAAGTGCTTCATGGCTCGGGACCTGGGTACTTACGGGACCGCCTACTGCCATCGTCAACCTCCCGCCGCCCAGTACGCTCCCACACCGCTTCTCCGCAGGCTGCATTGGCTTCCTGTGGCCTACCGGATTCGATCCAAGGTGGTACTGATGGTATTTAAAGTGCTTCATGGCTCGGGACCTGGGTACTTACGGGATCGCCTACTGCCATCGTCAACCTCCCGCCGCCCAGTACGCTCCCACACCGCTTCTCCGCAGGCTGCACTGGCTTCCTGTGGCCTACCGGATTCGATCCAAGGTGGTACTGGTGGTACTGATGGTATTTAAAGTGCTTCATGGCTCGGGACCTGGGTACTTACGGGACCGCCTACTGCCATCGTCAACCTCCCGCCGCCCAGTACGCTCCCACAGGGTTGCCCTACTTGGGGTACCGCCGCCTGGCCGCTGTCGGCTGACGGCCCTGAGAGTTCGGGTTTTCTCTGTGGGAGCTCCCTACCTATGGAATGATCTCCCCCCGGAGATACGGGCTATGACGGATATTCTGACCTTCCGGCGCGCAGTGAAAACCCTATTTTTTAAACAGGCTGGCCTGGCCCAGTAACTGTGTTTTTGGTTTTAATTAATTTTAATTGGGGTTTTATTACCTTTTAATTTTTAATTGAATCTTGAATAGACAGCCGGATCTAATTATTTAATCTATTTTTAATCGTATTTATTATATATTTATTGTATGTTTTTTTTTTTTTAGTAGGCTGTACACCGCCCCGAGTCCCTTTTTGGGAGAGGGAGCGGTATAAAAGTTTGATTAAATGAATAAATAAATAAATATAGAGTCCTAAACATAAACTTACTTCCTAGAAATTTTCTCTAGCTTTCTGCTTGTGCTTTGATTTTTTTTTTCATGGTGACATGGTAATTATGCCTAGTATTTCTTCACCTCAGATATTTTTAAAAACATGAAGATGTCTTATTTTGATGTTTTTCTTAATATTCCTTAACAAAGGTTTCACTTTTATTTTTCACTGCCAGTCCTGAAGTTAAAATTTTACTAAAAGTGCATCTCTTTTCACCTATTATATAAAACCTCCTTTGTCTTTTTAGAATTTATTACTGTCCCTCTTTATTTTAAATACTTTTAACATTATTTGTGTACTTGCAAAAAAAAATCTATGACCCAGGTATTTCTTAATGGTTTACTCATCCAAGTATTAACTAAATATGACTGTAGTTTGTTTTTTTTAAAACAAAGTTGCTTATGAGCATTTAAACAATTCTACACAAATATGATTATTGGTCTTTTTATCCAATATTCATATATTTCATATATGTTCATATATTTCATATATATTCGTATATTTCCTTAAATCTTTCATGCAATGTTTCAGAGAAATACTTTAAGACTTACCTCTTTTACCTGCCTATAAACACTCCCATAGATCTCTAAAAGTTTAATGCAGCAGGACTTTATAGATAGTGATTTGTTTCTTCCTAAGCAATAAATGTTCTTCATCAGAAACTAGGTGTCAATTATTATTGTAGGGCCAAAGATGTGGTTTTTAAACAATTTATACACACACACAATATATATATATATAACAGTATCAATCAATTTTTTATTGCATTAGTACAAAATTAATTTATAGGTATCAATCATAAGCATAACATGAGGATGTATCAGTGTTCTAGAATGTGGAATCTCAGTTGTCAAGTGTCTGAATTTGAATCACATGTTCATGAAGATACTGCAATAGTTGTAAATGTGAAAATGTCACTCGTTTCAGTGCTGTTGTAACTTCAAATAGTCATTAAATGAATTATTGCAAGTCAAGGATTATTTGCATTTGCCAATGTCATTTTTAATAAAGCGTCCCAACAATTTATGCCAGCCAACAGATTCTGGAAGCTAAATATGCTATTTAAATGCTCTAGTGTTTTGAGTAAAACCAGTATCGAGTTAATACCTTTAAAGTTGCTGTAGCTTTGATTGATCAATCACTTGACATGTATTTTAGTCATATGCATGACATCTCGCTCGGCTCTGTGGTTTACGGAGGAGCTGAGGGAGATGAAATGCCGGAAAAGACATCTGGAGGGCGTCTGGAGGGCCAGTCATGCCGAGCCTGACCGAACACAGGTGAGATCCTATATTAGGACCTACCTAGTGGCGATAGAGGCGGCAAAGCATTCTCACTTCTCCGCCCTTATTGCATCGGCAGAAAATCAACCCGCCGCCCTGCTTAGAGTAACCCACTCCCTGCTTGCGCTGGGAGTACAGGAAGATCTCTTGCAGGGTAGGGAGGAGGAGTTTTCTCGATTTCTGCACGATAAAATCGCTCAGATTCAGGACGGGCTGGACTCTAGTTGGGAGGTCCCGGGGGAGGTGACCGCGGCGAGTCTTGAGATGGTTATCTGGGACGAGTTTGACCCTGTGATCACCAAAGGTATAGACAGGTTGCTGGGGGGGCTGAATGCCACCACATGTTTATTGGACCCTTGTTCCTCCTGGCTGGTTTCTACCGTCAGAGAGGTGACACGGAGTTGGCTCCAGGGAATTGTTAATGCTTCTTTGATGGAGGGTTCATTGCCCACCACCTTGAAAATGGCGGTGGTTCGACCCTTCCTCAAGAAGCCCTCCCAGGACCCAATTCTTTTGAACAATTATCGTTCTGTCTCCAACCTTTCCTTTGTGGCAAAGATTGTTGAGAGTGTGATGGCATATCAGCTTCCCCAGTACCTGGAGAAAGATATGTACCTGGATCCCTTCCAATCGGGCTTCAGGCCCGGGCATAGTACTGAAACAGCATTGGTCACGTTGGTTGATGATCTCTGGAGGGCCCGTGACAGGGGTTATTCCTCTGTCCTGGTCCTATTAGACATATCAGCAGCTTTTGATACTATCGACCATAGTATCCTATTGTGACGGTCCATAGTATCCTATTGTGACAGTTGGGGGAGTTGGGAGTTGGAGGCACCGTATTGCGGTGGTTGGCCTCCTTTCCCTCCAACCGCCTGCAAGTTGTATTGGTGGGGGGGGGAGAGAGATCCACCTCTAGGTCCCTCGATTGTGGGGTGCCTCAGGGGTCGGTCCTCTCCCCTCTCTTGTTCAACATTTATGTGAAGCCACTGGGGGAGATCATCTGTGGTTTTGGGGTGAAGTGTCACCTGTACGCTGATGATACTCAGCTGTATATCTCCACCCCAAGCCACACCAATGATGCTACGGAGGTCATGTCCCATTGCCTGGAGGCCGTGTGGAACTGGATGGGCGGGAACAGGCTCCGACTCAACCCTTCCAACACTGAATGGCTGTGGTTTCCGGTGTCCCAATATGGCCAGATTATTCCTTTGCTGGCTATTGGGGGTGAGATATTGCCCCCTTCAGGGAGGGCTCGCAATCTGGGTGTCCTCCTGGATGTACGGTTGTCCCTGGAGGATCATATTACAGCCGTCTCCAGGGGGGCGTTTTATCAGGTTCGTCTGATTCGCCAGATGCGGCCCTTTCTGGATCGGGATGCCTTACGCATGGTCACTCATACCCTGGTCACCTTCTGACTGAACTATTGTAACACCCTCTACATGGGGCTCCTGAGTGGGAGCATCCAGAGGCTTCAACTGGTACAGAATGCGGCCGTGTGGGTGGTTATGGGGACATCAAGGTTCTCTCATGTGACGCCCCTCCTGCGCGAGCTGCATTGGTTGCCGGTGGCTTTCCGGTGCGCTTTAAGATCTTAGTGTTAACTTTTAAAGCGCTCCATGGCATCGGACCAGGATATTTACAAGACCGCATTCTGCCAGTTTCCTTTCACCGATCGGTGCACTCTCACAGGGAGGGTCTCTTGCAGGTCCCGTCGGCATCTATGTGCTGGCTGGTGACCCCGAGGAATAGGGCCTTCTCTGTGGGGGCGTCCGCCCTCTGGAATGGGTTGCCTCTGGAGTTGCGTACAGCCACAGATCTGGGGACCTTCAGACGTGCCTTGAAAACCTGGCTCTTTGACCAGGCCGGCTTGGGCTGATTTTAGATTTAGATTGGGGTTTTAGATTGGGGTTTTTTAGTGGCGAGTCCTTCGGGAGAGGAGCGGTATATAAATAAATATTTATCTTATCTTATCTTATATCCATATATTTATTTATTTGATTCCATATCTAATACATCATAAATCAAGGGACTCTTTATAAACTAATCCTCTTAATTTGTGACTCTAAGAATGTACAAAAATATTTTATTTGGTGAGTGTGCAGCTTTGAAAGTTGTCTAAATAAATAAACAAATGGCCTAAAATAAAAAAATGACCAATACTAATTCTAAGCAAAATCCTTTGCTATGTTCTTAAAAAAAGAATAAACATCTGATTTCTAGCCTTCAGTGCTGTTTTTTTCAAGGACCAACCTCTCTTGGAAAATGCCTTCTATTTGAAAGGCTGTCAAGTCTGATTTAAAGACAAAGGACCATGAGAAAATACAGCAAAAGCTTTGATTTTGTCTATCATAATTTAGCACTTGGGCAACAGTCTGAATAGGCACATACAGCTTTTTGCTATGGCAAGTTGCTTTGTATTAAATGCCAGGCCCAAAGCATGTCCAAGAATACTTCTTCTGTGAAATTAAAGAGGAATGGGGTGAGGGTTGTTTGATCTCAGTGACCACTGGCTAATAGATCTGCCTTATTTTCTTTTTCACTTGATTCTGTCCACTTGGTTTGGCATGATGGATTTCCATCTCCAGTTTCTACCCCCAGCTTATACAATGATCAAGTCATCTCCTTGGCTGAAAAGATTACCTGGCCATGCAGTGTTGTATGATCATCTGATTGTTAGGTAGTTAGGCAAGCCTTCTAACTAGGAAGAGAAGATGGAAGAAAATCTGCCAAGTCCTGCAAGTACATAGTAATATTTTTTGTTCAAACAAAATCCCCATTGATAGAAATTCAGTAAATGCATTAGATTCAACCATGTCCATAAAAAAACTTGTACATATCACATCCAATTCAATAATACATTCATCCTCTCTAGGAATCTATTTCATCTGATAGAGCTCATCAAATAGATCTCATCTAAGTGTTCTTCAATAATTTTAAAGTGAATATTTTGTCCTTTTTAACTGGTGTGTTTTTGTGTGTGTTTATGTGTGTAATGACAGAATTCATATTTAATAATAAGAAATGATATCCCACTAATACCTTCCTATTCTTTCTCTTTCTAGATAAGTGTCTATAAGGAGTGAAGGATGTAATGCTGTTTCATTTCTTTTCTTCTTGCCTCTACCTTAGATAATTTGTCAAGAATTCTTAACATTTAGGGGTCAGTGTAGGTCCTATACTTCATTTCTTCTTGTAAGACAATAAGAACCGAGCAATATAATTATCAGAGTTAAGTAATACTAGGGATGTCCAACCCAAACCACCACTCAGACATAATAGTGATTGATCCATGACTCATTCTAGTTTAACTCCAACCTACTTTGCAGCCTACCTGTGAAGATAAAACAGAAAAGCCATCTTTATTGCTTTGAAATAATAGGATTAGTGTGTTATTTTTCAAATACATAATAAGAAGAGAAAGGGCCAAACTAGTAAGAATTTAATTCTTTTGAATTACTTTTATTTTGGTTAAGCAACGCTAAGTCTTTTCCAAGGCAGATGGATTTCTCTGCAACAGTAACTTCTCATATAACCTAAGTTCTTTACTGTCAATCACTGACCAGAGTGGGGAAGAAGAAATAAATCATTAATATATTTAAAATGGAAAGTTTTATTTTGTTGTTATTGTGATACATACTCATTAGTATCGAGCTGCAAATGAACTCCAGAATTGTACTCCTCTTAATTAGATGGAAAAGCAGAAAACATCCTTGCTTCTGCTCAGCCAGATGGAGGAATACTGGCTATCACTAGTGAGATAAGGCCTCTACCTTAGAGAATTCGTCAGGGAATTCTTAACTTTTAGGAGTCAATGTAGGTCCTATACTTCCTATGCCCATATGCCACTTTAAATATTGAAAATGATTGGCTTCACAAATAAGTACTCAAACTACATTTCTCTTCAAAAGAAGCAGAATTTTATTTGTTGCTATGTTGAAGAATTGTCTATAAATATCTCATAAATTCCAGAGGGATTTTGGCTCACAGCCTGCAATATTGAAGAGAACTCGTTAGAAGAAGGGAGGGAAGAATAAGACAGCCTGTTGTCCCCCACCTCCCAGCACTTCTCTAAAAACCTTTCACCATCTTGTCCAAAATATAATCTTGTAACAATAATAATTGTATCTCCAATGACATCAATCTTAATTAATAATTGCATTATTAATTAAGGTTGATGTCACTTGTGGTGCAATAAATGGATTTTAAAACTAGTATTATTATAGGTGTTGTTTTAATAACTGGTATATGAAGCTTATCTAGCCTGTGAACTGTTCCTCTACTTCAGACTCTAATATTTTCTTTTTAAAAGTCAATTTGAAAATCAGGAGGCAAATTACTAAACATATAACTTCAAAGTCCTCCCCTCCCCAGTCTTTTATATTATATGTTAAAGAATATTGAGAAAATGATAGTTCTTTATTTCTCTACCCAACCAACTTTTTAAAAATAACGTGTGGACTTTAAGATGTGTGGATCACAACTCCCAGAATTCTTTAACTAACAAGTCCATATTGCTTAAAGTAATCAAGTTTGGAAAGCATTGATCTAAAATTTCTTTCCTTTTGGTATTATGGAATACTTTTGATCTTGAGAAGTGCTTCAATCCTATAGGAGGATTAATACATCCTTTTTTTAAATAAAAAGGATTGATAGGAAATGTGTGGCTGTAATTCATCAGGATTCAGGAGTTATAAGGGCCACAAAACAAAGTACTGAGACTTGAGCCATTAATTGCTGCTGCAGAGAAATAAAATCAGAGCTTCAACCAGCTCCCCTTCTTGCTTCTCTTTGCTTCCTCTTATTGTCTTTTATCTACTATGCAACCTAACATTATCTATACCATCTTGCTGTCTTCTATCTCTAAGCAAATGTAGCTGGAAAAAATTATGACATAAGGTGGATAATTTGTATGCTATAAATTGTGATTTAAAATAAAGTTTAAATGATATGCTAAATTTCTACTAAGCTTAATATGCTTGCTTTGAAGATTCCATTTCTAGTCTTGGAAATTCCTAGAAAGAGGATCAAAAACTGAGATTTCAAAGCAAAAAAATATGATAGATTTCTCATTCCAAGTTAAAACTTTTGCTTCTACTGTGTTCCTTTTCTTTCATTAAAATGGCTCTCTACATAATGGCTTTCTTTTTCTGCCTCCAGCACTTTCTACAAACTGCCATTTTTGCATCAGATGCATGATGACTGAAGTGCTTTTCTAAATCTGCCAAAGCATACATGCATGCATGCAACGGGTAAAGGTATGAAAGGAAAAGAGAACCATTTGCAGATCACTAAGAATAGGGCATTCTTTTCAACGTGCCTGTCAGTGTTCCAAGTAAACCCTCAATACAATCCAGAACTCTGAGAAAAAGTACATCAAAGTAAGAATTTGTTAGAGAAGTCATGGTAGAAAATCTGAGGAAAACCAGAATCTGATTTCCTGCATCCCCCTCCCCCATATATACTAAAACTCACCCTGGCCCCATTTAGTGGCCTTCATGATACATGGGCCAATCAATCTCCTGTCCTGCCTCAGCTGCCCCCAAACTTCAGTCACTCCCTTCCAGGTGCCAGCAGCTTATCCTTGATCTCTTGTGAAAGAATGTTGAAGCAATGAGAATGTCCTGAAATGAGACAAGTGAAAATAGGTTAGGGATCAGGGGCTAATACTCTCTAACCACGTCTTCCCCTCCCAGGCTTATAAGGGAACTTCTTGTGAAACTGCTTCACTAATTTATCCACTTTTACATCAGACAAAGGGTACCCCTTCCAATGGATTAGATATTGTAAGCGACCCCTATGCAACTAGATTCTAATATTTTCTTGTACTACAATTGGCTTGGGACTGGATTGATATCTTGGTCTTATCTGTGAGCTAGTAGCCAGTTTCAGTAAGCTGCTATTGGAACACTGGATGCACTTTCCCTAATCAGCAAGGGAGACTCAGTTACATGGGTTCCTGGGTCTTTCACTATGGGAAATGGCCTTAGGAATTTGCAATCCAGTTTCTTTGTGGACAACTTTAGCCTAAGATACTTAATGGACAGATAGACCTGATATCCCACTTTAAGGGGGGCGTGAGGAGACCCGTGCTTGTCTGCCTGACATTTGTATTTCTCCACAGCTTGGGCAAGGGCACGCTTGGTATTTTCCCACCCCTGTTTTAATGAGTCATCCATTCAGTTAGGGACATTGAGGATGGAGGGGTAACTTGGGCATGGGCACGAAGTCCATCCCACTAGTGATTTGGAAAGAAGTTAGTCCAATGCTGCTATGGATTGCGCTGTTGTATGCCACTTCTCCAAACGGCAGCAAATCAGCCCAATTGTCCTGCTTAGAGTCCAGATAACATCTCAGGTACTGCTCCACCATGGCATTCATTTGTTCTGAGGCCCCGTTCATGCTCTGAAAAGCAGAGCTCCATTCTTGAGAGGATTCAATAGATTATAGGAACTCGCTCCAGAACTTTGCTATAAATTGGACTCTCCAATCGGAAATGTGATCCAATGAGGCACTCCATGCAGTCTATTAATTTTCTTCATGAAGATTCTCACCAATTTTTAGCGTATGGTAATTCAGAACAAGCAGCGACATGAGCTTGCTTAGAGAACAAGTTGATCACTGTCCAAATGATGGTGTTTCCCCTGTTTTCTGAAAGTTCAACTATAAAATCCATGGCGATCTTCTCCCATGGCCAGCTGGAATCAGCCATAGATTGGAATAGACCAGGTGACTTTCCTGGTCAGGTTTTCATGGCAGTGCAAGTGGAATAGCTTTTTACATAGTCCTCTACATTGCCTCCTTGCTAGGTGAAAGGTCTTCAGAAATCCAAAGTGACTAGGCAACTGGGAGTCATGGCTGTACTTTAAAACCTTCAGTCTTAGGCTGGCAGGGACATATAGCTTAGCTCCTTTCCATCACACAAGGTTAGTGTCATGCCCCTGTCGGAGATTGAATCTGAGGAGGAAGATGAACAGCTGACAGGGAGTGGGAGTGTGGCTCCGTTGGCTGTGGAGGAAACTGGGGAAGAGCAAAATCCATCTGGGCAGAGCAGGGAAGAGATAGAACAAGGGAGAGGAAGATCCAGGCCCACCTCTTCTTCAACCTAGGGCACGCAGGGAGGAATGGAGAAGAGAACAACATGGGTTGCATGGCTTATGGGGGAGGAAAGGACCCTGATTCCCTTCATTATCCACATCTGGGAAGAGAGTTTAAAAGAGATGCATACTGAGTGCGGCATCTGCTGGGAATAAATGTGAGATTATTTTGTATTGACTTTGGTTATCTGCATTCCTGGCATCTTCCCAACCATGTTGAATTACTACTATTCTTTCAAGTATGGAATTCCTTCTCTTGCCCTGCTGCACTAATTACCTCATCTTGCTTTGATTGGATTTATAGTTAAAGTTTTTGTTGACCACATTTTGGATTTGATTCTCTGCAGCCAAAGGCTGTTCCTGGAGAGTTTTTCTGCAGCCAGAAGGTAACCAGAACATTGGGGACAAAGTTGGAGCTCATAATGGGGTCCCTACTGATTATCAGACTGTATTGCCTTTGTGACATGCCTCAGGTAATCACGGTAAGAGTGCTTGGGTTATCCTTCAGCCATTGGTCAGCAGGCAGTGTAGTGATTTGAGCTGTTTGTTGTGAAGTCAGTATGACTGCATGTACGATTTCTTCCCTTTTGCTGTTGTAGTGAAATTTTCTAGACAAAGCATCGGTTAATTTGTTTTTCTCATCTGGGATGTGTTTCAGTTCAAAGTTAAAGTGTTTGAAGTATTGCGCCCAGTGGACTTATTTAGGGAATAACTTCCTAGGGATCTTTAGTGCCTCTAAGTTCTTGTGATCAGTCCATCCAAGACGGATCCAGGGCTGACAGTGCCTTCTGAAGCAGAATCGCTGAGTATTCATTTATCAAAATCAAAGAAGAACAAATTATACCTTATTCTTAGTTTTCTTTCTATAAATTATTTTCTTTCCCCTACAAATCCAAAGCACATATCTCTCAAAGTACATTTAATGTTTTGAGATGTTCACATATTTCATTTATAAATATCTAACTGCATTCTCTCATATTCATGCTGTAAGGAAAGTGTACTGTGTGTCATTATGGTAACAGCAAATGGCATTCTCTTTTCAGTATTAACAAAGATACTTATTAGTGAAAAGAATTCCAAAGTCTTACATTTTTCCAATTGGAGAACCACTTTACAGGGAATTCATACACTATTTTAATTAAAAAATAATAAAAGCTGTGTGAACTAGATGGAAAACATATATTACATAATGATGCAATGTTGGTATTCTTAAGGTTACAAACACAACTGAAGTTATATTAATTGTAATATCAATTAATGATTGATGAAGTACAATGTCCCTGAACATTCTAGAGAAGCATCCTTTTCCCATTTCACTAATTGCTAGGATACTTGAAATCCCAGTGTGATATTTTTCACTGTAAATGAACAAATAAAGACCATAGCTCCTCTTTTTTATAAAAACAGATGTGCTAAGTAATTAATGTATTAAAAATTCGGGTGGGGTAAATAATGAAAATAATGAAGAAGAGAAAAAAAAAGATTGCTTTAAAATATTTTGAGGACCTTTATAGCCGAGAAAAAAGAGTGATAGATAAAATAGGTCAGTATTTAAAAAGAGACAGTATGCCACCAATAGAGGAAGAAAAAAAAAAACAATATTAAATAGAGAAATTACATTAACAGAACTAGAGAAGGGCATGACCTAGAAAGAGAGTGGCATGCTTTCTTGTGGGATAAAGGAAATAAAAATATAATGTATATTTTTATAGACACAAAATAAGGGATGCATTAATACAAAATTGGAGACAAATAAGGAAAAAACATTATTTGAAAATTCCAGGTTGAATATCTCCCATGGAAGCATTGATCCACCCCAATACAATGGATGTTAATAAAATGGCCAGATACAGAGAAATTTTAAATAATCAAAGAAAATTAAAAAGTAGACAAGAATTGAAAGAGCAGGGAATAAACATAGATTGGTGGCCTTACCTCCAACTACAAAGAAGATATTAAAAAGATAGCAAGGAGTTTGGAATAGATATCGAACCACAAAAATTAGATAAACTTTTGATTGGCCCAGATGAGAAACTGTTATCAAAGATATATAAATACTTATTAGAATCTGATAGAGCGGAAGAGATTGTGAAGGGATCAACGACTGCATGAGCCAAAAATATTGGACACAGTATTGATTTAGAAGAGTGGGGAAATTTTGGAATATAAATAACAAAATAACAAAATTGGTGGCCTATAAAGAAAACCAACACAAAATGTTTTACTGATGGCATTTGGAACCTACAAGATTGACTAAGATTTATCCAAATTTAAAACCAAATTTCTGGAAATGTGATCAAAAACAAGGTACCTTCTTTCATACATGGTGGTTATGTCCTGAAGTGAAAAAATATTGGAAGATAATACAAATGTGGTTACAGGAGCTAATTGGAAGTCAAATATATTTTCTTCCAAAATAATATCTTTTAGGGATAATAAAAAGGAATTACAATAGAAAGATAAAGTATTTGATGTTACACATACTAACAGCAGCAAGGATTTCCTATACACAGTATTGGAAGAAAGATTGCACACCACCCGAAGGTTTAGTAATTAAAAAAAATTCAGTGCATGGAAATGGATAAATTGACCATGGAAATAAAAGGAAAAGTGAATATTAAGCAATATGGGAGAAATGGTATCACTGGATTGATAATAGAAATAAGAAAAGAAAGTGTATATAATAGCTACAGAAGGTATAGTAATAGTATGTATAATTTGTATCGGATAGAATATGTGTGTATGGATATAAAATATAAAATGTCACAGTACTGTTTATTAAGTAATAGAGATATGTATTTATAAAAAAACACAATAAAGTATTTTAAAAATTCAGGAGGGGAAATAGAGACTGGGGATTCTCCCCTTCCAGGTAAAACATTTCTAGTGGAACATCACAAGAATGATTGCCATTGAGAAAATTCTTTGTAATCCTGGTTCTTCTTCCAAACCTTACAGTGTTATAAGAATATATATTTAAAAAATCATTCAAAAGAATATTAGAGATTTTTATTGACTGCTTTGAAAACAGAGGTGGTATTCAGCAGGTTTTGATCAGTTCTGGAGAACTGGTAGCAGAAATTTTGAGTACTTTGGAGAACCTGAAAATACCATCTCTGACTGGAGATTTTACAATATTCTTCCCCTGCCACGGCCACCAAGCCATGGCCATAGAACCGGTAGTATTTACAATATTCTTCCCCTGCCACGGCCACCAAGCCATGGCCATAGAACCGGTAGTAAAAAAATTTGAATCCCGCCACTGATTGAAAAGTCTACATACTATGTACGATTCACCAACCACACCACTAACAACTCCTTACTGGCTTTCAACAATGAATTTTGAAGGTGAGTTCACACCAAATGTTAGGCCTTGGCTTGTTTTTAATTGTGATTTGTGGAATCCACAATGTATTCTAACGGCATTCACAAACATTTCTAAATTGCAACCAATGGACCTATAAAACACAGCCTTGTTCACACTTTTGTGCAATTAACTGAAGGCTTATAATAGGGTATAAGATGGTTTTGGTTATGTTTGTTCTACCACATGGTTCCTCTAACAATTATTCTCCTCAGCCTCCCATAAATCACTTTTGTTGCTCTTTTCAGCATTTTTTCTAAAGCTCAATATCTTTTTGATATTGTGGCAACTAAGACTGGATGCAATATTCCAAGTATGAACTTACCAAAACATTATAAAAGGACAGTAACATTTCATGCGATTCCGATTTATCCTTTTGTTAATGCACCTAGGACTGTATTGGCATTTTTAAAAGCTGCAGAACACCACTGGCTCACATTTAAGTGGTTGTACACTGGGAGGCCTTGATTCCTCTCACAGTTACTACTGTTGATTCCAGGATAGCATCTATTCTGTATGCTATTCTATGCATTTGATTTTTCTGGCCTAAGCGTAAACTCTTACTTTTATCACATTGAATTTCATTTTGGAATGATATTTTGACTTATCAGCCTGACTGACAACCCTGGGATTTTCTTGTAGTCAATCATCCAAGTCCTAATCATATTCAATCCTGCTTTTTTTTCAAAATTAGCAAAACTGTTGCTGCTGCTGCTGCTGCTCACTATGGCATACTGCCTCCATATTATTTTCTTTGCTGAACAAATTGCAAATGGTGGCTAAAAAAAAACTCCCCAGTATTAATATGATGTTATTAAAGCTATTTTAGATACTCTGGATTACTGATCCTCCCTTCAAAATTCTTGAGGCTCCTTCTGAACTATTATTTTTGTTTAAATTGTTTACATGTATTCTCAAAGACATTATCACAAAACCAGATCGAAGTTAGCACTGATATGTTATGGAATTGAGGGGGAAAATTATAACACTCAAGAACATTTGGTGGAGGAAACTAAATAGATTTATTAGAATGAAGTATGTTTTCATATATTTAATCTGAGCGTGAAAATTAGAGAGTATTACATACACAGTGTTAAGGTAACAATTTTATTTACTGATCCCATTTGTGCCCAGGCTCAAAATAATAAGGATTTTTGGGTATCCTGTAATAAATTATCTTATTTATCATTAATACAACATTAAGAGGCAGAGTTATTATAAAAATAAAACTTACAAAAAGCCATCCACTTATTTGCATATCAGGAAGCAAAAATGTTTTAAATGACAACTTTAAAACAAAACAAAACATTGGATTCTGTAAATTAAGCAGCTTTCCAAAGGGAAGAGCTGAGTTTATCTGATTTATTTCAACCTCTGGAGAGCTATCCCCTGTTGCATAGAAAACATCTGGTATGAGCAAAACTAATTTGGATCTCTTTTTTAAAATGTTAGTAGGATTAAAGGACCAGGTAGCTTGTTTCTTTACAAGATTCACTAGAGGAATCATTTCAAGGATGAGATGGAATCATTAGGTCAGCAGGAAGAGAAATAAATGCATTGTGTCTGCTTCTTTGTAGTTCTTGCATAAATCCATCCATTAGAATTATATTACCTGCTTTGCAAATTAAGAAACTTTTTTAAAATAAAAGATTAAATCATTATACATAGTATATAAATTTCACCTTTCATGTGACTTTTCTTTTTGTAAGATTCCAGGAAAATACTAGCTCTTATGACAAAAATTGACTGAAAAATTATCAGACAAAAAGATAATATAGATATTATAGGTTAGTTCAATTTTTACTAAGAAAAACTATTGTTTTTATTAAGATATTGATAAGATAAATTTGTGTGTGTCCATTTTTAGATAATCATAATGCAATAACAAAAGGTTAATATTCTTCACATGCTCCATGATCCTGATCTCGTACATCTGTTATTACAAAGAGAAAAAGCCACAACTCAGAGACAAGTTACTTGTGTCGCATGATGTGTTTTTTTTTTAGTTTAAATGTTAGATCAGGTTTTTATTCTAGAACTGCAATTGTACATGAATTCTGTATATATACATTTACCCTCTTGTGTATTAGAAAATTTAGAATATGATTTGTAGGTTTTAGGCTCAATTCATCAAAACATTTTCTTCCTTATATATGATTGCCAGTCTCAGATAACATTCATTACAGATAAACATGTGCTAGAGAAGCCTTTTCTGTGATGTGTGTTTGGTAACATTGGGAAAGAAAAGTCTTATTCTGATTTTTTTGGGGGGGAATAGACGGGTTGTTATGAGCATTTTAGTCAAGATGAGACTAGTATGAGAGCGAGTCTCTTTTAATTCCTGGAAGGAATTAATGTGCTACTATGAATATTTACTTCCAAAGATATTCTCCTTTTGATTATGATAATATTAATAGTAGTGATAGTAATAGTAGTAGTAACAGTGTCTCCAAAATTTTAACTCCTGAAAGAAACACATCCTAAACATATTATTAAGAATTGGACCTAACTACCATTCATCAGTGTGAAGAAAATAAACAATAGCTACCCTCCTCTTTCTCTTCTTCCCTCCATCCCTCCCCCCTCCTTCATTCTATCTCTCTTTCTTTCTCCATCTCTCTTTCTCTCTCCCCGACTCTCTCTCTCTCTGTCGAGAGGGCAGGGGGGGGGAAGAGAGGGAGAGAGAGGGGGGAGAGAAAAATAATGAAGCTTAGGGTGGTATTAGTTGTCCTTAACAAATAATATGTTTCAATCTTACTTTACACTGGAATTATACTGGAATTACTATTGTCTACAGTTAGCATGTATTTTCTCTTTTCTCTCTTTTTCTTTTCATAAAGTATGTTATAATTAGATTTGGATGAAAGGAAATATGCCAACATCACACACTATCTTTTATTCCTCATACCACCTTTGCAGCTGTTCAAAAGAATTTGCAATCTTGCTTCATTATATGGTATGGAACAGTATTTTTCTTATAACACTGTTGTGTTATAATTAAAGCTACATCAGCATTCCCATTATAACCCATTATTTTAAGGAGTTCAGTGTCTGGCTATTAATTTTTTCTTCAAAGTATATAATCTCCAGAATAACTTTTTCTATATTCTTTAAACTTTATCAGTTTAGAGGATGCTAATTTAATTAGAAAAATATGCTAAGAAGATATTCCCACTGTGATTTCCTGTGTGGGATTTGAAAATGTAATGTTCTTGAGTGAGTAGTTAAAATCCAACTTAAGAAGATAATGCATGTTGTTTCAGTTGATATTGTGAGCTTCTTTTTCCATCTGAAAATTATTTTTACTAATAAGATTGAAACCAATAACTGAATTTAGTGTTGCTTGCATTCAAAGCTAAAAGGTGAGATGGACAGGAGAGATATACACTGATATACCAAACTATTTTATACAATGAGCGAGCTATTTATATTTGCTGTGAATTCTCACCTACCCTTTTCAGTCTGTATATCTGTGAGGTTCTTGAGCAAGCCTGACTGGGTCTTTTTCATTTTGTTTTTCCAATACACACTGCCATTTTATTCAGAATTCCAATTTCCCTAGGTCTTCTCTACAAGTTGAGTTAGAAACAAAATGGGTATGCCCAGCCCTTCCCTTAATGGGGTCTAATGGAGCTTAGGAAATGTTCCTTTTCTGTAGTGTCCCCTGCCTTGTGTAGAACACACTTTCCCAGGAAATCCAGTCCCTCCTTTCATTTAGCCTTCTGGGAAGCTTTAAAAAATCTGTCTGTTGCCTCAATACTGGGATAGGATGAGTTTTGTTGAAGGTATCCAAGAAAGATTGCTAAGGTATTCTTATTTTTTTCTATTTTAGGGTTTCTATTGGTTCTAGGTTTTATTGCTGCTGTGAACTGCCCTGAGTTGTGTTCTCATTTAAATAATAAAAGAAAAATCTATACTTTCAGCTTTTTCATAGAAAACGTGATGTCATAAGAATCAAGCAGTACAGCTTGATTCCACAATAGTTATTTCCATTGGAAGAAATATTTGCATCCAAAAAGCAGAGTATTTGTTTTGCTGTTTCGCTACAGATATCAATATCTTCTCCAGCAGGATTCTTTAACAAACCTTAATCTTACAACCCAATTTAACAGATTTGGAAGGGATTCCTAAAAACTCAAATGAATCATTTTCTCAGACACTCCATGTAGAACAGTATGCCTCAGAGTACATTTTAAATGCAATTAGTTACTGTTCATACAACAGGGGAAAAAAAACATTTTGAGTTTTCATTGTATATGTAGTGAAGGACCATTTATGCTTTTCTCACTAAACATTTTGTTTTAAACCTTTACTGGTCTGAGATGACAATAGAAAGTTGAAAGTAAAAGGCTTATGTTCTGTGCAAAATGTTTCTATTTTATTTCTATTTTTATTTGCTTTACTTCTATTCTGACATTCATTTCTTCAGCTCAGTGAGAATCTCCTTATTTTATCCTCACAAATATCTTGTGAGATAAGTCACCCTAAAAAATAGCCACTGATATTAGTTTAATAGTCTAGTTCCAATAACATTATGAAAGGAAGATGAATAACATAAATATGGATTTTTAAAAGACCTACATGTGAAATGACTCTTAGAAGTATTTAGTCTTCTTTCCAAGCCATGAAAGGCTGTAATTTATACTATTCCTGAATGTCGGCCATATTGAATTTTGGAAATGTCTGAAAGATTACATGTTTTTAAGGGATATTGCCTAGGTTATAGAAGAAAATGCCAATTAAAAAATCTTGAAAATTGATTTCATCATTGCAGAAAGGTGTCCTTTCATCAGGTATTATTATTGACGTGAACCTGTCAAGGACTTGTTTGTATGTCATACATGGGAATGATGACTAAACCATGATTTAAGGCATCCTGAGTTTAAAAACAAAGTTTTCATATTAGATATGGGTAACAACTCATCTTACAAGATTTTATGGATCAGAGAATTGATCACAAGTATTGTGGCAGATATAAATAGGGTGAAATAAGAAAAAAGTGCAGTGGCATCAAATCAATTGATAGACAAAAGCTTACAAAGTTAAGATTACTTATCATTTCAGGTGTGTGCCGATCAATTAATATATGTAACCAATGCATGGATCTTTATGAGAATGCACACATTCTGCTTTAGAATCAATAAATAGCTTTAAGGAAGACTAATCTAAATTAGAATAACAAATAAAGAATGTTGAATTTGTTTCTTGGGAGGAGGGAAGGAATTCATACTCAACTATTTCCTCCATCAAACTTTCAGAGTTCACCTTTCAATAGGCAGTAAAGCAAGAATACATTTTTAGACAAACATATCAAAGGGCCCTTCTAAATAAAAGAGGCACTGCTAATTAAAGATATTTTTTAGCATTTAGAGAAGTTGTGATGCACTATAATAATAGCATTTAGTAAAACATGGAGCCAGACAGTTCATCCTTATAATGAAACTGATTATGTTTATGATTATGTTATAGCAGAATTTTTGAGTCAGTTTTAATAGTAAAACCTTTTGCACGTCTATGCCTACGCATTTGTCTTATTTATTGAAAATGTATCATCAGACTATGAAATAAATATTATTTTTTTAAAAAATAGATTATAATATACTAATGTTCAGGATAAAATGAAGTATATTCCTTTCCTCATATATTTGAAATACTCCATGGAGATTATTATTTTTTCTTTGTTTAGTATGATTTCATGTGCTGCAACTCTACATTTTATTGCATTTTCATATAATATATAACAGTTTGCTAGTTCATTTTATTGACTTCACTAATACACAACAGACTTTACAAATGACATTCTTGTCCACAGAGTTTCGTTTGTGAAAGTCTGTTGTGTATTAGTGAAGTCAATAAATAAAGTAGCTACATATTATTATGTGGAAATGAAATAAATATCTTTAATGTAATCTTTGAATCAGATTCTATGATCTACTGTTGTGAAAACCTGATTTTACTCTGTTCCTTATTTGTCAGTTTTTCCTGTAATACTGGATCTAAAATTTCTTTACATTTCCTAAAATTATATTCTATGAAGTATTTAATCGGGTAATGTAAATTTGCTTAGAAGTATTAGAGTTCAGAATGACAAGTGTTAAAGATGTTTATTTCTTGATTGGCAATAGCAATATTAGATTCATCTATTTAGAATCTCTGGAACAATTAGCTGGATTAGTTTCATTTATTGTAACATAAAAAATCTGGTTTATTGGGAGTTTGGTGAATAAGATTTCTGTGATGTGTATCAAGAGAAAATATCTTCTGACTAAAATGATTGTTTTGTGGTAATAAATTGAACCATATGTACACTATGTTATTCAATCTTTTTTCTTCAAGGCATAAATTTATATTAAAGAACATTTAAGTCATAACACATGGTTATCCAGGCATGAACGAGGCAATAACCCATATAAGTTGTCAAGGTGAAGCCAAAGCATTTATTAGAGGTTTGTGTTGTTTTTGAAAAGTGTACAGTTGAATAAACATGGATTAGTGCTATTATGCTGCTACGATGACTCAAGTGTGTTTTTACAGTGTCAGTAATTTTTATGTTTAAAAATCACTGGTGCAGTATATTAGCTATAATTTATGTTTATCATCTTGTGTATTCTAATAGGTTTCAACAAACCATTTAACATTTCAGCTTGTGCATATACATTACTTAATAGGTATTTATCTTTTTAAAAGAGATACTTAAACAGGACTTTTAAAGCTTGCAACTGCATGTTAAAAGAGAAAATGTTGGGATGAAGCATATTAATTTTCCCTGCCTTCAATCCTCAATCTGCATTTAAGAGTACAACAATCCAATTTAACCTAACTTTTTTTAAAAAAACCTATAGAATAGAAAAGATCAGCCATTTTCAAAAATCTTCTGGCTTGAATGATAGCAATATCCCTGATATGAATTGTCCATCATATTATTATGTACTGTAGAGTCCTAATGCAGTTGAAAATAATCTTCCAATAATCAAAGGGTTTGATAGCAATGCTCTTTGGAGAGAATGAGGCAGTACAAGAGGGTGAATTGAAAAGCATCTATGAAAATGCTTTGATATAGACACTGTATTTCAGAAGTAGAAAATTAAAATCCCTCAGATAGCATTTCATGACTATTGTCATAACTTCAACAAACGAGTTGTCATTCTGTAGACTTCAATGCATGTTTTTCTGATTAACAATTTTTATATGATGGGTCATGATATTTTTGGGTAGAACTAAATTGTCTCAACAGAAGACACAGGAAAAACTCTTCTTAATGTTCTCAGGAGATTAAAGGAGAACAGATTTACAGCATTATAGAGATTATAGTTAATTAGATGATAGTATGGACAATTGTTCACATCTTTACCTGTCTTTAAAACTACCTTATAGTTTTCCCAAGTTTATTCCTAATCCCACTTTAATTTCATTCACCTACTTTTTCAGTTATCTTCTATCATTCTACTTCCCATAACCCTCAATCAGTGCATGTTGTTACACTACAGTTCTGCAAGCTGCATTGCTTCCTGATCCAATTCAGTAAGCCGGTAATAACTCCTACATGGCATGGAACGAGGGACTGTCTCCCTTCAGTTACATCCAGTTGTCCCATCATGTCCAGAAGAGGACCATAATACAATCTACCAAGGAATGTCATCTGATACAATGCAGACACAGAGCTTTTTCTACCATATTATCTGCTATTTGGAACATCATTGTTCCCAAGTTAAGATTGACCCCCAACTTAGATGCTTACTTTGTTGCATACTTTATTCCAAACAACTATCTCCCACTTCAATTTAAATACAGTATATTCTAAATTAAGGAATGCAAATTAAAAAATATTTGAACTTCATTTAACTCAATGCCTTCATTACCATGGGGTTCTGTTCTAAAACTACAGAACAAAAAAACATGGTTTCAGAAAACAAAAGGTTAGATCTAAAGTTCATGATGACATTTTATACTTACTACCTTTCTCAAGCTCTATGTTTACAATTTAGCTTTCTTCTTTCTTGATCTATTCATCATAAATCAAACATTTGTTTCTTCTGTTTTATACAAAAAGTCTACAGGGGGTTTCCAGTCAGCAATAAACATAGGTGTTGTATTTTCTACGTTGTTCTACTTTTGTGACTAAAGCAATGCCATATTGTGTTCTATGGGAATTGAGTGCAAAAAAACCCCTCAGATCTTTGCAGTCTTTTGTAATTTTTATGTAATATTTTTTCAGTCAAGCAATGTCCCAAATGGCTTAGCACAAATCATACTTTGAACTGTATAGCATAAATAATATCAACAACAAATGAAATGATTGAAATTAAACTAATTTTCAAATCTTTACCCCTAAAGTTCTGTGTCCTCTCTGTTTCTTTAGTCTCACATTTTCTACATTGATTTTATTTCCTTATCTGTGGCTTTTTGCCTATAATATTTAAATAATCCACTTTTTTATTTGAACAAGGGCTTGAAAATCAACTAGCATGGTTCCATTTATATAATATATAATGATCATATTGATGTAAATTATATTATATATCATTTTATACATGTTATTTTTTCTTATATTGTTTATCACAACAATCTGCATCTTAACAAATATTTCAAATAACTTTATTATTTCAAAATTCTATATTTTCATTATTTTTATTCTTTTTGAAAAAAGAACCTAACTCCAAATTTGGAAAGGGAGCAAGCCAGAGAGATAAGGCCAGTTTTTTTTTAATTTAATTCAGATTGTTTCATTATTATATATGTATGTATGTTGTATATATGTATGTATGTATGTATGTATGTATGTATGTATGTATTTATGGTATTCAGCTTTATTCAGGTATTTTCCCACATCATTATAGTTGTGCTTTTAAAGTTTTAACGACGTTTCGGAAGAATCTCATCTGCCATCATCAGGCTTGTGTATTGGGTTCGTCTGTGTGTCAAGCTTTCACAGCCGTTTCTGTTTTGAATTTGGTGCTAGCCTCCTGCTGTGTTAGAATGGTTCTTTCTTCATCCTGATTGGTTGAGAGTCTTGGTCTGTGTTTATTAGTCTACCTCGCTAACGTATTAATTTCCAATGGATTCCAAAGAAACACAATTACCAACCTAATCCTAAAGGAGACACTGCCCAGAAACCAAGACACAGAACAGGACAACGGTATCGCCTTTCTCCTCTACATTAAAGGCACCACAGATAAAATCAGCAAAATTCTCCACAAACACAATATCAGGACAGCCTTCGGCACTGACCAAAAAATAGCCAACATTCTAAGAAACCCCAAAGTCAAGATCCAGCTAGAAAACCAAGGAGTTTATGAAATACCATGCAACAATTGCCCAGTCACATACATTGGACAAACCAACAGGAGAATAAATGCATGCATCTCAGAACACAAGAACGCAGTCAGAAAAGAAGAAAATACTTCCTCCCTTTTCCAGCACCTTATAGCCACAGGACATGAAATTAATTTTGAGGGAACCAAATTAATCTCCAATACAGAACACTTCAACAAGAGAATAATCAGGGAAGCCATCAAAATAGAGAAACACCCCCATAACATGAATAAATGGGACGATACCTCCTGCCTACCAGACATCTGGAAACTAGCCTTATCAACAAATGAGTCCCAGCCACGAAAACCAACACCGGACCCAAAACAACATATGACACCATTACCTATCTCCCTCATCAGACTCAAACCCAAACCCACCCCATAGACGAAAGGCAACCACTGTCCAGAAACCAGACCATGGCTACATCACCAGCTGCCATACACCCTGACTCCCAAACCAAGCAAACTGACACCTGTCATGAAAACATAGCCAGGCCTCAAACTTGAAGCCAAACCAAAACCTGGAATGTCACATCACAGCCACCCGCTCAGGAAAGCACATTACGGAACTCAGGAGGTTACACCACAAAACCACAGGATGTTACAACACAGCCAACAACCCAGGAGATTACAGCACAAGACCTAAGATATCAAAACAATAGAACACAGAAGGTCATCACACAGCCCATTACCCAGGTCGTTACAACACAGGAGGCTGATAGACACACTGCCAATACCTCAGCCATACATGTTCTTATGAAAAAGCCAGCCAATCTGCAAACATCAACTCCATCAACCAATCAAGAAATGACAACATAGCCAACCTCCCCACCAGTATATATAGAGAGACGGCAGCTCCGATCACGCTTTGCTCGCACAAGCACGAAGCCGAAAGTACCAGCCTGAAGATGGCAAGTGGGACCTCGTCGAAATGTCGCCAAGATACTCTCAATCTTACATGGGAAAAGACCCAAACACAATAAGACCTGCATACTTATACACATGAAAAACTATGAAAACAAATATCCTACCTCTACAGAGAGGAAACCTTCCAGCTGACCAAAACCTACAAGAAACTCAAAGTCTGAAGAGTCACCATCTTATGTGACCTCACATTCCTATGCAATTGCTGAGACAAAAAAGTGATCCCTACATGCTTCAAACTCAAATTCCATTCCAAAACCTCAACCACTGAAAGGATCCTGAAAAGAACAGAATTAGCCCTAATCAGAAACAAACTCCACATGAAAAGATTCCTACTAGACCAAACCAACAGGGACCTACTCATTCTCCACTTCAAACTCAGCAACAAAATCCACCCAGCACTCTGGGACAAATCCAAACAACTAGCCCTCTGGAGAGCCAAAACAGAAACCTCCCACAAGACAGACACACACCAACAAACTCAATGGACTAGAGAAATGTTAGAAGTCCAACCCCACCCACAACAATGCATGAAACAAACAGTACACAACATATCAGACAGAACCCACACCATAGCAGAAACCAATGTCCTTTCCAAGGAATTCAACTTTGCAGGTCGCCCCCAAATGCATCCCCGCCGAAAACATCATATGTGGAGTTGAAGCTAGCCTAACCAAAATTAACCCAGATGTAGCCAATAAAATCAGAGTTGAAGTCATCAACGTCCTCTGCTCCAGCAGTCTACCCAGAAGCAACTTGCACAGAGAAGAACAAAAAGCACTCACCAACTTGAGGAAAGACAACAACATAATCATTCTCCCAGCAGACATAGGAAATGCCACGGTCGTGATGAACACATCAAACTACCAATCCAAACTATCCAACCTACTCCAAGACCTCATTTACAAACCTCTAAATACAGACCCCACCAGCTACCTGGAAAAAACCACCAAATCCAAAATAAAAGCCTCTCCAATCAGTGAAGAGATCCAGCAAAGAATCATCCCCAGAGAAAAATCATCCAGATGCCCTAAGCTCTATGGCCTCCCCAAGATACACAAAGAAGGAACACCACTCAGACCCATAGTGAGCTCCATATGCTCACCTCTACAGAATCTTGCCAAATTTCTGATAGACACACAGCCAAAACCTCAGCCACACATGTTCTTATGAAAAAGCCAGCCAATCTGCAAACATCAACTCCATCAGCCAATCAAGAAATGATAACACAGCCAACCTCCCCACCAGTATTTATAGAGAGATGGCAGCTCCGATCACGCTTTGCTCGCACAAGCACAAAGCCAAAAGTACCAGCCTGAAGATGGCAAGTGGGACCTCATCGAAACATCGTCAAGATACCCTCAATCTTACATGGAAAAAGACCCGAACACGCCAAGACCTGCATACGTGTACCCATGAAAATCTACGAAAACAAATAAATATATGTGTGTGTTTGTGTGTGTGTGTGTGTGTGTGTGTAAAATTTCCAACAGAGTTTTTGTATCCTGATCGAAATGTACAGAATTAGCCTTTATAATTGGGCATGATTGGATTTTATTTTAATTTTTTATCCGTTCAATTAATTTGCTGACATATGTATATTCTTTGACATTCATTTCACATTAATTAAACTTTGAAAAAGTTAAAAATTCTGACTGACTTAATAAAATACTATTTAGGAAAATTATATTTTGGAGACAATGGAGAAAGCCTTGCAAAACTTTGTAAATCTGTTTACCCTGAGATAATTTTGATAACAGAAAAAAATGGTGTGTGAGTGAGTAGGGAAGATTGCACAGAGCTGTACAAATATGGACCTACTGAACTGCTCCACAGTAGATTTTTTACAGACAAGCTATCAATTCTCCTGACATATGCAAGCATGTAAATTGGCTGACTTAGCAAATAGAGAGAATTTATAACTCACAAGTGAATAATTGACCAAGATGAGCCGCTTGCTAATGTATACCGCTACCTATTTGTGGAATTTTTGCTTTATTATTCCTTCTAAATATTGAAATGCTGGAAATAAATTATGTAAAAGAATTGGATCTCTTTTAGTCTATCCATTGATAAAATACATCTCTGAAAATGGAACAGAATGGAATCAAATTTGGTACAGTGGGGGAAGCTGGCAAAAAGAGAGGTCAAAATGTGTCTTGTTTCTTGGGGCTGTGTGAAAAAAGTATTCTATAAAAATGGAGAGATGGAATCTCCTAATGCATTCTTATGTGAGAAGCAATTGGACAGTTCCATGGATAATTCTGATAATTCTAAGCCCCTGGTCCTTTATGGTCACATGACCCAGATCACTTCCAGGTTGCCTATGTACAACATCTACTTCATTTGTTGAAGAAAATATTTGAGCCACCTGTGACAAATGCCTTTCAGAGAGTAGGGGGAAAAATCCATGTCATGCTCTACGTATTTTCTCTGTTTTCTATTTTAATTAGAGGCCACAGGAGTATTTTGTGGATTATTCCAATTAACATGTGCATTTGCACAAGAGGTAATTTTTTTGATATATGTAAGCAAGAAAGCCATTTGAGAAAGAGTTTAATTTTGCTTCTGTAAATTACTTAGATATACAAACACCCTTTCATTCAAACTCAGCTTTAGAGCATTAGATTTGGAGATTATGTCTAATAGTACATAGTATATAACTGCCATGGAGAAAATGAGTGTTTATGTTATATCATAGGATTCAATATGAATGTATTAATTATAAAACTGGACTTTTTAAAATAGCCCTGAGTTGATTCATATATTTGGACATGGATGCCTCTGGCTTGACATTTTGTGGTGCCTTGGGCTTAGGTTTGAGAAAAGAGGTATAAATAGATAGGAATTTCAATACAAGCTAGCTATGATAGCTATCTACTGACTTGCATAATTTCTCAATTTTGTTATTTTATACTATCTCTTGAAATAAGGTTTAGGTAAAAGAATAATGTCTTATGGAGAATGGAGAATATCACTACCTTAAAGGTAGTGCTGTTCTCAATTTTGCAAATGTTCACTTTGTGGGTAGATAATAAAAAAATAATAAAACATTGTTTGTGATGTTGATTTTTATAGCTTTTAGTATAGTAGAAATTTGAAGGATGACCAATAAAATTGCTATACATCAGTTGTTAGACGTTATATTATTATACTGTTTAATTCTAAGATAGCTACTGATTGGATAGACTTGTCAACATATTTTTGCCATTATCCTCTACACATCAACCTAGGAGTAACTTCAGTGGAATTTATCAGAAATAGTTTTTAGGGAAATTATGTTCTTAAAAGAAAACCTGCCTCAGATCAATGTATAAAATAGTATTTCTTGGCATTAGAAAATCTATTTGGACTATGATTAAATTTATGCCCCTTTCAGTCATACATATCACTGTACTTGTAATTGCTATTGCTATTAGATATGTTTTTGCATTGTGAGCAATGATCAACGTTCTCACCTCTCAAAGGATGGTTGAAGACTGAAGTTAGCACCAGGAAATCCATTCACATGGTAGAAATATTCCCTGTGTAATTTTCTCAGTAATTGAAATGTATGAAGAAATCCTTTGTATATATCTATTTTCCTTTGTATACAATGAATGAAAAGAGAATAATGTTAGTGTCTCCATTAAAGCAAATGTTACATTGGACTCAGCACTACCATGATTTGAGTTAGAGAAAACAAACATCTGAAACCTACTGACCCAAGGGTCACAGAATAAAATGTAGCTGTTCTCCATTGAGCTGAAGGGAGAGTTCAGGCTGGGTAAACTCTAGTCTCCTAGCTCTGCAGACCGAGTTGAAAGACTGAGGACACACCCCCTGGTAACGGTCCCCAGTTCTTCACTCGGTCTCAGCGTGTTCAGACCACCTCTTTAGGGCTCTGAATAGCTAGGATTTTAGAAGAATATTAGGTTCATATCATATTAGGTTTTTTTTTTTTTTTCAATAGAGAAGACCTAGATCAGGTTTGACAGCTAGCCGTTTTTCCGGCTAGTCTTTTTAATTTTTGCGCCTTTTCCGGCTCACGTTTTTTTGGCTTAATTTTTTTTCCCTTTTAAAATTTTTCCTGGTGGACTGGTTTTTTTCTCAATTTTGTACAGAATTAGGCAGAAGGCGACCCTGGAAGCCCGTGTGGCCCGGGCTGGGGACAGGAGTCTGCATCTTCATTGAACTTGCTTTCTCCCGATTCATTTTCCCTTGCAGGGAATAAATCTGTTTTTCCGCGAAGCGCCTTTTTGTCCCTTTCCGGTGGCAGCGTCAATTTTTTTCGCTGGGGACAATCTTTCAGCTCTCCTCCAGGATTATTCCTTGGGGGCGGGGTCTTGGCCATCAGGAATTAATTCCTAGGCCCCTAACCAGTCCCCAGAGCACCCCAGAGCAGCGGCATGATGCATAAGTCTGCCTGGAACTGTGATGCAGCCAGCGCCAGGCTCCCAAACCTTTGACTGTCAGGGCTTGCTCCAAATCAAAGAGTCAGCCGTTTTTCACTTTTTTTCTTCTGACTCTGCCTTGGAATAATGGAGTTGGGCTGAGCTCACCACTTCAGGTCGCAATAGCCTCCTGAAGTGGTGGACAGCGGCTGTGGCTGTAGCAGACAGGAATTTTTCTTTTCATTTTCTTTCTCCCTGTCAAGTGACAGTTATTTTTGTTGGGCTCAAGATGGCTGCCAGAGAAACTGATCAAGACCTGTCAGTTCCTTAGCAGGGCACAGAGAAGGCTGCTAAGGGCTCTCCTAAGCCCAGATCTGCTAGTCTGGAAGCAGCAGCTAGGAATAGAGCCAGGGCTTTAGCCCCCAAAAGACCCTCCAGGACTGAGGATAGACAGGCCAGGCATAAACAAAAGGCCATAGATAAACAGTTCGACAGGGCAGTGCGGTCCAGAATGGTAGATAGCAGAGCAACATCTCAAAATTTGCCTCCACAAGAAGACAGGCAGCCAGACCAACTGCCAGATAGGCAGTACATGACTGCATGGTCTCCTGGTGGCTCAAGTATTTAGGATTTGCAGGGAAACCTCCAAATCAGGGCAGAGGCCTCTCATAATTTTTCTGAGCCACCTCAGGGGAATTTGATGGAAGCACTTGCAAACCAGTTCCCCAGCGGATCCAGATCGGTGCCTGCAGCTACCTTTACACCTACAGCAGCGGGTTTACGACCTGAGGAGACCCAGATACCAGAAATGTCATCCTTTATGAGGGCCTGGATTTCCCAAACAATAAGTCAGGAATTGCAAGCAGAGGTCAGCCGCCTGCGCCAGCTTGTCTTATTTCGACACTAGCAGAAGCGCCTTTCAGGAGCAAGGGCAGGACACGATAGAACAGCCTTCCCACTTCAGAGAGTGCTCAGCCTCCCCTTCTGAAAGCAGCCAATTTTATGGCTCCGAGAGGGACCTCTCTTCAGAGAGGGATTTTTCAGATGAGGAGTCGGAGGTAGCAGGTTCCCCTCTTTAAGGGCCTTTTCCAGCCGGCTCTTTTCAGGACTCTGCTGGTTAAGGCTAAGACCACAGCTAATCTTAAAAAGGACACGGTCACTCAGGATCTTCCCATGGAGGGAGATGATCAGGAGGATTTCCTGTTTACTGAGAAAACATCTGTAGTGGATGCGGTACCTGTGCCCCAGATGTTTCTAAACTTGATAAAGAAACAGTGGAAGGCCCTGGGGGTTTATATCCACGCTACTGGATCTGAGGCTACCTTATTCAATGTGGACAAGGACCTTTTGGACGCTATGGAGGTGCCAAAGGTAGATGACCCAGTGGTAGCTCTAGCTTCCTCATCTGTCATCCCACCTGATGCTGAGGATGTCTTAAAGGCAGAGGACCGGAAAGAGGAGCTGGCGCTCCAGAGAGCTCATCTGGCCGACGCCTGGGCCATCAGAGCATCAATGACCGCATCCTTTTTTACCCAGGCATCATTGAGATGGCTGAGGCAGCTTCAGGGTGGAATCCCACCTGAGGATCTCAGGATGCATCAAGACCTGAACAAAATTATAGCGGCGGCTCAATTGACTACTGATGCCACCCTGACATCAGCCAAATTTGCTTCCAGAGCCCTGGCCTCTTCCATATCAGCTCGCAGGCTTCTCTGGTTGAGAAATTGGCAGATGGATGTCAGAACCAAATGGAAGCTGGCATCTGCTCCATTTAAAGGAGAGAGACTCTTTGGAGATGCCTTGGATCCCTTTTTGACGGAGACCAGGGAGAAAAGAAAGATCCTTCCCTCCCAAGGGAGGCGCTTTGATTCCAGGACTCCACCCTACTATAGGAAGCTCTCCTTCAAACAGGGGGAAGCTGGGGCAGGCTTTTCCTGTCAACCTAGGCCCTTCTTCCAGAGAGCCGATAAACAGGCCTTTACTGCCAGAGGGTGACAGAGGCAGGAGGGTTTTTAAGGGTTCCAACAGGCCCTTCAGGCACAACAAGTGACACCCTAGCCTCATTCCCCATAGGAGGCCATCTGGGTCTGTTGTGATAAAGGTGGGAACAGACCACGATGGATACTTGGGTCCTGTCAACCTTATGGTTGGGTCTCTCTCTGGAGTTTCTCTCCTCCCCCCCAAGAGCCTTTGTCTGCTGCCCCGTCTCCATGGACCCCTCCAAGAGGGATCTCATGGAATCAGCGATCCAACATCTTTTGGAAATTTGGGCCATACAGCTGGTTCCAGTAGACCAGGAGAGACAAGGGTTCTATTCCATATTGTTTGTGATCCCAAAGGCCTCGGGGTGGTAGTGAGCAATTCTCTACCTGAAAGGGCTCAACAGACATCTAATCTACTGAAGGTTCAAGATGCATTCGCTCCACTCCATTCTTCAGGGACTGCGGGAGGGAGACTTTTTGGCCTCGGTAGACTTGACGGAGGCCTACCTCCATGTGGCCATTCACCCCAACAACCGTCAGTTCCTGAGGTTTTGCTACAGCGGCTCTTCCTCAATACAAGGCTCTTCCGTTTGGTCTATCATCAGTCCCTCGCACCTTTACCAAGATCCTGGCAGCGGTAGCAGCATTCCTCAGGGCCTTACCCATAAGAATCCAATGCTATTTGGACAACATCCTGATAGCATCCTCTTCCCTACCTCAGGTGGAGGAGGATCTGATTTCAACAATAGAATTCTTCGAGAGCATGGATTCTTGATAAACCTGGACAAATGTCACCTAGTACCATCAACTCGGCTTTTGCATTTGGGGGCTGTCATAGATACCTTGGCTGGGCAGGTTTTCTTCTCACAGGAACGTCGAGACAGTATCAGGAAGGTCACATCACTGATTCTGTCTTCCAGAGAGGCACCTATCATCTTGCTGTTCCAACTCCTCGGCAAGATGATATCGTGCATCAGAATTGTCCTGTGGGCCAGATTCCATGCCCGAACCCTCCAGTAGTTCCTGCTCCCTTATCAGAGGGCGAACAAGGTTGACTACCCAAAGAGGGTTCGCATTCCCCTGCCAGTCCGTCGCTCTCTCCATTGGTGGCAGTCCAAAGCCATGGATCAGGGTTGCCTATTCAGGGAACCTCAGAGAATCACCATCACAACCGGTGCCAGTCTGTATGGTTGGGGGGCCCACCTTGGAGTCCAGGTCACCTGGGGACGTGGTCCTAAGAGGAGCTCGCCCACAATATAAATTGGCTAGAGCTCAGGGTTGCCCCCTTAGCGCTCAAAAATCTAAGGCAGGAGGTGGTGGGAGACATGTCCTTCTCCTCACAGACAATGTGGCTACCAAGGCCCACATAAACTGGCAGGGGGGCACTCGCTCCAGACCTTTAATGCAGGAGGCGACTCGATTGTGCAGGTGGGCGGAGAGACACCTTTTGTCCCTACAGGCAGAGCACATCTCGGGCGTATCCAACATGAGGGCAGACTGGCTGAGCAGGGCCACGGTCGACCAGTCGGAATGGCAACTACATCCCAGTCTGTTCCAGGAGATGACATCGCTTCGGTTGACCGATCATGGACCTCTTTGCTTCTCCAGAGAACACCCAGCTCCCGAGGTTCTTGTCTCGATTCCCGGCCCAGGGAGCAGAAGGGGTCAATGCCCTCTGGTGCAGGTGGCCCCAGGGACTATTATATGCCTTCCCCCCTCTTCTTCTGATTCCGGGGGCAATCAGGAAAGTACTGATAGAGAGGGCAGAGGTGCTCTTAGTAGCCCCTTATTGGCCCAGGTGTCCTTGGTTCACCTGGGCCAATAAGGGGCTGTCAATCACCGGACCTTGGAGAATTCCCCCACACAAGATCTCCCTCAGCCAGGGCCCAATCAAACACCCAGATCCAGCCTGGTTTTGTTTAACCATCTGACACTTGAGCGGGAGATCCTGAAGCGGGAGAAGTTTTCTTCTAAGGTCATTCAGACTATCCAGGTGGCCAGAAGACCCTTCACAACCAGAATATACAATGCAACTTGGAAAATTTTCTGCAGTTGGTGCGATAGTTGTCAGTTGGAACCCACTGTTGCTTCTGTTGCCAATGTATTAGAATTCTTGCAGGATGGGTTGGATAGGGGTCTTGTCCCCAATACCTTGAAGAGGCAGGTGGCTGCCTTGGCCTCGGTGATTTCAGTCAGGGGCTCTTCTACTCTGACCCAACATCCTAGTGTGAAGGCCTTCCTTAGAGGACCCTCAAATTTGAGGCCTCCGGTAGTCCACCGCTATCCCACCTGGGATTTGCCTAAGGTCCTGCAGGCCTTGACTTCTCCCCCATTTGAACCCTTGCGTAAGGTCAGCCTTCGTTTAATCTCGTGCAAGGTGTCATTCTTGGTAGCCATTACCTCAGCTAGGCATATCTCGGAGTTGGTGGCCTTGTCCATCAGGAAAGATCTGTGCATATTCCATGCAGATAGGGTGGTTCTGTGGTTGGACGCTTTCTGCCCAGGTGAACTCCTTATTCCATCACTCGCAGGAGTTGATTTTGCCTAATTTCTGTCTAGAGCCTTCCCATGCACTGGAGAGAAAATGGCACACCCTGTACATTAGGGGGGCCCTCCGTATCTACATCAAAAGAACCTCTCCCCAAAGGAAGACAGAGGCCCTGTTTGTTTCCTTTCAGCCATCAACTCTGGGGCACAGGGTGACACCCTTTACAGTAGGTTGCTGACTCAGAGTCTGCATCGCAAAGGCCTATGAGTTACAGAGCCTTCCTGTACCCAGGAGAATCACTGTACACTCAACCAGAAGTGCAGCGACCACCACTGCCTGGGCTACGCAGGCATTGATTCTGGACATTTGTAGAGCAGCGACCTGGTCATCATTGACCTCATTCATTAGGCATTATAAAATTGATTCCTTTGCCTCAGCAGAGGCAGCCTTTGGAAGGCGAGTACTGCAGGGAGTTCATGCAGAAGTGGGGACCACCGACCAATCCAGTTCCCACGCTTAGGACTGCCATCAGCCAGCTTTGGTAGGTCCCAGCCTGGACTCTCCTTTCGGCTCAATGGAGAAGGGGCATTGGTCTTACCTGAATGCTTCTTCTTGGGGGCTGAAGGGAGAGTCCAGTCCCATCCTGTATTCTGTCAGGTTGGAGTAGGGAGGAAATGTCCCTTTTTTTCGCAGTATTCACTAAGATTTTTGTTGGAGGACAAAAAGAGCAGCTGACTTCGCTTCAACATCGTTCAGAACTGGGGACCGTTACCAGCGGGTGTGTCCTCAGTTTTTCAACTCGGTCTGCAGAGCTAGAAGACTAGAGAGTACCCAGCCTGGACTCTCCCTTCGGCCCTCCGAGAAGAAGCATTCAGGTAAGACCAATGCCCCTTTCTGGGTTTTTTTTTCTCCTTCCCCTCCACTTCACCAGAACTTCTGTGGTCAGGTAAATGTTGGATTTTCTGGACTAAATTCTGTCTTCATATGATCCACAAATTGATCCTCCCCCCCCTCCAATTATAAAATTCCAATATTAGAACAGAGCTACAAAGTTGAATATCTTTGTTTTGAGATAAGGCTGCAATCTAAGTATTTTGTATGTTGCTCATATCATTTTATCTAACTGTAATTATTTTCATACTTCAGCTGTTTGTGTGTGGGATATTTAAACAAGAAGTGTGTATCATGTTTGCAAGGTCACAACTCAACACCTCTTTTTTGTGCATAATTTCTGCTGGGTACTCTGGTTAGGATAAATCAACAGTTACTTGATGAAAAGTTAGAAAAATGTAGAATGCAAACCTCTCTGGATGACTGCAAGACATTTACTTTGTCATCTTAAACTATCCCACCATGCTGGCTTTTGATACCTGGTACCAGGTATCAAAATTGAACTGACAAACCAAAAATCATTCACAAATCTAAGGATAAACAAACAAATAAAACTTTAATGATCATACTATGTATGATATTTTATGTAATCTGCCTTCTTCCAAAAGTTCATGATATCCTTCCATGAGGAACCACTTTCTGTTTATGCCCACAGAATCCTCATAAGATAGAATGGCCTGAGAGATAATGATTGGCTCAGAATCACCCACTGAGTTTCTGGGGATGAGGTGTACATGGGCCTGTATCTCCCTAGTTCAATGCTGATGTCATGTACTGGGATATGGTGAAGAATTATAAAAGAAGCTCAAGAGAAATTTTGTAATGTAATTAAGATAAGAAAATAAATGTCTTAAAGTCTCTCAGTGAGATTTTCAGGATAGACCTAAACATAGAACATGTTCAAATTTATCGTAGCCTTGAAAATCTCACCGGATGACTATAAGTCATTCATTTTGTCATCTTAAATTTTCTCGCCACATGGTTTAAAATGGAAATTAAGTACAATAGATGTAGAGTCATGCATTATGTCTGTACAATATAATGGACCAATATTACAACATTGGCACTTACTGTATCTTGCATTAAGCTAAAAATGGTAAAAATTATCTGAATTCCACAGGTGGACATTAGAGAATGGAAAATAATATTTCATCCTGCTTTGACAGCTGAGTAGCTTTAGCACTTGGCAGATGTTTTGGCAGTAAGTTGAAAATACAAAAAGCTCATAGGAAACTATGGAAGTTTGGAGCTCAGAGCAGGTGACCTTAAGCAACTAGGATTTTATCTCCTAGATCACATGATAGTTTCCACTTACATGTAGTGATTTTACTATGAAAATTGAAATATTTTCCAAACACATAGTAAGGGCAAACTCTACAAAGTAAGGAACTCAGCGCCTAACTGAAGAAACAGTCCTGACAATCAATTATTTTCATTTTAGCACTGACAATTATGCAAATTATTTGGAACAGCAATGGGCACCTAATTATGACACCTAATTATGCCAATTTATTTATACACCTCCTTGAACAACATTTATTTATAACTCTCTCACTCATTCAGAATCAAGACAAAGTAAGAAAGAAATACAAAGATGATGACTTTATCCCTAAAAAATAAGAAAAATACGAACTATTTGAACTTGAAAAATTAACTGATTTTCTAATTTTATATTGCACAGTACTTGTGTTTAAGAAGGAAAGTAGGATTATAAGTTTTGTGAAACTGAAAAAAAACCTGGACAATCAATAGTCGGTAACAAATAACTAGGTACTCTGTATTTCTGTGATGACATCTAATGGTTTTTCCAGTTTAGCAACCTGCCAAATAGTAAACACTAATTTCAGAGGTAGTATGACAACTTAATGGAATAATTTCTTGTATTTTCATTATTTTCAAAAACAATATTCCAGGTTAATATTATTTCCTGTGTTCTCAACTTGATCTCTCAGCCCTTATCTGCATTATCACCAAAGCTGGACTACTACAATCTGATAATTTACCAAGCATCGATCTCATGCTAACTTCTCCATAACCATAGTCCCTCTCTCTGAGAGAGATGGGCAGTTAAGAGGTGTGATATAAGTAAATAAATTTGTTCTATACTCTATAGGATAATATACACTGGAAAATGTTTGGTTTACATTCATTGTTTACAGTTTTTCTGCTGCCCAGGCCAATTCCAAAATTTAACAAAAAAGGAAAGAATTCAAAGCAAAAGATCTACTGTTTGTGTGGTGATATATATTTATGTCACATTTGGTAATTTGCTTCTCATTTATACAGTTTGATTAGTGCTCAACAAAATATGAATAAAAAGCTCTAAAAGCCTGGCACATGGAAAGTTAAAAATATTAAATATTTAATTTTTTTTAATGTACATCTTTGGGGAGAACATGTTATTAGTAGGATATTCCAGCCTCTATCATTTTTGTTTCCATAGCTAAAGTCAATATGGTACTGAAAAAAAAAAAAAAACTTCAAATGCAAACCTTGGTTCAGCCATAGAATTCACAGGGTAACTTCAATCTGTGTATCTCTCCGGTGTATATATTGAGATTAGATGAGAATTATATACAACAGCTTTGGTCCAAATGAGGGTGCACTCCAATCAGCAGCCCCTAACTAGCTATGGCCAATAGAAAGAAATGCTAGATTAAGATTCCTCTACCTAATAGTGCAGAACATTATATTTCTTGGAGAAGGGTTTGGGTTTGAGAACAAATATAACTATCCAAGCAGACTGAAATAGCTTCAATTGCCTTGCAAGGGTTTGTTTGTATTGTAGTGGTTCTCTTCAGTAGTTTAGGTGTAAAATGGCACAAGCAGTTCCCTAAGCAGTTCTGTTTTGGCATTATATTCATTATATACCAGTTTTATTTTTAGAAAAGATATGTTAAGCTGACCATTGGAAAGTGGCATTTCACCTGAAATATCACTTCTCTGCTTAATGATTGCTTCTTCTTTTTTCTTTTCATCCAATTTATTTTGTACTGAATGTTGTACTGATTAGTTTTTCCTGATCGTCATGGAATAGGCTTTTTAGTATGGTGATTCATAGAGCTCCAAAAAGTTTTGCTCAATGGAGCCCATTATCCACTTTATAGGAGCAGTAGATACAAGAGCATTGTATCTACAAGGGATGTACTTGGTAAGGGGTGAATCAATGTTCCTTTTCCTTTAACATACATTTGTTGGTCTAGGCAGATTTACACACATTAAGGAGATTGAGCATGCAAATTTCTGAAATATTGTCTAGTAATATGCTGCTTAGACAAATAGTTAATTTCAGAATGACACAGTTGTTCTAGATTTGTTTTAAATACATCAAGATAGTCACACTGTGTAAGAGTTCATTGTTTTTGTAGTTCATCAGAGTTTTGGGAGGGTTGTACAAGATCTCATAAAAATTTGATTGCTTTATAATGTTTTAAATGTTTTAAACTTTCCAGTCCCATTGAATGTTGTATTTCCTGTTTTAAGCCATATATGTTTTCATGCATATGGAATACTCAAGCAATTTGGAATACTGCCATCAATCTTGTATCAGCTCCACATTCTTCCTATTATAATGCTTTTTAGTTGTTCTGCTGCTCAGGAAGAAATAAGGACAACAATCCCTATTACTTGCCATTACAGGATTCTCTAAATATGAAATATTTAAATTGTGAAGTAATAAATGGTAATCCACACATAAAATAACAAGAAGTAATGATTTATTGCTTGATTTTAAATATATAGTTCATAATCAACCATCAAATCTGTATTACTATAGGCCAGCATAAAAGTCAATTATTACATTGACTTCTCTTGAAATATTTTATTTTTGTTATTGTGCTTATAGAATACAAAGATAATATTTTATTCTCTGATAAGGAGTGGCTAATTTTCCAATAGTATAGTGTAAAAACACATTTATACAGTCAGTTACATTGAAGTGCATGGCCTATTTGCTTTATAATTTCATAAACTTGCCAGCAATTTAAATAAAAAAGTCCATTAAGTTATCATATCATGTGATTGAATGATATTGCCAAGTATATTAAACCATGTGTGTTCAGCCAGAATTAATTAAATATTATTACTTTTTTCTTATTAACATATTGAACTTATCCTTCCTACTCACTACTAGAAATAGAAGCTGATTAGCAAACAAAGCAAACTTAAGTGCAAAGTTTAAACATTCTCCTCAGGGTGTTTCATTAAGATTCCTAAGTTCTTTTGTTTAAACATTTGCTCTTGGCAAATGTGCTAGTATCGTGAAAATATTGCTATGTTCTTAGATGTGAATACTCAATTTTTAAAGGAAAAACAGCTTTACAGTCTGCTACTATGAGTTTATGCACCAGCAAATAAATAATTTATGGTAAACTACAGTTAACTTTTGCATCAAGGAAATGACATGAACAGAAATGTGGCTGTGCATTGACCCAGATGATTTGAGTGATATTCAACTTTTGACAACACTCCTCTCAAATATGATGTACACTGTAGATTGCAAAACTATCTGCATGGAATAAATGTTAGGACCATTGTATCTGGGTTGTAAATACTGTATCTAGATCAATAAATAAATGGAAACAAAGGGATTAATTCTTTGCTACTCTCAACTTGTTAGTAAGATATTTTGGGGGCAGACTTGACAATCCTAGAAGGAACTGTGTAGCATGAACATTAAAAGAAGGTGAATTTGTTCACAGTCAAATAGTTTATCTTTTTCTCATGATCTTTTCCCAATATACATAATGCTTTTATTAAACCTAAATCCTGTCTTCTGGTTTTAACTCAGCATTTGATTTAATTTTGATACCTCTCTGGGGCACACATATAAACTGGTACCTGATCTTTTTTATTCAAAATCTGTAAGAGGATTCCAGAATTAGAATAAGATGTAACCTACAAGATTCATTATCAGATCAAATCTTCTATGAGAGTATAAAGTTGCAGTTTAGCTTTTTCTGTATTCAACCAATATATGAACTCACTTGCAACTCCAATTCAAATTTCCACCCTCCCGAAACAGCAGATGTAAACATCCCCATTTCTGCTATATACAGATAATGCAGCTATTATCTCAAGGACTCCAGTTGGCTTTAGATGAGCCCTAAGAAGGTTAGCGCAATATTGTAGAGAAGAATATAATGATGGCTTTGCCAAAAAAACAACACCACCATATTACAAACAAGTAAATGCTAGGAAGAGCAGGAGATTGAGCAAATATGGAGTTTTAAATAGCTTAGTGTAGTGTTGTCTGGAAAGTATAATGTTCATGGAAAACACAGAGATTTTGTGACTCCCTGGGCTCAAAGAATCTCTTCACCAATTCTAAAATTCTTCACCAAAAAAGGAAATAATTCATTCTTACCATTCTGTGGTAGAATAGGATAGAATAGAACAGAACAGAACAGAATTCTTTATTGGCCAAATGTGATTGGACACACAAGGAATTTGTCTTGGTGCAAATGCTTTCAGTGTATATAAAAGAAAAGATACATTTGTCAAGAGTCAAGAATCATCAGGTACAACACTTAATAATAGTCATAGGCGATGGGGGGGGGGCGGAGGCCTCACCGTGGTTGTTTTGCGGCTGGAGGCCCTGCCGCGACCCTGGACCCCATTTCATCTGGCTCTGCCGTGGCCAGGGGCGGCGCCGTGGTGGCCAGTAGTGGTGGGCGGCGCCACGGTGGCCGTGGAGGGCGGAGGTGGCAACGGTGACGGCGGGTTTGTTGTGGCCTCCGCAATTGCCATGGCCACCTTGTGGACAAGGGCCTTGTGGACAAGGGCCTGGTTATGGCCCATCGCTCCCTTTGGGACTGCTCTGTGGATGACCATGGCTCTGGCGATCTGGGTATGGACAGCCAGTTTTTAACCATCACAGCTGCAGCGGGAGGTGCGTGACAGCCGCGGGTGGTGGGCGGCACTGTGGCAGCCGCAGGTGGTGGCAGCTTTGCTGCCGCCACGGCTACCATGGGCACCCGCAGTGGGTCACCCTGTGGCTGGTAGTTCTGCTGTGGCCTCGTGCTTTGCTTCCAACTGCCCTGCTTCCATTTGCTGCTCCAAGGACTTGGACAATCTTGTTCCTGGTCTCTGCGGCTGTCATAGATGGTGATCGCCTGGCTGTGGAGGATGTCGCCCCCATCAGCAACCGTGGAGACAGTGTCTGCGCCGACTGGGAGACCCTTGCGGCCTCGGAGGCAATGTGGACGGCGGAGCGGATGACGGCACTGAAGGCGCCAATGGCAGTGGCAACAGCAGTGCTGGCCTGACCGAACGACGCCGGTGGTTTTAATGAAGATGGCCCCAGGGACGGAAATGATGGCCCCGATGACATCATCAGTGATGGTGGCTGTGCGGCTCCGACGACGGTGGAGTCGGTGGGGGTCTGGTCCGGGGTTGGCTCATGGCATGAAGACGGTAGTCCTTGACCCAGCGGTGACGTTGGCTAAAAGACCAATTAGCTACTCTTCGGTGGACTCACGGGCTCTCAGGAGGGTCCCCCACTCCCTGAAGTGGCCCTCCGGTCTATCAACAGCCTACCTCAAAGATGGTTCCTGGAATCTGGAGAGGTGGCATGGCCATCAGAAAAGAAGTTGTAGGGGGGGGGGGTTTAAACTTTTTCAATTTTTATTCAGAGTTTTATTGGGGTTGGGGAGGGTGACTAGGAGGGGGTTTATTTATTTATTTATTTTAGGTTTTATATACCGCCCTTCTCCCGAAGGACTCAGGGCGGTGAACAGCCAACTAAAATACATGTAGACAAATATAAATAGTTAAAAAAGAATTAAACCCTAGGCTGTCCCTATAAAAATCTAAAAAAACCCAATTAAAATAAATTAAAACTTCGTACACCCATCCCAACTAATCTAAAAACCCCATTTAAAAATCCCATTTGAGTCAGCTCAGGCCGGCCTGCTCGAAGAGCCAAGTCTTCAGGTCACGTCTGAAGGCCCTCAGGTCACTGGTCGTTTGTAGTCCAGGGGGCATCCCGTTCCAGAGGGCGGGTGCCCCCACAGAGAAGGCCCTGTTCCTTGGGGTCACCAGGCGACACATAGAAGGCGTCGGTTGGGGGATGGGGAGTTATTGGGGTTAGGGAAGAGACCCGAACCGGGTTTGGGGGATAATCCGGGGGGTGTTGGAGTCAGCCAGGCTGGCATGCACATCTGGGAGGGCCCAGAGGGTCGTGAGTGATGGGGGCATCTTGAGTTTGGACAACCAGGGGTGGGTGCCATTGGCACCATAAGTGGGAGGGGCAGATATGACAGGGGTAGAGGGCCATATCAAGTTAGGGGATCGTGTAATCGCTGTCTCCAAGCAGTAGTGCACTCCGACCGTCCTGACCCGTCTTGCAGGCCTGGTTGTTCAGAGTCTCAGGCCTTGAGTACCTGGTTGATGTTATGTAATGCCAGGTCCATCGTTAATAAGGCCCCCCTGATTCACGACCTTATCCAGTAGGAGGGCGTGGACTTGGCTGGTGTCACCGAAACCTGGTTGGGCCCAGAGGGTGGTGTTCCCTTGGTAGAGATGTGCCCACCAGGTTTCCAAGCATTTCATCGACCAAGGTCTCATGGAAGGGGTGGTGGGGTGGCGGCGATTATTGGAGAAGTTCTTTGTCCTAGGGAGGCCACTGTACCTCAGACGGCTGGTTGTGAGTCCCTCTTTGTGAAGTGGGGCCAGGGGGTTCAGATGGGCCTTTTGATAACGTACCTGGCTCCCTGCCACATATCATTGGCCCTGCCTGGGCTCCTCGAGGTGATAGCCGAGCTGGCGGTTGAGACCCCTAGGCTCTTAGTCATGGGTGATTTCAACTTGCCTTCACTCGGGGAAACCTCTGGGGTGGCTCGGGAGTTCCTAGCTTCCATGACAGCCATGGTCCTGACCCAATTAGTTTCTGGCCCCACTCACACGGGGGGACACACACTGGACATGATTTTTGCCTCTGGTCAGTGGTTGAATGATCATTCTGGGAATCTAGTCATAAAGCCCTTGTCATGGTCTGATCATTCTCTTTTTAGACTTGACTTCTGTGCCGCCACCCCCCATCGCAGGGAGGCGGAACCGAGGAGATGGTTCCACCCCAGGCACCTGATGGATCCTGAATGGTTCCAGACGGAGCTTGGGCCATTTCCTGAAACTCTGGCTCATAACTCGGCTGAAGACTTGGTGGCCACCTGGGATAGGTTGGCCGCTGAGGCTCTCGACCGAGTTGTGCCTTTGTAACCTCTGACTCGGCACAGATCCCATCCAGCTCTGTGGTTTACAGAGGAGCTGAGGGAGATGAAGTGCCGGAAAAGACGTCTGGAAGGCGTCTGGAGGACCAGTCTCGCCGAGTCTGACCGGACACAGGTGAGGTCCTATATTAGGACCTATCTAGTGGCAATAGAGGCGGCAAAGCGTTCTCACTTCTCCGCCCTTATTGCATCAGCAGAAAATCGGCCTGCCACTCTGTTTAGAGTAACCCGCTCTCTGCTTGAGCCGAGAGTGCAGGAGGACCTCTTGCAGGGTAGGGCAGAAGAGTTTTCCCGATTCCTGCACAATAAAATCGCTCAGATTCAGGGTGGGCTGGACTCTAGTGGGTGGTCCCGGGGGAGGTGTCCGGGGCAAGTCTTGAGACGGTTATCTTGGAGGAGTTCGATCCTGTGACCACCGAGGGTGTGGACAGATTGCTGGGGAGGCTGAATGCCACCACATGTTTATTGGACCCATGCCCCTGCTGGCTGGTTTCTACCTCCAGGGAGGTGACACGAGGCTGGCTCCAGGGGATTGTCAATGCTTTGTTGGCGGAGGGAGCGCTTCCTACCGCCCTGAAAACGGCAGTGGTGTGACCCCTCCTCAAGAAGCCTTCCCTGGACCTGCTCTTTTAAATAATTATCATCCTGTCTCCAACCTCCCCTTTATGGCGAAGGTTGTTGAGAGTGTGGTGGCGCGTCAGCTCCCTCAGTATCTGGAGGAAGCAATCTACCTAGATCCATTCCAATCGGGCTTCAGGCCTGGATACAGCACCGAAACAGCATTGGTCGCGTTGGGTGATGATCTCTGGAGGGCCTGTGACAGAGGTTATTCCTCTGTCCTGGTCCTATTAGATCTATCAGCGGCTTTTGATACTATCAATCATAGTATCCTATTGCGGCAGTTGGAGGGGTTGGGAATTGGAGGCACCGTTTTGCGGTGGTTCTCCTCCTTCCTCTCGGACTGCTCGCAATTTGTGTTGACGGGGGGGAGAGGTCCACCCCTAGGTCCCTCGTTTGTGGGGTGCCTCAGGGGTCGGTCCTCTCCCCTCTTCTGTTCAACATTTATGTGAAGCCGCTGGGAGAGATCATCCGTGGTTTTGGGGTGAAGTGTCATCTTTATGCTGATGATACTCAGCTTTACATCTCCACCCCAAACCACCCCAAACCACACCAATGATGCTGTGGAGGTTATGTCCCATTGCCTGGAGGCTGTGTGGAACTGGATGGGCGAGAACAGGCTTCGACCCAACCCTTCCAAGACTTAGTGGCTGTGGTTTCCGGCGGCCCGATATAGTCAGTTCACTCCGTTGCTGACTATTGGGGATGAGATCTTGAACCCCACAGAAAGGGCTCGCAATCTTGGTGTCCTCCTGGATGTACGGCTGTCTTTGGAAGATCATATCATGCCTGTCTCCAGGGGGGCTTTTTATCAGGTCCGCCTGATAAAATACATCAGATGCAGCCCTTTCTTGATCGGGACGCCTTACGCACAGTCACCCACGCCCTGGTCACCTCCTGCCTGGACTACTGTAATGCCCTCTACATGGGGCTCCCTGCGGGGAGCACCCGGAAGTTCCAACTGATGCAAAATGCGGCTGTGCGGGTGGTTATGGGGGCGTCGAGATACTCCCATGTGACGCCTCTCCTGCGTGAGCTGCATTGGTTGCCGGTAGCCTTCCGGGTTCGCTTTAAAGTATTGGTTTTGGTCTTTAAAGCGCTCCATGGCATCGGACCAGGATATTTACAAGACCACATTCTGCCAGTAGTCTCCCACCGACCAATGCGCTCTCATAGAGATGTGCCGTCTGGTGACCCCGAGGAATAGGGCCTTCTCTGTGGGAGCACCCACCCTTTGGAATGGGCTCCCCCCAGGGCTATGGACAACCACTTACCTGACGGCGTTCAGACATGATTTGAAAACCTGGCTCTTTGAGCAGGCTGGCCTGGGATGACTTCAAATGGGATTTTAAATGAGGGGTTTTGGAATTTGATTTTAGTTGGGGTATGGTAATTTTAGCTTATTTTAATTGGGGGTTTTAACTTTTTTAACGGCAGCCTCATAATTTAATCTCTTTTAATCTTGTAATTTGTTATTTATATATTTTAGTTGGCTGTCCACCGCTCTGAGTCCTTCGGGAAAAGGGCGGTATATAAAATTATTTAATAAATAAATAAATAAATACACCCCCCCAGCCGCTGCAATAGGATACTGTGGTCGACAGTATCGAAAGCCGCCGAGAGATCTAGTAGGACCAGGACAGAGGAATAGCCTCTGTCACGGGCCTTCCAGAGATCATTCACCAATGCGACTAAAGCCGTTTCCGTGCTGTGCCCGGGCCTGAAGCCTGATTGGCATGGATCCAAATAGTCAGCTTCGTCCAGGTGCTGGGGGAGCTGTCGTGCCACCACCCTCTCAACAGCCTTCACTACAAAGCGAAGGTTGGAGACTGGACGATAATTAACTAACAAAGTTGGGTCCAGGGACGGTTTCTTGAGGAGGGGTCTCACCACTGCCTCTTTCAAGGCAGCGGGCAGATATCCCTCACTCAAGGAAGTGTTAATAATACCCTGGAACCAACCTCGTGTCACTTCCTGAGTGGCCAACACCAGCCAGGAGGGGCACGGGTCCAATAAACATATGGTAGCATTCAGCCCCTGCAGGATCCTGTCCATATCTTTGAGGGTCACAGGATCAAACTCTTCCCAAATGACCTCTCCAAATTCTGCCCCCGTCCCCCCGCCCAGAGTTGCCCATTCAGAGTCCAACTCATTCCGGATCTGAGTGATTTTGTCCAGCAGGAAATTTGAAAAATCCCGTCCCTGCAAGGGGTCCTCCCATGCTCCCCCTTCTAGGAGGTAGCAGGTCACTCTAAACAGGCCCTTCTCCCAGGCAGGTTGTCCCCCAAACCCAACCTGGCCCCCTCCCTAACCCCATTAAAAATTTGAAAATAAAGGGATATAACTGCGCATGGTTCCCATGACTGAGCCATCTCTCCGGATCCCAGAGTCCGTCATCGAGATATGCCCTGGGTAGGTCAGAGGGCCATCTCAAAGAAAGGGGCGCTTTTCTGAGTGCCCATAAATCAGCCTTTGAATAAACAATCGGACGAGTATAACAGTGTCCGGGCAGTTGTGTCTTTAGTGTTTGGTATTGGGGTTGGGCAGGCAAGGGCCCACAAAATGTCCAGATGTCTCAGGCAGCAAGTCGTGGTCTCCGCCTCTGCCGTCGTCATCACTGGCGTCGGCGGGTACAGGGTTGAGAGCATGATGGACTCATCTGCGGTACCACTGCCAGCTCCGCCGGAAACCGGGCGCCCATTGTCGGAGCCATCGTCATCATCGTCTCCAAACCAGGAGACTCCACCACCAGACCAGACGATGCCCGACCGATCGATCCCACTGTTCCCACTGACACCATCGAGGTCTCCAGGATCCGCGGGTCTCTGCCATCACCACCGCCCTCGGAAGGGTCGCTCCTGTCAGGGTTGCCGCCACAACCGCCATCCAAGGCCCCGCTGTTAGGGCCTCCAGCAGGCCAAGGCCCTCAACACCACGCCAAGGCTGCCGGGGTATCCTCGGCTCCGTCAGCACCTGAGCCACTAGCGGGGCCATCCGAGCGGTGGGCGACGCCCCCAAAACTGGCAGCTTCAAGTGGCCGGGTGGCGCCTTCATTGGTGGTTCCGGCCATTTCCCCCATCACCCCCACTGCCCAGGCTGGCAAGGCCGGAAGCGAGGCTGGAAACAGACCAACCCATAACCGGCTGACTGCCGATGACTCCAGCTGGAGCTGCTGGCACCAACACCGGAAGATGCCAGGCCTCCAAGTCAGATGGTAGCAGGCAACGCCCCTAGTCATACCACCAGCACCGGCAGCACCAGAATGTTAAAAAACAACCCAAGCCGTCGCCCACGCAGCAGCTGGGCGTGGCGAGAGAGAGTAAAATAAAGTGGCAGGGCCCCCAAAGAGCTGAACAAACCCCACAAAGCGGCAACGTCGATCTGCCCGTTGGACGAGGCACAACAAGGTGAGGCGAGATGGTAACCGCCGACAACCTCGTCCGCCACCTGGACCGCCCATGCGGCTGTCCAGGCAACCCCACCATCCGCTCTCACACCCCTACAGCTGCACCGACTCCCCCTCACCCGGGCACACAATCACCTTCACCAAAAGTCCCAGGGGGAGGAGCAGGCACGGCCTGGGTTGCGGAGCGGCCAACGGAGCTTGCTGACTAGTGTCCGATTGCCATCTTGGACATGCGCAAAAGTGGTATCCTAATTATAGATCACTAGAAGTAATGCAAATTAGATTCACAAAAATAGTATTTCACACATTAATGCGTACCCAATACAGTTCTGAAAATATAGATAGATTTTATCTATGATGATTTTTCCTTAACCTGGTCCTTCAGCTCTTCCAATGTTATATCCATAGCTAGTGTAACTAAACATATCCATCTTATTGTTGATTGTTCTCTTCTTCTCTTTCCTTCCACCTTTCCCAGCACTAGGTTTTTCTCTAGAGCTATATCTTCCCATAAAGTATATGAAATAGAATAATTTTAATTAGGACATTTGTGCCTCCATTGAGAATTATGGGTTGATTAGTCAATAGTCTATTTATTTTCTTGTCTATCTATGATATTGTCAGGAATCTTCTTCAACTTCCAGGTTCACAAGCAGCAATTATCTTCCTATCTTGCTTCTTCAAAGTCCAATTTTCATTTCTATAACTATCAAACGAAATATCACAGCTTGTACCACCTGATCTTTGTAGGTGTTGCCATATTGTGGAAATTGAATATTGAATATTCATCTAGAAAAGTTTTGCAGGGTTTTCACCCATTTTCAAAGATTATCAAAATTATTCAAAGAAAAATGAAAATAATGAGAACCTAAGGGAGGAAAAAAAGAAGAGGAAAAAGTGTAGGGGAAAAGAAAGAAAACCAACAGTTTTTAACATTTTTTAGAAATTTTGTATTGCCACTTTAAATTTAAATTAAAAATGGAAAATGTACATATAATTGTCTTGAAGGAAATTCCTGTCAGAATTTTGAGAAACAGAATATACCTCCCTAACAGACATTCTGAAGGAAATAAAAATCCCATTTTTCTGGGACAAATGATAAGGAATGATATTTACTTATCAAGAACAAAGATTCAGAATGAATTCTATAGAAAAAGTCAAGAATTTTCTGATTAAACATAAATTATTTTTGGGCCCAGCATAAGAAATGGATATATCAACCCCAAATACTAGATACGGAAAAGCAGGAAGAGGGTGCAGAGATTATAACACAGGAACTTGCTACATTGTTTAAACATGGAGAATAAGAATAATAACTATATATAACATGGAATATTACTAGAGCAAATGCCCTCTCTAGCCAGAAAAAAAAATTAACTATCCAACCAAGATTGATGCAATATGTTTGCAAGAAATTAATACAAAAGACAAGAAATATCTAATAAATAAAAGATTAGGAGAGAAGTTCATATCAGCTGATCTCAAAAAAATTAATGGAGTCTTGTATATAAAATCTCAATTTAAGGTCCAGTTAATATTATCAGATGAATATGGCAGATTCATATTTCAGAAATGGGTCTTAATGGAACAAAATCAATAATAGTGAGACTCTTTGTGGCAAATGATGATAAAAGTAAATGTTTGAATAACTTATGGACCAAGTAGCTACCTTTTTCTTATGAAAATTTGGGTTTTTGGGGAGACAGGAATGCAGTGTTTGAAAGAACACCCTCCAAAGGTACTAAACATTCTCAGGATAAATCACCAAAGGAGAAGATGGGCAATTTAGCATTGGCAGATTCATGGAGGCAAAAAAAAAATGGACTTGCTAGAAAATATACTTTCTCCGCCCCCAACAATATAAACCATTCTCAAGAATTGATATGATATGGATTTCTAAAATATTTTAAAAGTCGATGACTTACCTAAATCTTTTTCAGATCACAATCCAGTTATTTTAATACTTAGAAAAATAGTTCCGAAATATAGATGGAGATTAAACAAATCTATTCTACAAAAGGAGATGATTGTAATGTACTGTTAAAAGAAAGGCTGCTTGGTTTGACTGAAAAAGTAGATGACTCTCAAAAATAAGAGATTTTGGACAGTCATGTATTAAGGTTTCGATGGCATGACTACTTATGGTATGATAAGGAGTTATGCTGTGTTAATTGGAGGGAGGAGAGTATAAGGTCAGCATGGAGAGGTGATTGCTCTCAACGCTGACTTTGAACAAATCCTTGTTACTGTTACTTCTGAATGTCATCTGGAAATCTTATATTAAAATCTATCATTGTGTTTCTCTTCACTGTGAGTAGTGTGATTTCTGGTAAATGTGTCCAGAGCTTTACAGGCTGTGAAAGAAAGCCAGCGTTCAACTAAAGTTTGTTTACCTCTCTTGCATTTCCTGGAATTGAGGAGTGAAGTGTTAGAGAGTTGGAATTATGGCAGAGGGGACGGAGCCTGATTTGTTAGTGGGAGAGGATACAGAAGTGCTGAGGAAGCAGAAGAGGAAGTGGATAAAGGCCAATTGGAGAAGGAAGATGAAGGTAATGAAGGACAGTTAAGGCCAAGCCTTACTCCATTAGTTGTACGACCAAAAACCTTTAGACATGGGAAGGAGGTTCGATTAAGTGAACCTATTAGAAAGAAGGAAAGTGAAAAATCTGAAGGGGAGAAACAATCCCACCTAAGTGGCAAGTGAAAAGATGGCCTGGAATGGAAGATAGCCAGTTGACTGCACCTGGGAGTGAGATAGTGAATATGTTAAAAATGCAGTTTGGTGACTTAACACCAAACTTAAGTAAGGAGGAAGTACGTTCAAAATATGCGTATATTACTGATAGTAGTGACCCATTGTACAATCCCAGTCCTATGGGAATCCAGGAGACGGTCACTGGAAGAGGTATGGAGCATTCATCATCAAGATATAAACTGGGTAGCAGGGACATGCCTCAGTATGACAGACAGCCAAGGAAGGGTAGGTTGTCTGATATGCAGAAATGGGAACTAGAGCATTCATCAGGAAATAAACAGCAGCAGTGTTCCTATTCTACTTCTTTAGCGGTGGATCAAGGTGGACAATCACCAATATCACCTTGGGAAGGGCTGTGGCCAAGGAGGTGGGGTCCCCCTCCCTTAAATGTAAAATGTGATGGCAAAGCTAACAGGATAGCTGTATTTTTGAGCCAAATTATTAATCATTTTGATTTGTATGGACAATGTTATCCATCCCATTGGTTGATGTGGCTGTGACACTATGGGCCCTCCTTCCCGTTTGTTGTATTTATTTCTTCTGAATGAAGACCTTGGAATATTCATTTTTAACTTTCATATTACCAAAAATGTAATTTCCCTCCCTTATACTGGGCTTCAAGATTTCTGTTTATTCTCCATATTCTGATTAATTCTGATTAATATATAGGAATCTTTCATACTGTCATAAATGAGGGCAAATTTACATGTCCTAGAACCATGATGATGAACCTGTGGCATGCGTGCCACAAGTGGCATGCAGAGCCATTTGTATGGACACACGAATCCCAGTCAAACTTACCTGTACTGCTCATATGCATGCCTCCCAGCTGATTTTCAGCCTATTTTTGACAGTTTTAGGCCTCCTAGAGGCTCAAGGGAAGTCTCTGCAGCCTTGGGAGGCAGAAAAACAGTCCTTCTGGAAATACTGGAAGTGCTTGTTTTCAGCCTCTGGAGGGCTTCTGGAGCCGGGGGAGGCCATTTTCACCCTCCCGGGGGCTGGAGGAAAGCCTCTACAGACTTTGGAGGCCAAGAAACAGGCCCTTTTGGCACTTATGGTATTTCCCTTGGGCTGAAAATCAGCTGGGAGGCACGCGTATGTACAGTACAGGTAAGAGGCAGGGGGGAGTGATGTTGCATGCACGTGCATAGGGGGGAGGGGTCCATTGTATTGTGGGTACCAGCATGTGTGCATGCTTTCAGCACACTGTCCTAGGATAATGTTGAAGGATCCAACCAGGGTCGATTACTGGGGCTAGATGTTTAGTCTTCCAAGCTTTCAGACTCATGCTGGAGCCCATCCTCAGGGAATTTCTGTCTCACCAGAATGTGCCTGAGGATGGGGTTAGACTAGAAGAACTCCAAAGTCCCTTCCAACTCTGCTATTCTGTTATTTATTATGCATTTTTTTTCAAATGCATGCTCTTTTTTAATGCATCCATTTTTGGTATTGTGCCATTTCATTGTTTTATACTTTGCAGTTTTCTTTTGTGAATTTCTAAGAGTTAATGATGGAGGCTCCTGGAATTGTCAGCAACCCATGCTATGTTTTTTTTTTTTTTTTGTTCTGGAGGGTTAGTATTATTCCCTCTGAAATTTGTGAAGAATGTTACCTCTATATTTTTTATTAATCAAACAAAGAATTATGATGTCAATTATAAAAGTATTAATATATAACATTCAATAAAAGCAAAGAATCTTTCAAGCCTTTGGATGCATGGTTCTTTCTTTTGCAGGATCACCTATAAACTTAATGATCCATAACTGACATTTTGTGCTTATATTGCTTGTGCTTATTTCCAGGGATGGGATTCTACCTGGTTCAGGGAACTGGCAAATCGCACTATTGGCTGGCCCCGCCCCGCCCACTCTTTACCTGGCATGCACGCCATCAAACTTACTTGCGTTTGGTAAGTTGCTATTTTTCCTTTCCCCCCACCGACCATCAGTTCTGACCATCAGCTGTGAGATTTAAATTAGCTAGAAAGAAGGAAATCATTGGATTTCTTGCTTTCTAGCTAATCTAAAAGCAGAGCCGAACCTTCCTTACGACTGAAGCTCCTATTTTTCAGTTCAGTCTCAGGTAGCAGATTGCAGAATGGTAGATCTCTGAGTGAATCTGTGATTCTGTAAACAACTCAATCTGCCTGCCTACTTTGTCTGATTTTGGATAAAAGTTGCTTTTTTATATAAAAAATTCAATATATATACCCCTGCTTATTTTCAGTTGCATAAGTCAGTTGCAAATCGTGTATTCCCTAAAAGCAACATCTCAAACAAGTCCCATAGCTTTTTCAAATGACAAGTTATCCATAAATAAACCCGATCAGTCTGTCTTTTAAAGCCTCATGATTTTAAAATGCATTATCTTTTTCTTTTTTCTTTCCTTTCCTTTTTTTTTTTTTTTTACAAAATCCACATCATTTCTGTAAAGCAGCACAGAAAAGGGTCAAGTGGTACTTGACATTCATCACATTCCCATGGAATGTGCATATTTATATATTTATGCAATATTTTCCCTCTTCCATTCCACTTTCTGTATATGGAATGCATTATGCTGCTTCAGGCTTTAGAATCACAGGGGATCATTTTAAAGAGTTATCTTCTATTTTTACCTCTCTCTTTTTGTTTTGTTCAAAAAATTTTTTAGAAACCCCCATATTTAAAATGTGCTGCTTTATAATTACCAACATGCATTTACTCTAATAAGATAGTGTGTTTGAAAGTGGATAAGCATATCTTTAACAGCAGTCTGCCAGGAATCAGCAGAAATAATTACCATCAAGATTTAATTATGTCAGACAAGAGTATCTGTCCTGAATAACAGTATACACAGAGTAGACTAACTCTGCTGCAGATTTCAGCCTGTCCTCTATATGTTTCTGTTCAGCACTGTTTAAGTTATTCTACCCTAATCAAACCAGAGTATTAACCCTACAAAGCTCACCCAACCACTGAAAACAGCACTTAAAGGCAAAAACTGGAAAGACATTTGAATCTTGATGCATATTAAAATACTTTTAAAAACCTATTCAACCAAAAACATTCTGCAGGAATGGAAGCCATGCACAAGGTTACAGCTAGTGTGCCACAAGTAAAGAGCATTATGTTTTTCAACTTCAATAGTTCCTCTCTTACAATTAATTAACGCAGGTAAATGAGCTAGCAAAATGTGCTTAAGTCATATGGCTGTATAGATATCACATGTTATGGGACAAAACACTGCACATGATTAGGAAGTTGGTCCTGTTGCTTCATACCTCCTTCCCCTGTCCAATACCAGACCATGTTCTGGGGAAAAGTAATGTCTTCTGTTACATTTGAGTTGCTGAATCTACTAGATGCTTTCTGAGGTTTGTATTCTGTAGTTGGATTTGTTAGAATGGAGAACATAATATGTGTTAGAGATGCCAAGAAATTGAATAAAACCATCATGTCATCACAATCATGTTTGTATACATTTGAATCAATGGGACATGCCATAGGACAAGGATGTCATATTCAATTTCATTGAGGCCCACATCAGCGTTGTGTTTGACCTTGGGTGGGTGGCAGGGGAGGCATGGCTAGCTTGACATCACTTGTGTTCGGGGTGCCTGTAAGCCCAAGTACTCTGCCAGTGAAAACGGGCTCCCGAACTTAGTTTTTGGCTGCGATAGCCTTCTGCAACCCTCTGCCAGTGAAAACAGAGCTCAGGAGGGCTGCCTGTGGGCTGGTCTTTTGCTGTTTCCAAGGTGGCCCCACAGGCCAGATCTAAGCACCCCACAGGTCGAATCCAGCCCCCTGGCCTTGAATTTGACACCCACTGCCATAAAACATCTAACCATAACAATTAGGGCAAAAGCAATCGAAGTGGAGGTACTTCTCTACACTAGAACAAGATTTGAAGCTGGGTATCCAGCTGCATAGTGAGTTGAAACACTTCTGTGGCCATTTTGAGGGCTTTGAGTCAGTTCCATTAAGGTGGTATAGAGATTTAATAACCTATGACCTTTTGTATGGTCATATAGAAATTAAGGAAGAGAAAGTTTCACACCCCATTTGATGCTTGGATCTCAAGAGCTGCTAACTTTCCATTTACTAATGCTTGGTGAACATATAGTCATCTTATGTTGATGTGTGCTTACAAACTTGCCATTTTTGGCAGCTATTAACCAATAGTTGTGAAGGCAGTATAGGCACTACTATACTCCTTCACAACTATACTATACACTGTTTGGATCCAGACTAAATGCCAGGCAAAAATACAACGCTAGCTATATGTTGTGGCTAATATATATTCTCTGTGCTGAAATAAATTGACCAGTGTTATATCTGTAAATGTTTCACAGCTCTTCATGTTGGGCAATGCCGTCTGGTATTTTTCAGTATTTTTAGCAGGAAAATAACCCTTTACCATTACATCTGAACAGTACTTTTGTTCTGTTACTCTCCTAATATATGAGATGACTACTGCAGGATATGAAATTGAGAATCAGCTTCAAATTTTTGGGTTTAAACCGATGAGCTGTGCCTCATGCTTTCTGGTATTTCTACCAGGCTACTGGAAAGTGAGAACACACTTTAATGTGAAATTAAAATATTATTTTAAAAAGTAAGGCATCAGACAGTCTCTAAAAGCTTCATTTCCTAAGAAGAAACAATCTTAAAACCAGGGTAATTAAGTACATCTGAAATTAATCTAAACAAGGTATTCAGGAAGTATGGTCTAGTGCTACATGTGGCCCACCAATACTCCTTTGATGGTCTCAGCATGGTGAAGTCAAAGGGGCAAAATAGGTGTTTTAAGCTTTAAAGCTGATTTAAAAATTCATTTCAATTCTTGAAATTCTTGAACTCTCCCTCTTTGATGCGGGCCCACCCATTTATAGTGATTCACCATCAATATGTCAAAAGCCTAAATTTGGTATTTGCCTATTTATTTATTTATTTGTCAATTTGTCAATTGCTTACAAGATAATAGGTATAAGTAAAAACATAGTTATGAATACATGGATACATATAAGAAAAAAAAAGAAACAATAGGACGGTAGGCACATTGGTGCGCTTATGCATGCCCCCTACAGACCTCTTAGGAAAGGAGTGAGGTCAATAGAAGATAGTCTAAGGTTAAAGTTTTTGGGGTTTGGGGAAGAAACCACAGAGTCAGGTAGAGTATTCCAGACATTGACCACTCTGTTGCTGAAGTCATATTTCCTGCAATCAAGTTTGATGCGATTAACCTTGAGTTTGTATATATTGTTTGTTCTTGTGTTGTTATGGTTGAAGCTGAAGTATTCATTGACAGGTAGGACATTGCAATATATGACTGTATATACTATACTTAGATCGGACCGAAGGCGGCGTAGTTCTAGATTTTCTAGGTCTAGAATTTCGGGTCTGGTGGCATAAGGTATTCTGCAATGAGTAGAGGAGTGGAGAACTCTTCCTGTGACATATTTCTGGACTTTCTCAACTGTGTTACTATCAGATATATAATGTGGGTTCCAGACTGATAAGCTGTATTCGAGTATTGGTCTAGCAAATGTTTTGTATTCTCTAGTTATTAGTGTAATATTACCAGAGAAAAAGCTACGTAAGATTAGGTTATCAACTATTAACGCCTTTTTGGCTATTTGTTACAGTAGGTTATCAACTATTAACGCCTTTTTGGCTATTTGTTACAGTGGGCTCTAGCACTTAGATCATTAGAGATGAGTACTTCAAGATTCTTGACAGAATTTGGATCATCAACAAGACTATTCAGCCTGTATTTTATTTTCTGATTTTTTTTGCCAATATGTAGGACAGAGCATTTATTTGTTGAGATTTGAAGTTGCCATTTGTTTGACCATTCTGATACATAGTCAAGGTCTTTTTGAAGGATAGCAGTATTGTCTGTGGTATTGAATAGCTTTATATCATCAGCGAAGAGAATGCAGTTGCTCTTGATATGATCACAGAGGTCATTTATGTAGAGTATGAAAAGAGTTGGTCCTAGAACACTGCCTTGGGGGACACCACTGTTGACAGGTACAGAATTTGATAGGACGCCCCCAATTTTGACCATTTATTGGCTGTTTGACAGGAATGCTTCTATCCAGTTATGCAGGTGTCCATAGATACCGTAAGATTTTAGTTTTAGGAATAGTTTGTCATGTACCACTGAATCAAAGGCTTTACAGAAGAAGCCTAGCTCCTATGTCTTGCGAAATTCATACTGAATTAAATGAGCTATTCATACAAATAGCTTTAAGTACAGGTACCATTTTAGACTGCAAAAACTCACATAATCATTAATTAAAAATTATAGAAAACTCTATATTCTTGTTACCAATTAAAGGTCATTCAGATCTGGATCTCAAATATGGTAGCTTTCCATAACAAAAATAACTGTTAATCACTTACAATTATCCTATATTATGCCATTTTACAATTTCAGTCTCATAACTGCATATATGACATCATGAAAAATGTATATTGTGTAAATTGTGTGCAAATGATCAGCAAACAAAATATGATAATTAGTTCTAACTTCCATATTTTCCAGTAAGGGCTTCATCATGTTTGATCTATCCACCTCTCTATTGCAAGTAGACTATATGCATGTGAAATTGTCAAACATGCAGGTTTTGGTTATCCCACTGAATGATGTTTTTAAGCAGAAAAAATCAATAATCTGAGTAAATATTACACACTATTATTAAAAATTAGGGAAAAACAGAAGGAGAGAGAAAAAGAGGGAGAGAGAAGAGAGAATTGTGCTGAGTTAATTAAGGCTTCAAGAAACGCTTGCTTTTATTGGCAATTTTTTTGTTGCAGGAAGAAAACTAAAAATTAAGAGGATAGTTGGCAGCAATATTGATATGCTAATGGATAAACATGCTAATTTAGAAAAAAACTAATCAGCAAAGACATTACTAATGGAAATGTACTGGAAAATGGCTAATGCTGTATGCAAACCTGGCATGTACAAAATTAAGAAAAACTCATTTTGTATTTATAATTGTGACTAGGAGCAAAGCCTCTCTGCTAGGCTATAGTTGAGATTAAAGGACATCTCAACTGACCTGTCTTGATCCCACAAATCAATTCTATCACTATATAATGTACAATTAAACAAACAAATAAATTTACGGCATTGCACATTCTCCTTGGTATAGAAGAGATATAGAAGCTGGAATCCTTATCTTGTTTCATTTTAGTATCTGTACTCAATGAGTAGTCCTTAGTGGGTCTAAGTCTATATGGAAAGTTCTAAGACTACATGGATGGAAGTAAGCAGTGGGGTACCAGAAGGTTCTGTCTTAGGCCCAGTACTCTTCAATATCTTCATTAACGACTTAGATGAGGGAATAGAAGGGGAACTTACCAAATTTGCAGATGACACTAAGCTGGCAGGAATAGCTAATACCCAAGAAGATAGGCTCAAGATTCAGATGGATCTTGACAGACTAGAACACTGAGCTGTATCTAATAAGATGAAATTCAATGTAGAGAAAAGTAAAGTCATACACATAGGCAAGAAAAACCAAAAGTACACATATAGACTGGGTGAAACCAGGCTGAATAGCAGTAACTGTGAGAGGGATCTTGGAGTTTTAATGGACAACCAACTAAATATGAGCCAGCAGTGTGTAGCAGCAGCCGAAAAAGCTAATGCAATCCTAAGTTGCATTAACAGAGGGATACAATCGAGATCAAGTGAGGTACTAACACCATTCTATAAAGCCCTGATAAAACCACACCCAGAGTAGTGCATCCAGTTTTTGTCACCACATCATATAACAGATGTTGAGATTCTAGAAAAAGTACAGAGAAGAGCAACCAGGATGATTAGAAGACTGGAGACTAAAACTTATGAAGAATGGTTACAGGAACTGGGCATGGCTAGCCTAGTGAAGAGAAGGACTAGGGGAGACATGATAGCAGTCTTCCAATATTTGGGGAGCTGCCACAGAGAGGAAGGGGTCAAACTATTTTCTAAAGCGCCTGTAGGTCAGACAAGGAATAATGGATGGAAACTGAACAAGGAGAGATTCAATCTGGAAATAAGAAGAAACTTTCTGATAGTGAGAACAATCAACTAAAGGAACAGCTTGCCCTTGGAAGTTGTGGGAGCATCATTATTTGAGACTTTCAAGAAGAGATTGGACTGCCATTTGTCAGAAATGGTGTAGGGTCTCCTGCTTGGGCAGGGGGTTGGACTAGATGACCCATAAGGTCCCTTCCAATTCTGATTATCTGTTATTATTAACTGTAGCAGGAAAATTTCATAATGTATGTTCTTACAAAACAATATAATCACAAGGATACTGATCAAGCAACTTGGTCAGCAATTAAGTTTGAATAACTGCCGTATGGAAACTCTTCTTTTAGATTGGTTTATCTATTTGTTTATTACATTTAAAAACAGTTATTGAAGTATAAGTGATTTTTTTTTTTGTATGGCAAAGATCATACAAAGATCTGGGTCTGAAATTTCTTTTATCTTCTCAGGATCATATATTCCCAACAATTTCAGTTTTAAAAAAAAATCTAACAACTAGAATTCTAAACTTAGCAGATAGTTCACATAACCAGTGTAACTCCAGATATTGGTGTATTTTGTGATTCTTAAACAAAAGTAATAGTGTTCATGTTAAAACAAAAAACTATGAGTTTTTCTACAAAGAGAAAGCAGAAAGAAGAAATCAGACTAGTATTTCAAAGCAGGCAGAGCTGGTATTCAAGAGGTTCTGACCAGTTCTGGAGAACCGGTAGTAGAAATTTTGAGTAGTTCGGAGAACCGGTAGTGGAAATTTTGAGTAGTTTGGAATACCACCTCTGACTGTCCCTGCTCTCTTCTATTCTCTGCTTCCTGAGTCCCAGCTGATTGGCTGGGTCTTCTTTTGTTGCCCTGCACAGGAGAATGGAACTGGAAAGCAAGTTAGTGGGGTGGGGATGGAATGGGAATCATGACCACCAAGCCACACCCACCAAGCCACACCAGGTCCACCAAGCCATGCCCACAGAACCAGTAGTAATTTTTTTTGAATTGCACCCCTAAAAGCAGGGGTGCAGTATATTAGATCTGAAGAAAGCATACAGCAATTCCCAGGTAGGATTGGAACAATGGAAATTATCAAGACCCAAAAGCAGTTATTAACAAATGAAGAAAATGATTAAATGCATATTAGACAGTAGTTATATTAACTACCATTAAGTGTTAACATATTAAATTATTTTGTTTTCACATGAACCCCTAGCATCCTTCTCATGGCAAGATCAAAGGCAAGGGTCAAAGTTTTCCCACCAAAACTTTGGGTAAATCTGGTTTACAGCAAATATAATTAAGCAGTTGATTTAAAAAAAAAACCATGCACATACAGAAAGCTAATGAAGCGAGCAGTGATAATGGGTTGGGGAAGAATTAAGTTGCGCGAGAAGCAGGAAAATAAGAAAAGGAGTAGGCAATACTAAATAAGAGACAGGAAGGCAATAAAGACTGGATAATCTACACAAGGATTAAATTCAGATATATGGGCTGCAATGTGTAACATCGTGTAACATCAAAGAAGAAAAGCAATGCAATACTAATTGATCTTGAACATAGCCAGTGGGGCCACAGTCATCTTTTTTATTTATTTATTTATTTTTGTCAATTGCTTACAAGATAATAGGTATAAATAAAAACATAGTTATGAATACATGGATACATATAAGAAAAAAGAAAGAAAGAAACAATAAAACAGGGACAGTAGGCATGTTGGCGTGCTTATGCACGCCCCCTACAGACCTCTTAGGAAAGGGGTGAGGTCAATAGTAGACAGTCTAAGGTTAAATTTTTTGGGGTTTGGGAAGAAACCACAGAGTCAAGTAGAGTATTCCAGACATTGACCACTCTGTTGCTGAAGTCGTATTTCCTGCAAAGTTCTATGAGTCAGAGCTGAGCTCTCTCTTTGACCTCTTATGTAATCATTGTCTAGAGATTTATATTTGTACATCGACAATTCAACATCAATGGAAGATTCCCGCTTCCTCCCCCCTCATAAAACATAAGAGATAAACTAGAATGTTAAACCAATAAGCTTGTGATTCATTGGGTTATGGAATTTTATTTAAATGGTAAAATTGTAACTCATGCATTATTTTATTCTGATTGACTTGGAAAATCTATTAGTGCTAAGGTAAGGAGGAATTAAGATTTTTTTTTTAGTTTAGAAAGTAGGATACTGAAGTATCTGATATCGGTTTCAGTATAAGATCCCATTGCTCTTTTTGAAATACAAATCTCCTATAGAATTAAAAAAGCATTGTGCTAGCTGCATGGCTTATCTTCCATCAGCAGCACATTTATCCTGTGGTTTATATGTGGTCAAAAGTTCTGCAGCAAAAAAATAGTTTCTTTGGTTTGATGATATATTCTGGGAGGAAGATTGCCAGCCTATGACGAAAGTCAGAATGGTACCCATGATTTGTGTAGACTGAGCCTTTCAATGCTTCCCGTTCACCTATGTTTACAGAGAAGCCGGAATAGTAACCTAGATCTACCACATCAAAGATAATTCTGCTTGCTTTCTCAGTCCTTTGAAGTTTCTATAGGGTTTGTTTCTTGATACCAGAAGTTGGCAGTTCAAATAGATAGAAACATGCTTTACATTTGCAAATCTTCTGAGTCTGTGCTCTAACCTCCGTCTAGCTTAACATACTCAAATGACCTACATAGATCCTCATACGTATGACACTATTTGCTATTGCTAAGACACCTGCGGCATTTATTCATCTGTGTAAACTCTTTTTGACTTTTTAAAAAAAATTGAATGTCTCTCCCCCATCCTTTCTCTTTCTCATTTTATTTATGAAGAATATATGCTAAAATTCACTATATATATATTTATATAAACTAACTATATATATATATGTGTGTGTGTGTGTGTGTGTATAGATATGAAATTTAGATATTTACTTCTGATATATATTTAGATATAGAAAATAAGTAAGTTATATTATATTTCATATAATTTCTATATTAAATTATATTTGAACCATATATACATATGAGTGTGTGTTATTGTGAAGTTCACACAATTCCAAAACTTCTATGAAAACTGCCTTGCATATTTCTCTTTTCACTATATATACATTATAAAATAATCTCATTTTTCTACTTTTTATCTCTCTAACAATTATTCTTTTTTCCACAGCTTCTTTTCTTATTCTACCAAGCGTCATTTTTCATATTTCCCATGGGACAATTTCACATGCTTTTATGTTACTTTATAACATAATCTTTTTCACTCCACTGTGATCAGTTTCCACATAACCTTTTCTTAAGTCCATTTTGCATTCATTGATTTGAGAGATTTTTACATACTCAGTCTAGTAGCATTCTTGGTCCCCCCCCCTTTTTAAACACATTTCCCCAAAAAACCATTCTTGATGCTATCAAAAATCATTTGTGTGGTATCCAGAAGTTCTCATCATCCTAGTATTCTTCATTAATTCTTTCACTATTTCAATGTGAACATCAATTTATTTATTTATTAGAATTTGTCAAACAAAAGCAGGAACAAGAATAAAAGAATAAAAACATAGGGACAATAGGCATGTTAATGCACTTATTCAGGACTCCTCTATTAACCACTTAAGCATGATAAGGTCCATGGAAGTCAATTTGTGACTGAAACTGGGAAAATTTGTAGCTGAAACAATTGAATCGGGTAGAGCACTCCAGACTTTGACAACTCTATTACAGAAATCATATTTTTTTATGATTTAGAATGATTTACACTGAGTTTAAAGCAGTTGTTAATGAGCTTATTATTGTGATTAAAACAAAAAAGTCATTTACTGGTAAAACATTACTACATATAATTTTGTATATGTAATACTTAGGCCTGACCACAAGTGACAGAGTTTTAAGTTATCCAAACTGAGAATTTCGAGCCTAGTAGTAAGACTTTTCTTGTGAAATACTTCTGAACCTGCTCAATTATATTGATGTCAGCTATATGGTGGGGATTCCAAACAGTTGAACAATACTCTAAGATTGGTCTAACATAAGTTTTATAAGCTCTTATTAGCAATACAATGTTTCCAGGAAAAAAAACTGCACAAAATTAAATTTACATCTTAATGTTTTTTATGCTGTTACAGTGAATTTTGGAGCATAGATCATCAGAGATAATTACACCTAGGTCCTTGACAGAGTAAGGGTCATAAGTTAGTTCAATGCCACCTAGCTTATACTTGATATTCTGATTATATTTACAAATATGTAAGACAGAGCAGTTATTGATCAAAAGTTGCCAAATAGATGACAATTCAGACAATAGTCGAGATCACTTTGCAAAACAACAGAATTATCTGTAGTATTGAATAATTTTACATCATCAGCAAAAATGACGCAATTGCTTTTAAGTTGACCATATAAATCATTGGTATAGAGCAAGAAAAGCATGGGACCTAAGATGCTGCCTTGCAGAGCACCACTGTTAACTGCAATTAGACAGCGAGTTACCTATTTTGACTTTCCGCGGTCTGTTAGACTGGAAAGCAGCAATCTACTTATGCAAAGGAGCAGAAATGCCATAAGAGTTAAATTTTAACAGCAGTTTATCATGTATTACTGTATCAAAAGCATTACAAAAATCTATATAAATTGCATCTACAGCTTTGCTTTGAGCCACACATGTAGTTCAGATGTTTTTACAGTGCAAAAATTGAAGATTACAGGATGAGTTTTTCCTAAAGTCAAGCTGTTCGTTGGATAGCAATTAAGTCATAATGTTTAGATCAACTCTTTGCTATGGTACCTATAGATACACGTATGCTTGAGCCATATATTTGAAACTAAACTAGGCAGATATTCACCAAGAACCATTTTCATTCATTATGCATTATTTCTGTAGTATGCTATCTATTTCCGCTCATTCATCCATGCCACCAATAAAAAATTTCCTTGGATTGCATTTATTCTTTTTGGAATACAGTTTGTCCAAAAGCTTATTCCTGGTTTTTTAATTATCATCATTCATTTGGATAAAACTTGCAGCTATTACCCAATCTAAGAGTTCTTATTTTTTACAGGTATCACCCATAAGTTAGATGGCAGCAATTCATACCTTGCAATATGAATTTATGTCTTCACTTTCAATGTCATGCATGTATTAATTACTACACTCCACAAGATCAAATATTATTTATTCATTAAATACTTGTTCTTTCAAATTCACTAACACACATTCATTTTTTCCACTTTGGCTTTATTCATTAATTCATAGACTTTGCCACATAAAGGCTCTTATATTCCAAGTTAAAAATTAAAAAATGCCACAATCATCAAAATTAATATTAACCTTTATCACATCATGACTTTGTCTAACTGAAACTTTCATATACTACTTTAATAAAATAAAGGAAAATAATCGTTGTTACAACTGTAGTGATAATTATGCCATATGAAGCATTGTCTGCTAATAGCAGGGATATAATACATTTTGGACAGTATATTGTCCATGCAATCAAAACATACTTTTGCACTAAATACTATTCTCTGTACCCTAATATCTATAATTTTAAGTTCTATCTTTAAAATTAATATATTGTGGCCTGCATCCAGCTTACTAGGAGGTATTTGCACTTTTCTGCCACATTAAGAAATAAATGCTTAGCTGGGAATTATATAGTCCTCCCAGTATATTGGGTGGTGAGATATATATTGTTTTTGTTTTTAGTTGGCTGTACACTGCCCCGAGTCCCTTTTTTGGGAGAGGGGGCAGTATAGAAATTTAATAAATAAATAAATAATAAATAAATTTATCATTTTCACAGAAATTTTTTTCTTCAATATGAACTCGTGTTAAGTTACCATGTAAGAACAATCTAACCAGCAATATAATTTCTGTCTTTAGTTACAGACATACACATTCAACAATAACAACAACAAAAACAACAAAGAGGATCAGTGAAGAAATGTATCATATCATCTACCCATATGCATCCATCAGAACTTATTAGATATGAATGAATAAATGAATAATTAACATGTATTTTATGCAATTATTTTTTAACTTCTGTTTTTGGAGATAGACCTTTGAATGTCATATGGATATGTTTGCTATAGTCTGACATATCCTGAATTTTAAGCTTCTGAAACAAGCAAAGAATTTGAGAGCAAGTAAAGAATTTGCAATCTTCCCGAACAAAATAAGAGAAAGCAGTTTGTTTTTTTACTTTTGACAATAATGAAATGATGAGGGCTGATTCCGATGGAGGCGTTCATATAAGATGATGTGGTTGTGGTACCTTCTGATTATTATTGCTGAATCCTTTGCCATATTCAAATATTGAATTGTGGAGGGAATATTACGTTATCCATCCATCTTAATTTAGATATCTTGAAAAGGGAGATATAACCAAAACATTTTCCCACTTAGAAATAATAATAATAATAATAATAATAATAAGTCCTTGATGAAAAAAAGATGGAGTGGATTCAGTTATCACATTTTTAGCCATGCTCAGACAACAATTATATTGCTTAAATTTTCGGGTCATAGCAGTATTGATAAAGTCTATTGAAATGAATGTCCCAAAATATGTGAAGAATTCAAAATATTGAAATAATTCTTTCAATTTTAATAGATTCATTTCTCTGTTTTCAATGGATAGTCTTGAAAAATCTGGTCATTTCAAATATTTTGAAGGAATATTGAAGTATAGAACAATTGTCTCTATTTGAACCACTCGCTCAAAGGCCCTGAAAGTCATAGTTATTGACATTAGAGCAATCCAGAATATTAAAACCATAATTTCCTGTGAAGTTCATAATTATATATGTTTTCTTTTAAAACTAAGTAGGTATATATTGGCATGATAACCTGAAACATGGTTTCAAAACAGATGTACTATAACCTCAAAATTGTTATCTATTCTGGATATTTATTCATAAGAATTTTGAATTGTTGGCAATTATAAGTATTCTTCAAACCCTGATAATTTAATCCTTTGTGACTTAAATCCCAAAGCTTGCAATTGCTGCAAATTTACTTATATCTAAACCCACTGAGCCTACTAAACCCACTGAGACTTACTTATAAGCAAATATGTATTATCCGCCATCACTTTTTTCTATCAAAATTGGCATGTAATCTAATCTTTATAATATAATATTAAGTAAAGCTTACTCCCAACTAAGTCCTAATATTGCAGATCTAAAGGAAGCAAAGCTCTTTAACAGAAGGTAATATCTAAATCATTATTAAACAATCCCCATTGTCCTTAGTACTTTGTCTCCCTGTTGTACAAAAATATTGCCTTTTTCTTGACAATAATTATGTTGTATAATGAAGACAGGGTGCCATAACTCAGGAAGTAGGTATCATTTAGGTGCTACTTGTGTATCATACAGCTGCCACTGAACTTCACTTGTGCAAATATTTCTGTGTCAGGAATTATGGTTTGCCTGAAAAACACTTAAAATCTATATTTAGAAAAACAGTTCTCTTCTCAAGCGAAAAAGCACAAGCTACAGTGGAGTGACCATATTGCAGAATGCATTTCATGTTGCAAAGTAATTCCTTGAGGGACCTCAAACGTCAGCTTTTGCTTCTTAATTTCTTAATTAGCAGCATCATCTTTAACTTATATAGGTGTCTGAGGTATAGTGCCTCACTGCGTTGGAATAACTCTTAAAGCTTTCTTTGTTCATAGTAAGTTTAATAAGAATTTTTTCCCAAAAATGTATTCAGTATTTCATGAGCAATAAAGTTGGGATCAATCAATTATTCATTCACCATCTGAAATTACAATTTAACAACCTCTTCTCCTGAGAGTGCCTGATACCCTAAGGTGGAATATAAGGTGAAAAGAGTAAGAAAAGAAAAGATGGTGGATTGTGTCAAGTTTCTAAAATATAAGTTTTCATATTTTCATTTGTGATACATCAAAAAAGTACAAACAATATATTAATTATTATAATAAGTAGTAATGCAACCAATGCATTAGTCCCTGCATTCTTGGCAAGTTTTTTCAGGAGTGGCTTATGACTGCTTACTTCCTCGGGCTGGGAAAAAGTGTGACTGATCCAAGGCAAAGTCAGAACTCAGAGCTTCTCAATTTCTAGCTCAGTGCCTTAACCATTACAATAAACCGACTTTCTGATATCCATTTTATAGAAATAAAGGTTTTTTTTAATTTGTTATGTTTATTTATATTCTTACATATCTATGAGCAACACTTCCCCCTCCCCTGCAAAATGCCACAAAAGAAGGCAAGATTTCAGGAAATGTAGAGTATACAAAATGATAGATAATATAGTTTTGTCATTTGCAAAAGCAGCAAGCCCACACCACATTCTCTCCCCCACCTCATCATACACCTGTTAAGAACAATTAGGAAAAAGCAAAGGAACTACTCAGAAATTCCCCATGGAGAAATTTAGCAAAATGGTTCTGCAGTATATCAGATATGAAGGGAGGGACTTCTTGTTCACTAAGAATCTGATTTTGAGATTCACAGCTCTGGAAATTACCTTTGCAAAAGTTTGCTGGGAATCACCATAATAAATCATAACAGAGCAGGGGTATTTAACTTATTTTTATGAATTACCCAGTACTTTAGTGAAGTTGGGAAAAACTCATTTATAATATGGTTCATTTGCTGAGTGTATGAACGGGTCTTAGCATGGTCTTAAATGTAATTTACACACACCAAAAGGCTTCTTTAAACAACCAAAGTGGTATAGAGGGGCCTTAGTGTAAATGATAATCAGACCCAGAAGAGTTCATCACTCACAGCAATTAAAACCAAAAGAATGCAAAAAACCTTGGGCAATAATAATTAATTTCTGAGAAATATGGATCCTGAAAGCAGCTGCAAATACTCAAGATAGTTGGGGGAAGGAGAGGAAAGAATTAACTATCTATTTAGTGCAGGCAGGCACACACTCACACACACACACACACACACATTCATTCACACATATACAAAGGGCATAGGTACTATGCAGAGTTAAACTAAAGATTACATTTGTTAAATCAAACATATTGAAAAAAATTCAAAGTGAATCTTTAAATATTTTGGATTTAGCAAAGTAGAAGAGCATCTAAGCTACACCTGTATACAAATACACACAAATAAATGGAAAGGTGAAAACTTCTTCAGTCTTTCAAAAGAATCATTATAAAACATAGAACAAAAATAATCCTAAGAGAATTTAAAAAAAAAACAGAAGTGGGCAATATTCCATATCTCAAGGTTTTTTTCTCTTTCATAATAGTTACATATTTCAGACCTTTGCCATGATTACAGGCAGGCTCTCTCCCCTAATGAATAGCAATAGCACTTAGCCTTATACACTACTTCACAGAGCTTTACAGCCTTCTTTCCAGGACTGTTAAGTAAATTGTGTCCTTCTTTGATCAGGTATTCAGAATAAATAGAAAGGCTAGTATATTGGTCTGTTTCAAATTCCAAATCTAAGTTTATTTAACTATGGCTCAGCTGAAGATGTTATGTTACGTCAGTTTTATTTTACTTTTATGATCTGGATATGCATCCTCCTCATGGAATATTATTGAATCAACAACCAGACATCTTTGAATTGTATGTGTTAAAAGCATGTCAAGTAAACCTGGGATTGTGATTTGTAATAATTTTTTATTAATAAATAATAAATAATAATAATAAGAGGAGCAAGAATCTCAGACTTGGATGGCAGATGAAATAATACTTAGTTTGTTAGTTACTCATGAATAGAACCAATGAGTATGATTACAGAATTATGCACCCGATTATGTTTCTTTGACACTAAATCACAATATGCTTATGTTCACCAAAATAGTTGTTAGTCAATAGCAGTTTTGAAATGTTTGTTTACAGATCTTTTACTATACTTTTTGAAGTTGTAATGCTCCACTATATACCATATTATCCTTTTACCCATTTTTACCCATTTCCAAAGGTCAGCAAATCAGGCAGAGCAAAGGCACTCTCTCTTGCCATTTAGCTTAAATATGTTGCAAAAGTTCCTTCCAGAGAAAAGTGCAAGGTCATCAAAAGGCTTGTGACAGGAAATCTCCAAAATTTATTCATCCTATATTTATTTATAGGGTATATATTTAGACTTCTACCTAAAAAAAAGCAGGGAAAGTGTTAAGTTAAAAAAAGTTATCCATATCACAAACTATATAGGAATTTTCCTGTGAATTCCTGTTTTAATATTTTCTTTTTAATATTTATATATTTGCATATATGACTATACCACACTTAGTCTCAACAGTAATCAATTTTCAAGCCATGGCTATCCTGGATTATCAGTATGATTGGACTGTCAATCACCATCAAATTCTGAAAGTGTGTAACCATTGGAAAAAGACTGTCATCATGTTTTAAACACATACACTACATACACATGTATGTATGTATGTATGTATGTATGTATGTATGTATGTATGTATTGAGTGAGAGTGTTATAGGGGAGGCTATTTTTATGCTATTTAGCTGAAACTTCATGATTCATTGGCTAGTCTTATGCCTCATCACTGCAACAAATAAATTTGATTTAATTTTAAGTGATAAACCTCATAAATATATGTAAAGTCTAATAAAAAGGGAAAAAAGATGTTGCCATTATCATTAAAAGTAGATTTGAGAGCCTTGACTGAACTGATTGCTCTTGACAGCCCAAAGGATATTTATATTTTCACTGAACTTTCTGTACCAATTTTTACCACTAACCTATTTACTCTTTGTGGCGCAGCTATATTTGACTCCCTTGATTGTTCATATGGGAAGAAGATTATGATGTTATATTTAATTTTCATTATTCCTGTGTGTATGTGCAAAAAACTGTAGATGCTTGCCAATGTGTATTCTGTTCATATCACATTATTATAATTTACCCTTATACTTAACTCAGTATTTATTAGTTTTTATTAGAACAAAGAAAATGCCTTCCTTTCAATATTAAGATCATTTCTACGAAACTTGATTTTTTTAAATGTAAATGACAGGAGATGAAGATTAACAAAAAAGGAGATTATTTTTCATTTCTCAGTGGTAAGCCAAAGATATGGCCACATATTCAGTATCCTCTTTAAATAATGTTTTTACCACATTTCCTCAAGTGCAGAGAGGAGCAGATCAGAAAAACAATTTGGACTTGAAGTTTAAAAACTTCAAGTATGATGCAAGTATTAGGCATATTTTCTAATATATTTTGTACTTCGAAAAATAAAATCTTAGCTTTCAAACATAAATATATTTAGGTAAATGTCAGCCCATGGATTTTAAATTTGTCTTCTCCTAGAAAAGAGAGTCTGAGTTATAGGAATGAAGATGGAGAAAGGAATCTAATGAACTTCAAGGCTCTAGTCAATGAACTCAGATATGTAGCATATGCATATAAACTAGCTTTTTCTTCAGTCCAGCTGCTTATTAGCAGTTGAATGTTGGATCATCTCCTTCTTCTAAGTTTGTCAGTAAAAATATAACTACAATTTTACATATCATTTGTGGGAGGGATCCCAATGGAAATTATTTCTTTTTAAATATTTACCACTGTCCACTGTAAGACAGAGTTGGAAAAAAAGCATAGATTATATCCTTAATCCATTTTTATTTATTTATTTATTTATTTATTTAATTTTATTTATATCATTTGTGGGAGGGATCCCAATGGAAATTATTTCTTTTTAAATATTTACCACTGTCCACTGTAAGACAGAGTTGGAAAAAAAGCATAGATTATATCCTTAATCCATTTTTATTTATTTATTTATTTATTTATTTATTTATTTATTTATTTATTTATTTATACCGCCCCCCTCTCCCTGCGGGACTCGGGGTGGTGTACAGCCAAAATATAAAAAATACAATAATAACACAATAATTAAAAACAATTAAAAAGATTAAATATCGTGGCTGAATAATAAAAACAAGACAAGGGTTTAAAAATAAGGACTAAAACCAATTAAAACCAAATTTAAAACCCCATAAAACCCTAGGCCAGACTGGCTTGATGAAATAAATAAGTTTTCAATGTGCGCCGGAAGGTCAAAAAGTCAGGGATGATCCTCACCTCCGGGGGTAATTCATTCCAGAGGGAGGGTGCCCCAAAGAGAAGGCCCGCACCCTCGGGGTTGCCAGCCATCCAGCCAGCGGCACCCCGAGGAGACCCACTCTATGGGAGTACACTGGCCGATGGGAGATCGATGTTGGCAGTAGGCGGTCCCGTAAATACCCAGGTCCCAAGCCATGGAGCACTTTAAAGATGGTAACTAACACTTTGAAACGCACCCGAAAGACCACCAGAAGCCAATGCAGCTCGCGCAGGAGTGGCGTAACATGAGAGCTCTGAGAAGCCCCCAAAACCACCCGCGCGGCCGCATTCTGCACCAGTTGGAGCCTTCGGGTGCTCTTCAAGGGGAGCCCCATGTAGAAAGCATTGGCATAGTCTAGGCGGGAGATAACGAGGGTGGATGTGACTGTGCGAAGCGCATGCCGATCCAGAAAGGCCACAACTGGTAGATCCTAAGGACCTGATAAAAAGCCCCCCTAGCGACGGCCGCTATATGTTCTTCTAACGACAGCCGTACATCCAGGAGGACACCCAGATTGCGCGCCCTGTGAGGGCAAGAATTTCCCCCCCCCACAGCCAGTGATGGAACTAGCTGGCTGTATCGGGGTGCTGGAAAGCACAGCCATTTGGTCTTAGCTGGGTTGAGTTGAAGCCTGTTCCGTCCCATCCAACCCCGCACAGCCTCAAGGCACCGGGCCATCACTTCCATGGCTTCGTTGGGGTGGCCTGGGGTAGAAATGTACAGCTGAGTATCATCAGCATACTAATGAAACTCTACCCCAAAGCCACGGATGATCTCACCCAGCGGCTTCATATAAATGTTGAACAGCAGGGGCGAGAGCACCGACCCCTGAGGAACCCTGCAGATCAGGGGCCTCAGGGTCGATCTCTGCCCCCCTGCCAACACAAATTGCGAACAGTCAGAAAGGAAGGAGGAGAACCACCGCAAATCAGTGCCCCCCACTCCCAAGCCCTCCAGCCATCGCAATAAGATACTGTGGTCGACAGTATCGAAAGCCGCCGAGAGATCTAACAGGACCAGGACAGAGGAATAACCTCTGTCACGGGCCCTCCAGAGATCATCCACCAATGCAACCAATGCTGTCTCTGTGCTGTATCCGGGCCTGAAGCCTGATTGGCGTGGATCTAGATAGACAGCTTCATCCAGGTGCCAGGGAAGCTGTCATGCCACCACACTCTCAACAGCCTTCGCCATAAAGCGAAGGTTGGAGACCGGATGAAAATTAGATAATAAAGTTGGGTCCAGGGATGGTTTCTTGAGGAGGGGTCTCACTACCGCCTCTTTCAAGGTGGCAGGCAGAAACTCCTTACTCAAGGAAGCATTAATAATACTCTGGAACCAACCTCATGTCACCTCCCAAGTGGCCAAAACCAGCCAGGAGGGACACGGATCCAGTACACAGGTGATAGCATTAGGCCACCCAGCATCCTGTCCACATCCTCAGGGGTCACAGGGTCAAACTCTCCCCAGATGACATCCCCCAATTCCGCCCCCGACCCCCCGTCCAGAGTTGCCCAGTCAGAGTCCAACCCTTCCCGGATCTGAGTGATTTTGTCCAGCAGGAAATTCGAAAAATCCTCAGCCCATCCCTGCAGAGGATCCTCCTGCTCTCCCACTTCTAAAAGGGAGCGGGTCACCCTAAAAAGGGTGGCTGGGCGATTTCCTGCGGATGCGATAAGGGCGGAAAAGTAGGAACACTTTGCTGCTTCTATCGCCACTAAATAGGTCCTAATATAGGACCGCAATAGTGTTCGGTCAGATCCGGAGTGGGTGGTCCTCCAACCACTCTCTAGGCGTCTTTTCCAGTGCTTCATCTCCCCCAGCTCCTCAAAGAACCATGGAGCTGAGCGAGAGCGGCACCGGGTCAGAGGCCGCAAGGGCACGACTCGGTCAAGGGCCCCAGCCGCCACCCTATCCCAGGTGGCCACTAAATCCCCAACCGAGTCATGCGTTCGAACACCAGGAAACGGCCCAAGCTCCATCAGGAACTATCCGAGTCCATCAGGTGCCTGTGATGAGGGGTGCAGCCTGGAAGGCCAGTCTAAGGAGCGAATGATCAGACCATGGACAGGGGCTCAATAACAATGTCCCCTATACCTAGATCATCCTGCCACTGTCCAGAGACAAAAACCAGATCCAAGATGTGGCCCCCAGTGTGAATGGGGTCCCTAATTAATTGGGTTAGGCCCAAGGCCGTAATGGAAGCCAAGATCTCCTGAGCAATCCCCAACGTCCCGCCAGCCAAAGACAGGTTGAAATCCCCCATGACCATCAGCCTTGGGGTCTTAACTGCCAGGCCGGCTATAACCTCGAGGAGCTCAGGCAGGGCTGATGCCACATAGCAGGGAGCCAGGTATGTGATCAATAGGCCCATCTGAACCCCGGAACCACACTTTACAAAGAGGGATTCACATCCGGTCGTCTGAGGAACAGTGGACGTCGTCCTAGGACCTAGGTCCTCTCGAATAATCACTGCAACTCCCCCACCCCTCCCCTGGGCCCTCGGCTGATGAAAAACCCGAAACCCAGCCGGGCACTTCTCCACTAGGAGAACACCCCCCCTCCTGTCCCAGCCAGGTCTCGGTAATGCCCGCCAGGTCCTCTCCCCCCTCCTCAATTAAATCATAAATGATGGGGGGTTTATTAACTATGGACCTGGCATTGCATAACATCAGCTGAAGGCCCGGGGCCGGATCATTCGAACAGCCCAGGGAACGGGACATAACCTGGGGGTCGGAGCACGCCACCGCCCATAAACAGCGGGGGTGAGCTCCCACAACATGTCAATTCCCTGTCAATGCCAAACCTGCCTCTCCCACCGATCATGCCAATAGCCATCCCCTCCTCCTCCCGGAAAGAAACCCCCATCCTCGATCCGACCACCCCCGATCCCAAGACCTCCCGGTCGCGTGTGACCCCTGGTCTGGCCCCTGTCTTGTCCCCCAACCCCCACCTGGTTACCCTCCCTAACCCCGGTAAAAATTTAGATACAAACTGGTACAAATGGGCACCATGCCCAGAACATTTCCTATGGCCATGCCATCTCTCGGGATCCCAGGATCCGTCTTTGGAAGGTAGGCCTTTGGAAGTCCGGAGGGCCACACCAGGGAAAGGGGGACATTCCCTAAGGCTCATAGGTCCGCAGATGAATATCTCAGTGGCCCAGCTGACCGCGGTTCCAATGTCCGGCGCTGGCGATGTAAAGGCCCAGCAGGTTGGGCCCGGTCCATATGATCATCGCGTCCCATCGGCCATGATCTCTGCCAACCCCGCCGCCAACACCGTCGTCGTCGAGGTTGGAACCAAGGACGGGCCCGAGGACGCCCAGCCACCATCTCCACCAAATCCTGCATTAATTAATTTGATAAAACTAATCCTCTTCCTTGACTCTTTTATAAATTAGGAAAGGCAAAGGGCAAATATTGTGATTGAATGTGTGTAATATATGAAATAGTCCCTTATTGTAGTGAGTTCTTGCATAATAAAACAATATAACAATACTTGCTGTTGACATTTGATGCAATAATTTTCTGAATGAATGATAAATTCCCAACAGTCACATAGATTCTATTAAGGAGGCTTAGTACAAATGTTTGTAAATACACATATTTATATGACAATACATACAGTACATATATAAACATATTTTTATAGCTGCAATCACAAGTTATGATATGTACTTTTGCATCTCAGGGTGACCTGGCAAGTAAAAAATGGCTGTGACGCACCAGGTCATACAAACTGAACTTAATTATGTTTCTTAGTGTTAGGTTCACTCCACTTTAAATAAACCCATTTCCTCTTCATTGCCCCTCCTTGTTTGTCTTTTTCATCTGAAACCCAGTAGATTTCACCAGAAAATAGCTGCACATTTTTCTTTCTCCTGTCACACTGCAGGTGTACATATACTGACAGCAAGGAATAGCAGAAACAGAACTATTCATTCACTCATGTCTCAGGAAAATCTGAATGACTTATTTAAATGATAGTATGCAGCCAACAGAATACCGTAACTCATGCTAATGCTGCCTAAAACTATTGTGGGTATAACTTTAGCCTCTCTCTATATAGTAGATATTTTCCCATTGATATAAGTGGACATAGACTAAAGAAAAGTGAAGAATAGATAAATAAAAGAGAAAGAGATAAAGAATTGTTTATCAATCTTCTCTATAGCTTTTTATCATCTTTTTTATCACCTCTTTAAGGCTACAATTCCTTTCTTGCCATATTTTATTCTTTCTAATCATAAAATCCAGAAAACACCAACTCTTTTTTTCTGTTTTCAACAAAAAGTCCATAAAGGGTTTCCTGTCACTAATAAATTCTTTCTTGTTGACTTGCTGTCTTTTCCCTAATCAAACAAGCCAATTTTGCCATTCTGCAAATTTTGTCATCTTCTCCAATCATTCCTCCTTTGTAGGTATTTCTGAATCTTTCCATGTTTGTGCATATAATAATCTTGCAACACTTATGATATAAAAATAATCTTCCATGATTGGACTTCCATAAGCCCAACCCAAAAAAAATCTGGTTTCAGTTTAATGTTAATCTTTAATTCTTTGTATCACTGTATGTATTTGAATCCAGAATTTCTCAATCCTTTCATGTTCAATATGACCTCCATGTTTTCCATATTTCTAACTTAAATTTGAAGTACCTTTATATAGTGGATACAGAAAGACTACACAACCATATTATTATAAGTATTTTAATTTTAAGATTTTCCCACTAAAAAATTCAGTTTATTTTCCAATTGTCATATTAAAAAATTCTGAAGTGATTTATTTTGGTCTGATTTTTTTTTACATCTCAAGAACTTGGCATTTTGACATGGGTGTGCAAACTTTTTATATCCATTATATATCCTACATAATATTATGCACATAATATTATTTATGTCCAATATATATCCTACATAATTTTTATGGAATAATACATTGATGGTATATCATGTTATAAATCTCTTTTAAGTTAGAATATAATGTAAATTTCAGACCTTTCCATCACATTTTTCCTATTGATTCATCTGTATAGTACAACCAAATTCTTGGCCCATTTTATTGTATATTCTTTAACTACTTCTTCCATTTCAAATTTCAATAAGAACGGATACATCTTAGCAATCACATATTCATTGTTTGTACAGAATGCAATCTTATATAATTGAATTCCAGTTGTCTAACTTAAGTCTTTCTCTCTCTCTTAATTGTATATATAAAGGAAAACTAAAAACTAAATCCCCCTGCAGTTAATTATTTTATTGTTTTGATTTTAAGTTCACCATGTTCCTGAATTAACTTATCTTGATACATTAACCATGTCTCTTCACCTGCTCTTTTTGTTCTGCAAATCACTTCCTGTGGTAAAACTAACAGAGATATCTTCTGCAGCATCCTTTGAAAGTATTTCATACTCTCATTGTGGTATTCCTAACACTATGATTTTTAAAATGTGCATTAATTTTAACTTTATCATAGCATAAGAAACTATGCCATTTGAACCTCAAATTGACTTTCCAATACAAATATCTTTTTATTTGTTTAAAACAACAACTCCTTCATTCAACTAAACAGCAGGCTGCAAAATAAAGTTTTAAATTGTTCTCTTTCCTTTGAGAGGAAAATCTTGGAGAAATTTAAATTTAACTCTTGGTTTTTTTTCACTTTCCATCTTTTATTCATTGCAGCAGTGGACAGTATGATTTATTGAAACAAAAATAAGATTCTAGGCAATACATTATATTTTTTCACAGAAATTCTCTTCAAAATGATAATTATAATTTTCTACATCATAACATATTCTTCTTAATTTCATTCCATTTCTTAACATAATTATTTTGAAAAAACACACAATTTATATTAGACATAATAATATTTAATTATTATACTTTTTTAAATCAAATTTCAAATCAGATTTTTTCCATCAGTTCTATTTGATTTTTGTTTTTCATATTTTGTTACTATCTTTTGACTAAAAACCAGCTAATACACAAACATCTTCTAATTCTCTAATTAATATCTCTATTCTCTCTAAAGAATTTTATAAAATTCTAATTAAATTGTTGCACAGGTCTTTAATTTATAAGTTTATTTTTCAATTACACTCCATCAATCCTCTAATCTGGTTTATATTGCTATTCAAAATTTCAACCCATTTTTAATTGTTTTTTAATTTCCTTACTGTTAAAATAAACTATTATTGTAAAACGTTGTCTAATTTTGTATTACATTTTGTGTAATACTTTTCCAGAAATCTTTTTAATTTTTCTTCTTTTATTTTTATTTATTAAAATTGTCTTTTCTTTTAAAATTTACTATCCTACTATATAAAATTCCCTTTCATAAAGGCTTTGTTGGCAATTCAAACCATCATATCCATGACTATTGAGATTATTCCCTCAAAATTAACTTTTTAAATATAATCTTTATGGATCCGTTCTTTTTGCAAATATTTTTTCATTCAACCTCCATCTAAAGGATTTAGGTTTCATTTTTAATATTAAAATGGTGGGATAACGATCTGAAAAAGTATTTGGCAGTATCCATTCTTCCTTCCTTCCTTCCTTCCTTCCTCCCTTCCTTCCTTCCTTCCTTCCTTCCTTGCTTCCTTCCTAGTTTGCATTACTTTTCATATATATATATATATATATATATATATATATATATAAGTATATACTTTGTATTACAACACCCTGTTAAGCCCCAATTAAGGGAGAAAGCATACTGCTTTCTTTTCTGTCTTTCAGCTCATCACCAGAGACCATACCGACAGAAAGCTATTTGTTTCGTTGCCTTTTGTTTACATGTGTGTAAGGTTTTTAAGCTGATAATTTTTAAACAATAAATAAGGGAGACTAGTATAGATCTATTTCGAGCTAGTTAGCTCTCTTCAGCTAGCCATACCCTTACTGGGATTCGAACCAGGGAAGTATTACATGTGAGGCAGTTGTAATTGCCTCTACACCACTGGCTCTCTCCTTATCAGCTCAGGCAGGGGAATAAGTATATAAGTATATACTTTGTATTACAACACTGCCTGAGCTGATAAGGAGAGAGCCAGTGGTGTAGAGGCAATTACAACTGCCTCACATGTAATACTTCCCTGGTTCGAATCCCAGTAAGGGTATGGCTAGCTGAAGAGAGCTAACTAGCTCGAAATAGATCTATACTAGTCTCCCTTATTTATTGTTTAAAAATTATCAGCTTAAAAACCTTACACACATGTAAACAAAAGGCAACGAAACAAATAGCTTTCTGTCGGTATGGTCTCTGGTGATGAGCTGAAAGACAGAAAAGAAAGCAGTATGCTTTCTCCCTTAATTGGGGCTTAACAGGGTGTTGTAATACAAAGTATATACTTATATACTTATTCCCCTGCCTGAGCTGATAAGGAGAGAGCCAGTGGTGTAGAGGCAATTACAACTGCCTCACATGTAATACTTCCCTGGTTCGAATCCCAGTAAGGGTATGGCTAGCTGAAGAGAGCTAACTAGCTCGAAATAGATCTATACTAGTCTCCCTTATTTATTGTTTAAAAATTATCAGCTTAAAAACCTTACACACATGTAAACAAAAGGCAACGAAACAAATAGCTTTCTGTCGGTATGGTCTCTGGTGATGAGCTGAAAGACAGAAAAGAAAGCAGTATGCTTTCTCCCTTAATTGGGGCTTAACAGGGTGTTGTAATACAAAGTATATACTTATATACTTATTCCCCTGCCTGAGCTGATAAGGAGAGAGCCAGTGGTGTAGAGGCAATTACAACTGCCTCACATGTAATACTTCCCTGGTTCGAATCCCAGTAAGGGTATGGCTAGCTGAAGAGAGCTAACTAGCTCGAAATAGATCTATACTAGTCTCCCTTATTTATTGTTTAAAAATTATCAGCTTAAAAACCTTACACACATGTAAACAAAAGGCAACGAAACAAATAGCTTTCTGTCGGTATGGTCTCTGGTGATGAGCTGAAAGACAGAAAAGAAAGCAGTATGCTTTCTCCCTTAATTGGGGCTTAACAGGGTGTTGTAATACAAAGTATATACTTATATACTTATTCCCCTGCCTGAGCTGATAAGGAGAGAGCCAGTGGTGTAGAGGCAATTACAACTGCCTCACATGTAATACTTCCCTGGTTCGAATCCCAGTAAGGGTATGGCTAGCTGAAGAGAGCTAACTAGCTCGAAATAGATCTATACTAGTCTCCCTTATTTATTGTTTAAAAATTATCAGCTTAAAAACCTTACACACATGTAAACAAAAGGCAACGAAACAAATAGCTTTCTGTCGGTATGGTCTCTGGTGATGAGCTGAAAGACAGAAAAGAAAGCAGTATGCTTTCTCCCTTAATTGGGGCTTAACAGGGTGTTGTAATACAAAGTATATACTTATATACTTATTCCCCTGCCTGAGCTGATAAGGAGAGAGCCAGTGGTGTAGAGGCAATTACAACTGCCTCACATGTAATACTTCCCTGGTTCGAATCCCAGTAAGGGTATGGCTAGCTGAAGAGAGCTAACTAGCTCGAAATAGATCTATACTAGTCTCCCTTATTTATTGTTTAAAAATTATCAGCTTAAAAACCTTACACACATGTAAACAAAAGGCAACGAAACAAATAGCTTTCTGTCGGTATGGTCTCTGGTGATGAGCTGAAAGACAGAAAAGAAAGCAGTATGCTTTCTCCCTTAATTGGGGCTTAACAGGGTGTTGTAATACAAAGTATATACTTATATACTTATTCCCCTGCCTGAGCTGATAAGGAGAGAGCCAGTGGTGTAGAGGCAATTACAACTGCCTCACATGTAATACTTCCCTGGTTCGAATCCCAGTAAGGGTATGGCTAGCTGAAGAGAGCTAACTAGCTCGAAATAGATCTATACTAGTCTCCCTTATTTATTGTTTAAAAATTATCAGCTTAAAAACCTTACACACATGTAAACAAAAGGCAACGAAACAAATAGCTTTCTGTCGGTATGGTCTCTGGTGATGAGCTGAAAGACAGAAAAGAAAGCAGTATGCTTTCTCCCTTAATTGGGGCTTAACAGGGTGTTGTAATACAAAGTATATACTTATATACTTATTCCCCTGCCTGAGCTGATAAGGAGAGAGCCAGTGGTGTAGAGGCAATTACAACTGCCTCACATGTAATACTTCCCTGGTTCGAATCCCAGTAAGGGTATGGCTAGCTGAAGAGAGCTAACTAGCTCGAAATAGATCTATACTAGTCTCCCTTATTTATTGTTTAAAAATTATCAGCTTAAAAACCTTACACACATGTAAACAAAAGGCAACGAAACAAATAGCTTTCTGTCGGTATGGTCTCTGGTGATGAGCTGAAAGACAGAAAAGAAAGCAGTATGCTTTCTCCCTTAATTGGGGCTTAACAGGGTGTTGTAATACAAAGTATATACTTATATACTTATTCCCCTGCCTGAGCTGATAAGGAGAGAGCCAGTGGTGTAGAGGCAATTACAACTGCCTCACATGTAATACTTCCCTGGTTCGAATCCCAGTAAGGGTATGGCTAGCTGAAGAGAGCTAACTAGCTCGAAATAGATCTATACTAGTCTCCCTTATTTATTGTTTAAAAATTATCAGCTTAAAAACCTTACACACATGTAAACAAAAGGCAACGAAACAAATAGCTTTCTGTCGGTATGGTCTCTGGTGATGAGCTGAAAGACAGAAAAGAAAGCAGTATGCTTTCTCCCTTAATTGGGGCTTAACAGGGTGTTGTAATACAAAGTATATACTTATATACTTATTCCCCTGCCTGAGCTGATAAGGAGAGAGCCAGTGGTGTAGAGGCAATTACAACTGCCTCACATGTAATACTTCCCTGGTTCGAATCCCAGTAAGGGTATGGCTAGCTGAAGAGAGCTAACTAGCTCGAAATAGATCTATACTAGTCTCCCTTATTTATTGTTTAAAAATTATCAGCTTAAAAACCTTACACACATATATATATATATATATATATATATATATATATATATATATATATATATATATATATATATATATATATATCTTTATTCTTTTTAATTTAGTATTGTTCCTTTTTGCAATTGTATTTTGTATCTTCATATGCTCTTGGAATTTATATTTTCAGCTTTCCCATATATACAGATTTATTTATTGGATTGAGAATTGTTTCAAACAATTTAAAGCAATGTAAAAAAAAATATCCGTTAGGGGTTTGCAGATCTTTTATGATAATGTTTCCTTGGATATATGATCTAAGTGCTCTCTTAAAATGATTGCATAAATTACGCCCCTCTTCTCTGTAGTAGTAGAACAGTGTGACTGCCATATTACTTAGCTTGCAACAATAATTCCAGCACATGCCCAGTACACAGCAAAATCCTTTCCCTCTAGAACAGCTTGTTCCCCAAGGATGGATTTGTTTCTATCCTAAGATAACAAAACTTTTCCTCTTTAAATGAACATTCAAACTCATTAATGGAAGCTACAAATTTACTCACAGTTTGTACCAGTGTTATTTATTGTTTTATAGATGGAGTTGATGATTAAATTAATTTTTTTTCTTATAACATTATAAGCCACCTAAGCCACCAAGAAGGAGATGAATAGATAAGCACATATAGTTTGGCAAATAAATATAATTAATTAATTGCTAAAATAGGATTCATTTATATGTGCAGATGGCTTCTAAAAGCAACATTATAACTTATGTTGAAGTAATTTCATGAAGTAGGCCCTTATAAATTTGAGTAAGGAATAAAACGTTAGTCTTTACAAGAAAATCTAGTTTTCTTGTAAAAACTGTCGTCATGCAGTTGCTAGAAGAGAAATAAAATGGACTTCTTGAGCAAATGGTTGGCCACTCTGAGATCAGACTACTAGACTAAACATACTGGGGATCCCATTCAGCAAGAGCTACTTACATTTTATGTAAAGATAAAAACAAAAGTTTCCTGAAGCATCAATTTAGCTCATAAGTTATTATCAATTTATCATAAATTTTCAAACCTACAAAATGAAATAATTAAAATCATATTATAATTATGCATTTTCTTGGTATAAAAAGCAGAATAAATTGATAACACTGATGCCATCCTTTAAACAAACACCAAATCACAACCATAAATCCCACTATCAAGGTACATTCTGTAAAAATGATTTTTTAAGGAATCCTATATTAGGAAAATCATGAAATGAATCATATTCAATAATGGTCATCAACCAAAATAACATTGATCTTATTTGTTAAAAATACAGATTCAGTGCAGACAGTTTTTAGCATCTCATGATCTTTTAACAGAACTTTTGTCTGGTGATCATAATCACCAATCACAGTCAATAGTCTGTGGTCTTATTAATTGAATGACTTATAGAAAACCTATGTACATCATTCAATGACCTCCAAGTACTCTTTAAAATGTATGCCGCTTTGACTCAACTCCAGTTCAAATAGAAACATGCGTAAATAATTAAATGGTGACTTATGTTTTGTGAGTCTGCAGTTGCAGTCCAATTCTCTGTGTAAGAAGATGAGACATTCCTGGACAGAGTCATTCAGTTTTAGATTGAGAGAGTGTATGAATCTAGTAATAAATCAGAAACAAAATAAAGATAAAATGGATCTATATAAGCAGAAATCCATAAGCACCTGAAGCATACCATTAACAATAGTGGAAACATAGTTTAGATGGCTCATTAAAATGTAAAATGAATCATCTTCTATAACTACTTTAGTGCTTAGGTCTTTTAAAAGTTTACATGTTGAAGATGAAGCTTTAGTTTATACATTAAGCTCTATAAGTATTTTGAAGAGGTTCTATTCGTGTTTGATAGTGCAAATGATGATAAAATAAGTTTGATTTGAAAGCATTTTGCTAATTCTACTTTGAAACAAGCTTGACAAAAAACCAAATTATCATTTCCAGATCTTTTGATTTCATAGATCTAATAGATCTTTTGTCACATTAAACCAAATAGATTTTCAGAATAATTTTAATGCATGCTAAATTGACCAATGAAGTGCGATGAAGATCTGAGATGTAGCTTCATCAAGACAAAGTTCAAACTAGAGGTGGAGTAGAGGCATTAGATACATTATATACAACATTCTACGTCTAATGTATAAATAATGTTTGGAATTTAGAAATGGCTCATAATATTAGGAAGGTCTTACTGCCTAATTATTTATCTTCTAGAACAAATCTACAATATTTTTCTGAATTATGTTCAGAAATGTCAGTGTAACACAAAACGTCAGCATAACACAAAAGAGTCCAGTATCAATAGATTTCCAAAACTTGAATAAAAATATCCTGAAAATTATTATTAACTTAAATCCTAAATAAAGGTGGGATGAAAGTGGAAAATTGGATGGGGACAATCCATATGATGATACAACCAATGCTACAGATACTGCTTATTCTCTGTCACGCTGCTCTAGAGTCCAGCATTGGGTATAACTCCGCCCTCTTATGACGTGAGCTGAGTCTGTCACTATAAAAGGTTCACCTCTGCTGAGAGCCCCAGCTTTTCGACTCAGCTCTTGGACATATGAGCTATTGTCTCTGGACTCTGAGTTAATTAGCATTCCTCAAAATAAAAGCATTGAGAAAAAGAAAAAAAAATCATCAAAATTGAGAGAAGCTCTCAGGGCTCTGGAAAAGCTTTGTTCACAAGGAGAGTGGGGATCCGCTCTCCTCCAGTTGCAGCTGCCTCAGCAGGCACTGGCACGCAGACAGTAAGTGTGATCGGCCAAAACACCACAGAACCTCCTTCAGACTTGCTAAAAGGCTAATTAACATCACAACAGTCTCCTACGCAACTTTTCTCTGGGCCGCACGGCTTGTAAAAACCTCCTGAGGCTGCACAAGTCTTCCGGAGGATTTATTAGGCCATAGCTGCCCTCGAAGTCTCTGCAGCGATTAGGCCCGATCCCAATCAACCTCCCTTCTGCTGCATCGATCGGAGGGGCAATCTTCCTTCTGTGAAGATATTAATCCGGCCATTATAAATTGCCAAACAAAGGCCATAGCACGAAGCCCCAGGGATTCAAAGATGCACCATGGATCATCAAGGTCCCTGTCCTCGTGGCTGGTGGCCATTTTGTGATCGGGTTCCTCCAGGTGCCATTTTTTAGTGGGCCCTGAGGCAGTGATCCTATCTCTCTCCTGGCCATTCAGCTCGGAAAACACCATCAGGAGGAGCTGACAGCACTTCTGGTGTTTCTTCCTTGAGCAATGGAAATAGATTGGGCCCAGCCAGGACTATCAGGCATGCAGAGCATTCAGACCTCTCAAGCCCCCAAAAGGGTTTTGAAAAGAAAACGACCACGAGGCCGTTCAGCCAACAGGGAGGCTGCAGCAAAGATCAAGACCAGGGCCCTAGCCCCCAAGAAGGCCTCCAAGTCTGAACTTAGGGCAGAAAAGAGAAGACATGAGGCTTTAGAGAAACAATTCACAAAAAATGCTCAACAATTACAAGAACAAGCTGAAGGCACAGAGAGGACGGATGGAAGTCTGGCTAGCCATCTACGGAATTTGTCACCTGAAAGGCAGGATGAGGTCCTTCCCCAGTACCTGAGTTTGTCAGGCCCTTCTTACAGGCCATCTACTTGGAACACAGTTACACCTAACTCTCAGCAGGCTTTGCCCCTAGGGGTTTACAAGTTTAGGGAGCAAGCTAATCTTATCCCTACTGTGACTGGGCCCCAGATGATAGTTCCTCCCCAGGAGAACAGGCCCCAAGACATCCAGGAAGTAGTTTCGGTGGCAGTCAGACAGGGCATTGCTGAAGGTCTCAAACACCTCCTCCACCCCCCGGGCAGAGGCTCGGGTATCCTTTCCTCCTTCTATCAGGGTAACACTCTCCCATGGAGGGAGATTCCCACTTCAGAATCCATGTATGCCCCTCATCATTTTTATAGCTGGGAGGGACAGGATGACAGGGGATCTTCTTACCAATCTGAACAGGGTAGTTCCTCAGAGGAGGAAGAGGGGGAAATTAAAAACCCTTCCTCTCTGACGAAGAGGAAACCAAATCAGAACAACCATCCACAACTGCTGTCTTTAAGCCCTCCTTGTTTTGGCCCTTACTTACAGAAGGCTCTGGTTACAGCCCAGTTAAGCCCAGAAGAGGTGGCCCCGGAATCACAGGCTGGCCCCTCGACCTAGGGAGACGCACTATTCTCCAAACCGGTGGTCCTAAATGAGGTTCTCCCATCTCCTTGTTGTTCTTGGATGTAGTAAAGGACCAGTGTGAGAACCCCCTGTCAGGGCCTCACCTTTCTTCCCAGGACAAGAGGTTCTTTAATGTAGGTCCCGCCTTGGCTAAGCATTAGCTCTCCCGGCAGTAGATTCCCCAGTGGTAACCATCTTCACTTCCTCAGGTGCCCCTATGGAACTGTAGGATGTTTTACGACCGAAGGACAAAAAGTCAGAACAAACTCTGAAGTGCACACACCAGGCTGCAGCTTGGGCCGTGAAAGCTTCCACCGCAGCCTTGCTTTTTACCAAGTTGTCTATTTGCTGGTTGCATCAACTTCAGGACAGGGATCCCATTGCCAATCTTAGGTCCCACCAGGACCTCAACAAAATAATAGTGGCAGCCGAGTTCACCACCGATGCCACTTTAAGCAAATTCGCCACAAAGGCAATGGCCTCTTCCATATCTGCCAGGCACCTGCTATGGATGCGCAACTGGCAGACTGACTCCAAGCATAAGTGGAAGTTGGCAGCGGCTCCTTGCTCAGGAGAAAACCTCTTTGGAGCAGACTTAGAGCCATATGTGGTGGAAACATGAGACAAGAGAAAGGTGCTGTCTACTTCCAACAAGGGGTCAGATTTTCGACGCACCACGTCGAAAACCTTCAGGCCAGTCAACACCCCTCACTTCAATTGCAACCAGACAATGTATCCCCCTCATCGGGAACATCAGCAGGACCGCCAACCCAAACAACAACAATTCTCGGGTAAGCAGCCCTTTCGAGGGGGAGGAGGTTGTTCATTCAGGCGCTCTAAGTAACTGCATCCCCTCCCCTCCTATCAGAGGTCGTTTGACCTTTTTAAAATCCAGATGGGAGGAATCAACTAACGACGCCTGGGTCATCAGTACAATATCATTGGGCTTTGACTTGAATTTCTCTCCCTCCTTCTATCATTTTTTGTCAGCTATCCTACTTCTCATACACGTCTAAATGGGCCCTGATGGACTCAGCTATCCATCATCTGATGGGCATCAGAGTCATAGAAAGAGTTCCCTGGGATCAGCGGGGGTCGGGCTTCTACTCCTGCCTCTTTGTTATCCCGAAGGCCTCGGGGGGGTGGGGGGTGGAGAGCAATCCTCGATCTCAAGCTCCTGAACAAATTCATCCCATACAGGCATTTTAAGATGCAGACCCTACATTCTATTCTTCAGAGCATCTGAGAGGGCGATCTCCTCTCTTCCATAGACCTCATGGAGGCTTACCTCCATATCCCAATTTGGCGTCCCCATCGCCAGTTCCTCCATTTTTCTTATTGCAGTGAGCACTACCAATACTGGGCCCTACCATTTAGCCTTTCATTGGCACCCAGGGTTTTTACTAAGGTCCTGGCAGCATTGGCAGCCCCCCTCCGAGCCTTACCTGTGAGGGTCCAATGCTACCTGGATGACATTCTGATTCAATCTACCTCTGTCCAGGCAGCCGAACGAAATCTTCAAATCACGATGCAGGTGTTGCAGGAACATGGTTTCTCCATCAACCTGATCAAGAGCCATCTTTCTCCAATGATCCGACTGTTGCACCTTGGGATCATCATAGACACAGTCAGCTGCGAAGTCTTCCTTTCACAGGACAGTATCAAAGAGTTGATCAACAGAATTCGACTAAGTCACTCCGTTCCACACTCCTTCCTGTCCCAGTTGCTTGGGAAGATGATCTCCTGCATCGAAGTTGTGCCATGGCCATGCCTACATACATGCATCTTGCAGTGGTTCCTCCTCCCCTTCCAAAGAGAGGGGATCAGTCATTCTGCCCACTGGGTGCTGCTTTCTCCACAGGTGCTTCAGTCCTTTCGATGGTGGTAGTCCCAGGCAATCACAAAGGGTCATCCCTTTATGGTGAGAGACAGAATTGTAGCGACCACGGACACCAGCCTTCTCGGCTGGGGAGCACATACCCAGGGCCAGATGGCCCAAGCACACTGGCCATCTTCAGACAGGTTCCTTCCCATCAATCTCCTGGAGCTCAGGGCTATTTTTCTCACCCTGAGAAGTTTCCAGAACCTAGTGTCAGGGTCCCATGTGCTAGTCATGACAGACAATATAGCAGCCAAGGCTCATGTCAACAGGCAAGGAGGGACCAGATCCAGGGATTTGATGCGGGAGGCAGAACGTCTGGGGAGATGGGCAGAGAGGAACCTCCTGTCTCTCAGGGCAGACCATATTTCGGAGGTCGACAACTCCCAGGCAGACTGGTTGAGTTGATCTCAAGTCAATCACTCGGAATGGAGACTCCATCCTCCCCTGTTCATAGAATTGTCCCACATTTTTGGTACTCCAGAGGTGGATCTCTTCGCCAGTCCCCAGAATGCACAGATAACAGGTTTTTTTCCAGGTTCCCCTCCTTCCAATCATCCTGGCAGTCATCCCTGAAGATGTTGGAGGAAAAGGCAGAGCTGATTCTGCTGGCCCCATATTGACCCAGGAGACCCTGGTTTGTGGACCTGGTGAACATGTCAGTTCAGAGGCCTTGGAAAATCCTGGCCTCTTGGATCTCTCTGAGTCAGGGCGCCCTTCTGCATCTGGAACGCCAATGGTTCCAGTTGGTTTCAGCTTGGTGGTTGAGTGGAAGTTGTTGAAAGAGGCCAACCTTTCAGATAGTGTAATTAACACAATACAGGCTTCAAGTAAAAAGACTACAACCCAACTTTACGATGCCACCTGGAGGAAATTCAGTGATGGTGCTTGGAAAGACCCCAGAACCCCTCTTCAGCATCTGTTCCAGAGATCTTTCAGTTTCTCCAGGATGGGCTGGACAAGGGCCTCGCGCCTAACACCCTCCGCAGACAGGTGGCGGCCTTAGCTTCAGTAATTTCATGGGATAGGTACACATCCCTCTCCCACCACCCTTCAATCCGCAGATTTCTGAGGGGACCTTCAAATCTGCGACCACCCATTGTGCGTAGGTATCCCACTTGGGACTTGCCTAAGGTTCTCCAAGCTCTCTCGGGCCCTCCTTTTGAGCCTTTATGAATGGTAGGCCTCCGTATTTTAACTTTGAAGGTATCCTTTTTGGTGGCTATTGCGTCAGCCAGGAGGGTGTTGGAATGAGCTGCCCTTTCGGTAAGGCCAGATTTGTGTATGTTTCATGACAACCGGGTGGTTTTGCGCCTGGACCCTTCATTTGTACCAAAAATTAACTTTTGGTTTCACAGAGCTCAAGACATTGTTCTCCCTGACTTTTCTCCCAAACCCCAACTTGTATTGGAACATCAGTGGCACACATTGGACGTGAAAAGGGCACTCAGGATTTATATTAAACGAACTGCACCTTTTCGCAAAACTAAGTCAATGTTTGTGTCTTTTCAATCTGTTTCCTTGGGGTCTAAGGCCTCATCTCCCATGTTGAGTAGGTGGATCAGAACATGCATTTCTACTGCATATGAAACTCTTGGCTTGCCAGCTCCCAAGAAACTGACTGCACACTATCTGGAGCGTAGTGACTTCGGCAGCTTGGGCCATGTAGGCTCCGACTGAAAAAATTTATAGAGCTGCTACATGGACCTCGCTTTCCCCGGTCATCCGACATTACCGGCTGGACTCCTTTACATCTTCACAGGCTGCATTTGGACGAAGGTGATTCCTGGGTGGGATTAAGAGGACCAGCTGAATCCCTCCCTTGGGCATGCAGGCTTTGGTATGTCCCAATGCTGGACTCTAGAGCAGCATGATGGAGAAAGGGCATTGGTAGACTTACCAGTGAACGCCCTTTCTAGATACGCTGTGATAGAGTCCAACCCCACCCTATGGCTGTCTGGTCTACTATTCTCGGGTAGGTGGGCAGTTGTATGCTCATATTATTTGTTTATATTCCAGAGACAATCCTAGTTTGTCAAGATACTTTGCCAGAAAAGATGGGTCTCTCAGCAGAGGTGAACCTTTTATAGTGGCAGACTCAGCTCATGACATAAGAGGGTGGAGTTATACCCAATGCTAGACTCTATCGCAGCGTGTCTAGAAAGGGTGTTCACTGTAAGTCTACCAACACCCCTTCTTATTTTGGGGGGGGGAGGAGGCTGTTTCTCTTGCCATTATATTGTTGGAGATAACATAGAACGGATACAAAGAAGGAATTAAGCCACTCTGTTTTCACTCTGTTGCCCATCCCTTTCTTTCTGTCGTCTCTCATTAATGGACCAATTGACTTTTTAATCTTGTTGCAGGTTACTACAATATTCACAGCCTTTTGCCTTTGTTTTCAGGCAAATATAGAATATACATTCATTGATTCTCTTCCTGGTGGTATTGCACTTGCTAAGTAGGATATATCTAAATGTTTTGCTATATCTTATTTTTCTGCAAATAAAACTTTTACAGCCCAGCTTCTTTAATAAATACTCATATTAGAGTTGCACTTTCACAGGCATACACATAATGCTTCAACCTCCAACATACTTCATATTTACAGTGGCTGGCAAGATGAATTTTGTTCCCCAACTTTTAAAAGAAAGATAAAACAAAGCACAATTATTTCTAAAATTCTGAAAGAGGAAAGATAGCATTTCTTTATGATGATCCAATAGTTCTATAATTGTATAAGCCCACAATAAAGTGCCTTCTACTTATTTACTTACTTACTTACTTACTTACTTACTTATGAAAATGAAATGAAAATTCTTATTATGGACCCCAACTATTGTGTGAAAGTATTCAATAACCTAAGAAAATACTAATTATCTTTATCATTTTATTTACTATAAATATATCTAAAAAATCACTAGTGGATTTGCTTGTTCAATCATATTCAATTATTCCTCCATTCAAGAATAAAATATTGTTTTGATTAACCAGTTTTTGAGGTCAAACATGTAGGCAACAAAAAAACCCTTTAATGATTAAATGATTTTCAATCATTCAGGTCACAGTTGTCCCAAAGGTGTTTTTTCCAAAAGGCAACTGGAAAATCCTTCCATTCCCTTCCAGTCAGTTCTAAATCCAGTTGCTTTTTGGAAAAAAAGCATGTTTGAAATTTATTTATTTGTACAATCTCATAAGCTTGTCCAAAGATTAGAAAATATTAATATTTACTTTTCATATAATTAATAATAGGTATATAATTTAAATATGAATCCATGGTGCTTAAAGAACTGATTGCAAACATTTTATTACCTGATTCATATGTTAAAGCACAAATGCAAAAATGACTGTTTTCTTTCAATCTTGCATCTTCAGTGCCATTGGGCTTATCATTTGACCAGTTATATCTGACCTGAATAAAAACTGGATAATCATTAGGTAGCAGTAAAGTATTTTATTTATCTTTGCTGTCATCCAGATTTTTTTACAGCCTTAAAGGACAAATTTCTGACCTGGTATAAGATATGTAAAATAAGGCTGTTAAAAGTTTCTAGCCATGATGGCTTAATAAACTAGACTAGATAAAAAAAGACTTAAAATTGGTTCTTAAAAATATGGGTCTAACACTTTAAATTAAAGTTAAAGATCTTTGGTATGTAACAGAATATTATATATTTCTTGGTGATCTATCATCAAAATGTAATTAAGCTTGACTTAATGTAGCTTTTCTGAGATGTAAAAATGAGATGAGAAGCTGTAAAAAAGAGAAAAGCAGTCACCAGCTTCCAGAATATATTCACTTTCAAGATTTGGATAGCCCAAATTCTCAAGAATGTAAACATTCTTAGGGGAAAAAAAAGATTGTGAATGACTATAGTCCTATGCTTTTTTGTTTTGTTTTATAAATACATGCACATCTTTCCCTCTCCAAGAAAGCAGAGTAACAGAGGTGTTACTCTTTGAGTAGTTTGGAGGAGCACTAAATACCACCTCTGGTTGGCCCCGACCCCATCTATTCTCTGCCTCCCGAGTCCCAGCTGGTTGGCTGAGTTTTCTTTTGTTGCCCTGCACAGGAGAACAGAGCTGGAAAGCAGGTTAGTGGGGTGGAGAGGGAATGGGATTTTACAGTATCTTTCCCTTGGAGTGGGGTGAAAATGAAGTTTTTGCAGTATATTCTTCCCCTGGAGTGGGGTGGAAATGGAGATTTTACAGAATCCTTCCCCTGCCACGCCCACCAAGCCATGCCACATCCACCAAGCCACACCACACTCACCAAGTCATGCCCACAGAATGGTAGTAAAAAATTTGAAAACCACCACTGCACCTTAACCTTAAGGTTCAAATAAAATGACATAGTGGAATAATTTTACAAGTTACCATAACCTTATTTGGCAATAGATAGATTCAATCCAAAATCAGACTTTTAAATACAAAACAACTGAAGTCTCTATGAAAATGGACTAGTCTCTCTTTCCCCAAATATTTTAAAAATGTATAAATGGACAACATAAGAAGCATTCACCTAAATCACTTGGCAATGAATCCAAACTTGTAAATGTAAATTAAATTAATGTTTGTTTGATTATGAAACTGAGTATGTAAAACTAACCAGTATTTCTAAAAGCCTTTCTGATCACTTTATTACTTACTTTTCTTTTCTTAAGCACATAATGCTAAGCAATGTCTTTTGGCTCTAGAGGGTATAGTATACCAGATGGTAATGCTGCTCTGAAATATACCAATTCATTGGCTCTACAGCTCAGGCAAAGAAGAATTAATCTGTTAATTATGTCATGCTATATCTGAAATTCACCTGCAATACAGTTTGAGAACTGTTTAAATAATTCTGCAGGCTGTAAATACCATGTGTCTGTGGGATGTTCTCCTGGGATTAATCCCAAAGACTAGCCAAACCTATCTCCTCTTATATTGTGACCTACGTAGGAAGTCACACAAGACTTGAAGCAATTTAATTAGCTAAATATTGCCTTTGGGTTAATAATATAAATATCCTTTTCTCCCTTCCTAATCCATATAAATATAACTCTTCAAAACTGCTGTTCCATATGGCAATTAGAAATATTTGCTACATTTCTTCTAAACTATTCTGTTTATGAACACACTACGAGGGAGCCCTTATACCAGTATTTGGGAAGGATCCAGAATAAGTTGGCTGAGTTTAAATCCCATTGAAATCAATTTGAAAAGTAAGTATGACTTAAATGATGCCCCATTGGGACCCTAATGCAAATACTTTATCTGGATCTCATTCATTATCATTACTTTATTATCACTATTATTAGCAGCAGCAGCATTTCTAAACTTTATGCATCAAACCTTACAATGTCATGTTTCCTGAAGGAAAATATTCTTCAAATGTTTGCCAGCAGTTTTCACAGTTGATGACAATATAATATGACTTCTTGTGTTTATACTGAATATAATTTATACAATCATAGGAATTTCTCAGTGATGATCCTTCATCCAAACATATAAGCCTAAATTAAAGCATTACTATGTAAGCTATAACAATACATTTCTTTCTTTCCCAGTACCTACCAGTAATACAACAAGAAGATTGGAAATACTTGCATCTGTTGTAAGATATCCCATGTAGGGTATATTTGTCCAAACCAGAACAAACTCTGGTTGGTATAACCTAGAGTTCCACAAATCTTTTCCTCCTGAGTTTTTCTGGGACTACGTTTCTGGAAAAAGAACATTAGCAATGTTGTTTTGAAACTCAAATGCTCTTTTTTCTTAATACATCTGTGTGTGAGATTGGGGAAGATTAGTATAGATTACAGAGAGAAAGAATAATTTTTCCCAAGATTATTCAGATAAAGTGGTTAATACAGACAAATGTGGTTCTAAAAGAATAGAAAAGAAAACAAGATCATTTAGATGGGTTTGAAACCCAAAATCATAATGTAGGGCACAATTTTCAGAAAAAAATAGCATGTAAACAGTAAGCAAATTAGCTTCAGAAGGATTTTTTTGCCTAGATCCTAAAGACCTTTAATTATTTTCAGAAACATTGCTGTGTGGGAAAATTTTAAGAGAAAAGTTTGAGGAAAATTTTAAGAGATGCATATAATGCATAAAAGTTTTAATCAGAAACCCTTTTAACTTCAACTCTCATAATATACCCTACCTATTTAGTTTTTATTATTTTTATTAGCTTCCTTATGTATATCTTGGGAAGGAAATAAACCCATTCTTTTTCTTCTTCCTCCTCCTCCTCCTCTTCTGTCATCCATCTCCCATGAAGGTAGGCAACATGCTTAGGTAGTAAATAGGAGTCAAGCTTAACTCAAAGATGTCTGTATTTTTTGTACATATTACTCTGGAAGTCAAATTCTTCTTGCTTACTTGTTTTGGTTATCTATTCCTTTTCTTTAAAACAAAGAGAAATACATTGTGTGATAAATTCTGCAAATGTCTGAAACAATAAAACTACTTGTAATAAACAAGCATAGGTTAAAATAACTTGCAAAAAGAAAAAGAGGAATAAATCGAGTGTGTGAGATGAATAGTGTCTGTTATCTATGTTGATTCCACTTACAAAGTTCACAGCAGCTGTGACTAATTCCCCACCAAAGTTAAATGCTGTAGGCAGCAGCATTCCTTCAATAACCCAAGGAGCTGTAAGCCTCTATGGAAGGACTCTGTTGCATTGACAGGATATAAATATAAAATGCTAAATGTCCATACAATGATTATCTGTAACAAGGTGCCTTTCTAGCTCATTTTTTTTCCTCCAGCTTTCTGAAAAATAGAATAGAAAGGATGCTTTAGCCAATTATCCCATCAGTCTCTATTGGTAGTTGCCTATGGATCTCAGTCCAAGTATTGATCCTGGACTGTTTAATGCTGCCTCAGTCACCAGCCTTCCCTGGGAATAAAGACTTCTGGGCTCCATGTCCCAGACATCAGCTCAAAGGCCCAGCTCAAGCTGCATTTCTGCTTCCATGTGTTTCACCATTTAAAGGCTTATGAATGAGATGGGAACTGGAACATGCTTTGAAACCCAACTATATTTTTAGTTCCTTTGTAGGTGATTGCAGCTTTTTGGCAAATAAATTCATAGCTTTGAAATTTGTGACATATCTATTTCTGTACCATGTTGGATTACTATGACTTTCTTATTCTGACTTAGCCTTTTAAAGGGAATGATGCTGGGATTCTTACTAGATATGCTGATTGGATGCATATTGAATTTGTATCTAATACTGTTATCTGCCAAATGCAGATAATAGCCATTTGGCTGTCTTGCTAGTGTCTGTCATACTTCAGAACTGCAGATGCTGCTTGATTCCACTCCAAACAGAATTTGGTGATGAATGTGTTGGTCCTCTGTGTGTTCAGTGTAAAATATGCTGCACTGGTGATGTGCAGTTTCTAATGGAAATACATTTTTTTCCTTAAGTAAGTTTCTTACTTTCGTATATTCATGACATAATAAGACCAGTTTGAAAATAAGATGTAACATAACATAATTTCTTTCTGAAGAATTTTTTTAAATAGAAAGGAAATTGGTTTAATTTATCTCACCACTATTCAGGTTGTATCAATGTAATGATGAGTTATTTAACTCAAACCAGATCCATGCTGCTGTTTTTCAGTGCTCTCTCCTCACATTCTGTCTTAAATCATTCTTTTCACCATATCATCAATGTGCTGCATTCCCAACTTGTGTTTGCACCATATACAATTTAAATGTATACCATTTTAAGGCCCGTAATCAGTGATTCTCCTAGCTGAAATTTGAGCCCTCCAAATGTTAGCCCCCAAATGTAAATGTCTTGTTCAATTCAGGACCCAATGTTCTGATTATATTTTTCCCCTTTCCCTTCATACTGTTGACTGAACATGTGTTCCTTGAAAGGCTGACTGTTCAATCTTTTGACCACTAAGCATCAGCAAAAAGTAGTATATCTTTTGACTCCGTTTAGATCAATGTTTTTCAAACTTGGTGATTTTAAGATTTATGGATTTCAATTTTTGTTTAGAGTTCAATTTCAACTTTACATGATGTCATCTTAAATTTGCAGAGTTGAAAAACCCTTATCTAGAAGTAACTGGAATTGAACAGCTGTTAGAAAATGAAAAGTTGGAACTGAGAATGAGAATGTGTGGGAGTTGTTAACAACCCTAAGATCATTATGTCAAGAAAGGAAAAGAAGAGTTAGAGCTTCTGACAACATCAATCACCAGGAAGGAATGTCACAGAAATGCAAATGATGAGTCCTTTCATTTACATTTCTAGTTACATGCCTTAAGCCAGGAATGGGCGAATCAATTTCAGGTTTTGGACCAGTAAGCCAACACCTTTTAAAAAGGAGCCTGGAGGATAATTCCTATAAATGCTGAGATCTGGTTTACTTCATAATCAAAACAGGACTAAAACACAGGAGAAAAAAGGTCAACGACTAGATGGAAGGGTTATATCTAAAATAATCTGCAAGAATATACTAAAGCCATAAAATTCTGACCAAACACATGTCATTTCAAGCTTCTCTATGCACATTGTCAGCTTTTCAGATAGTTCGGACAGGAAATACAATCAAATAAACTAATTCTACTTTACTATAAAGCTACATTATAGCAGAATAGCAGAAAATTAGTCTGAAAGTATAATTCTTATGCCATCTTTTTTTCAGTATGAGAAACTAAGTAGGATCCTTCCAGGGATCCTTGTTCTTCCCAATATGTTCTCTTTTATCCTATCATTCCCTAGGGAACATCATTTCTTCCAATTTTCGAAGGTCATTCCCACATACCTTCATGCACACAGTAAATTGAGGAGGAATAAGAAGGCAATCACCGCTTCAAGAGGAAAGAAAACACAAATCATGCATTTCATTTGGGTATGGACAATGAGATACAGATAGTCTCCAGATATTCCTTCTGGAAATTGTTTGTGGGCTGTCTTTACAATGGGGCAAAGAAATGGAGTAGATTTGCTTGAAAAATGATTCCCCCCCCCCAAAGTTACCCAATGTGATATGCAGATGATGTAGTAGTATTATCATGGACCCAAGAAAAGCAATGCAAGTTTTAGCGCACTTCTTCAGTTTCTTCTTTCTGCTCTGTATTCATGTAGCAGAAATATATACAACATATATATGACTGTGATAATAAAAGTTATCTTAATCTAAATTTGTAAAACCATGCAATGATAATAAAGGTTATCTTAATCTTGCTATTTGCTTTGTAAAAAAAAAGGAATGGCTTGGGAAATTGAGGGGCAAAGCATCAAGCAGCTGGCATATTGGCAAATTCCAAATTCAGAGATTTTGTGCTTGACAATCTACAGGAAATTTGTATGCCCATATTGCTTAGGTCTTACTAGATAAACAAAATGAGGTCTTTGATAATAATTTTCTTTGGCTGCTTTAGGGTCTAACATTTCTACAATTAAGTGAGGCCAAGCCATTGATACCATTTCAATCATGGGGTCCTCCTAAACCCATGCATTCAGTTTTACTAAATTGTACATAATACAAATTAAATTTCTAAGAAAGTTGTTTATTTAGTGAATTCTTAATTCAACATTGCATAGAAGCAAGATCAGTGTATGTATAAAATAGTTCAATTACTGAAAATAGCTAAATTTCCTCCTGCATGGTTTGGTCTTTCTAACTCTAATCAACCAATATCAATCAATTCCTTCCTCCTTCCCTCCCTCCCTCCCTCCCTCCCTCCCTCCCTCCCTCCCTCCCTTCCTTCCTTCCTTCCTTCCTTTTCTTTTGCAAGCTGGTGGCAGATAGTCAAATTCCAAATATTTAATTTTTGTTTTTGTGATACAGGTAGTCCTCTATTTACAACAGTTCATTTAGTGACCATTTGAATTACAATGGCACTGGAAAAGTGATTTATGACTGTGTCGACCCTGAAGCTGGCATAGGTCTAGACATATTTTATTGTAGCCATTTCTTATTCTTTTTCTGTGCTTTTTCTAGGAATTCTATTTAGGGGTTTAACACTGTTTCAGACTCGCCATAGTCTGGAAGCAGGAAGAGGGGTTGTAGAGATAAGTGGGGATGTTGTAGTCTAAATAACATTCTTTCTTGTGGAATTAGGGGTGTGGCTGCAGGTGGTTGGAGGTGGAGTTTGGAGGCACTGGATTGGATAGACTGAGAGCTGATTGGGGAATGTGACTTTGGGGGGTAGTTTCAAAAGTTTACTTTTTACTAGATGTAAATTCAGGGTGCAATCAGAACTGGATTTATACCAAGACTTTGCCAATTTGATATATTGCAGCATCTATTGCAGCATCCTATGGACACATATGATCAAAATTCAGACACTTGGTAACTGATTCATATTTATGACAGTTGCAATGTCCTATAGTCATGTAATCACCTTTTGTGACCTTTTGACAAGCAAAGTGAATGGCAAAACCTGATTTACTTTACAACTGTGTTGTAGACTTAACTACTGCAGTGATTCACTAAACAACCTCAGAATAGAATAGAGCTGGAAGGGATCTTGGAAGTTTTCTAGACCATCTCCCTGCTAAAGGAGGAAACCTATACCATTTCAGATAAGTGACTGTCCAGTCTCTTCTAAAAAAACCTCCAGTGATGGAACGCCCATGATTTCTGGAGGCAAGCTGTTCCACTGGTTAACTGTCCTCATGTTAGGAAGTTTCTACTTACCAGACATTGTTTTTTCTCCTGCTCTCTGCCACTTTGGAGAATAATTTGAGCCCCTATTCTTTGTGGTAGTCCTTCAAATACTGGAATACTGCTATCATGTTATCCCTAATTTTTCTTTTCATTAGACTAGCCAAACCCAAATCCTGCAGCCGTTCTTCATATGTTTTAGTCTCCAGGTCTTTGATTATCTTAGTTGGTCTTCTCTGAACCTTTTCCAAAGTTTCAATATCTTTTTTATAGTATGGTGACCAAAATTGATTGCAGTATTCCAGTTGTGGCCTTACTGGGGTTTTACAAAGTGGTACTAATACTTCACACAATCCTGTTTCTGTACCTCTTTTTATACAACCGAGGATTGTATTAGCTTTTTGGTGGCGGTTGCATACTACTGGCTCATATTGAAGTAATCATCCATTAGGACTCCAAGATTCCTCTCACAGTTATTGTTTTTGAGCCAGGTCTTGCCTAACTTCTACTTACACCTTTCATTTTTCTTACTGAAATCTAAAACTTTGCTTTTCTCCTCCATGCTGCACCGAGAGCCCAGGATTGGGTAGACTGCTTCCTATGACGTCATTAAGCTGGGTCTGTACTAGGTATATAAAAGCCAGCTCCCAGGAGAAACCCCAGCTTTGACTCAGCTTCTTAATAGTCACAAGCTGAAAGCATGTTAGTATTAGCCTCAGTGAATTGAAAGAGAAACTACTTTTGTTTTTTTCAGCTGCCGGGGACCTGGGCAGCTACAACTTCAGGAGAGCGGGACTCCGTTCCCCTGCAATGCTGGGATACTGTTCCCAACGTTGCTAGGTGAGCAGGGAAGCGTGGGAGGACCTTCCCCAGTGCCTCAGTTTGCTAGATCCTAAAACTGATTGGCAAACTGATAGCAGCAGCCAGCCAGCTGATCATGTGGGTGGCTATTTCCCCCTTTCTCGGCTGACAAGATTGCTCGGGGCTCTTAATAGCTAAAGAGCAAAAAAATCACCTTTCTGGAGCCTGGGCAGCAGCAGCCATCAAGAAAGCATCGTGCACGAGGTGAGCGGCCATTTTAAATGATCCAGTGGCCATTTTGGGGCCCATTCCACCCTCTGCCATCCCAGCATAAAAGTTTAACAAACTCAAGCCTTGATCATTAAGATGAATCAGGACAGAGTTCTTGCTCAGCTTTCCCCTCCAGTTGAACAAGCCCTTCAGCCTAACAAAAGAAAAAGGCACAGATTAAGTACCTGCTCAGAGGGAGGTGGCTGCTAAAATCAGAGCCAAGGCTCTAGCCCCTAAGAAGACAACTCAGGCTGAGTTGAGAGCAGAAAAACGCAGACATGCTGCTCTAGAGAGACAATTTGACAAAAATATTCAACAAGAGAGAGGACAACTGCAACAGGCTTCCCAGTCAGGTGAACATCATGGTTCCCAGAGAAGCCCTCCCAGGGGAGGGGACTCTGTTCATGGAGCCTTTGGACTCCCTGGCCTGGTCCCCTCAGCCATTGGAGGATTCATTTCAACAAATTCTGCAGCCTCTGGAAAGGGTTCAGACCTTTCTCCCTTCTCAGCCAATTGATCCATTGCCTCACCATCGAGATCCTCACAGACCACAGGACCTTAGAGTCCACTCTTCACGGGCAGAATGGGATGATTATGAAGGGGAAGGGGTGCCTCCCCTTCTGATCACAATGGCTCCCCTCGTTCAGAGCGTGAGGAAGGTGAAATTTGTGATCGCAATCTTTCAGAGGAAGAAGATTCTTACCCTCCTCAGCATTGGTCTTCAAACCAGCCCTCTTCAAACCCTTGCTTAGCAAGGCCCTGGCAACTGCTAAGCTGTCCCCAGAGGATGCAGCCCCAGATCCCCAAGGGGAACCTTCCAGGCAAGGAGACTCCCTCTTCTCCAAGCCAATGGTTTACACGGAAGTTTTGCCTTCTCCCAGCTTGTTCCTTGACTTGGTCAAGAAGCAGTGCGCTTCCCTTTCTGCAGGTCCACGCCCATCATCCCTGGACAAGCGCTTCTGCAATGTCAGCTCACCTCTAGCCAATGCCCTTGCAGTGCCTTCAGTAGACATCCCAGTGGTAGTTCGTCTTCTGACACTCCCACGGAGCCTGAAGATGTACTTAAAGCAGAAGATAAGCATTCTGAACAGACCTTCAAACGCAACCACCAAGCAGCGGCTTGGGCTGTCAGGGCTTCTACCGCTGCATCCTTTTTTACAAGGGCATCTCTACGATGGCTGCATCAACTGCCAGACCGGTGGCCTGCCTCTGATCCTAGGTCCCACTAAGACCTTAACAAGATCATAGCAGTGGCAGAATTCACCGCGGATGCCACCCTCAATTCTGCCAAGTTTGCATCAAGAACCATGGCTTCTTTGGTGGTGGCAAGGAGGCTTCAATTGGCAAGCAGAGTCCCGTTGCAAATGAAAGCTAGCTTCTGCCCCCTGCGCAGGAGACAAGCTCTTCGGTGACGCCCTGGAGCCTTATCTCGTGGAGACCAGAGATAAGCAGAAAATTCTTTCCTCGTCAGGGAAGAAAGCGGACTATCGCCCAGCTCCTTATCGCCCAGCTCCTTATCGTCCTCCTGCTTTTTGGGCTGAGAACATCTCCCGCTTTGCTCGGCCTCAGAGGGCGTATTCCCAACGACAAGACTAATGCCCAGATGCCCCTGGCAGACAACAATCTTCTGCGGGTAAATGGCCCTTTCGAGGGGGAGGGGGTCGTTCCTTCCGTCGCTCTAAGTAACTCCTCATTCTCCCCACCCATCGGAGGTCGGCTAGCTTTCTTTGCCTCCAAATGGGAGGAGTCAACGACGGATACCTGGGTGCTCAACACAGTTCGGTCAGGGATAAAATTGGAGTTCTTATCATCACCCCCAGAAAAATTTCTAATTTGTCCCATCTCACGGGATGGGTCAAAAAGAGCCCTTATGAATTTGGCCATCCAACACCTACTTGACCTAAGGGCTATCCAACCAGTCCCTGCGCTCCACCAGGGTTGGGGGATTTTATTCTAGGCTTTTCGTTGTTCCCAAAACATCAGGGGAGTGGCGTGCCATCCTGGATCTCAAATTTCTCAATACATTTGTCAAATACAAGCGTTTCAAAATGCAGACTCTGCATTTTAGAGAGCGTTCGGGAGGGCAACCTCCTCTCTTCCATTGATCTCACGGAGGCTTACCTTCACATTCCCATCTGGCCCCATCATCGCCAGTTTCTCCGTTTCTGTTACCAGAAGGTCCACTATCAGTACCGGGCACTTCCATTTGGCTTCTCATCGTCTCCAAGGGTCTTCACAAAGGTTCTTGCAGCATTGGTAGCTTTGCTTCGTTCTGTTCCAGTGAGGATCCAATGCTACTTGGATGACATACTGATCCTGTCCTCCAGCCTCCACTCTGCCCATTGGGACTTACAAATTATCCTAGCCTGCCTCCAAAGTCACGGCTTTTCAATCAACATCAAGAAGAGCCATCTTTCTCCCACGACCAGGTTGCTCCACTTGGGAGCAGTCATCGATACAACTTTGGGTCAGATCATGGGAAAAACCTTGCAGAGATCATCAGTCACATCCAGCAACAACAGACTGTTCCCCTATCTCTGCTGTCCAAGCTCCTGGGGAAGATGGTCTCCTGCATTGGCATCGTCCCATGGGCGAGGCTTCACTCCCGATCACTCCAATGATTCCTGCTCCCCTTTCAACGAGCAGGAACCAGTCACTCCTCAATCAGGGTCCTTCTCTCCCCTCAAGCCCGAAGGTCCCTCAATTGGTGGATCTCTCCATCCCTATGGAAGGGTCTCCATTTCAGGGAACCACACAGGTTGGTTGTCACTACAGATGCCAGCCTCCTGGGTTTGATCTCCCATAAGGAGAGCCAGATAGCCCAAGGGGTGTGGTCCAGGTCAGACAGCATCTGTCCCATAAGCTGGTTAGAACTCAGGGCTATCCTTCTGGCTCTCAAGCAGTTCAGGACATCAATAACCAGCTTCCATGTTCTCGTGTTGACGGACAACATGGCTGCAAAGGCCCATGTCAACCGACGGGGAGACGAGATCCAGGGCCCTCATGAGGGAGGCGGAACATTTGGGGTTATGGGCAGAAAAACACTTGCTGTCGATCTCAGCAGGGTCTTGAGAAATGTCCCCCTTTCTCTTAAGTGGCCCTCTAAACTTTCAAAGACATTTCTCAAGGACGGATCCTGGGATCCGGAGAGATGGTGTGGCCGCAAGAAGCGCTTGAGGGAGGGTTTTTGTTTACGTAACTTTTTATCTAGATTTTTATTGGGGTTAGGGACGGCCGGGTGGGGGTTGGGGGACAACCCGCCTGGGGCTGGGGCCAGGCCGCGGGTCAAGTGTTGCCGGGAGGTGCTGGGGTCGCGTGGGGCCGTATTGAGGATGGGGGGTTGTTCCAGGGAGGGTGAAATACAATCTATTAGCACGGTGAGCGGGAGAGGCAGATTTGGCGGTTATAGGGGGCCATATCCTGTATTGGGAGCGCGCCCCGCTGTTTGTGTGTGGTGGTGCGCTCCGACCCCCTTGCAATGTCCCGTTCCCCGGTTGGTCTGAATGATCGGGCCCTGGGCCTTCGGCTGATGTTGTGTAACACCAGGTCCATCATTAACAAGGCCCCTCTCATTTACGATTTGAACTGTGAGGGGGGAGCGGACCTGGCATGTATTACCGAGACCTGGTTGGGCCAAGAGGGAGGAGTTCCTCTGGTGGAGATGTGCCCAACCGGGTTTCGGGTCTTTCATCGACCGAGGGCTCAGGGGAGTGGTGGGGGGGTTGCAGTGGTTATTAAGGAAGATCTGTGTCCTAGGGAATCCACTGTTTCTCAGACGACCGGATGTGAGTCCCTTTTCGTGAAGTTTGGTCCCAGGGTTCAGGTGGGCCTGTTGATCGCATACCTGGCTCCCTGCTATGTGACATCGGCCCTGCCTGAGCTCCTTGAGGTCATAGCCGGCTTGGCGGTTGAGACCCCCAGGCTTATGGTCATGGGGGATTTCAACCTGCCATCTGCTGGTGGGGCCTCGGGGATTGCTCAGGAGTTCATGGCTTCCATGACAGCCATGGGCCTGACCTAACTAATTCGGGATCCTACTCACTTGGGGGGTCACACCCTGGATTTGATTTTTGTCTCTGATCAGTGGCAGAATGATCTTAGTATAGGGGATGTAGTTGTGGAACCCCTGTCATGGACTGATCATTCGCTCCTTAGACTCAACTTCCATTCCACACACCCCTGCCGCAGGAAGGTGGGGCCGATAAAATAGTACTGCCCCAGGCATCTGATGGACCCAGATAGGTTCCTGATGGAGCTTGGGCTGTTTCCTGAGACTCACACACACAACTCGGTTGAGGGCTTGATGGCCACCTGGGATAGGTGGCCGTTGGGGCCCTTGACCGGGTTGTGCCCTTGCGGCCTCTGACCCGGTGCCGATCCCAAGTGACTCCTTGGTTTTCTGAGGAGCTAAGGGAGATGAAGCACTGGAAAAGATGCCTAGAGAGTAGTTGGAGGGCCAGCCGCTCTGGATCTGACCGAACACTATTACGATCCTATATTAAGGCGTACTTAGTGGTAATAAGGACGGCAAGGCGGTCCTACTTCTCCGCCCTTATTGCGTCCGCGGAAAATCACCCGGCCGCCCTGTTTAGGGTGACCCGCTCCCTTTTGGAGGTGGGGGCGCAGGAGGATCCCTTACAGGGACGGGCTGAGGATTTTTCTAGGTTTCTGTAGGACAAAATCACTCAGATCTGGGATGAGTTGGATTCTGACTGGGCATCTCCGGGCGGGGGAGCAGAGGTGAATTTCGGGGAGGTCATTTGGGATGAGTTCGATCCTGTTACTCTGGAGGACGTGGACAGGATACTGGGGGGGCTTAATGCCACCACTTGTTTATTGGACCCGTGCCCCTCCTGGCTGGTCTTGGCCACTCGGGAGGTGACACGAGGCTGGTTCCAAGGGATTATTAACACTTCCCTGAGAGAGGGGCTTTTACCCGCCGCCTTGAAAGAGGCGGTGGTGCGGCCCCTCCTCAAGAAACCGTCCCTGGATCCAGCATTATTGTCGAATTATCGTCTGGTCTCCAACCTCTATTTTGTTGTGAAGGTTGTTGAGAGTGTGGTGGCACATCAGCTTCCTCAGTACCTGGATGAAGCGGTATATCTAGACCCGCTCCAATCGGGTTTCAGGCCCGGGCACAGCACGGAGACAGCATTGGTCACGTTGGTGGATGATCTCTGGAGGGCCCAGGTCAGGGGTTGTTCCTCTGTCCTGGTCCTGTTAGATCTCTCAGCGGCTTTTGATACTGTTGATCACAGTATCCTATTGCGACGGTTGGGGGGGTTGGGAGTGGGAAGCACCGTTTTACGGTGGTTCTCCTCCTTCCTCTCTGACCGTTCGCAATTTTTGTTGACAGGGGGGCAGAGGTCGACCCCGAGGCCCCTATTATGTGGGGTGCCTCAGGGATCTGTGCTCTCGCCCCTGCTGTTCAACATTTATGTGAAGCCGCTGGGTGAGATCATCCATGGTTTCAGGGTAGAGTTCCATCAGTACGCTGATGACACTCAGCTGTACATCTCTACCCCGGGCCACCCCAACGAAGCCCTTGAAGTGATGACCCGGTGCCTGGAGGCTGTGCGGAGTTGGATGTTCTTAACAGGCTTTGTCTCAACCCAACCAAAACCGAGTGGCTGTGGTTTCCTGCACCCAGATACAGCCAGCTTGTTCCGTCGCTGGCTGTGGGGGGAGAAATTTTGACCCCCATGGAAAGGGCTCGCAATCTAGGTGTCCTCCTGGACGTACGGCTGTCTTTAGAAGACCACATTACGGCCATCGCCAGGGGGGCCTTTTGTCAGATTCGTCTGATTTACCAGTTGTGGCCCTTTCTGGAGCTGGACGCACTTCGCACAGTCACTTCCGCCTTCGTCATCTCCCGCTTGGACTACTGCAACGCTCTCTACATGGGGCTCCCCTTGAAGAGTGTCCGGAGGCTGCAGTTGGTCCAGAATGCGGCCACGCGGGTGATCTTGGGAGCCCCTCGGAGCTCCCATGTAACACCGCTTCTCCACGGGCTGCATTGGCTTCTTGTGGCTTTCCGGATCCGATTCAAGGTGGTATTGATCGTTTTCAAACCGTTCCATGGCTTGGGACCTGGGTACTTACGGGACCGCCTGCTGCCATCAACAGCCTCCCGCCGCCCAGTGCGCTCCCACAGAGTTGGCCTCCTCAGGGTTCCGCCGCCTGATAGTTGCTGGTTGGCGGCCCCAAGGGTGCAGGCCTTCTCTGTGGGGGCCCCCTCCCTGTGGAATGATTTGCCCCCGGAGATACGGGCCATTACCGACATTCAGACCTTCCAGCGCGCAGTAAAGACCCTGTTCTTTCAACAGGCCGGCCTGGCCCAGTAACGGTTTTCTGCGGTTTTAATTAACTAGGTTTTTAAATTTAAAAAAAAAATTCTAAATTTTAAATCTTTTAATTTTATATTTCAAATTGTATTTCGGCCTTGATTTAATTGTTTAATCTGTTTTTAATTGTATATATTGTCTGTTTTTAGTTGTGCACTGCCCCAAGTCCCTTTTTGGAAGAGAGGCGGTATAGAAATTCAATAAATAAATAAACATCTCCGGAGTCTACAATTCCCAAGCCGACTGGCTGAGCCGGAGTTCAGGCAACCAGGCGGAATGGTCCATTCCCCCTTCCCTGTTCAAGGATCTCTCCCTCAGATTCGGCTCTCCAGCGGTGAATCTCTTCTCCACTCCTCAAAACGCCCAAGTCAACAGATTCTTCACCAGGTTTCCTTGCCAGGGAGTGGAGGGGACCAATGCTCTTCGGTGCAGATGGCCCACAGGTCTCCTTTATGCCTTTCCCCCTCTTCCCATTATTCCGGCACTCATACGGAAACTGTTGGAGGAACGAGCGGAGCTAATTCTCCTGGCACCATATTGGCCATGGAGGCCCTGGTTTGTGGACTTCGTCAACCTGTTGGTGGCTCCACCTTGGAGGATACCAGCCCATTTGATCTCCCTGCACCAAGGAGCCCTGATCCATCCAGAGCCCCAGTGGCTCAAGTTGACCGTGTGGCGCTTGAGCGGCTGCAGCTAAGGGAGGCTAATCTTTCAGAAGGTTATCCTCACCATCCAAGCTTCTCGCAAACCTTCCACAAGTCGCATCTATGATGCCACTTGGAAGATTTTCTCACAATGGTGCCTCAAGGAAGGTCTCTCTCCTACCTCCGCCCAATTGGCCGAGGTTCTTGGGTTCCTTCAGGATGGATTAGAGAAAGGTTTGGCCCCCAATGCCTTACGTCGTCAAGTTGCGGCTCTCTGCTCGGTCCCTTCATGGGACTCATTCCCTACCCTGGCCCATCTTCCCTCTATCAAGAGATTTTTGAAAGGGGCTTCTAACTTTCGCCCCCCTGTAATGCACAGGTATCCTTCATGGGACCTTCACCTGGTCCTTGATGCCCTTACGAAGTCCCCCTTTGAGCCCCTCAGAACTATTTCTCAATTCCTAACCTTTAAGGTAGTGTTCCTAGTTTCTATCACTTCGGCCAGGAGGGTGTCGGAAATAGCTGCCCTGTCTATCAGGCAGGATCTCTGCACCTTTCACGAGGATAGGGTAGTTCTCTGTTTGGATCCCTCCTTTCTCCCAAAAGTGAACACCTTATTCCACAGATCCCAGGACATTGTCTTGCCTGACTTCTGTCCTCCCTCAAGCTATGACTTAGAGCGCAAGTGGCACTCTCTAGATGTTCGAAGGGCCCTTAGAATCTACATCAAGCGCACATCCCCTTTTAGATGGACAGAAGCCATGTTTGTTTCCTTTTCCCCTTCCTTTGCCTCTCCCCCTACTATTAGCAAGTGGGTTAAGGCGTGTATCACGCAGGCCTATAAGGCACTATCTCTCCCGGTTCCACAGGGTCTAACGGCACACTCTACTAGAAGTGCGGCCACTTCAGCCGCCTGGACTACCCAGGTGTCCTTTGAAGAGATTTGCAGGGCTACTACGTGGACTTCTCCGTCTCCCTTCATCACGCATTACCGGCTGGACTCCTTTGCCTCGGCGACGGCAGCCTTCGGCAGACGGGTTCTTCAGCAAGTGGTTCCACCATCAGAGTGATTGGCCGGACGAGGACCCGCCCGCGGACATGCAAACTTTGGTATGTCCCAATCCTGGGCTCTCGATGCAGCATGGAGGAGAATGGGTGTTGGTAAATTTACCTGTGAATACCCTTTCTATCTATGCTGCAAGAGAGCCCAGCCCCACCCTTGGTTCATCCGGAGATGGTAAGGCTTATATGGTATCAGAGATACCATGAGTATATTATATGATATCAGAGATACTTGGCAGACTTCTCAGTCTGTCAAGTATCTTCGCCAAAGCTGGGGTTTCTTCCGGGGGCTGGCTTTTATATACTAGTACAGACCCAGCTTAATGAAGTCATAGGAAGCAGTCTACCCAATCCTGGGCTGTCTCGCAGCATAGATAAAAAGGGCGTTCACAAATAAATTTACCAACGCCCATTCTCCACATTAAAATATCATTTTGTTGGAGAGGGCCCATTGTTTAAGTTTGTCAAGATCTTTTCGGATCCTGAGCTTATCTTCTGGGGTGTTGGCCACTCCTGCCAGTTTAGTGTCATTTGCAGATTTGATGAGTTTCCCTTCTATTCCATCATCTAAGTCATTTATAAACATATTGAAGAGTACTGAGCCAAAAACAGAGTATTGTGGTAACCTACTGGTTACTTCTGTCCATATGGATGTAGTGCCATTAAGGACTGTTCCTTGGGGACTGTTTGGTGGTGATGTTGTCTATTCCATATTTTTTTAGCTTATGAAGAAGTAAATTGGAGTCTACTTTGTGAAATGCCTTACTGAAATCTAAGTATATTATGTCCACAGCATTTTGCTGGTCTACTAATTTAGTCACTAACTAAATTAATTGTTATTAACAATTAACAATTGTTGGAAGAAAGGCTGTAATATAAGGCAAAACTCACTTAGCAATTGTTTTATATAGCAACAGAAATTTTAATTATAGTCATAAGTTGGATTGCCTGTATTTTTTTTTTATTCCAAATTAGTAGTGAAATAATTTCTATAATAATTACTTTCTAAACTTTTGGAGAAGTTAGTAGAAGAGCTCTACTTGGCACAACATAACAAAACATTTTATTTAATTTTAAACTTTTTAATTTAATCAATACTATTAAGTCACCAACTGACCTCAGATCAAGAAACCAGGTGGTATACAATAAAAGAAATAAAAATACAATAATAAAAATACAATAATTATAGGGGGAAGTGAAATACAGAGCAAGAAAAAATAATGAGTCTGGCTAAGCGTACACAATTCGTCACTGGCCCCACCTCCTTTACTCCAAGGCCTGGAGAATAATAAGCTCTTTAAGGCTTTCTGGAATGCTAGTAGACTCAAGGGTCTCCTTTCCATCTTACTCCAACTCAGATTTTCAAGATGGCGACCGGCAGCTCCGTCCGAGGGGAGCTCCGCCGAGCGCCTGCTTCTGCCGGTTAAGCCGGCCTCCCCCCTCGACCCCCATATGCTGAGGGGGTTCCGAGGGGTTTCGCCCCGTTTGGGGCATTAGAAGAGCCGCCAGAGCCGCCAGGAGGCTGCCCGGGTGACTCTTTGGGGCGGCGGCGGCGGCGGCGGCGGCAGCGTTTCAGCCGCGGCGGCCGAAAGGCCAGGCGTGGGGGCCGCGATGGTCGAGAGGCTGGGCATGGAGCCCGCCTCCCCCCTCGTCCCCCAGCTGCAGAAGAGCCGCCGGAAGAGCCGCCGGGAGGCCGCCCGGGTGATTCTTCGGGGCGGCGGCGGTGGCGGCGGCGGCAGCGATTCAATGGAGGCCGCGGCGGCCGAGAGATTAGGTGTGGGGGCCGCGGTGGTCGAGAGGCTGGGCATGGAGCCCGCCTCCCCCCTCGACCCCCAGGTACAGAAGAGCCGCCGGAAGAGCCGCCGGGAGGCCGCCCGGGTGATTCTTCGGGGCGGCGGCGGCGGCGGCAGCGGCGATCCAGCAGAGGCCGCAGCGGCCGAGACGCCAGGCGTGGGGGCCACGGTGGCCGAGAGGCTGGGCATGGAGCCCGCCCCCCCCTCGACCCCCAGGTGCTGAGGGGGTAGCGAGGGGTCTCGCTTTGGCTGGGGTGTCGGAAGAGCCGCCGGAGGAGCCGCCGGGAGGCCGCCCAGGTGACTTTTTGGGGCGGCGGCGGCGGAGATTCGGTGGAGGCCGCGGAAGCCATGGCGGCTGCGGCGGCCGAGAGGCCAGGCGTGGAAGCCGCGGTGGCCGGGAGGCCGGGCATGGAGCCAGCCTCCCCCCTCGACCCCCATGTATTGACGGGGTGTCGAGGGGTCCCGCCCCGTTCGGGGCGTCGAAGGAGCTGCCGGGAGGCCGCCCGGGTGATCTTTTGGGACGGCGGCAGCGGCGATTTTACGGAGGCCGCGGCGGTAGTGACGACGGATGTGGACCTGGCCCCCCCCCTTGGCCCCCATCCATTGAGGGATGCAATTGGCAGGGGCAACAACAGGACTGGCTGGCCCGAAGGACGCCGGTGATCTCGGTGGTGGTCCCTGATCCGATGACGGCGAGGGCTAGAAGAACATACTCCTCGGCGGAATTGCGGGCCCTCGGGAGGGTCCCCCACTCCCTGGAGTGGCCCTCCGGTCTATCGATGGCCTACCTCAAGGACGGTTCCTGGGATCCGGAGAGGTGGCATGGCCATCAAAAAAGGATTTTTAGAGGGGGTTTTAAACTTTTTAGATTTTTATTCGGGGTTTTATCGAGGTTAGGGAGGGCGACGAACAGAGGGTTGGGGGATGGAAATTTATTGGGGTTAGGGAGGGTACCCGGTCCGGGTTTGGGGGATAGCCCGGGGGGATTTGGAGTCAGCCAGGCTGGAGTGCACGTCTGGGGGAACCCAGAGGGTCATGAGTCGTGGGGGCAAACACAGGGGGTGTGTTTCATTGGCACCATAAGTGGGAGGGGCAGATATGACGGGGGTAGAGGGCCCTATCAAGTTAGGGGATCGCGTGCCCGCTGTCTCCAAGCGGTGGCGCGCTCCGACCCTCCCGACCCGTCTGGCAGGCCTGGTTGTGCAGAGTCTCAGGCCCTGAGTACCCGGCTGATGTTATGTAATGCCAGGTCCGTCGTTAACAAGGCCCCCCTGATTTGCGATCTCATTCAGGAGGAGGGTGCGGACCTGGCAGGGGTCACCGAAACCTGGTTGGGCCCAGAGGGCGGTGTCCCTCTGGTAGAGATTTGCCCACCAGGTTTCCAAGCATTCCATCGACCGAGGTCTCAGGGAAGGGGTGGTGGGGTGGCGGCGATTATTAGAGAAGTCCTTTGTCCTAGGGAGGCCACTGTTCCTCAGACGGCTGGTTGTGAGTCTCTCTTTGTGAAGTGGGGTCGGGGGGTTCAGATGGGCCTGTTGATAACGTACCTGGCTCCCTGCCACGTGTCATCGGCCCTGCCCGGGCTCCTCGAGGTGATAGCCGGGCTGGCGGTTGAAACCCCCAGGCTTTTAGTCATGGGTGATTTCAATCTGCCTTCGCTCGGGGAAACCTCTGGGGTGGCCCGGGAGTTCCTGGCTTCCATGACGGCCATGGATCTGACCCAATTAGTTTCTGACCCCACTCACACGGGGGGACACACACTGGACCTGATTTTCGCCTCTGGTCAGTGGTTGAATGATCGCGTTGGAGATCTAGTTATAAAACCCTTGTCATGGTCCGATCATTCTCTTCTTAGACTGGACTTCGGTGCCGCCACCCCCCATCGCAGGGAGGCGGAGCCGAGGAGATGGTTCCGCCCCAGGCGCCTGATGGATCCGGAACGGTTCCAGATGGAGCTTGGGCCATTTCCTGAAACTCTGGCTCATAACTCGGCCACAGACTTGGTGGCCACCTGGGATAGGTTGGCTGCGGAGGCTCTGGACCGAGTTGTGCCTTTGTGACCTCTGACTCGGCATAGATCCCACCTGGCTCCGTGGTTTACGGGGGAGCTGAGGGGGATGAAATGCCGGAAAAGACGTCTGGAGGGTATCTGGAGGGCCAGTCGTGCTGAGTCTGATCGGACACAGGTGAGGTCCTATATTAGGACCTACCTAGTGGCGATAAGGGCGGCGAGGCGTTCACACTTCTCCGCCCTTATTGCGTCTGCAGAAAATCGGCCTGCTGCCCTGTTTAGAGTGACCCGCTCCCTGCTTGAGCCGAGAGCGCGGGAGGACCTCTTGCAGGGTAAAGCAGAAGAGTTTTCCCGATTTCTGCATGATAAAATCGCCCAGATTCGGGATGGGCTGGACTCCAGTTGGGTGGTCCCGGGGGAGGTGTCCGGGGCAGGTCTTGAGACGGTTATCTGGGAAGAGTTCGATCCTGTGACCGCTGAGGGTGTGGACAGACTTCTGGGGAGGCTGAATGCCACCACATGTTTATTGGACCCGTGCCCTTCCTGGTTGGTTTCTACCTCCAGAGAGGTGACACGAGGCTGGCTCCAGGGGATTGTCAACGCTTCGTTGACGGAGGGGGCGCTTCCGACCGCCCTGAAAATGGCGGTGGTGCGGCCCCTCCTCAAGAAGCCTTCCCTGGACCCGGCTCTTTTGAATAACTATCGTCCTGTCTCCAACCTTCCCTTTGTGGCGAAGGTTGTTGAGAGTGTGGTGGCGCGTCAGCTCCCTCAGTATCTGGAGGAAGCATCCTATTTAGATCCGTTCCAATCGGGCTTCAGGCCCGGGCACAGTACTGAAACAGCATTGGTCGCGTTGGTAGATGATCTCTGGAGGGCCCGTGACAGAGGTTATTCCTCTGTCCTGGTCCTCTTAGATCTGTCGGCGGCTTTTGATACTATCGACCATAGTATCCTATTGCGGCGGTTGGAGGGGTTGGGAATTGGGGGCACCGTCTTGCGGTGGTTCTCGTCCTTCCTCTCGGACCGCTCGCAATTGGTGTTGACGGGGGGGAGAGGTCCACCCCTAGGCCCCTCGTGTGTGGGGTGCCTCAGGGGTCGGTCCTCTCCCCTCTTCTGTTCAACATCTATGTGAAGCCGCTGGGAGAGATCATCCGTGGTTTTGGGGTGAAATGCCATCTGTATGCTGATGACACTCAGCTTTACATCTCCACCCCAAGCCACCCCAACGATGCTGTGGAGGTTATGGCCCGTTGCCTGGAGGCTGTGCGGAACTGGATGGGCGAGAACAGGCTTCGACTCAACCCTTCCAAGACCGAGTGGCTGTGGTTTCCGGCGGCCCGATATAGTCAGCTGACTCCATCGCTGGCTATTGGGGATGAGATCTTGACCCCCACAGAAGGGGCACGCAATCTTGGTGTCCTCCTGGATGTACGGCTGTCTTTGGAAGAGCATATTATGGCCGTCTCCAGGGGGGCTTTTTATCAGGTTCGCCTGATATGCCAGATGCGGCCCTTTCTTGATCGGGACGCCTTACGCACAGTCACTCATGCCCTGGTCACCTCCCGTCTGGACTACTGTAATGCCCTCTACATGGGGCTCCCTGCGGGGAGCACTCGGAGGCTTCAACTGGTACAGAATGCAGCCGCGCGGGTGGTTATGGGGGCGTCGAGATACTCCCACGTGACGCCCCTCCTGCGCGAGCTGCATTGGTTGCCAGTGGCCTTCCGGGTTCGCTTTAAAGTACTGGTTTTGGTCTTTAAAGCACTCCATGGCATCGGACCAGGATACTTACAAGACCACATTCTGCCAGTAGTCTCCCACCGACTGGTGCGCTCCCACAGAGAGGGTCTCCTCCGGGTCCCGACGCCTTCTATGTGTCGTCTGGTGACCCCGAGGAATAGGGCCTTCTCTGTGGGGGCACCCGCCCTTTGGAATGGGATGCCCCCTGGATTACGAACGACCAGTGACCTGAGGGCCTTCAGACGTGACCTGAAGACCTGGCTCTTCGAGCAGGCCGGCCTGAGCTGACTCAAATGGGATTTTAAATGGGGTTTTTAGATTAGTTGGGATGGGTGTACAAAGTTTTAATTTATTTTAATTGGGGTTTTTAGATTTTTATAGGGACAGCCTAGGGTTTAATTCTTTTTTAACTATTTATATTTGTCTACATGTATTTTAGTTGGCTGTTCACCGCCCTGAGTCCTTCGGGAGAAGGGCGGTATATAAAACCTAAATAAATAAATAAAAAAATAAAATAAAAAAAGAAACATAGATACAAGGGAATTTCATTCCAGAAGGCAGGTGTCATGATAGAAAATCATGCTTAATCCTGATAGATCAGAGTTCCCCAACCTTTCCGGCTTTGTGGATCAGTAGGGTGGAGGGGATGGTTCCAGGTAGATGGTGAGCAAATGAGTGTGTATAGCTCCATTTGTGTGAGCAGTGGGCACTCACCACTTCTGCAACCCTTCCAAACCAAACTCAAAGTTTACAGAATAACAGAGTTTGAAAGGATCTTTTTGGTCATCTAGTCCAACACTCTGTTCAAGCAGGAGATCCTACACCATTAATGACAAGTGGCTGCCCTGTCTCTTCTTGAAAGCCTCCAGTGATGAAGCATCCACAACTTCTGATGGAAATTGTTCCATTGATTGATTGTTCTCATTATCAGAAAATTTCTCCTTATTTTTTAGGCTGAATCTCTCCTTAGTCAATTTCCAATCATTGTTTCTTGTCTGGCCTTCAGGTGACTTGGAAAATAGCTTGACCCATTACTCTTTGTGGCAGCCACTCAAATATTGGAACAATGCTACATGTCACCCCTGGTCCTTCTCTTCTCTATACTAGCTAGGACCAATTCTTGCAACCATTCTTTATCTATTTTAGCCTCCAAGCCCCTAATCATCTTGCATTTTTTCTAGAATGTTAATATCTAGAAATCCCTCAAATATTTATTATAGTGTGGTGACCAAAACTGGATTCAGTATTTTAGGTGTCACCTTACTAAGGCTTTATAGTATTTAGTACCTCACATGATCTTGATTCAATTTCTCTGTTAATGAAACTTAGGGATGCATTAACTTTTTTGGCTGCTGTTGCACACTGCTGACTCATATTTAAATGATTATCCACTAGGACTCCAACATCCCTTTGACTGCTATTGAGCCAGGTTTCACCTAATCTGTATATGTACTTACTTGCCTAAGTGCAAGACTTTACTCTCCTCTGTGTTGAATTTCATTTTGTTAGAGAGGGCCTAATATTCAAGTCTGTCAAGATCTACCTGGATCTTGAGCCTATCATCTAGGGTATTGGTATTCTACCAGATTAGTATCATCTGCAAATTTGATAAGTTCCCTTTGAATACCCTCATCTAAATGTTTATGAAAATATTGATGAGTACTGGGCCTTAAGACAATATCTTGTGGTTCCCCACTGTTTTCTTCCCTCCATGTAGCTGTAGTACCATTAAGGACTATTCGTTGAATACGGTTTGTCAGCCATTTACAAATCCATCTGGTGGTAATGCTATCTATGTCACTTTTTTCTAGTTTACCAAAAAATAACTTGTTGTCTATGTTGTCAAATGCCTTACTGAAATCTAAGTATACTATATCCACAGCATTTGCTAGTCTACTAATGTAATTACTTTGTTGAAGAATGAAATAAGATTGGTTGGAATTATCAGTTTTTAACAAATCCATGCTGACTTCTAGTTATAACTTTATTTGTTTCTAGATGTTTGCAGATCTATTTTTTTATTATCTTTTCCAGTATCTTCCCAGGATTGTTAGGCTGATTACTCTGTAATTTCTGGGTCTTGCTTTTCTTTTCCTCCTTTTTTGAAGATGGGAACCATATCAGCCCTTTTCCAATCCTCAGGTTGTTCTCTGGTGCATCAGGATTTTTTAAAGGTATGGTATAATGGTTCTGAGATGATATCTGCCAGCTCCTTTAGAACTCTAGGATGTAATCCATAAAGTTTCAGTGATTTATATTCACCAAGATCAGACAGGTATTCTCTTAACATTTTCTTGCTTTTTAAATTTTTATTTCTAACTGTTTTTTACAGTTATGTTTCTGGGTTGGGCTATAGTTTCTTTTTGTGTGAAGATCAATGCAAAGAACAAGTTTTTATTTTTATCACAACAACAAAAACTTCTTTCTGTTCCACAGTGTCAGCTGAGTACATATTTCTTCATGCACAAAATAATATCGTATATATTTAACTAGTATATGTTTATAATTGTTCTTATCAATATTTTATATCACATTTGTCACTTATTATATTATCCTTAACTTTTAAGTCCTTAACTTTCAATAATATATTTCAAGTTCATTTTCTTACTCTATCCAAGTCATCTATTTATCAGTAACAATATGTTATACTATACTTATATAATTCAATTCTTTAGTCTTCTATCCAACCATTCATAAAATAGATTCCAAATTTTATAATAGTCTTTTTTTTCTTGTTCTCTAATAGCCATTGTTAATCTACTCATTTCTGCACATTACATTATTTTCTTAATTATTTCCTCTTCTTTTTCATTTCTCCATTTTTGTGCAAATACAATCCTAGCTGCTGTTAAAATATTAATAATCAAATATGTTATTTCTTTGTTATAATCCTTAGACAAAATTCCCAATAAAAATATTTCTGGTTTTAAAGTTGTTTTATCATCTTCTCCAGCCACATATGTATTTTAGCCCAATACTTTTTAATCTCTGTACATGTCTACCACATGTGATAATATGATCCTGGTAACTTCTGGCATTTCCAACACTCTCTGATTTACTTCAACATTTTAGCAACTCTCTTTGGGGATAAATGCCACCTATAAAAATCTTCTACAAACTCTCTTTATAGGCCGTTGACATAGTTAATTTATAATTTCTAAACCATAATGTCTGCCATTTATGAAGATCTATTCCATCCTCTAACTTCACTCCTAATAGATAACCATATAGTTTTTTAATCAACTTCTCATCAGTGCCTGTTAGGATTTTATCTAATTCAGTCAATTCCATATAAAACCCAGTCATCTGAATGTCTTTTTCATACCTAGTATGTATTTGCAAGTACAAGTACCGATTTATATTTATCCCTTGTAAATCAAATTCTTGCTTTGTTTTGAGTTCACCCTTTTCGTTTAAAATTTCATCATATCTAATTATTTGTTCCTTTTTAAATAGTTGTGGATATGAAAAGGCTTCTAAAGTTGATAACCAGACTGGTATTTTCAAATAATGATAGTCTCTTATCTTTTCCCATACTGTTAACAAAGCAAATCTAATATAATGTCTCCTAAAATATCCATGTGCCTTACTTACTTTATACCATAAAAATGCATGCCAACCCAATTGTAAATCATGTCCTTCTAACGTCAGTAATCTGGCATTTTTCAATACAATCCATTCCTTCACCCACATCACTATTGTTGCCTGATAGTATAATTCCCAATTGGGTAATCCAAAACCCCCTCTCAATCTTGCTTCCTGTAGTAATTTTATCTTGATTCTTGCCTTTTCCCCCCGCCAAATAAATTTCATCATCATTTTATTTAAATCTTAAAAAAAAAAATTCAGTTTTATTGGAATAGTTTGAAATAGATACAATATTTTTGGGAGTATGTTCATTTTAATTGTCGCTATTCTACCTATTAAGGATAATTGTAGATTGTTCACAAACAAACCAGTCAGAATCCTTTTCCCCCCCACAGAATTAAAAAAAAATCCAAATAAGATTGACAGTTCTTGCCTTTCACCACTATGCTTAACTTTCCTGTCTTCCTTTTCTTTGATAATTCTTTTATCTGGTATACTTCTCTTTATTTTTTGAAATAAAAGTTTCTTACCCAAACCGACACATTGTTTTCTTTCTTTCTTTCTTCTATTCCGGGGCTGGCACAGTTTCTTAATGGCTTGTGATAAATGGCCGCTTCCCTCTGCAGGAGCTTTCCTAGATCTACCAGGGACTTTGCAATATCCCTGGGATTGACAGGATGTGCTCCTTTCACTCACCGTCTCACCAGGATAGTTTGGGTCCCCTGGGACTGTCTAGCTGTGGGGGTATTGGCAGCTTTCTCAGAGCCCCAAGAAAACCGTCTTTCCACTGCCCTCAAACTCTGCCCTCCAATGCAAAGAACGAGTTAAGCAGCTATGCTTTCTTGTTACTGCTTGTTACTTCCTTGCCATCTTCTCTCTTTAGTGGACAGTTTCCTTGACTTTTTTCTTGTTGTTTATATGTTGAAAGAACCTTTTTAAAAATTTTCTTTGACTTTTGTTGCAAATCTTTGTTTATTCTGAACCTTTGCTTTTCTGACTTCATCTTTTCAGATTCTTCCTACCTGCTGATATTCTGCCTTAGTTATTTCTTTCCATTTTTTGTACTTATCTTTTTTGTCTTTCAGTTTATCAGAAAGATCCTTGTGCAACTTCCTGGATTTCTTGTTTTTCTTTTTCAGTAGTATTGTTCTGGACTGGGCTTTTATGCTCATGTTTTTCAGAGTTTCCCAAGCTTCTTGGTTGTTTTCCCCTTTAGGATTTTCATCCAAGGAATCTTTCCTAAGCTGTCTCTGAGTTTGTTAAAATCAGCTCTTTTAAAATCTAAGACTTTGGTATGATTATGTTCTATTGCTTATGTTCTCATTATATTGAATTCCAATCTGACATGGTCACTCTCATCCTAGGTTCTTGTAATTTCAATTCCTCTATCACTTCTTCTCTGTTAGTAAGAATTAAGTCCAATATGGCTACCCCTCTAGTTCCCTCCTCTACTCTTTGGACCACAACATTGTCAGCTAGGTTGGTTAGAATGTGTTCAATGTCTCATTTGATGCAGAATTAGTCTTTCAGTTGATATCAGGGTAATTAAAGTCTCCCATTATTATTGTGGTGTATTTCCTACATATATTTGTTAATTGGTTAGCAAAAGGCCACAGCTGGGGGTTGGACATCTTGCAATATATGTCATTGTTTAATTAAAATTCTCCAGAAATAACAAATCCTATTGGATTGGACCATCCAGTTTGCACAATGGTTAGAATGTAGTATTGCAGACAGCAGTTTTCACAGCTTTTGATTTTGACGGGCTTGAGTTGACTCAGCCTCCTATTCTTCTAAGGTCAGTAAAATAAGGAGTTAGAATGTTGAGAGCAATATGCTGTTATGGTAAACCACCCAAAGAGTGCTATAAAGTATTATGGGGTGGTATATAAGTCTAAGTACTGTTGCTATTGCTATTACTATTGATACTACAGGCGATAGACAATCTCTCAAGAATCTAGGCCCTATGTTATGTAAAACATTATGGGTCATAACTTGTTTCTTGAATCACTAGAAGTATATTAATAACCACAGTAGAAATGAAATTTGGAGGTAAGTAAATTCCTAGTCCATTTCAGTTTTTCACAAGTTCCTTCAATCATTTTATATATCTATAAAGGCTATATCTTCAGGCTAGTGCTTTCGGCTTCATGCTTGTGCGAGCAAAGCATGATCGGAGCTGCCATCTCTCTATAAATACTGGTGGGGTGGGGTGGAGGTGTGGGGAGGCTTTTCTTGCACAAGCATGAAGCATAAGTATGAAGCCAAAAGCACCAGCCTGAAAATGGTGAGTAGGACCTCATTGAAACGTCGCCAAAATACTCTCAATCTTACACAGGAAAAGACCTGAACACACCAAGACCTGCACACACACACACACACACATATACACACAAACATGAAAATTTATATTTTATTTTCTGTTTAAATCATGTTTAACCATTCTCCCCAAATATGCAATTTTAATGCATTTTTCTAAAATATAAATGTCGAATTATGCTTTGATATATTTGAGGTATGCAGGACTGAGAGTTTTTTTAGACAATTCAAATATGTGTAAAGTCCAAAATTAGGCTGAAACATGTGAAATTAGCTTGGTTCAGTGAAATCCTGAAATATTCCTATGTGTTTGACAGGTAATTCTTAGTGCACTAGCCACACCTTCAATATCATATAAGGAAAGGGAGATAACATAACAATTAAGGAAGAGCTATGTCTATGTTACCATTTTTCATTTCATTTATATCATTATATCTGATTAGGAAGGACTAAAATGGTGTCTTAATTCCTATTTTAAATTAACATGTCCTATAGTGGAGAAATTTTGCATTAAGATCAACTATGTGGGATTTCAGCTCATGTGTAAAGTTTTCTTTGGGAAGTGATAAATATTTACAGTATATAATGAAATTTTAAATCAGCAATTTGATGGCATTTACTATGTTTTATAAAAGCACATTTGAAAACATTAGCTTTATTAAAGAAAATCCTGACATATTGTTAAAAATATTGCCATTTTCATATTTGCTTTTTCTGCTGAGACCTGATAGACAAAGGCAGCTTTTCAGCTAACATCATTATTATGGAAATTAGTCCCAATATAATGGAAATAATACAAAAAATACAATTCCTAATATATCTTCATGCAATTGTATTCATCTATGAATTACCTTCTTTTCAGTGGTGCTTACAATTCCTTGCTTAGATGCTTTTTTAATAGCCAGAATTTTCTCCCTCCCACTTCTTTCTAGATTTCCAAGAACAAGAAAAAAGATGTTCGTTTCAAAGGATTGATGGCCATATATCCAAAACTGTTACCCACATATTTGGATATATATCACTCAATGTGAAACTTAATCCACCAGCACAAAGGCAAAGGAATCACATGCATTCTGAAATATGTCAAAGCATTCCACGCCAAAATGTTGATTCTGTGCTCAGTTTTATGTTTGCTGGTATATCCTTACGAACAGTATACTTTGGAGAACTCTACAAGTTTCAAAATATGAGCAATATGGTAATTGGTAATTGTCATGGATTATGGAAATTTTAGTCAAAATATTTGAAAGATATATAGGAATGTAATAAATATAGTATATGTATAGTATAGTTGGTATAGTATAGTATAATAGAGCAGAGCATAATATAATAATATAATAAATGAAATTGATATAGTATAATTAATATAAGTAACACATTACAACACACACCAAACTTCCTTGTCAATCTGGTATATAGATTGCCAAAACATGACATGATGCCAGGCCTCTTCAATGAAGACAAAAGGAAGCAAGTCTCAAATACATAATAGTGAGATTCATATTTAATGTATTCTTCAATGAATTATCTTTTATGGCAACTTCGCTTTTTAAAGAAACCTATCTTGTCATTAAAAAAAATGAATTAAGTATTGCAAAGAACTCTATAGTAATAGTCATGATGCTTTCTTAGGGTATGTTATTACTGGACTGATCAGTCAATAATTTGATATTGCAATTTCTTATCTCAGCACTACAGTATACAGTCATGGTCTAAGGCTATCTACAGACTGGTATCTACAGCCCTACACCTCTTACAAATATGGTGTAGGGACAATATGGAAGAACAACTTTGGCTATGAAAATAAATGATTGAGGTAGTACAATGATTTTGAAAGTAGGATCTGCTATACATATATAAATCTAGATATTGAGGTAGCTAGTGACAATGGCTGTTTCGCTTTCTTTGTATGTAATTGGGGTCAGATAACTCAAAAGTTATTTCTACAGATAAGTTCCTTTTGCTTCTTATTTAAACATTAAAAAAAATAAAAATCAGTGCAATGTTAATTGTATGAACAAGTAGCATTTCATTTAATCCTGATAATGAATTCCAGGAATGCTTATGGATTTCTGGTGCATACATTTTCCCCTGGTAATTTTCATCATGGTATATTTCTGGACTTAAGCCACTTTGAATGCTGTTACATCAACTGAAATGACTTAAAGGGTACTCTGGAAGGCAAGATCTGTTCCCAGATGAGTGCCAGTGGCAGCATGGAATTCATGTAAATTTCAACACGGATAGAATCAATTATCAATTTTTAGTGCAAAACATTGATATTTCATTTCGCTATTGGATTTAATTCATTTTACTTGAACAACATTTTAACATACAAAAGGATAATAATCAGGTATTCTTCACAGAAGATTCAGTAGGCTCCAAGTATTTCTCTTTCTCTTCAGACTAAGATTTACAGTATATGCTTTGTAAAACAACATCTTTCAGCTCTCATGTAGAACCATTTATTTCAAAATAAAATAACTATTCTTCCTTTAATGAGAGAATATGTAAGAGATGAAGTTGGCCAGCTATAGTTGGTAACCTTTTTTAGGTACATGGATATAATATTGTAATATATAATATAATATTTCCTTTGATGTGCAATGTTGTATAAGTATTTCCCTTGTCTCTTCGTAATGTGAGACTCCCTGACTTGGCATGATGCCAGTTTTGTTCATTTTCTGCAGCTGGCATGAAAGTAAACTCATTTTTTTACAGAACTGACCCCCATTATTTCATTTCGGCTAATTCTAAATGTGTTGATGAGCTATAATGCAAAGTAGCACAATTAATTGTATAAGGCATGTTCAGTTAGCATGGAGTTGGTGATTGGCAGGTAGGGAGGAGGAGGAAGAGTTAGTCAACTCTAATGATGAAGCAAACATTTGCTAGGAAATTAACTGACATAAAAGGAATGGAAAATATATAAAACAGTAGAAATGAATGGAAAACAGGATTAGAGATCTATGAAAAGAAATCATTTCTTTTAGGGATATATCAAAGACGGCATGTTTTTGACACATCCCTTATATGGTACCAACATGTACCGTATAAATTCAAAAAATCTATTATTTGTGTGAAATAGTATGAAATAGTACTGTATGAAGTTATAGGCTATAGATGAATGACCTCATGGAATATCAAAATGACAATTGAAGGTCTATATGGAGGTCCTTTCTGTTTCCAATGATCCTCAGATCTTTCTATATTAAAAGAAGGCTTGGTAGTAAGGCTTGAATTACAGTATATTACCTGGTTGATAGTCATTTCCCTTTGCCTGGAGTCTCCTGTGAGGTGGTATTCAGCAAGCTCTGACCAGTTCTGGAAAACTGGTAGCGGAAATTTTGAGTAGTTCAGAGAACCGGCAAATACCACCTCTGACTGGAGATTTTACAGTATCCTTCCCCTGCCACGTTACCAAACCACACCCATAGAACACAGATTTTGAATCCCACCACTGATTCCCCTACCCCCCATAAAAGAAACATAGTCTTAACATGTGACACTGACAGAATAACTCTATATGGCTGTATGGGTTTCATACAAAGTCAAGTCTTGACCTATTTTTGAAAAGCCAAAAGATGAGGGACTTTTCTCACCTCTGAGAACAAGATGTTCCACAAAGCAGGGCAGCTTTGTGGAGCATTAGTGACAATTCTTTTCCTTTTTTTTGTTAACAATCACTCTTGATTAAATATCAGGAGTACACCTCCCCGCCCAAAAAAAGCTACATAGAGGCAAGCTATCTGTATAGCTTAGAACAGTGAATTGTAAACCCTTCTCTATCATTCATTGCAAGTTATTTTGTAAGTTGAGTTCTCATATTGGTGCACTTCATTTACAGTAATTGTACAACAGCTGTATAATAGATATAGTTTAAGGTATGAGTGTTGCTCAGAGTGTAGCTTAAATGTCCGCTGTGAGATATGAATATGAATACAAATAATCCTGACTGCATAGTAATTGGTAGTATTACAGAAGAGAATGGGAAGTTACATATGGATTAATGGGTAAAGCATGTATGGGTTGTAGCATAGGAGACTAATGGCAAATTTTATTTCCTTGTTTTATTTCAAATAAGTAACTAGATGAAACTGAAAAAAAAGATAAGGAAATGCAAAATGTGTGTGTGTATATATAGTCTCATTCATTTCTGTTCTTTGAATTTAAATGCATAGCCAAAAAGTTGTATATTATAAGACATTAGAACATTAAGTTTCAGGTATTCATTACATGAACGAAACCTTTGAATAAATCCTTGAATCCCTAAAAAAACCCCTTTTTTTCAATCAAGCCATAAGAAAATTAATAGAGACTGAAGCAGCTGAAAAGATAATCAAGGGAAATTTTATTATTTACAACTTGTAAATAAATAAATGACCTAGAGTCAAGGGGTTGGGTCTAAACAAGATACGTAGTGTTAGGCCCCCATTGATAGTATGTAGTTTAAATTTAAATTAGTCAGATTTACTTTATTTAGACTTACTGTAAATAAAAATAAATTTGCCTGAAACTAACTTAACACAGTTATGCTGGACATTTATAGCTGAGATAACAACAGTAACAAAAATGGAAGTAGACGGGAAGAAAAATAATACCACAAAATAGGTGTTCTTTTTTGCAAGAGTTGGAACAGCATTTGTAGGAATTATGATGAAACTATGGAGGAGAAAAAGGGGGAAAGATTCCCTGCTCTGCCTATTTTTCCTGTAAAATGCCTTCTGTCTCATTTTGTTGCAATATATAAATGGAATATCTGAGTATAGGTAATTGTATATATGTGCATGTTTTATGTATTTCTATACGTACCCGATTAAATAGTGATTCTTTTCTGTAAAAACTTTACATTGTGCTTCATTCCAGTACAATGCAACAATCTCTCCAGTTTAAAAACCTGATTTTTTTTGTCTCTTTTCTCCAAAATTCCTTTTTCCTATCTCTCCTCTTCCCAATTGTTTCATCCTCATTCCTCTCACTACCACTTAGAATTTAAAGAAATATATATACTCCAAACAGTCCTGCATTTATTTTATTTCATATATGGATATGGATTTAGTGATGGAATGTAGTACATTAATTTGTTTAACAGACACAGTTTTAAAATGAAACAGAATTTGCCTGGCAAATGAGAAAATTAATTAGAGGTTGACACACCCACCCCATTTCTCTTGAACATCTAATTGAATAGGACTGACCAATCTGAAATAAAAAAGACTGGATTATAAATTAATGGAATTTATTTGGAGTAATTTGAATGAGAAATTGTTTGCCTTTGACAAAATTAAAATTAACCCTACTATTTATGAATTATCACATGTCAATACAAATTAGCACGTGCAAATTCCTAATTACAAGTTTCTGTAGGCCTGTGACTTGAACCATCTTAATTGACAGGATCCCCAAGAATAGAATAGAATATTATCTATTATATTATATTCTAAGAATAGAATATTATCCTTAAGAATAGAAGGGATTTAGCGTGGAAGCTTTTGGGAAACTGTCCTATGGCACTCTTTTGTGTAGAAATTCCTTTGTAGAGTAAGAAGCATGAACATCCTCTTTCTTTTGCTCAACCTTAGCTAGTGCAGTACAATTTGAAGCTAAAATGGATAGAAAAAAATTTACCTAGTTTTTAATGCTGATTATATATCAAGTAGGAGAAACATATCAGGTCCTTAGATCAGGGGTGTCAAACTCAAGAGCCCATGGTGCCTCTGCCAGCAAAAATGGAGCTTGGGAGTCCTTGAGCATTCCTCCCGAGCACCATTTTTGGCTGTGACAGCCTCCTGCAGACCCCTGCCAGTGAAAATGGAGCTCAGGAGGGGCACATGTGGCCCTCCTGGGCTCTGTGTCAGTCCCGAATCCATCTTGAGACAGATTCCAGGCTGCCACAGTGGGGATGGGCAAGCTGTGGGAAAGGAAGAGTAGCAAACAGAGTATAGCCACAACATTCTTTCTCCAGAGATCAAGGAAAGCTGCTGGCACCTGGAGGGGAGTGACTGGAAATTGGCAGAAGCCAAGACCGGTGGTCGATTGGACAACATGACCTGGGAGTCACTAAATGCGGCAGGGTGTAAGTTTTAGTGTGGAGGGGAGGAAATGTGGTAATTCTGATTCGGGTTTTCCCCAGATGTGCCAACATGATTTCTCTAATAAATTCTAACTTTGATGTATTTTTTCTCTGAGTTTTGGATTGTGTGGAATGCTGACACTCTGTTTTTGTTGGCAGAGGGCTAGAGGAGGACATTGTAACCAAAAATGGAGCCCAGGAAGACAATGGATCCCCCAGCCTCACCTGGGCCACCACAGGTGCCCCTGACATGAGTGACATCGATCTGCCATGCCAACCTTACCCCTCCCAAGGTCAAACACAACCCTCATGAAATTGAGTTTGACACCCCTGTGTTAGATAGTCCTTAGTTGGGAAAAAGGCACAACCATTTGGGCTTTACATTATTATACAGAAACAGGTCTAATATCAGAATATGAAATCCATCATAGTATGAACTCTTAATTATTCATTGACTCCAACTCTATAACTTTCTTTCACCTTTTTCCTCTGGAAGATGCTTTTTTAATGATGTTGCGATCAGAAAGTTCCTTCATTTCATCACCTGATATTCTTTCAAAGTAAGCCTGCTGGAATCCATCACCTAAAGGGGGAAATTAACAAATGTTAGTTTGTTGAGAAACATGGAAATCCAAGAACTTTTCTTCTTCAAGACATGAACATTTCTGTTTATTTTGCTACTATTAAAAAAATACATCATCTAGGAATTTTTTTGTACCATCTATTCTTTGATATATGTTGGTTAGGATTAAAAAAATATGGCTGTCCTTGCTTAGGAGCAAAAACAACTTTTAGTAGACATGATGCAGTTTTTCCAAGCTTAAGTTTATATTTATCCCTTTACGAAAGAATAGATCTCAGAGTAAACCTGGGTACTGTTATGATGGTTATGATTTGGCCTGAAATGCCTTCATTTGTTATTTTGATTTTCAGTATGTCACTGGAACATCAGAATCTCTTTGTCTTGTTGTTATTATGTCTTATTTTACTAGAGATAAGTACTGTCTAAAATAATGAGAATATGATACAAAACTATACCTATTTATGAATTCTAAAGAATAAATGCAGCAATATCAATTACAATTATTCATGTTGTTCTTGAAAATGACAGTACATGAAAAGAAAGGGGGGGTCACTTACTCTCTCTTGTTGTAAGGCATTCTTTGTTTACCTAGTCTTCCAGTGATGACAAACTAGATGGTACATTTGCATAGGATAACTAACATATACAAACCATTTTCACGTCTGCATATACACGTGAGTTGCAGTAATTACACGTGACACCAATTACTCTATTACTTTGTATTAAATTATAATGGAAAATTCCACTAGAGAATTGAAACCTAATTGCATCTTAATTTGCATAATTTTGCATATTAATTACATCTCAGATGAATAATAAATTTCAGCAGATTTTTAATTTATGCATAGACACAAAAACAAGTGGAGAAATAATTTAAATGGGGGGAGAGAGAAAAAACAGCACCTATTACTTAGGGCATTTGACTAATTTTGCTTAGTTTAGCAAGACAAAACTTGGTGTGTTTAACACAGCATCTTTAGCCTGATTGCTGTTTATTTTACAATTCATCAGTCTTGAGAGAGATGCAGGGATTCATTTTCATTTACATCATTTTAGGTCTAAATACATTAAAATATTTCAAATAAAATGTAGATTAACTTATACAGATACTTGAGATATATCAGCTGGACATGCACTTTATATAATCTCCAGTAAAGCCTCATAATAAGGACCTTTTTTAATAGTATAAAATTGTAAATTGATTGTACTAGTAAACAGTTTGTTTTTTTGTTTAGAGACAATTGTATAAATAATGGTAACTATTCATTCCAATGAGATCATGATAAGAAAACTGCTTTTTATATATAAGAATTTAGATAAATAATTAACTGTATTAATGATTGTCAACAGGAATGTTTGTAGATTCCAATGTTTAAGTCATTACACTGGTCAAAATTACAGCTAGTTCTTTCATCCATCCCTTTGAACATTGCTTTAAATTCACTTATTGAAACAATTTTATTGAATCACAAGATCTACACATCTAACATTAAGAACATCTTTAGAACATGAGTAAAGCTTTATATGCTAGCATTTATTTATCACAATTCCCACACATATTCATTCACATTCCAAAGAAACATATTGGTACACTTGCTGTGATAACAAATTGTGAAAAAAATTCCTACGTGTGAGTTAGCTTTGCTTTGTAAAACAAAAAACCCAAACCAAATGACAACAAAAATCCTTTCCAACAGTGGGAGCATCATGCTGTTAGAATGTCCTCCCAGGACCGGCTATCATAATTGTCAGCCTACTTATGTTTCTTCAATCAAGTCTCTGAAACGGAAGTCCCAGTTCTGCTGTTAATTCACCTAAACCCCTAATCTGGTATTATTTCCTTTTATACCTGCTGCCATAGTCAATCTGAAAATGACTGCACCAAGAATAAAACTATTGATCATTTGCCAAGTGATACAAAAGAAGCAGACATCAACACTGTAATAAATCAGGAAACTGCCAAGATCAATAAGAATAAAGCTCAAGCATTTTGCTCGCGTGGCCGGGGGGGGGGGGGGGGACTATCCATCCATCCAAAATACATACATCTTCAGACTTTTTAATAGTTTTTTTACTGCATGAGCTGGATGGAAGACAAAACAACGCTCCAAATTCTTTGAAAATCTTTCATCAGATTTGCCACGTGATTTCTTTAAAAAATAATTGTAACAAGGCCAGAAATGGTAAACCAGAGCAATGTCACATTTATATTACCAGTGGTAATTATTATCATTTATTTATGCATATATTTTGACAACAATTTCCTTGTCAAAAATCAAATCAAACCAAATCAAGCAATTGGCTTATGTTCATTTATTTATTTATATGGTACAACAAATCCATTAATATTATGTGTCCATTTTCTGTATCACTTTTCCATGAAAATTTCTCCATGCATCACATCAAATTCTTAGAAGTACTAGGCCTCCTCCCAGCTCTTTTTCCCAAAATGGTCTATAGGTTTCATAATTGAACATTCATATTTTCTTTAACTTTCTAAACATTTAATATTATTCTAGACATGCTTGATGATGTTCAAACAGAACAAACTGCCAACTTTTAGCCAATGGATCCCTCTCCTGGTCATGGATGAGTCCTGCACTACCAGTAAAGTTCTTTTAAAAAAAAAAATCACATGAAACAAAAATAAAGCTAATATCTGTTGAATACTATTAATTTTATTGAGAGAGTCAAATTTTTCATCACTGTCTTAGAACATATTTTCTTTTTTTCAAGGGAAGGAGCTTCCAAAAGGAAAATAAAATGTTCAGTTGTCTGTAATAAAGTTTTTTCAGCTTAATGTTTATTTCTATATTTTATTCAAATTATAGTACATAATGCAACCTCATGCTACAGAGAAGTTCATTGTACTGTGTCCAAACTGAGAGGAAGTACTTGGTTAGCATTTGAAACTCAGTGAGTTCACTCTGTGAGAAAAACTGAGAATTGATCATGGCAGTTTTTCTTTTAGAAAAAATAGCAGTAAAAGGATTAGCATGAGGGACAAAAGATCCAAGGATATCCCTTCTCCAGTGAGCTTTATAATAAGCAAATATCAAGCATATAATTAAAATTAAATTTCTGTGTAACATACCTACTTCGTTATGGAAGAGCCTACTTTGAGTGCAGTCATAACTGGTTCAAAAAACAACTAACATTACACCTCTGCTTTGTGGTTACATTGGTCTCCAGTAGACTTTTAGGTGCAATTTGAATTGCATGCTATTTGAGGGAATGCTTATCTTTTATTAGTTACACTAGATTAGTATTTATTAGTTACACTAAATTAGTTACACTAGATCCAACAGAATTGGTATGCTCTGGATCCCTTCTATTAAGTATTGTCATTGGTAGGATTCACGAAACATGCCTTTTCTGTGGTAGTATTTGTTCTGTGGAATGCTTGTCTCCAAAATTTAGATATTCCCAATTTTATAGAAACTTTTGTAAGATTCTAAAGATTTGGCTATTTCTGCAGGTGTTAAGCTAGAATATTGAGTGAAACAGGGTTAGAGAATGTAATAGTAATATTAATTGGTGGCCTTAGTTGCAAATTTATTTTGTTTTGATATACATCATTTTATGATGGCTTTTAAGTTCTTTGAATACCACCCTGAGATACTGTGAGTTGGGCAGTCAATATGTTAATTGAAAATATATACTCTTGACAAATAGAAGTCAGAAAGAATAGTGAGAATAGTGAGAAAGAAATAGCACTGCAAAATTGTGCAAATATTTCAAAGTTTACATCAAATCACATAGTTGGGCTACAAGATAAATTGAAATATAGGTGGATATGAATGTGCACATAAGGAAAGCATGATTATACCTCCTGTCCCATCCCTGAATTTTGTATTGTAATCAAACTCAGTGCCTATGACCCAAATCTCAATCATCATTTCCAGGTATTCAGAGAACTCCTAGATCTGTATCTCATAGTATATGTGCTCAACATTTCTGCCACATGTTTTAAAAGAAAAAAAGTCAACTGGAATGGATTTTCATACTGATCACTGGGCCACATCAAGAAACAACTAGTTATTAAATGTGCAGTATATGTGAAATTACTTTCCAGAACTCAAAGTCAATATACCTTATAGAATGATCTGTGCCTACTTCTAACCCAATCAATGATAGATTGCAAAAATAATTGTTCATGTGACTCTTCACATGAGAAATGTCTATCCTCATTTCTCTCTACTCTCCAAACAAAAGAGGTTGGCATTCCTTGTAGTTACATCTACAGTTTTCTTTAATTATATAAGGGGATGACTATAATTTGAATTGTAACATAGGTTTCTTTTTTTTTCTATGGGCATAAATCAAGATGAATGTCTTTCATAGTTTCATACAGATGCCTCTTCCAATTTTATTGAATTACATATTAATGGTCTGGTTTAGGCATCAAGATTATCTCATATTAAAAATTTGAGATACAAGGTAAGAAATATTGTCACTACTTTTATAGTTAAGGTTTTAATATTGCTAAGGTCCCTTCTCACAATAGTAAATTTCTTCACCATATCTTCACCATATGCCTTTGTTTCCTTACTTAAATATACAAATGTATTATTTATTTTCCAACATTACAAAATCCCACTGTGATAAAATGTAATCGGGATGGTAAACAACATGGAGATGTCTACATATAATCCAGAAGTATTTTATAACCAAAGAACCAATCATCAGATTCCCAGTGAAGATCTGAGCTAAACATTTTTCAAAGGAATTGTAATTTGGTTTATCATTTTATACCAAACTATAAGTAATAGAGTGACCACATGGGATTCTATGGTTTTTAAAATTCACAAGAGGCATTTTACACACTTCCATTTGACCATTTTTTCTATTCCTTATCCCACAAAAGAAATTTGTCAGACAAAATATATTTTTCAATCATTTTCCCATCTGCCAGTTTATATACATTCAAAACAAGGAATGAGAATAGTTCTACAGATTTCAAGTCACCTCCACAAGCCTCACTCTTATTTCATACTGATGAGCAATGAATACATCTGCTCTCTCTATCCCACAGTTTTCTTTATATGTTTGGCTGTATGGGAAAAAAAAACAGTTCCTATGAAGAAGGAGAAAGCGAAAATCTCTCAAATCATCTTTCCCTTTGAAAGACTTGTTAGCATGGCTGCAACCTAGCAACTAGGAAATTGAAAAAAGGTGAACATTCCTGTAAGAAAATTGTCTACCCACAAGCCCCCTACAATTACAATTAAAAAAAAAAAAACAAGAGGTATACTTTATCTCTATTCACTTGCTAAACTGATCCAGTATGGTCCAGAGCTATCTCGGAGTGGTACAAATATGACATAAAGGTGGTGTTAGACAGGTAAAGTGTGAAAACAAAAACAATCACAAAATTTGTGCATCTTTTGCATTTGATTTGGCCTGCTTTAAAGGTAATACTTTATCTCATCCATTTAGGTTCATATATTAGTAATTTTGTCACCTATCTCATTAGGACACCAAGATAAATATTGAATATTAATTAAATTAATGCGTTATAAGGTGGACTTTATATATTTTCTTCCCTTTGCTAGAGAATCAAAGACTCAGAAGAATAAGAAAAGATGGAAATAAACTGATCTGAAACTGATAGAACACTTTATCATCGTCGTCCCCCCCCCCCGTTGCTTAGCAGCTTACTGAACTTTTTAGTCTCCCATATTGCAAATAAAAAGAGTGTTTTAAAATTGCATTTTTTCTTCTGAAAACACCTTTAAAAAGACTCCATTACTTTAAATGATTTAGATAATTGTGTTCAATGGTAGCCATTATTTAAAAATATAATTAGTTGCTGAACTCAGGGAGGGAAACATTTTGCAGGTGTTTCTCATTATTTGCTATGCATACAAAATACCTGCATAAATTACCTTGATGCCAGTGCAGAGAACAGACAATGAAGCATTAGCTGGGAAAGAAAAACAGGGTTGACCCACAATCTGGCATAGTTGCATGGCTGAAGCATGCTTTACTTTAGATCCTTAGAGCCACGTGTGAAATAATATCTAAGATTGAAGATGGGAGGTAACACCTGCAGTACGGCTGAGCATACAGCATGAGTCTACTGTGGCAATATTAATAATGCACACAATCATGCACATTCACAAACTCTGCAGTAACATCCCAGCATGTGTCTATAAATCTCTTTCTGTCACTTGGGAAATTATCAGCATTGATAGAATAGACTGTTTTCTAGATGTCTTTTAAAGAATGTTTCTTAGGATGATTTTTTTTTCCTTTTCACTATAAAGCCAAGTCGGTGATTTATTTTCATACTGACTGGAATTCTACAATAACCAACAAATAAATAGAAATATGTAGAGATAAACCTAATTTAGCTACAGGACCCAAATTCAGGGTATTGGAATGCCCAAGTTACATTGAAAGACCTCAGGAGCTGATGCTAGCTATATTATGCAGACCAGATTAATAAATGCTATACTAGAAGGCTACAACTACTTTTATTGAAATTGGTTATATAATAAGACTTTTCCAAGTGTGATTATATTGTACATTCTCCTCCTACCACTTACATATCAGTGAATTAGGGACATATTTCTCTGAGTTGCTTCTGAATATTATTTATTATGGATTTAAACTATGTCAAACTCATCTTATCCAGGCAAAGGATTTTCCATATCTGTCTATGTCAGAGGTGTCAAATTGGCAGCCCCTAGGCTGGATGTATCACATGCAGACCACGCCCACCATGGCTCCGCAAAGGCAAAATACATCATGATACATCATGATACATCATGTGACATGATTGAGTTTGACACATATCAAGGTCATTACACATCACTGCAACTAAACTAGTACTACTATATTAAAAGTACATGTGAAGCACTATGCTTTATTTGTTTGTTTGTGGTTTTTTTGGTCCCCTACCTGATATGATGACTCTAGATGGCTGACTGCAATTCATAAATACCCCAGCCTAGTTGAAAATTACAGACCAATCACTTTATGCTGCGTCACCTGTAAAGTCATGGAATCAATTATTAACCAATCAATCATCCTCCACTTAGAAACAAACAACCTACTCTCTAATAAACAATTTGGTTTCAGGAAAAAAATATCATGTAATCTGCAACTCTTACATTGCAAAAACATATGGAATGCACAACTTGATCAGGGCAAAGCAATAGACACAATCTTCATAGACTTCTGTAAAGCCTTTGATTCAGTAGTTCACAACAAACCACTCCTAAAACTAAAATCTTACGGTATCTCTGGACACCTGAATAACTGGATAGAAGTATTCTTGTCAAACAGACAATAAATGGTCAAAATAGGGAGCGTCCTATTCAATTCTGTACCTGTCAACAGTGGTATCCCCCAAGGCAGAGTTCTAGGACCAACTCTTTTCATATTCTACATAAATGACCTCTGTGATCATATCAAGAGCAACTGTGTTCTCTTTGCTGATGATGTAAAGCTATTCAACACCACAGACAATACTGCTACCCTTCAAAAAGACCTTGTCTGTGTATCAGAATGGTCAAACAAATGGCAACTTCAACTCTCAACAAATAAATGCTCTGTCCTACATATTGGCAAAAAAAAAAAATTCAGAAAATAAAATACAAGCTAAATAGTCAAGACCTTGTTGAGAATCCTGTCAAGGACTTTGGAGTACTCATCTCTAATGATCTAAGTGCTAGAATCCACTGTAACTACATAGCCAAAAAAGCGTTAAGAGTTGTTAACCTAATCTTACGTAACTTTTTCTCTGGTAATATTACACTATTAACTAGAGCATACAAAACATTTGCTAGACCAATATCGAATACAGCTTATCAGTCTGGAACCCACATTATGTATCTTATATTAACACAGTTGAGAAAGTCCAGAAATATTTCACGAGAAGAGTTCTCCACTCCTCTCCTTGTTGCAGAATATCTTATGCCACCATAAGACTCGAAATTCTAGACCTAGAAAACCTAGAACTACGCCACTTTCGGTCCGATCTAAGTATAGTATATAAAATCATACATTGCAATGTCCTACCTGTCAATGAATACTTCAGCTTTAACCATAACAACACAAGAGCAAACAATAGATACAAACTCAAGGTTAATTGCACCAAGCTTGATTGCAGGAAATACGACTTCAGCAACAGAGTGGTCAATGTCTGGAATACTCTACCTGACTCTGTGGTTTCTTCCCCAAACCCCCAAAATTTTAACCTTAGACTGTCTACTATTGACCTCACCCCTTTCCTAAGAGGTCTGTAGGGGGCATGCATAAGCGGACCTAGGTGCCTATCATCCCTGTCCTATTGTTTCTTTTATTTTTTTCTTATTTTTCTTATATGTATACATGTATTCATAACTATGTTTTTACTTGTACTTGTTTTTTTACTTATCTTGTAAGCAATTGACAAATAAAAAAAATTAAAAAAAATAGTTAAAAACAAATTACCTTTCCTCTAGGTATCACACCAATCATTCTCATGATTCAAACTCACCCTAGCCCAATGACTGAGGAAGAGCCATTCTGAAAGGATAGAGATCCCTCAGGTTTCAAATGAGAGGCTGAGACCTTTCCTGCACATGCTTTTTGAATCCTTGTATCCTGTGATTAACCTGCATTTTTTCCTATTAAAATCTGGAAGAGAGGCTGCTTAGACAAGCTAGCTTTCCCTACTTACTGGTTCAAGCTGTGAGAAAACAAATTTCCATCTGTAATCTTAATCAGATAAATTATTTTTCTCTTTTGTCATAGCAGGTGCCAAGCATCTGCTAGACACTTAATGCTTATTCATATCTAAGCTTAAAATGGAACATTTGTAGGTCAGGGTTGAACTGTGGGGTCCTTAATGCTTTCTGACTTTTGTTGTTTTCTTGCAGATGTTTCATTATCCAACTTGGTAATATGATCATCAGTGCACTGTGAGGACTCTACATATCTAACCTTCCTTTCCTGATGCCTAAATAGGGAAGCTTTGGGGTGGAGGGGGAAGCGAAGTTGCAGGGCTATAAAACTTGCCCAATGAAAACAACCATTTTGAGAGCCAAATTGCAGAGATCACCTTTGGCATACTGGCTCATCATGACTGATATAGGAGGGTCTCCTGATGCTGAATGTAATTAATAGGATGGTGTAAATAACATGTTATTTATTTCAGTCCTGGAATCTCCTTTCATATTCTCCTGCTTCTGTAACCATCCTTCGAAGTTTAAATTAGCCAGTAACACAAGCATCCTGTCTGTTTATGAAACTTGTGATGCTTATTTTTAGTAAGTAAAATGGCTTTGAAAGACTAAACCTTTCATCAAGTGTTATGCAATATATATCCCTCTTCAATAATAATGAGTCCATTCTTCATAGTTACAAAGCTGAGGATAATGAACAGAAGAAGTCTGGAAATTGTTATAGAAATAATGCTGACTCTAAGTAAATTCCATAACAATATCTGAGCGATAGGGAGGAAGCAAATATGGGTAATCAGTCACAATGTAAAAATCCAAATAAGTTAAAAAAAACCACTCTATCTAGTGGGTTTAAAGATTTATATTGGAAATGTTCTTCTTTGAATATAGCCTGAGGGAACCACAGAAAAGCCAGCAGAAAACTGAGGGACTTAGGATAAGAAAGTTGGCAAGCAAAGCCACAAATCTTTTAGTTGAAGATGATCATCTGTGCATATATATGTATGTGTGTGTGTGTGTGTGTGTGTGTGTGTGCGCACACACACACACACACACACACATATACACACACGAACACATGCACACACCATATGGGTATATTGGAAGAACAAATTTAAATTGTAAACTCTTTCTCCTAAAGAAAGTTATTTTTCCTTAAAAGAAGAAAAGCAGATGAAACAGCCCCAAAATATTACTCTAGAATGGCAGCACAGCTGCATGGCATTGGGAAAGGCATGAAGAGCCATCACATAGAAGACTTATTCTTTGCAGATGTAAAGCCACAGAAGCAAGGTCAGAAGCAGAATTAATTCTGAAGTTCATAAAAGAAAACCTCTGGATGAATTCCAAAATAGAAACAAAATAATTCAGAACAATCCAGGCAAGTCAGTGAAATTACACTGAAAACCATAGATTACAGAACACACAAGAAGGTACAAGAATGTGCTTCTAGTTTAGACAGGAAGCTACTTGAAGAAAGACTGTTACATTTGAGATCAGGACAAAAAAATGGTCTTCGCAACATGGATGTGGATCTATATAACAAAGAAAAGATTTATTTGAAAAAGAAGCGGCCTCATTGCAGAAGAAATTGTGCATGGATTTCTTAATGGACATATTACTAACTATTCAAATGAAAGATATTCGGTAAGTTACTTGGTAATATCTGGTAGGTTCCTAGTCTGCAGAATGTGCTCCCATCTGTTAATCACTGGCCAAGGAAAGTCCTCATATTCAATTAAAGGAAGATAACTACACAAATTATAATGCAAGAGAAATCTGGGCCAGCATAATCGTTAATGATCTTGTCTTATTCAAACACAGGAAAACTACAAATAAAGTTCACTGCACATAACCAACCTAATATCTGCATTTACCTGGATCACAAATATCTGGGTTATGGATTTATGGAAAACATAAGGCAATTGCACTCTAATTGCAATGCATCTGAAAGAAAAAACTCAAAGACAGCTGTTTTGAAGACAAGCCAGGCTAGTGTTTCCAAACTATTGGACTTCATATTGTTGAAAGAAAATGCTGGGTTCAAATCTAAGTGGGTCCATGGAACATAAATGGCAACTCACTGGTAAGAGAACAGTTTATTTTGACAGCATAATGTACAGTATAACATCAAATGATGGACTAACAGAGGGCTTTAATTGTGAGGTGCGTATTCATATTGATTGAAATATTTTTGCTCTGAAGGTGTGTAAAGTTTGAGAGAAAGGTCATTCTTTCCCTTTCAGGTTGATCTTTTCAAAGTGTGTAAATCTTTTCTTTGTGTGGAATTTATATAGAGGGTGGGTGTCTGGCATTAAGGATCCGGCATGGATATACAGTATTGTAATTTAATTTAGGAGGTCTCCATCTTGTTTTTTTGATTGATTTGCTGTTATTGGCTGACTGTGCTTTGTCAATTTCAGCTATAAAAGGCTTTAAGTGGTTTTTATAACCTTGCATGTGGGTCAGAGGAGGCTTTTACCTGTGGAATATGAGAAAAGGGTAATGTGATATGTGGCTTGGTTTGACTTGGCTTGCAAGATGCCATAGAGGTTTTTACTTTCCAAAAATACTCTTGATTATATACTGTCTGAGAAGATAAAATACCTAGAACAATATAGATATATTGTGATATTCATAGATAACTTTTCAAGATACATTGTAATCTATCTTAGGAAAAATGAGGAAGAAATACTGAACAAGAAGCAGAACTACGTGGATAGGTCAAATAACATATTTCAGTGCATGCCACTTATGGATAAAACTGAAAAATGGATGTGAGCTTATAGGGAACAATAAGGCCTTTCTGGCATTCCATGGAATAGATCCCAATATCTAAAACATCCAAAAGATCCATAAAGATCCATATTCACCATATTCAGTGAAAAAGCTGAAAATAATATAACACTTATTTTAGTGGTCAGATACAGATGCTACAGATTCAGGACAATCAAATGAATGTTGGTGTAGGGTGATAGTCATAGTTACATAGCTACAAATCAGTATCACCAACACATGAAGACCCCATATGAACTATGGCACAGAAGAAAGCCTAAGGGCTTTTTAATTAGATGGTTCATAATCATTGCCACCACAATTTTATCACACTGGCATTATCCCATTCTGTCAGAGTTGCTGAATCAGTCAACCATTACGTCTGCCACTATATGTTTTGCTATAGGACAAACACAAGAAAATAGCTAATTACAGTAGAGGAGCTGTGGTGATACAGTGGTTAAGATGCAGTACTGCAGGCCAGTTCACTGTTCATTCCAGGAGTTTTTGATTCTGTACAGCTCAAGGTTGACTCAGCCTTCCTTTCTTCCGAGGTTGCTAAAATGCAACCTTAGATTGTTGGGGGTAATATGATGACTCTGTAACTGCTTAAAGAGGGCTGTAAAGCATTATGAAATGATACATAAGTCTCTTAAGTCCTATTGCTATTGCTACAGTCCTACATTCTATAGCCATTGTGGCAAACACAAGTATATTTTTATTTATTGATTTATCAATCATTTACAAGATAATAGGTATAAGTATAAGCATGAGTAAGAATACAGGAAATAGGTATGAATAAATGTGGACAAAAGGACAGGGATGGTAGGCATGATTGTGCACTTATGCACACCCTTACAGACCTCTTAGGAATGGGGGGAGGTCAATAGGGGGGTTAGGGGATGTAACAACAGAGCCAGATAGTACATTCCAGGCATTGACTACTCTGTTGCTGAAGTCGTACTTTCTGCAATCAAGTTTGTAGTGGTTCATATTGAATTTGTATCTGTTGTGCATTCTTGTATTGTTGTGGTTGAAACTGAAGTAGTCATTGACTGGTAGGACATTGTAGCAGATAATTTTGTGTACTACGCTTAAGTCCAACTGTAGGTGGCATAGGTCAAGGTTGTCCAAGCCCAAAATCTCAAGCCTGGTGATATAAGATATTCTGTTGTGAGCAGAGGAGTGTTGTACTCTTCTTGTTAAATACTTCTGGACTCGCTCAATTCTAGTAATGTCCGATATACAGTGCATATTCCAGACTGATGTGCTGTATTCTAGTATTGGTCTAGCAAAAGTTTTGTATGCTCTAGATAGCAATTCAATATTTCCAGAGGAGAAGCTTCGTAAGATTAGATTTACAATTTTTAATGCCTTTTTGGCAATGCTGTTACAGTGAGCTCTGGTGCTTAGGTCATTTGATAGGAGTTCTCCTAGGTCCTTGACAGAGTGAGGATCGTCAATGAGGTCATATCCACCTAGTTTGTATTTGGTGTACTGATTTTTTTACCAATGTGTAGGACAGAGCATTTGTTGGTCAAGATTTGGAGTTGCCAATGTTTGACTGTTTCAGACATATAATCAAGGTCACTTTGAAGGACAATAGCATTGTCGTGGTGTTAAATAGTTTTACATCATCCATGAAGAGGATGCAGTTGCTTATAAGGTCATTGCAAAGGTCATTTATATAGAGTATAAAGAGTGTGGGTCCTAGAACACTGCCTGGGGGACCCGCTGTTAACTGGAGCAGGGTTTGATATAACGCTCCTTATTTTTACTATTTGTTGCCTGTTTGACAGGAATGCAGTACTCCACTTATGAAGGGATCCGGAAATGCTGTAAGAGTTTAGTTTTAATAGTAATTTGTCATGTACCGCTGAATCAAAGGCTTTGCAGAAGTCTATGTAAATTGTGTCTATAGGTTTACCCTGGTCAAGTAGAGTAGTCCATATGTTTTTGCAGTGTAGGAGTTGAAGATTGCAGGACAAATTTTTCAGAAGCCGAATTGTTTTTGGGAGAGTAGGTTGTTTGACTCTAAGTGGAGGGTGATGAATTAGTTAACGATCGATTCCATGACTGTGACACAACACAGTGAGATTGGTCTGTAGTTTTCAACCAGGCTGGGGTCACCTTTTTTGAACATAGAGATGACCATAGCTAAGGGGCATAGGTTCGGTAAGGAGCTGGTTCTGAATGATATCTCATATATAATGCTCTAGGAGTTCCACTATGGCAGAGGAGAGCTTTTTTAAGAAGTATGCACATAATCCATCGGGGCCAATAGATAGGGATGGTTTTAGGTTATGTAGTGCCTTTTCTATGTGATCTTCTGTAAAATCAATATGTAGTAGATCATTAAAGTTAGTTGTGGTACGATTAGGAAATGTGGGGCATGAGCCATTGCTGTTTACAAAGACTGAAATCAAGAATGTTGAAGAGGTTGGCCTTAACAGCTTCATCATTGCAGTCTTTCCCTTTTGGTTCTTTTAGGGGTGGGATGATTCTTGAGTCTTTAAGTTTGGTGTTTACAAAATTGTAGAAGGCATGGGTGGATTTTCTACGTAGGAGGTTTTTTACTTGCTTGCAGTGGTAATTTGTGCATTCTGCCTTTATCTGTCGGCATAAGATGTTGTATTGGTTTTTAAAGTTTGCTACATAGTTTTGTTTTTATGCTATAACGATCTTTTTTTAATTGAAGTTTCCTTATTGTTATGGATCATTTTTTGTTTTGTTTTGGGGGTTATCAATGGTACATATAGTTTAATGACTCTTTCAAGTTCAAGTGAGAATGCATTATAATGGTCTTCTGTAGTAATACAGATAGAGAACACAATGTGCCAGTCAAGAGATGATAGGCTGGCATCTCTGAGATCATAGTTGGCTTTTTTGAAGTTGTATTTTGGGGGTCCACCATTATGTTTCACATATATAGTTCATCACTTGATGATGCATTACTGGATATTAAACATATTATTTTTCCCTAAAACTGAAATTTTGCTAACAATGCATGTAATTCAGAGTTGATCTTTGTTTATTTGTTTGCCACCCATCTCAGCTAGAGATGACTCTACATTGAATGTTACAAACATTGAAGCAATAATTAATCATAATAGCAATAATTTACAATTAAAAGATGGAAAGAAGGAGTAGAGGCACAGAAGTGAGGTCTTGTCTTAATCTATTAGCCATCTCCAATATGATGCACTCTCATTGGGGCACTAGGCCATCTGGCAGAACCAGATCAGGTCCTTACAGAAAGTCAGACAGGTGGGTGTAGATTTCACCTCAGGTGGCACAATGTTGCAAAAGGCAAGAGCCATGATAGAGAAGGCTCTTCTTCTAGATCTCATCATCAATAATTCCTTGTCCTTTTGCCGGCATGGGTGGGGCAAGCCAATCCTATTGAGGTGAGAAAGTATAATTGATGTAGTTTAGACTTTTCTCATTACTGCTGAAATCATGAGGAGCTTTTAATACAGTTACTTTAAGTTAAAAGTTTGCATATTCTTCTAGTAGTAATTTATTTATGAAACAAATCAAGACTTTTACATATACATAATTTTTATTAAGAATTTCTAGTGGTTAAGGATAAAAACCAGGAGATTATGAGTTCTAGTTTGCATTAGGTATAAAAATCAGCCAGAAGACTTAGAGACAGTCATTTTCTCTCAGCCCACAATGTTAGATTTCAGTGACAAATGGTCAATCAATTGTTATCACAACTAATTTACCAATACTTTATTGATCTGAAAAAAGTGGACCCTACGCTTACAGGAAAATACTAGTTGTCAACCATCTCATTTGGCACATTCAACAAAAGAAACTGCTGGCTCTTTAGAATGTAGCTTTATTGAAAGATCCATCTAGGCATAGCAGAAATCCGTTCTGGGATTTTCACACGAAAACTTTCATAGATAAAACCCCTTTTTCCCCTCTGGGGAAATTCACAATTCATCATTTGAGTTCAGTTGAAACTTGGCTACTTTAACTACTTTTGAGTTCAGATTAACCTAGCTACTTTAACATCCATTGCTACCACCCATTCTGCATCGGCTAAAGGATAGCTTCTCTATATTACTAAATACTGTAGTTTTCCTCTATGATGTCCTATATAATTAGGACCCAGCTTTTTACAAAGCTGCTTAAGGTTAAAAAATTTTGTAGACAGGTATACTTTATTCCCCACCTTGAATTCCCCTTGTAGTGCCATCTTCTTATCTGCTTGCTGCTTTTATGTCTCCCTGGCTTTCTGTAACATTCCTTTAAAGTTTCCATCCATTCAGCCAATGTTAGTGAGGGCAGTTGTCTCTGGCATCTACACAAACTTCATCCCACTACCATGTTTCTCATATAATAAGGACAGATCTTTTTTTTTTTTTTTGAGCCCCCCCAAAAACAGCTAGGATGTCTTTTCGGGGGTGAATTAATTCCCCCTGCGCAACCTCTCCTAGAGTGCCCGCTGATCATAGTGGAGTGCAGAGGGCTCCCTACCCCCACCAAACCCCTTTGCTGCAAACCTGGGTCAGCGGGCGGGTGGCAGCAGCGTGGATGTCCACAGCAGTGTTTCAGCTGCTTCTCGGGCCTCCATAGCTTCCATGGTTCCTGAGGTGCATTTTTGTTTAATCCCGAGCGGCTGTTGGGTGTGAAAAGAACTGAGCGAGCATCTCTGCCGCTGTTACCCTTGGTGCTCCAGCCTCAGGCTCTGCAAGTTTCTAAAAGTCCCAATGCGCAGCCTGTACCTGCATTCCAAGCACATCCAAGCCAAGCTGCAGCTGTCTCTCTCTTGCCAGCGCTGTCTCCAACAATAGCAGCAACAGTGGTGGAAACCATGGAAATGTTTCAGCCGCTTCTCGGATGGGGTAGACGCCTCTGTAACTTCACGGTTCCTGCTGCTGCTGTTGTTGGAGATGGTGCTGGTGAGAGAGGGACAGCTGCAGCTTGGCCTGGCAGCGCTTGGAATACAGGAACAGGCCGCGCACCAGGACTTTTGGAAATTTGCAGAGCCCGAGGCTGGAGCACCAAGGGTAGTATCAACAGAGACACTCGCTCGGCTCTTCTCATGCCCAACCAGCCACTCAGGACTAAACAAAAACACACCACGCAGCACTCACAGGTACCTCAAAATGTTTTTTTCCCTGTTGTTGCAGGAATGGGGATGGGGGGAAAAGTGGGAGTGACTCAGATGCTGTTATTGGAGATGGCGCTGGCGAGAGAGGTGCCACTGCCGGCGGGAACCGTGGAAGCTACGGAGGCCTGAGAAGTGGCTGAATGCTGCTGGTAGACATCCACGCTGCCGCCGCCCACAAACTGACCCAGGTCTGCAGCAAAGGCACATGGCAGGGGTAGGGAGCCCTCCGTGCTCTGCCATGATCAGCCATTAGGAGTGGCTGGTAGCGAGGTGTGGCTGTCCACAAGGTGCTTCTAATGGCAATTCCCCCTCCTTCCCCCCCATTTCGCATGTTTTAAAATATTTAAAATTTGGGGAGAGGGGTTTAATTTCATTTTATGCCTAGAAAATTTGCTGGGACTTCCTATGGGGGGACCATATTGTTGGAAAAATACGGTAGCTATCTTGAAAGGGGTAAATCCCATGCTACTGTGCACAGAGTTATTATATGCCACTTTTGCAAAAGGCAGTAGTTCAGCCCAATTGTTTTTTTGATAATTGTCATAGCACCTCAGGTACTGCTCTAATGCTGAATTGGACCAGTCACATCCCATTGGTACTGGGATGGTAGGCAGAACTAAGGCTCTGTGATTAAACAATCGGTTTAAGGAATTCCTGTAAATTTTTTGTGGTGAACTGCACCCCACAGTATGAAATGATGCACTTTGGGACTCCATGCAGTCAGTAGTTATGTTGTATGAACAGCCTTGCCAGAGATCAGACAGAGGGAATCTTTGGGAAAGAAAACCTCATGGTTTTCACTTTCACTTTTTCTGTGGCGCTTTGTACTTGCCATGGATCTTTCCAATTATTGTCTCTTCTTTGCATCTACCATTTTGTTCCATCCCAGCTCACAGAGGGATTCCACTTGTTCTACAATGCTAGTCTTAGAGCCAGGGGCTCATCACCTTGGGGACTACAATAAATTTCCTGAGCCCCTGCTTTGAGCTGAATTGCCTTGGAAAGGCAGGTGGCTGATACACCCCATAATATTGATCCATCTAATTGGGAAAACTCCCTTGACTGTCCCAATTTTCTTAGCTTCAGTCCCAGTCTCTCCACCACCTGGGTGCCGATCACACACAAGATGCATCACAAGTCTAGAAAGACTGTTGTTCCTCCTTGCCTCTGAGGAGGGCATCACAATTTCCACCTGGCCATCATGGCCCTCGTTGTCACTCTCACAAAAGACTGGACCCATTTGGGATTGGTTGGAGTTCCCGACTCCTTGTTGGACTCAGCAACTTGCCACCTCATTTGTGTCTTATCCTTTGGCTTTTTACTGGGGGTCTCTTCTTCTTGGGTTGAGAAACAGTTGCTGGCCATGATGCAAAGTATTCAGCTGCTCGAGGACCCTCCTTTCTGCAACAGAAACAATTCCCAGGGCTTGGCGAGGCCTTCCTTCCTAGGGCCTGAGCATCTTTCGGGCACTCTGCATGATCAGCTTTCCTGCATGGTGTGCTCTTGAAATTCCATTAGGTTGTTAAGGTATTAAGATTTGAGAACTGACCAGGAGTGAGTACTTGCTGCTAGCTGTTGTGAATCTGATGTAAGACTGGCTGATGTAACAAGGGTGATTCAGCAGAGTATAGGTATTTCCATTTAAGGCTGGAGAGTAAAGTTCCCCTTAAGAGGTTTGTATATAAAAGGCAGCCATTAGAGGGTGTGGTTCTCTTTCCTTATGGCCAGTATTCAGTGCAGAAGTTCTCCATGTGTTAGGAAGAAGAAAGCTTGCTTGTAAAGGTATTTTTCTATGACATGTATTATCTGTCAATATCTGTTGTATATTAAACCACTGTTAATGTCAATGTCTCTGTTTGCTGTGCGTTGCTCCTGGTTTATCTCATAAAAGTAGTTACACTCCCAAACGTTCTGACAGGTTATGAGCCCAGTATAGAGAAAAGATCAGAGTGACTATAAAGCCTAGAGAGAAGAGAAACCCAGTGTGACCTTGCACCAGAGTGAAGAAGTGGTTTAAAGCATGGTTAGTGGTTTGTGAAAAGAAAGCAGTCAGCATGGCCTCTGTCAGTGTAATGGGAGGAGGTTTTTTGGCTGAATGAAACAAACTACCTTTCCTGGAATGTGAAGGTGGAGATGTATCTACAGAGCGAAGAGTTGTGGACAATTGTTGCTGACCCACCGGCAGTCCTGGATGATGGGGATCAGAAGAAAAATGAAAAGGCTTTAGCCAGCACAATTTTGGCTTTGGTGGACAATCAGATGATACACGTGAGGGGTCTCTGTTCTATGAAAGAGTGTTGGGAAGTGTTGCGCAGTATGCACATGAGAGAAACTGCAAGCAGTAAAGTGTTGCTGACTAAAAGACTGTATAAGGCACAGCTGAAGCCTGGAGAGAGCATATCCATACATCTGCAGAATATGAGAAGGACATTCCTTGAGTTGGAAGAAAGAGGAATGGCACACAAGGTGTATGTTGTGCTTGGACAGTTCATGGGACATTCTTGTGACAACTCTGGAGTCTATGCAGGATTTAACCATGGTGTATTTAACTGGTCAGTTGTTAGAGGAGGAGCAGAAATGGCTGGAGAGGAGATCAGGAATGGGAAGAGAGAGTGTTCAGCACAGACCAGCATCTGCAAAGGTCCAGGATGGCAGCAGAGCAGTTGAGATGGTGAATTTTGTGAAAAGATGCTACATGTGTGGGTCTACTGAGCATTTCCAGAGATGCTGCCCTGAGAGGAGGAACAGAGGAACAGCGAAGACAAGGGTGCAGGACTATGCAGCACATGTGGAACAGTTCTCCAACATCATTTTCTTTGGCAGCATCAACAATTGAATGCACCAGGAATATGTGGTTGTTGGACAGTGGGGCAAGTCAGCATATTGTTAATCATCCACAAGCATTTTCTGGTTGGAAACTAGCAAAGCAAATGTGGGTTAGTTTGGCTGATGGACAAAGAGCTGCTGTAAAAGGGAAAGTAATGTTTATGTACCTGGGTGATACATTGTATAATGTTTTATATGTACCTGCGTTAGAACATAATTTGTTGAGTATATCCAAATTGAACAGGCAGGGGTATGAAATACTATTTGCAAAGGGACAGTACACCATTAGGATAGATATGTGCATGAGAGGTTAAGAAAGATGGCCTGTACGTTCTGGGAGGGCAAGAAACTAGTTGTGCACATATACTTAAGAATGTTCCCATACTTGATAATTGTGTACATTTATTACATCGAAGATTGGGACATGCAGGTTTTGATGTACTTAGGAAAATGCTAGAACTAGCTGAGGGGCTTAAGTGAAAGCAATGTAATACGCATTTAGATTATACTGTTTGTAAGGAATCAAAATCTAAAGTTATGGGTATAAAGTATTCCTGCTACAAATGGACAGGGGATCAGAGTTTATGTCTGACAAGTTCCAAAGATGGTTAAGCAGTCTGGGAATTAGACATAAAAGAATAAATCCTTATTCACCTGCAGAAAACGGTGTGACTGAGAGATGGAATGGTGTAATACAGACAATGAAGAACGCATTGCTTGATCATACAGGCATGAGTAAAGCATATCCATGAGGACAGCAAATTATATTTTTAATAGGTTATGGAGTGTAGTAATACAAGACACACCATATTTCATGTTACATGTTAGGAAACCCTCATTAGCCCATTTAAGGACATTTGGCAGTTATGCCTGGGTACATGTTACAAAATGTACCAGAAGACAAGGACAATGTAAGGCCAGGAAGTTAAGATTCATTGGATATGAGCCAGGAACAAAAGGGTACAGATTTTCAGATGGTACCAAACAGATACTTATTTCAAGATCTGCTAGTTTTGCAGAGCAGAATAATTGGAACAAGATACATGTGAATCATGAGATGTTCACGCCAATGAGTAGTCCTAGTTTACTAGAAAGTGAGACAAGGAAGGAGAGACATAAAACCAGGTCAGATATAGATATCTGGATAGAAGAGGATAGACCTGTGATAAAAGAAAAGGTACAGATGATATAGACAGAGAAGATATAAAAGAGACAACAGACTCAGGAACATATAATACCAAGGAGATCTGAGAGGAACAACAAGAGTATACCTCCTGAATGGTTCACAGCAAGTGAGGTAAGAGTATACAGTGTCTGGTATTCCAACATTGCCAGGAGATAATAAGATTGCCAGAAGAGAGAAAGTCAGTAGGGCACAAATGATGTTACACAAATGGTGTTTGCTGATTGGAACATAATTGGAACATAAAAGAAACTGTAATGTTAGTATAGCTATAATGTTAAATACTGTAATGCTAAAGAGGCTGTATAAGAGTTAAATAAGTATGTATCTGTGAAAAGTAAGACTATGTTTAAGTGTTTGGTTTATCTGCTGTTCAGTTTTAAATGAGAGGAGTGTTAAGGTATTTAGATTTAAGAACTGACCAGCAGTGAGTAGCTGCTGCTAGAAGCTGTGAATATGATGTAAGTCTGGCTGATGTAACTGTCACTGCATTTGTTTTAGGTTTGTCCGAGGAGCTTCCACAGATAGTTTACAAAATAAGCTGGACTGGTTATCAACTCTCCATAATAACAAGATATGAGTGTCTTGTGAAGTTCTGTTTTACTGCGCATGTGTGCAGGGGAGGAGTTTTACTTCTACTTCATCTTTCATTAGAGTTTCTTTTGCTTGCTTAGTAGGATGGTACTGCTGTTTCTTTGGTTTCTTAGTTATTTTGTAAATAAAGTATGCTGGCAACAGAAAAACACGATCCATTTCCTCTAATTTATAAAACTGAATGTTCTCATTTTGACATGGTAACAGAGGATGGTTTTTCTTATCTGTTGTTTTGATAATTAGATTACAAAGTCTGAGGAATTTGTAATTAATTTTGATAAACCCTACAATGCCACGAAAGAAAGGCAAAACAAAGTGGAGAACTCGGTCGGTGGAAGATTTATTGTCATTTTCTGGAATTCCTGAGGAGATAAGAAGTCCGCTGGCTACCACTACTCATCTGGAGGAGGAAGCTACCGTGGGAGGACAAGATAGCAGGTCTGTACCAAGTTTTATTTATGATGCATGCTATCAAACTCAGCCTGAGAAGCCAGAGGCTCAAGAATATGAGAAGCTTGGAGCTAATTCTAAAGTTATAGAGATAACTGATAGTTTTTCACCAAAAGAGAACGGTGTATTATTCTACATTGAGTCCTGAGATGCAGGATTATATGCAACAGATTGCAGTTTTTGAACAGAGATTACAGCAAGCTAAGGAGTTTGCACTATCTTTTCAGCGAGATAAGGATGTGATTAGAGTTCCTGAGTCCTCCATCTTGCCTTCTTCATTGAAGCCAAGGGTCCACCCACAAATTGGTCACATGGGAGTGGAGTCAGACCAATCAGAGCAGAGAGCTATGCCTATATCACAGATACCTTGTGATATGTCTCGTGATGCTGACTCAAGAGAAAGAGCTTCTGCCATTTCTAATGTTGCAGCACCGTCTGCTGGTGATTTGCGTGAAATACAGGAACAATTACAAAATTTGCAAAGTGCATTTACTAAGTTGTCAAGGAGTCAGTCTAACGTACAGATGTATCCATCAAGCCAGCCAGTGCCAGCATTCATGCATGCCATGCCACATTTGAGAAGACCAACTGCATTGAAGGCTCCAGTAAGGCGCAATTTCCGAGGAAATGTCTTCGTTCCAAGGATGCCAAGATGCTACGTCTGTGGTCATCTGGGACATATCGTCCGTGATTGTCCCCAGCGATCTCCAGCACCTGTCACATACCAGCCCAGAGGAACAGATTCCAGAAGCAAGGGCAGAAGTGAAAGACAAGGTCATTGTGGTTCCAGGCATGATCTACAAACTCCACACATCACATTGGCATTAACTAACGAAGGAAGTCCGGATTATGACAGAAGACACCTCTGGACTTTGGATAGTGGAGGAGCAGTGCATGAAGAGATCTTTTCTACAGAAGAGATCTTTTCACAGAGATGCACGAGCCTGAACCTGATATGTGTGAACTGTATACTTTTTCAAATAATACTGTTCAGGTCAAAGGAAAAGGAACTGTTTATATTGAAGAGCTAGATGCTTTTATTCCTGATGTTTATTTTATTCCAACAGCAACCAGCAGTTTGCTTAGTCAGAGTCATTTGTCGAAAGTTTCCAAGTACTAGGTTCACCATTTTGAGAAAGCAAGTTATGTGATGAAAGAAGGTAATATTGCTGCTGAAACCATATTAATTGGTGATGTTTATTACTTAAAGCTGAAGTCTACTTCGCAAGCACAGGCAAATATACCTGTTCCAATAAGAGGGAGCACAGGCCCAGAGAGAGATGTTCCAGAGAGAGATCCTGTTGCTATCCCAAAGGTTCCTAGAACCAATAGAAGTCAGAAACAGGTTGCTCAAAGCAAGCCTAAGGTTCCTAATATGAATGTTGAGAATTCACTAACAGGTAAACTTTTGCATTCCAGGTGTATCCATAAGTGGCACAGAAGATTGCGGCACGCCAGTTTTCGTGTTCTTAGCAAGATGCCAGAATTTGTAAAAGGTTTGGATCTGAAGGGGTGTAAGATGTTTTTGGATTGTGCTGTCTGCAAGAAGGCCCAATCCAAGGCAGCAGCTGTTCCAAAACATGCTACACGCCTGTCAACACGCATATTTGATTTGGTACATACTGACATAGTAGGTCCATTTGCACCAACACTTGGTGGGAGAAAATATTTCTTAACAGTTGTTGACAATTATTCTAGATATGGATTTGTGTTTCCTATGAAGGAAAAATCAGAGATCTTTCAGATCTTTAAAGGTTTTGCAACTTATGTCAACATTCAACATGGTGTTCGCATCGCCAGAATTCAAAGTGATTGCAGTGCTGAATTCATGTCCCAGCGTTTTCAGGACAGGATGCATAAGAATAGAATTCTGCACCAGACCTCAACTCCTTACGTTCCTGCGGAAAATGGAGTGGCGGAACGCAGAAATGGAGTCCTGCAAACAATGATGCGTTGTCTCCTGGAAGACGCTAATCTGAGTTTCCCATACTGGGGTGAAGCAATTAAATATGCAAACTACATTGTTAACCGTATCTGGAGCAGTGTAATTAACCAGACACCTTTCTTCATGTTATATGGATATAAACCTGACTTGAGAAATATCCATATTTTTGGTTCGTATGCTATGGTGAATATTCCATTAGCTCAAAAAAAAAAAAAAAAAAAGGAGGTCCAGCAGCAAAAAGACTGAGATTTATGGGTATTCATGACAATTCTAGATGCAGCAAGTTCGTTGACTCCAGAAATGTAATTGTGGTTTCTCAATCCTTTACTTTTGAAGAAGATGCTGACTGGTCCAGAATTCACTCCAATGATCCTGGAGTTTATTTTCCTAGAGATGATGTTACGCAGTCTGATGATCAAGATTATCAGGCGGATGTTCCATCAACTAGTTCTTCTCAACCAAAGGTTCTATCTTCGCATGCCGTCGATGGCGAGGCTAGCGACGAGGAAGAAGATGAGGACAAAATGGAAGAAGAATGGACTGTTGTTCCGAGATGTTCTGAGAGGGTCAAGAAGAGGATCCCTCTGCAGCCATTTTCATGGCAATTGACAAAAGCAATTTTACCTTGGCATAAGGAAATGCATGCTGAAATGGACAGTCTAAAGCAACTCAAGGTATGTACGCCTGCAATTCCTACTGGATGAAGAAAAGGTTCTCCAGGGTTCCGGAAGCAAGAAGGGGATACCTGGCTCTTAAACAAAAGTCTTTATGGTCTGAAACAATCTAGTTTAATGTGGTATTTATGTCTTACTGACAAACTAAATTTAATGGATTTTATTAAATCCGAAACTGATGAATGTGTGTTCACAAAAAGATCTGGGAATGCATATGAGATAATTTTTTAGGTTGATGATATTGTTTATATTGGTCCAAATTAGCAAATGAGTGAGAGTTTTGCTAACATTTTGCAGAAATATTTTATATTGCAGTTTTTAGGTTACATCAACAGACCACTTGCAGCTGTTCAGCATGAATACCTGCGTGAGAAGATGTGCCTTACCTGATGTCAGCTCATCAGACAAAGAAAGGGGTGTCACTGCATTTGTTTTGGGTTTGTCTGAGGAGCTTCCACAGATAGTTTACAAAATAAGCTGGACTGGTTATCAAGTCTCCATAGTAACAAGATATGAGCGTCTTGTGAAGTTCTGTTTTACTACGCATGTGTGCAGGGGAAGAGTTTTACTTCTACTTCATCTTTCATTATACTTTCTTTTGCTTGCTTAATAGGATGGTACTGCTGTTTCTTTGGTTTCTTAGTTATTTTGTAAATAAAGTATGCTGGCAATAGAAAAACACGATCCATTTCCTCTAATTTATAAAACTGAATGTTTTCGTTTTGACAGTAACAAGGGTGATTCTGCAGAGAATGGATATTTCCCTTTAAGGCTGGAGAGTAAAGTTCCCCTTAAGAGATGTGTATAAAAAAGGCAGCCATTAGAGGGTGTGGTTCTCTTTCCTTGTGGCCAGTATTCAGTGCAGAAGTTCTCCATGAGTTAGGAAGAAGAAAACTTGCTTGTAAAGGTATTTTTCTACCATGTGTATTATCTGTATATATCTGTTGTATATTAAACCATTGTTAATGTCTAAGTCTCTGTGTGCTGTGTGTTGCTCCTGGGTTATCTCATAAAGGTAGTCACATTGCCAAATGTTCTGACACAAATTGATCTTCACTTCACTGGCCACTCAGAACCACATTTGCCGGTTCTGTAGCATCATTGGGATATGCATTTCTGGTGTAGCTCTTAGTCTAGACCACTTCAGAAGTAGGAGACCAACATATGCTCAGGCCAGTCAGGAAGGTGGGTAGCTAGGTTGTGATGTATCCTGGATGTACTCTGCCATCATCCATTCTCCCTTCTTAAAGATGTGGTTGCGGGATTCAGTGTACCGGGTCTCCATGGGATCCTCAAACTATCCTCACAGGATCTGCATAAATGCATCTAGGTTGCCCTGGTCCTATGCCCTGTCATCATGCAGAGATGACAGGCTGCATTACACTCTAGGTTGGAGGCCACTGCATGAACCTGGGCTGCATTGTCTGGGTTCATTCCCCTATAGTGCTCCCTGTGATGCCATGTCTGGGCTAAGAAGTGAGCCAGCTTGCCTGAATCCTCATCAGACTGTGAAAGGGGCAGTACTACTAGTCTTTCACCATGGTGTACTTAGGCTGTAGGACACCAGAGGGGAGGCAGAGGCCCCCAATCCCTGCTTGGGCACCAGGATTGTTTGCTGACATGCTAGGGGAGGGTTAGGGTTAGAAATCTATTTTCAAAATCATTTCTGTTTTGTTAGATAAAATTTGTTCTACATCTGACATTTTTTTCAATAACATTTTTGGACATAGTTTATTCAGAGAAACAGACAACATTATTGACATTGTTGATATAATGGATAATATTTTCTGATTCCATTCCTTCAAAGGCTCCTCCAATATTTAATATCATTATATTTTGCAGATCTATCTATTTTTCCTCTATACAAAACCTTTAGTTTTCTTTAGTGTCTAATTTTTGAAATCATTTCTCTATGTAATGTAAAAAACCAAATAGAATCTATTTCCTACGACAAGCTCTTTATACTTTAGAACTGATTCAAAAATCTTATTGTAAATATTCCAATTTTATCTGGTTGGTTTATAACTTAAGATCTTATCTCAGATCTGTATAAGTAATGCAGAAGAGTAAGAAAATCTTATTAAAGTTTTTGTTATTTACTTCAAATTCTTTAAATTAAATATATTTAACATTTTCTTCATTCAAGATTAAAGTCAGCTTCATCTGAAGTTTTCAAATTGGTATTCTGAGGTCTTTAATAACTTAGAAGTAAATAATATTTGTTGTAAATCATGAATTGTTTTGAGATAACTGAGAAAACAGAAAGTCTTTCACCAAGTGGGTTCAAATATTGCAGTTAGCATTGATCATTTTCTGGTTCTATGTGGTACCAGACAGAAGATAAAAAAAAAGAATTTTGTGGGCCATTGAAAAGTTTTCAAATTCCAAATTTTCTCTCTGAGGTCAGAATTTGGAAATATTGATGAAAGTCTTAACAATCTTTGAGCTATATGATGTGGGAAGTTGGCACCCACCCCTCTCCTAGAAAACTGAAATAGCCTAGGAAATATTTAAAAGGCAGAATATTATATCTCCCTGGATGAAAAAAGGAAAAATATGATTTAAAGGCAAAGCAGCTTCCTGCAGCTCCCTCCCCCCCCTCCCCTTCAGCTCCAGGGTGATGGGATTAAGGATGGCCCTCAGGAAATGATAGGATTACTCATCTTACCACATGTTCTGGGAAGATTGCATTAGCCAGCACTCAGGTGTGGTCCATACCAAGCCTACAAAGTTAAGACCCCTGCCCCTGGGAGTCTGACAGCCAATGGGATTCATTTCTTGCACAGGAACAGGAAACAGTAAGGTGGGGCCCAACAGAGGTTATATAAGGGTCTCCCAGCATCTTGGTTGGCCCTTCTTCCCTTCTCTTCTCACCTTGAAGCATGTGATCATTCTTCTCTGGAGCTCCAGGCCATGTGGTCCTGTCCACCATTAAACCTTCCAAGCAGCCTCCATTTTTCCAGTGTCTTTTTCCCCTCTTGGAACTGAACCCAGAAGGATATTTCTTTCAACAGTGACAATTGCTTTTTTTCTATATATAAATAAAATAGAAAAAGATAAAGTTATACAAATGCTATATTATCTGTATTCTCCCTATCTATAGGATATATTTCTATCTATTAAGCACTGGCCACTCACTATTCAATTAATGGATAATGAGTGCAGACTATAATGAGAGAGAATCTCTATGGGGAGAGGACAGTAGATTGTTCACATGTCTTTTGGATCGCTGCTCCCTGTAAGGACAGCACTTTCCCACAGATTTGGGTGTCAAGAAGATGATGGGATTAACTATCTTGCTTGCAACCACAGGAGAGACTATAGGCTTGCAAAGTAACATCTCTTATTCTCATTTCCAAATGGAAAAATACTTGGTTATTTGATAATATATTATACTCAAAATTTTAAATTGTAAATTTAGAAAGGGTTTTCCAGCTTATGTTAATAGATAGGCTGCCTTCTTTTGGTATTAATTATAATTTTTTGTAAGATGTTCTTGGAAGAGAATGATTCCTGTTAATATAGATTTTTCTTGAATTATAATTTATTTCACCACTCCTTTAATGGAAGAATATGAATCAAGTATTAGTTTGTTCTGAATTTGAAAGTGGAAGTCTAATTATTTAAACAGAATACTACTAGCTTCCTCTTTAGCGGAATACATGTTTGAAAATAGTTATAAATTAGTTATTTTTGAATTTCTTTTTATTCATAAAATAATAAGGTGGCAGCAACTGGCTAATCTTGGCTGATGTTGAAAAACTTAGTAGCATTTATATTGGTTAGGAGACCAGTAGGAAACCCTAAGGCTATTCTAGTGTAATCTGAGAAGTTGAAAAAAAGGTTCTGGAAGAAGCAAAAGCAAACCAGTTCCATACATTGCCTAGAAAATTACATAGAAGTTCCTGTGATGTCACTGATAATAAACAATTACTCAACCTAGCAGCCCTAGCAACCACTTAGTTGGGTGTCCTTATCCGCAGACATCAAGGCCAGATTTCTCTTTCTCTCTCCCTCTCTCCCCCCCACCCCCTCTTGATATTTGGTGCTATTTAATTTTGGTGTTCTAATGCCAAATGCAATGCAATGTTTCTAAAACTTATTTGGACTTAACTCCCAAAATGCTCAAGGCAGTATTATGGCTGGAGAATAATGGAAGGTAAAGTCATCTTAAGGCTGCCAAGTTTAAGACACAATGATCTAAATGAACACTCAGTTTATCAATCCACAGGAGCTGAATTTGACCAACAGAGACTTGGTTTTTTACAAAAACATCAACTGCGTACAGAAGATTATGTTAAGCAATAGTGAGATTCAAATTTTTCCACTAGTTTGGCTTGGCGGGCATGACCTGGTGGAGGTGTCATGTGACTGAGTGTGCATGGCCAACTTAATATCACTCACGGCCACAGCCACTCAGTTACATGACCTCCCACCAAGCCACGCCCACAGAAAAAAATTTGAACTTACAGCTATTGTAGTCTTTCTTTCTACCCATTTTCTGCCCAGGCCTGGCCTAATTTGTCAAAGGTCTCATCCTTCATGCTGCCTGCTCTCCTCCTGCATGCTGCCTCCTCTCACACATGTTGCCCTGTTTCCCCTCCTTCAGAGACCCTGGCCCTAGCCCTGCTTTCTCCCCCACAACCACCTCTTTCTTTGGGCTTACCTTCCTCCAGTGGTGGCTGGTGGCAGAGGTGAAGGCAAGCTCTCTTTTCTGGTGTGACTGTGAGGTCTCAAATGCACCAAAAAGCCGCCACCATTGCTGTCCTGTTCTATGCACTGGCCGTGCAGGCACATCCCATTGCCTGCTACATCACTCTGCTCGGATTTACTCAGGCAAGTCCCTCTGGTGCAGCAGCAGCAGGCAATGGGGTGCGCCTGCATGGCCAGCATATAGAACAGAGCAGTGATAGCATGTTGGAGAAGTGGAGCAGAGCCAGAGGTTGGTTATCACTGCAAGAAGCCTGCAGCTGCCACATCTTTTTTTGCTTATCTTTTAGTGAACTGAGCTGAGTGGGCATCGGCGAGTCGACTGGTGAGATGATTAGCTGGGCCGTGTGGTGAAGGCAACCTATATAGGGCAGGGTTGGGTGGGATGAGTGTAGAATGGGCAGACAGGGTGAGTGAGCATTGAGCAGGTGAGTGGGGTGAGTGAGTGACGACCAGGCGATTGGGCAGGGGGCATGGCCAGACAGTAGTCGCTACCGGTTCAGTGACCCAGGCCAAATTGCCTCTATTAGTTCATCCGAACCAGTGCAAACCAGCTGAATACCATCTCTGATGTTAAGCCATAATGTTGTAATGCATGTTTATGGCTTTGTATGTTTATGTCAGTCTAGGTTTTAGCAGTACATATTTTCAAAACTAAGCGCATATAACCTTATGTTGTATATAAGTTCTCAACTTTTTTATTTAATAGTGGAGTCTGTGCCTTATTACACAAATTATATTATTGGGGCTTGACATAATATATCTGTTGTTCATATCTAAGACATCTGTGGGCATTAGTATTCTCTACTGTCAAAGAATTAGTAATTCCCTGTTGCCAATCTTTGATGTTTCAGTGCTTCCATGCCCTGCAGGTTTATACTGAAAGCACATTGCTGTGTAGCTGCTTATTTACACAAGCTGTATATCACAGGATATTACTAGAACAATGTACTCATAATTCTCATGTATTTATGCAAGCTAATGGCTGAAATACAATTTGAGAATAATTAATAGAATTAAAAATGGTTACAACTAGATATTGGAAGGGTATGATATAGCTGAATCTAGAAGAAGCTACTATTAGAAACTTTGCAATACCAAAGCTGAGATGGATAGAAATATAAATTTGACATAGTCCTTCTTTAACGACTGGCCACTTAGTAACCATTCAAAGTTACAACAGATCCCGCTCCCAAAGGGTACATACAACCAGAAGTTCTGATGTCTGTTTCTCCCCTGTAGTGATCATATTTGGCAAATCGGCCCACAATTATGGCCATTTGCAGCATCCCATGGTCATATAATTGCAATTGATAAGGTTTTTTGCTGGAAATCAGAATTTACTGGTTTGCTGGTTTCAGGCAAAAAAAACCTGTCCATTTTGAAAAATGGGCTCATTTAATGGTTGCTTTATTTACTTTATGATTATTATAGTTTTTTTATGACTGTTGCAAAAACTGTAAAATAGGATTAGTTACATGATGATCTGCTTAATGATAGGCATGAATTATAACCATAATTCTGGGCTTAATTATGATTTAAATTGAAGACTACCTATACCGTCAGTAGAAAAAGTGAAATCAATGAGGTCTCTCAGAATGGGGCCTATGATTTAACATATCTTGGATTCTACTTGAACTAATATTCTGCCTTTTGGTGAATAATGTTATGATGTAAATGCCTTTTGAATTAATTCACTCATTAAATTCAAAATGAGATAATCAGTGTAAACATTTGAGGTACTTCTGGCTCAATATTTGATCTAAAATGTTATGAAAGAAAAGAAGTGGGTTTTTTATTAATACAGTGAAATTCACTATGCTAAATGAATCTCTACTGGTTTTGGTTTTCTGGAAATATGGCAGACATCTGCTGTCATTTACATAAAAGAGAATATATAGTGGTGGTTACAGTGAATAACCTGGCCATTCAATACCTCCCAACCTAATAATGACAGGAATGGACAGACAAACAGACAGACAATTAGAAATTCACTTTATTTCTGTGAATCTCTATGCCTGCTCTTCATTTATGTGATTATTACATCACATTCTTCTGGTTTTCTTCCCTGGCACACATACATAGAACATTTGAAGCCTCCTCCTAATATATAGATTAAAAGAAGCAAGTATCTGGGAATTTCTTATAAAAGTTCTTTAAGTAAATCTTTTTTTTTAATACTTTAACCTCAGGAGAGAATGATGAAGCCTAACTTTCAGGAATGTGTATTTGTAAATAAACATATAGTACTGAACATGTTTTCCAGCAGTGATAATATGAAGCCAATTTCCAGACTTTGAAAACAATACATGTACAGTTTTCAGTTATAGGAATGGAACATTCTGATCCATGAAGCTCATAAATAAGGATTTTTGGATTGGAGATAAAACCTAATTGAAATAAGAATGGTCTGGCTGGGTAAAAGCACCCAGATACCAATCTACTTCTCTACAGTGGAATGAATTAGGATATATTTTTCAGATTTCATGATATTTTTCAAATACAACAGTTTGATACATCTTGCTCCAAAATGACCCAGAAGCTAAGTTGTATAATACTCAATAAGCTTCCCTAGCCAGATAGCTGCACGTATATGGAGATACTAAGTCTCAGAATTCCACATTAGGAAATCAGCATAGAAATGTTTAGAACAGACTTCTCCAATCTAATGTATTGACTATCTCCAGTTTTTATCATTCCTTTATAATCTGTCTACTCAATGAGCTCATAGATTTATTAGGTCTGCAGATATCTCATACAATCTGGAATAGTTAGTCCCTAGGGCAAAAGAATATTTTCTTGAACAGAATTTGGCAGCCTACGCCACTTACTGATTACATTGTATCATGCATTTATTATTTTTGCAAATAATTCAAGGTGACAAACATAACTAAATACATCTTCCTTCTCTTATATTCCTGATAACAACAACTCTGTGAGGTGAATTGAGAGGCAATTATTGGTCCAAGATAATCTAGCTGGCTTTCATGGCTAAGGTGGGACTAAAATTTACAATCTCCCACTTTATAGCCAGTGTCCTAACCACTAGACCAAACTGGCTCCCATGCTTATAAGTGGAATGCAGACATTTTCATGCAACTTCCCCCCCCCTTCTATAATAATTGCCCACTGCAATAATGTAGAAATATAAGAATTCTCTTTTTTATAAAGATGGAACAGTAATCACTTTGCATTTCACAATTAAATTCTAACAGAAAGTACCAGGGATGTAACAATCAATGCCTTGGTCAATCTACTCTGGACTGGATTATATTTACGTAATCTTCAAATGATGTTGCCCCAGATTTTTTACCAGGTCTTTTTTTTTTTTTGCAGTGACTGCTTGATCAGCTATTTTTCATTTTCATTTCACAAGTAAGCATTCCATAGCTACCCATGATTCTACAAAAATAAGACTAGATCTTATATTAAATTTTGCTCCAAAAGACACATCAGGGCTTATTTTCAGGAAAATACAGTACTAAATGCATCTGTCTGGCTGATGATCTTAACTGGGACTTATTTTGGGGGTAGGGCTTATATTATGAGCATCCTAAAAATCGCGCTAGGGCTTATTTTCCAGTTGGGTCTTATTTTGGGGAAAACACAATAGTCACTTAATTTAGTTGCTCTCATTTTATTATTATATTTAATAAATAAGTATTGTAAATAGTGACAAAGATATGCCTCCTAGAGGTTTTGCTGAAAATATAGATTTAGGTGTGGCAATAGGAGAAAAAAATATCTCATGAAAGATTTCAGAATACAGTTTTGGATCTTTGCAGATATCAGTAAATATATTCACATCTTCAGATATCATATCATCTATCTGTGTAATACATTGGGGTCCCCAACTGCCAGGCCACGCATGCCAAAAAGTGGGCCATGCAAACAAATGAAGTATCATCCACAGAATGCAGGCAGCACACAAAACCATGCCCCCTCTAGTCCGCAGAAAAAACTGTGTCCACGGAACTGGTCCCTGGTGCCCCAAAGATTGGGACTGGGGGGGGTCACTGTATTACATAATCAAATTATATCAATCTATTTTCAGGAACAGCAAGATAGATAAACACAGTTATGGATGAACCAATGGAAGATCTGAAGGACCAGGTTGAGGACAGATTGTCTTGGAGAAAATCTATGTCTGTGGTTTCTAAGAGTTGACACTGACATGATGGCACATAATCAAATTTAACATGCAATCCACTTCCTTAATATCATAATCTAATCAGTGTTGGGTTTCAAATTTTTTTCCTACCGGTTTGGTTAGAAGAGCTCCTAGATGCCAAAATGGCACTCAGAAAGGAGTGCCGGGAAGGAGAGGCAGGAGGGATGGGACCAACCAGTGGTTGGATCAGCCAGTTCTTTGGGCCAGACCTGGGGCCAAAGTTAACAATCGATATACCTGAACTGGGCTGAACTGGCTGAATCCCACCTCTGTGTATGTGTGTGTGTGTGTGTGTGTGTGTGTGTGTGTGTGTGTGTGTGTGTGCATGTGTATGTGTGTACATATGTATACATACATACTTACACAAAGGAAGATAAAGATCATCTGGAATATTGTTATTTATTGTTATTTACATTTCAGTACAGAATAAATATTTTGTCAGAATGAGCTTCCTGTCCAGCCTCCTTTACCACAATCATTTGTCCAAGCAAATGAATTGCAAAATTAATTGCAGTGCAATTTCAAGTGACAAATATAATAGATGTGATTCTAAAATTTCAGTTCACTGCAAAGTTTATGATAGCAGGTAGAAGCACTTATGCTTTTGAAAAAACTAAGGAAAGTTAACAGATTATTTCTTAGATGGGTGATTGTCTATAAATCCCAGTATATTAGATTAAACTAGGAAGTTTTTTAAAAAGCTGTCAGATATACTTACATGTTAAAAATCATCAAGAGATCCAGAAAGTCAGCAGGAGCAAAGAAAAAGTTACTCTTTATATCTATACTTAACATTTGAAACCAACTGTGAAGTTCATAAATGTTGGCTGATATGTCTTCCTGTTTTTCACATCCCTCTCATTTAACATGTACTGTAAGTGCTAGTCCATTGCCCATCATTTTTTAATATCCAACAATATCTCAGATCCACATTCCTTCTGAATATCATGGGAAAAGTGGTATATTTTCCCATTGCTGGCACTATAGACATGGGCTGTAGGACTCTGTAGACAGCTTGGGTGCATAAATCTGTATTTGCATTTACAATTTGCAAGATACCCAGAGTCACCTTGTTGGGGAGATCAACAGCATAGAAATTTAATAAATAAATAAAACCTTATTAACCACAGCACTATCTAAGAGTAACTGAGTCATGAACAGGTTTCTTCATTGTAGAAATTCAAGCAGGAGTAAGAATTAATATTGTATCACCAGAATAAAAGATACTCAGTAGCAGCAAACTCTGTCTAAGTCCAACTCTCTTCCAACCCTCTACAGCAAGCAAGGTTTCTATTATTATGTCAATTAGTGTCCTGGGAGAATCATTGGTATGCAATCAAAATGTACATTGCATTTCACTAAGTTCAAGGAAAGATTTTCAAAATTGTCCTTAATAGCAATTCATCAATTTACTTCTATGGCAAACCTATCCTAATTGTATTGTTTTTTTAACATGCAGTCCCTAAAAATAAAAGAGAGACCATTTGACCATTACTGAGACTAGAAATGCATAAATAATTTATGATAGTCTGGAATAGTTTAAAAATTATTAAATAAGAATGGAAATGCAGAGCCTAACAAAACAGAAAGCAAAAGATACAATTTAAAACAAGTGTTGGCTAAATTTTTTTTCCTGAGTCTTAAAAATATCTAGTTATCCCTATCCATTTAAGGAATTCAGCTTGTCATAGGAATATATTTTAAATTCAATGTGCTTATTACCTAATATTTTAAAATATTGTGCCCTATTTTTATTTAAAGGTAGAGCACAATGTTAATGCACAATAATTTAATAGTTATTTTATTATCTCAACAGAAGGGAAACTCTAAAATGTACCTTTATGTTCTAATAATTTAAAAGCTCCAGGACAATGCCACACATTATTCTGTTTTCTTGAAGAAGGTAAATGTGTGCTTCTGTAAGTTCTGTTGTGATGCCACATCTTGCTATTTACTGAACTCTTCCACAAAATATTGGGGGATTAGAACAGAAAATAAAATTGATTTTATTGCCTTTATCATAAATGTTGTAACTATGCTGATTTTTGAAAGGGTAGTTTATTTCCAATGATTGATATGCCCCTCAGATGCACAGTAAAATGGAAACTTACTTCTGATTGTTGGAGCACAGTAGTTGTACTTCAATTAATAACAGGCATCTATGCATGAGTAGTGAATAAAAATTCCAATAATTTTTATTAAATGGAATTGGCCAATTGATTGAAATTAGCAATGGATGAGAGCCAAATTGATATATTGATTATCCATACACACTTATTAGTATGCTTACCTTCCAGTAATGTATTCAGTATTTTCATGTTTTGTCATATGCAAAAAATGAGCAGGTGCAGTGGTTCAATAGCTGGAGATGATGCATTGCATGGCAGGTTGCCACTTGCCTCAGCTTCTCCCTACCTAGCAGTTGGAAAAAATATTCTTTGCAAATAGATAACTTCAGTGGGGAAACTTCCCCACTTCAGTGGGGAAACAAGTTGGTGCTCCATGCAGGCAGTCAGATTCCTGCTGCATCTGAACCTTCCTGATTGCAATGCCTGTTCATTAGGCAGCTCTGATAGAATGATCAGGCTTGGATGACACTGCAGGAAAAGCCACTCATCTTTCTTTCTGATGCGAAGCTAACTCGGTCTCCCTGTGGTGCACCTTGGGAAGCTGTGAACATGTACCACAATAGAGCTTGGCAGCCAAATTACTACTCTGTAAGAGTATCATGGTCTCCTGGCTAATGTAAGAATGCCATACACTACATAATAATATGTTTAAAATTATGCTTGGTAGGAAATTTTGGAAACAGCTAGAATTATAGTTCAAGCTTTTGGTGACATCATTAGGACATAGAGATTTATTATGGGCAGGGATTGGAAAACTGCATACCATGGGCTATAAGTTGGCCCCAGCAAGTAGGAAAGATGAGCTTTAATTTGTCTTGCTGAATTTTGACAAAACGCCTGAATTTGGGCAATGTCAGCATAAAATGAAGTACTATTTCATTTCTAGGGCACCAGTGGAACAAATAATACTCAATTTTATTTCTTCTAAGGAATACTTATTGGATTGTCATGCAAAGAGAACTAGTTGTTATTGAACAAATTTGCTAATTTGTAATGCATTGAAGGATCAAATAATGATTTTGTGTAAAATTTTGTGTAAAACATAGATTACTTATTCCATTAAAAAAAAACAGCTTATAGCAATGCATAGCATCAGTAGTCCATTTGTTCCTCAAAGTCAATAATCAAGGAATATATGGAAAGTTGGAGGATAAGTAGTTATTTCCATAAACCAAGGAAAAAACTGACCATCTGCAATGCTTCCCTAATTTTTGCATTATTTTAATAAATTAAACTACTTTAAAAGACTATCCCACCAGGCCTGAGCTCATTTGTAATTTGAACAAACAAGACCATTTAACTCAGTTTCAGTTCTCTCATCTTAACCACCCTTAATTGTGTTTATACATTTCATTTTAGTATCTGCAAGACATAAAAAGCACACTAGATGGTACTCTTGTCACATTGACAATCATAACTCTGCTTTCTAACTCCACAAAAATGCCACAGCCTTTGACATATTCATAAAATCAACACTACTGTTGTTACATTATCTGAAAACCATTTTTATACTTGCCTGATAGTTCTATAATTACTAACTTGAAGCAGTTAATTCCCCTGAATCTTTCTTTTACAGTAATATGTTCTAGCAATGGATAGTTTTCCTTTTTTAAAATTCTTAATAAAAAGGTTTAAAAAAGAACTTTGGAGCTATAGTTTGTCCAGCATTAATATTCATGCTCGCATTGTCAATTACCCCCTTTATAAATCAGGCTTTCATTCCTGCAGTGTTGCAATTCAATCATGTCAGGTTATCCAAATCTTATATGTTTAGGGGGAAAAGTTTTTATTCTGTGTATCCTTCAAGCACCACCTTTAAAACTAAATATAGCTCATGGTTTTTAAAAAGATGAAACAATATTTCTTCAGGTAGACAAGGATTCTCTTAAGGATGGATAGTACAATTTCTTTTTGGCCTCGGTGTCCAGGTACCCTTTATAATGAAGGACAGACCTTTATTTAAGAAAGTGGTTTTTAAAATTTATTTAATTTAATTATTTTTCACTGTTTTGCTTTTGCATTTTTTTTGTAAAGCAATATTATAAACAAAGCTATAACCATAAATAATTATTTTAATTAACATCAGTTAGATTAACCCCTTTTTCAGATTTATCCTTTATTTTTATCTTGAAAATATGGACAGTGTGTTTTGAGGTGATTATAGAGCTTTTAACTGATGTAGATAGAGTGAAACGTAGGACTGAATTAAAATTGATCAAAGGCAAATAAACTGTTTTATTTGTATTCATTAATTCTTTCTTCCCTCTTTTTTCCTGGTTCTACTAGTAATTGTAATTCCCAGTAATCAGAATAAAATTTAAGATTTTAATCTTGTTAGAAACCACCCAGAATTTAAGAAAGAAGTCATTCAGTGTTTCTATTCTATATTTTTTATTATTGAAATAATGCCACAGTATGCACTCAAAGAGGTACCAACCTGTAAAAGGCTTATAAATTAAGGAGTTAAGAAAAAAATACATTTTTAATTATCAACATTCATAGCTGCTGTAGTCCTGCTGTAGTCCCAACCTGGCCAGTCCAAATAGCCATTTATTAGAAAACAAGCTTATTTTAAATCTTGGATACTACCTGGAGTAGTGTACCCTACATATCTTTGAGATTTTCTTTAACAAAGAGAAAACATCTGGAAACAAACTGTAATTGGTCCCTATTGTGATTTTCTAAGAAAGCATAGGCATCAATAGGACCCTACGGTCTTTGGCCATATCAAATTTTGGGATTTACAATTCTAACCATTTTGGAAAATGTCAGATTAGAAAGGATTGAAAATTATTTCAAGAAGCTGCCGAAACCAAAAGTGATTCTTTCTGAAGTGTTGTTATATAATTCTCTTTAGCAAGACTTATTAAGATGAATGAGAGTTAAACAGATTCAATAATTGAATAAGAACCAGTGTAATCATATAACCTGAGCGTTTTTTTTTTCTAGCAGCCTTCTGATAAACCAGCAAAGAAACATGTATTTTGCTGATCTCAGAGTAATTTATGAATGATTGTTTAATAATAATGTATAGGAACTAGCTTCTAGACTATGATTCAAAATAGCCCTGTTTTGGCTTGGTTTTTATCATATTCATTTTGCCTCTTCCAGTTCACTCAATCCCACTAAGAATGAATAAAATTTAAAATCTCAGAGTAACTGCTTTGGAGGTGCCAACTCTGGAATGGCTCTGAGGTTCAAGGAAGTGATGGTAGGAAGCCATTTTTAATTACTGCCAGACTACCTAGCTTCTTAAAAATAAATGTTTTATTTTAACAAATTAACTAACTAACTGCTATGTTGCAGAAAAAAAGCACTAGCTTCCAACATTACTTTTGTAGCCAATGGAGCCTCTATTCCTCTACATGAAGTCCCTAGGCAGTCTTAGAAAATAATGGATTGCTGCAGCCAGTTCTTTGCTTAACTTCTGCCTATCTAAATGCTGAGCTGGTCCTACAAATAAGAGATGGTAGCTAGCAGTTTCTCTATCTTGTCTTCTCATATATCATTCCCATCCTAATATCTAATTTTGTATCACTAAAGTTTTTCTCCTGGTAACCATTTATAAGAACCCATTGAGAAACTCATTTTTTAGAGCAGTGGTTCTCAAACTTTTCTTCACCATGGATCCATTTAAACATGTTTGTGGCCATACAGACCCCCAAGAGTTAACTCAAGATTTAAATCATAACATTTCTTCAAGCCTTTATGGACCCCCCGCCCCCATGACATCACAGTTCCCTAAGAACATGTTGAGAATGACCGTTTCAAGGATCTTTCTTGTAGCCTTGAATAGCAGGACAGGTTTGAATTGAGATAAGTTGACCTTTAAATAATTGAGGACTCTCGTGACAATGTATATATGTGACAGATTTTATGCTAAATAAAATCAACTTAATAGAATAACAGAGTTGAAAGGGACTTTGTAGGTCATCTAGTACAACCCCCTGTCCAAGTAGGAGAGCCTACACCATTTTTAATAGATGGTCATCCAGTCTCTTCTTGAAAGCTTCCAGTGATGAAGCTCCCACAACTCCTGCAGGCAAGATGTGCCATTGGTTGATTGTTCTCATTTGTCCTTTTATTTTTAATAAGCGCTATGCTGATAGATTAACAGTATCCAACAGATATAATTAAATGACAACATTTACAGTTGCAATACCTGTTAAAAAGATTATTTGGATCAGAAACATTATCAGTTTCTGATAATAAACAAATGAGTTACTGGAACAAATGAGGATAAATGACAACATCTTTTAAAAAAAGTAAAAAAAAAAACCCTTACTAATAGTTCCTATAGATATTTATAATAAATTTTAAGTGATGAGTGAAATAATGAGCTGTAGGTTCCTATATTGCCTATATGTTGGGAAAGTACCTTAATTTTTATACTTAGAGTATAAAAATTTTATACCTAGAGTCAACAGGCCTCAACCTACAGACTTATACAACACAAAATATTTAGAATATATTGGATTCCATTACATTTGTATAGAAAAGAATTGTCTAGAACAGCATTTCATTGAAGATATAATGAGGATAATGGTTCTTAACATTTAGTTAACATTTTCAATTGATAAAATATCCTTAAATTACATATAATATATGGAATTTGATAACTAGATAACTTACATGGATTGTCCATGTTCTTATTAGCTAAAAGACTGATATTTTAAATATTGGAAATATGAATAATATTGTCCCATTTATTCAATGGATTGAAGACCTGATTACATTTGCTATGTAACTGTTTGTTGTTCTAACATAAAGTCTAGAAGAGATAAAAGAAAAGCTAAAGAACAAGATCAAAGAATGCCTAATCAAGATATACCATCTAGAAATGATTATCAAAAATGAACTAGAAATAATAAAGCAGAAAATAATAAACTATAGCCAAAATGATCAGCAAATACAAAACTCAAACTGCAAATTTATAGGTAGACTCTCCAAATTCAACCCAGTCAAAAATATTTCTATCAAACAAATATTTCTATTTCTATCTACCAATTAGTGAGTACTGGAGAGACCAAACTGGCCTGCAAGAAAGACCAAATGAAGAACAGAAAACAGACAAAAGAAGACAAAGTATTACATGGCGAGTACATTATAAAAATAGCTTGCAAAGCAAATAATAAAAAGACAAGGCAATGGCTAAGAGCAGGAAAATTGCATAAAGAGACAGAGGGGTTGATTCTGGCTGCATAAGACCAAGTCTTAAGAACAAATGCGCACAAATCCAGAATTGAGAAGACAGTAACAGAAAGCAAATGCCATCTCTGGAAAGAAGCTGAAAATGGACCACCTATTTAGCTGCTGCAAGAAACCTCACAGACTGACTACAAAAATGGCATGATATTGTAGCAACAATGGTGTTTTAGACGATCTGCAAGAAATTTCATTTGACTGAGAGTAAAAACTGATAGGACCATAAAATATATGAATTAATTAAAAAATGAAGAAGCTAAAGTGCTCGGGACTTTAGAATTCAAATAGACAGGCACCTGCTATATAACAATTGTTGATTAGAAAGACAAAAATATTTGTATAGCGTTCATATCAAAATAAGAGAGGAAAAATACTGGAGAAGCAAACAAAATACAAAGACTTCAAAATAGAAAGAGAACAACTGTGCCAAAACAAAGCAAAAGTAATAATAGGCACATAGGTGCAATCCCAAAACAACTGGAGCACCACTTGAACCACTTGAGTTCTCCACTCCTCTACTCATTGTAGAATACCTTATGCCACCAGACTTGAAATTCTAGACCTAGAAAATCTTGAATTATGCCATCTTTAGTCTGATCTAAGTATGGTATATAAAATCATACATTGCAATGACTTACCTGTCAATGAATACTTCAGTTTCAACCATAACAACACAAGAGCACACAATAGATACAAACTCAAGGTTAACCGCACCAAACTTGATTGTAGGAAATATGACTTCAGCAACAGAATGGTCAATGTCTGGAATACTCCACCTGACTCTGTGCTTTCTTCCCCAAACCCAAAAACTTTAACCTTAGACTGTCTACTATTGATCTCACCCCTTTCCTAAGAGGTCTGTAGGGGGCATGCATAAGCGCACCAATGTGCCTACCGTCCCTATCCTATTGTTTCTTTTATTTTTCTTATATGTACTCATTTCATGTATTCATAACTACGTATATACTTATACCTATTATCTTGTAAGCGATTGACAAATCAAATCAAATAAATAAATAAATAAAAATCATTGGTATTGAGAAAATCTCCAGCTTTAGTTGAAACAGCTTACATTGTACAATGATACCTTTAGCACCCTCAAAGATCTGCCTATCCCAGCTCCTTGGTTAAAATGCTAAATCTAATTTAAACATCTGGTTGACTGTGTAACAATAACACAAAGCAATAATAATTAACAAGATAATAGCCTGCAAGTATGAACAAAATTGAGAAATTTTAATCAAACCTGTCAAGGAAGGCGCTGCTGTCTCTGCACTAGTTCCTTAGTAATTTCTAGAGAATTAAGGGGGGAAAATACTTACTTAGACTGGATGATAGCTAGCTAGTTAGACAGACTTATGAGGCAGATTCATCAACATCAAGAATAAATTGCTGTAGTCCTGCTTGTGTGAAATATATTTTGTATGTCTTAAGCAACCACTCTGAAAAGCTTACATAATTATATTATGTTCAGATGAACTCTTCATTCTCCAGGGTGATAAAATCAAAGTTAAAATAAACTAACAAAAGAAGAGAAGGTTATATGTTAGGCTTCTTGGTTTAATGAAATGCTCTTCTAAGTGGTAAGGATTATTTTATCTTGGTTAATCTAAAAATAAAAAAAAATGTTTGAATAAGTGACTCCAAAGAAATAGCTGCACCGTAGACTAAATTAGATAGTTTAAAAATGATTCTGTAATAATGTAATGGCAAATTATTTCAATTCTGTTGCCAACAAAACCACATAGGTGACTGAAGAGACCAGAAACTAAGCTTGATTTGACTTTATCTTTAACTTGCCACCATAAAATGTGTGGTCTTTCCAGAATTCAAGAAATAAAATGGTGATGATGATGCGATATATAAGCTGAGGAAAACTGTTTTTCATCTCAGTATTTTTTAAATAAAACTATGTTTTAAAAACTTGTGTTTACTAATATCCCATCTTTCACCCAAAAGCAAAAGATAATGTTCCCTGTTCTCTGAATTCTTTGAATTTTCCCATAAAAAAGCCTTAGCTTAAGAGACAGACCAAATCACCCTATAAGTTTCTTAAAGTTGGATTTGGATCTCAATTTTAATCCAGCACTTTAACACTACACTACCTGGAGTGTCCAGTTCAACTGGAGACATGAAATAACGGACACTTATTAGAATTTTTAAAATAAAGTATATTTTGTTTTAGAAATAGCTTCTGCATCATTTATGGGTAACTTGCAATAAAACACAAAGATTTCTGACTCCCATTTGTTTAAATATATTCTCAACTAAACATGGCTCTAGAGTTCAACTCAGTTGTCATATCTGCGCTGCAAATTAAAAAGGGCAGCAAAATTACAAAAAATCTTTATACTGAAATGAAGTGAGACTGAATTGACTAAGAATGGGCATTCTTTTGTGGGATCACCCTAAATTTATAACTATGGGCCCAAGAGAAGATTTTGTATAGATTTTATCAGAGATTTTTACACAAGTAAAAGATATATATAAAAATACATTAAAATGAAGAAAAGGGATAAAAGAAAAAGTGCAGAAAACAGTAGAGAGAAAAAGAAAGAGGCAGTTGTTATTTCTGTGTCATAGTGTTACTAGGTTAGAAAGAGACTTCTCTTGCATCTGATTTTGTATTTTAGACTTCCAAAGAAGTGACAACAAATGATAGCAACAATGCAGTCGTTGTTCTAGATTCATTCTTTTTCCCTGAGAAACGATGAGTTTGCTTACATATATATATACATACATGCACGCATGCACGCACACGCACGCACATACAGACATGACAAATAATAAGGGATAGAAAAGAAAGTGGTATGAAAATAGATAAGCATTAATAAATAATAGGGAACTCTTTCATTTAGCATATTACATTTAATGGATACTAATACAGAAGTCTGAACCAGAGAACAGAAATAATTTGCATTTTTTGGCTATCACTTTGATTACCCTGAACATAATCCATAGAATACTGATGTGAACTTCCTGGATTAATTGTGCCTCCTCCTCCCATCTGGGAAATTCAGTATATGAAAACTTACCAAAAGCATATAGTTATACTGATGATCATGTTTACTTGATGAGATTGAAAACCTTGAGAGCAGAGTTATAATAGCTAAAATCCAGTAAGCAGGAAACAATTAAAAAAACAATTAATATTCAGTAAAATATACTGAAAATATATTTATCTGTTAAATTAATTACAAGTGTTATGAGTGAAATTTGGTTATTATACTTGAGAATATAAAGAACCAAACTGAAGCCATTTTGTGTTCACAGTTTGACCTTTTAAAGCTCAGAACAGTTATGAAATGTGTTTTTGTGAGACAATTTATTTGGCATAGGTTAGAGGACATTTGTGCTAGGGCGCTCTGACATAAATGTCACATTAAGGAATATTAATGTTTCCTTATAATTTTTCTGGAATGTGAAAAACAGGAAATCTGAAAATGTTGGAAATTTTCCATGGAAGGTTGTATAACGTCCATATATGGAAAAAGAAAGTGTTATGTAACCATGTGATTTGATAAACCTACATAAGCTGTATTCACTGAAAGGAGGGCGTCTCCTTCCTCCTAGAAAATGTTTCTTTTCTGGAGTGAAACGAGTCCATACTGCAGTATTTTCCCTAATAAAGCATCCTATAACTCAGATTATCAAAAGTCTGTTATTTCATTTTTGAATGCTTATAACAACAAGGTAACAATGAGTCTTATTTCTTTTCCTAGATTTTTGATATAAACAGATTCAGGTAGATAACAGCTTTTAATGTTTCTGGAGCCATCATTTTGAAGTGAACACCCACAGCACACTAAAGGGGAAATTCTATTGCCAGGTTAGTTTTTTCTGTATAATTGCTAGTGTTCTGTAGTTCTCTACATCCAAGCAAAGAGAGATTTCATTCCTGACAAATTCCCACAGATCTTGTGGGAGGAAGAAATTGAAAAATCTATCTTACAGAAGGATGTTTTTAGGGATAAATAGCTATGTCTATATCTGGAACTCTGCTTAACTGCTTCTATATATGTTTTGAGTTGTCTGCTAAACATATTCTAACTATGTGTCACTATCTAAAATTACAGGGAAAGCCCTGATAGCATTGAGTAATTCTTTTGCATGGAAAGTTATTCCATGACCTTGTTTTTTCCATTTAAGAATAGCACAATTATAGAACATTTTTGCTCAAATAACTGAAGTTTCTGTGTTGAATTGTTAGTCTACTTCCACTGCCAAAGTAGAAAGTATTCTTAAAGGATGCTGAAAGAAAATGTTCATCATTTCATTATTCTAGATTTCAGAGCTCTGCATCATAAATCATAACCCTGTAATTTCAAATAGCAAGGCATTCAGTGACCCATATCCAGCAGACTCAGGTTTGCATTAACTAAGTAATGGAGCAATGTAAGTGCTGATAATGCATTGTTCATATTGGATGTTTTCAGAACCAAAAATTGATATTCCCTTACAAATTTGAAATGTGTTGTGATAGGCACAAATGAGTTAGTTGAAAGGCAGAATCCAATCAAAGTGGAACTTTAAAAAAAAAACCCTAATAAACTGGACGGCTGAACACATAAATTTTCTATTTATTTCAAGCAGTAGAATCTAAGTACAATATATTTGGATCCCATTGACTGAAACTGAAATTCTACACCATTTGCCCAATATAAATACCACTGAATTCAATAGATATATGGATGAACAAATGCACAAGGGGTTATTGTTTTAGTTGTTTTAAAATAATGTCTCATCTGATTCCAGTTCAATTCCTGTTGGTTTTATTATTTTATTTATTTATATTATTTTATATTATTATTTTTTATGATTTTCTATTGTTATCTTCTGGGACTATTATTATTGTGTCTACTTCTTATTTTAATATACAACTAAAGCATTGCCTTGTAATCACCTATCCTACTATCATTCAAGCATGATCTTGCTTAGTTTTCTGAAATCAACCAAGATTAACTCAGATGCACGCTTAAATAATTTTGTTACTAATCTTTAGCATTCTACATTCTATTTCACATGGTGAATGAAGTTCATATGAAAAGGTAACAGTGGCTGCTTCACTAGCTCTTGTTATGATTAGATTTTAGCAAGGGATAGTTATTCTAGCTGCAAATGTCTATACTTTCAGTTTCCCAGACATTTCTCATTATTTTTTTCAATTGTTATTTGTTATGTCTATAAAGAAAGTCTTAACATTTTTGCAACAAATAGTCAGAACCTTTTCTAAAACAATCAACTCCCTAAACTGTCCTTATAGTTATGGGTGCTATTTCGATCCTTAAATGACTGTGTAGATAAATGTATTTAAAACAAGATTTATACATGCTGCTATTCCTAGATCTGCAAGATATGATTAATTATAATTGGGTTATAGGACATATTTGTGACAAATGACAAACGTATCTTTAGACCCTGCAAGTCTTCTGACTTACTACAGAAAAAAAATGGATATTTTCTGACTTAATACAGAAAATATCAATTCAGAAACATCTCAGAAGCTATTCCTCCTTTGGTGGGAATGTACCAATATTTATTGTAGTCTTTACACAAAAGTAATAGGGTTAAAATTTTCCATTATGATTTTACCATGTCAGAAATTCAGTAAGTAAATTGGCAGAGAATTAAATCTGACCTTCTTTTATTGAATTTAATTTTATCCTATATTGTACCCAGGGTTCATTTCTTTATATCATAGCATAGTGTTTCTTAGCCTTAGCAGCTTTAAGAATGTAGATTTCGAGAATGCCCATACCTGGGAAATTATGGGAGTTGAAATTTATACATCATAAGGTTGCCAAGAAACACAGCTCAAGTGGACAGGCTACTACAAACGTGCTAAAAGAGGCAAAAGTATAAATTTGCTATTTGACTAACTAATGTTGCTTCACTTTCTAGGCTGAAAACATTACAAGTGAAGTTTATAATACATATTTTAAAAGTAATTGTTGTTATTGCCTAATAGTATTAAAGTATTAAAGTTGAGCAGCTCTTCGTTTTTTATTTGTTAACTGTTGGCACTTTTCCATTTTCAATGTGCAATTGGTATATTTATATGAAATATATACATATACATACTTTCGTTTGTTCTGTAATCCATGTGCAGATCTTTCTATCTTACCTTGTAATTCCAAACACGTATCTTTCCATGGCTTTTTGCTCCACTTGTAGTTTTTGTATCGATTGTATATAATATCATAAATGGAAATGGGCTGGTCACATAGCAAGAAGAATTGATGGCAGGTGGACCAAGACAGTCATAGAAACTAATGTCATGGATTCAACTTGATAAAAAACATCCACAAAATAGACCTAAAACAAGATGCATTGATGACATCAGTATTATGGGCCCAATTGGCAAAAGAACGCTCAGGACTGTTTTAGATGGAAACAAGCAGAAGAGGCCTTCATCCTGCAGTGGATGGACAATGGCTAAAATGATGGTGGTAGGGATGATGATGGTGATTGTGACACACACACACATACACACACACAAACACACACACATGTACACAAACAGATTTTTGAAGAAAACTTTTATTATCCTTAGTATCCTCACTAACCTCAGCTTCCCTCCAAAGGTTTTTGTTCCTGACACTACTTTTATGCTCTGAAGCTTTCTACTGCATAATCATTTTATGTCTGTTGATTTTTACTAAGTACTCCATATAGTTATATTGGCATTTTGGAAAGGGGAAGGGCAGGAGGAATTATCTATTTTCTTCTTATTTAAAGTGTTTGTAACTGTGTCTTCAGTATTACCTTATTTTGGAATCTAAATTGGGTCTTTTTGACAATAGTTTTCATGCTCTGGAATCTTATACATCATTGCTTTAAGTTTATTAAAATTGACTTTTTTAAAGAAGATGTTAGACTATGTTCATTTTTTTCCTTGTTGCTTCTTTTAAAATGAAACTTTCTGAATTATACGGATAGCTTTTCATAATATTTCTGCTATTTCAGCTTTTTCAACAAGAATTCTATTGATTTGTATGAAATGAAGGATATTTGGTTGCCTTTTATATTTCTCTATCCTCCAGAGGAGAAAATTGTCAGCAAGACAAGTCATACATTTTCTGGAAGTGCCACAATTGGCAAATTGTTTCAGGGTAATTAAAGTCTCCCATCACTGCATTTTATGTCTGTTTAAAAGATCAGCAATTTGTTTTTGGAAGGCAATATTCACACCTTATTATTGTTTGTGCAACAGTATTTATTGTATTTCCTTTTCCTTTATTTTAAATCAGATGCGTTTCTATTGCAGTGACAAATTCATACTTTTGGAATGCTGAGCTGAAATTTACATTTTAATATCCCGTGCAACTGCTCCCCTTTTTCTGTTAAATTGTTCAGCTGTACAATTGTACAATTTCATTTATTAGATTGCTTCCATGAAAGTGATCTCACAGGATCTCTATTATACCTATTAAAGTATATTTGTCTTTCTGGAGACTCAGTTTTGGGTGACATACAGCATATCTCCATAAATTTCCTCTCTATCAAGAGCTATCCCCAACTTTGTTTTGTTAACAAGGCTGATTGTTGCTGCATTAACAGACTACTAAAAAGTAAATTAAGGTGAAGTGATCAGTGGATTTCCCTACCAGTGGTTTTGAAGGAAAAATACCTTAAAATCATTCTAATGTGAGTGATACTGGGGCTGGAGGTCGAGGTGATTTTTGACTCATGACTAGAGCAGTGGATTTAGCCACTGAAAAACCTGGTTTTCAAGATGGATGGGTGTTTTCTACTCCTTCAATATCAGGAAACGACAGCAGTGCAGATCACCAGCAGTGTCGAATCCCTGTGGGATTCTGAAGGAGATTTTCCTAACCCTGTAAATCAGGGATTGGAGTGTCTTATTAATTATCTTGTACAAGGGATTTTAAAAGTTAGGACTTGATTGTGATCATACTCTTGAATGTACTAATTTGCCATACATGGAATGGAATGGGAGGACTCTAATTTTAGCCACTACTCGTCCCCCAATGCAGCATGTTAGCAACTCTGTTAGGGAATAATCTCAATAGCACAATCGATCAATTGGTGAGGTGGGAGGACATTGCACTCCTTTTCGCTAAAGATGTCTGCTAGATCAACATGGTCTGAGGGATATGGGAGGATCCCAGTTCTTAATGCACTGGTCCTCCAGTGCAGGTCGCCTCCCTACAGATGTGCTCGTGCAATGGACGGAAGGGCTCCCGGATATCCTCAGCCTCCTGTACCCACCTTCCCACCATATAATTGGATCTTATTTGCCCAAACAGGCCAAGTCCAGGATCACTGCTTCCATCATATGTTCAGGAACTGATATTGGCTGAAGTAAAAAAAAATTATCACCACAGCAGAGGTCACTACTGGTGGTCCGTGAGAAAATTTTGGTGGTCTGCAGAACACCTATGTCTGCAATAGGGGTGATACTGGTGGTGAATGGACTGATGTGTGCAGGGAGGGAGGGTAACATGTGGCAGATCACGGCATTGGAGCCCTTCCTGGGTGTTCCCTGGCCTGCGAGGGGAGGGCACAATCTCCTGCGCCCCTCCCCTCAGGAACTGCAAAGTGCTCACTGCCCCTCTAGCAGCTGCCAAGCCTCCTCCCACTGTGCTTCTCTTCCTCCTCATCAAAAGCGCTCAACGCCTAGCTGGAAGGAGGAGCTTGGCAGGTGCCAGAGGAGAAAGTGCTTTGTGGTTCCTGAGGGGAGGGATCAAACACCCCCCTCGCAACATCTTCACCTCAGGTCATTGCTGGCAGCTGCTTCCTGTGGCTGAGGAGGTCCGCGTTCTTCCCATTGCTGCTCGGCCTCCTCGATGCACGGAGGCAGGGGGCAGCAGCCATGACACAGGTTTGCTAGAGAGACTGCAAGATTGCCTCACCTCCCTCATTGCCGTCTTCAGCAAGTGGCTCATCGGCCTCTGCACATCAGATTCCTACCACCCAGCACCCAGTATCTTTCCTTCCTCCCCTCCCCAGGGAGAGAGATACAAGACACACACACACACAGAGAGAAGAGGAATGGAGAGAGAAAGGGAGAAAGAGAGGGAGAGAGAGGGAGAGAGAGAGAGAGAGAGAAAGATATAAGATGAGATGAGATGAGATGAGAGATCCCGGTGTTTTGTTTTCTGTGGGAAACAGGTCCAAATGACTCTGAGTATTTAAAGTTGCAGAAACAGGCAGTCAAGCTAAGTGCCTGAAGGACTCCATCCCATCAGTGAGAATCCAGGTGCAACATGCTGGATTCATATTAGTGGTCCGCAGGATTTAAAATTATGAATTTGGTGGTCCCTGAGGTTCAAAAGGTTGGAGACCCCTGCCCCACAGAATATCAGTTGGATCCTTCTTTCACTGAATTGATATATCTGTTTCCTTTTCAACAGCTAAAAGGTGTTCATTGGTCTAGTACTTTGACTTGTTTTTAAAGCACCTTTACACCTCTTGCATTTATTTCAGATATATCTTTCAGGCAGGAATAGAAGCATATTATAAGTATTGCAATTGGTAATTGCAAATGGTCCATTCATTTTCACTTTTGTTTCTCAGAACACTTTTTATTTCTTCTTACTTGTTTTTCAGGTTCTCAAGTTGGCTAAGTCCAAATTCTTGACTTAAGGTAAAATGGATAGACATTCTGCCTTAAAATTTCCCTGACAAAGTATAGTTATCTTTCCCTGATTATTCGTTAACAAGTGTACTGCTTAAAATGTGGCTGCTGCATATTCTTTTTACAGACTCTGCTTACTCAGGAAGCATTCAATCAGCTAGACTAAGCAATCAGCAGCTCTAAGAAAATACCCTTTACAACAAACAATTATTTAGGATATTACCTTTCCATTCTGTACAACTCAGAATTATGTTTCTCAGATATTATCAGTTTTGCAAATGTTTTCCAATGTTTTTTCAGTTTCACAACCACCACAGCAAACAAATCAAGAAGATTTAATAATGAGATTGGATTTATCCACTTTGATTAATGTATTCAAGCATTTTAATAAGTAAAGATATATTTATTTTCTAAGAAAGCAAGGCTATCCCAGTTAGTTAATACTGAATTAACATTGGTGCATACTTTAGTTTTACAGGGAAAATTCTCCACTTTCATATTGTGAATTTTATGGATGCAGAAACATCTCTTTAGTTTGCTCCAGTAGATTAAATCTTTAAGATATGATCCTTGTTTATAGGTGATATGAAATAGACATGATATATTAATATGTCAGTTTTTAAAAAACATGAAACCCATATGAAATGTACAGATGCTTAAGAATACTTACTATAATTTTTGCCTGCGTATTCTATCCCTACCCAGCCCTTCTAAGACTCAAGAATTTAGCTGAACTTGAGGATGTGGGAGAAGATGCAAAAAATAAAATAAAATAAAATCAGAGGGTCAGTAAGAAAGATATAGAGATGACAGATTCCAGCATGCCTCTTGATTCTCTCAATGCAAGGCAGCTACTGCTACTAAAGGCTTTGTAAAGCCTCATTGAAAAATTTTAGGCATGTGCCTGCATGTCTAGGAGACAACTCTGTTGAGTTAGTCCATAAGAAGCTTGTCTAGACAATTCCAGGAGGACCTCAAAGTGGCCTCACTGAGACTTCAAGTGGCTACAGTTACTTTTCATTTAGGACTTTTTTCCCTGAGTGAGAATGGTCTTCTTGGGACTGTTAAGATGCACACAAAAATCAGAGGTGAGGCAAAGATTTGTAATAACTTAAATTATATTACAAAAAAATGGATACACAATGCATTTAGAGAAAATTGCACCTTTGGGTAGGCTTAATGTAGCAAGAATGATTAAATCAGAGGTGGGATTCTACCAGTTCGCACCTATTAGCTAGAATCGGTTGTTAACATTCTAAGCAGTTCAGAGAACCGGTTGTTAGATGAAATACTGCCTAATCCTGTAAGGAAGGCAGGAATGAAACATTCTGGTGTTGCTTACAGAAACTTCTTCTCCGTTAATCCTTATTACATGCTTGGCAGGACTAGACTTCCTGTCTCTGAAACTTTTCTGGAGTTTTTTTCCCTTCCTTTGCTGATACTTTGCTTGTGTGGAGTAATCATTCAAAATTACAATGGCACTGAAAAAAGTGACTTATGACCATTTTTTCACATTTATGACTGTTGCAGCATCCCCACAGTCTTGAGAGGCCAGGCAAGGTGATACATGCCTCGATGTGAGTGATATTGAGTTGGCCACATCCAGTCAATAACATGACCACCAAGCCATGTCTACCCAATCACATGACTACCTAGCCAGGCCCACTAGCTAAGCCATGCCCACAGAACCGGTTGTTAAAAAAATTCAATCCCACCCTGGATTAAATCCCCCAAATCTCCCTTAAAGAAAACATTTGAAAAAATTTCCCTGCACTATCTAGTCACATCATTACTCCACTCACAATGTTCTTGACTATTTAGAACAACAACCATGAAAATTGTCCTTTCTTGTTCTAGAAGATAATCAGTTTTATGTATCTTTTTGATCTATTTTGTCAAGCTACAGCATATGTTTTATATATAGATATGAAGGTTGCTTCTTCCTTTTTACTTTAATGGTGGGAATAGCTATGAATAAATTCCTTCAACCATTGTTAAGTCTTCTTGGGTGATCTTATCTCCCACAGGGGCATATCACCTGGATATTGTGGGCTATTAATATATCTTGTCAAGTTAGGTTCCACTTGCAGAAATGCACAGAAGTTATAGATATACTGGAAAAGAAGCATGTATTTTTAATACTGGTAAAAGCAACAACCAGTATTATTAAAAATACCAGTATTTTTAATACTGGTAAAAGCAACAACCTTGATCTCATAATCTAACCTAAGCTATACTTTATATCAGGAACTATCTCTTCTGAGAGTGCTGTACTATTTTTTTATTTGAAGGACAAGAAAACAAAACAGTCAAGCACTTTTTTCATTTCAGCTTTAATTGGAAGGCACATTCTGCACCAGATACACAGAGGAGTACACTACAGGTAACTAACTACTGAAATGGGAATAATAATATTTATTAAAAAATTCCCAGCTGCTGGAGAAAGTAGGAGAGGCAGATTGATTACCTTCATTCTTCAACTATTAATGGATGAGGTTTCTGGTTGAGAAGGAAACTTGGCTGATTCGAAAAAAAATCAAACCCTATAGTGAATGCCCTTGAAATGCCCTTAGGACAGTGGTAGCTAACCTTTCTGGGCTCCTGTGCCAAAAATTGTGTGCACACTTACATGCTCATACTCACCCAGAAGGCAATGCGAGCAATCCCCACTCACCCCCGCCACCCCCTTATTTGCACTATGCCTCACAGCTAATTTCGGCCAGTTTGAGGCCTTTTTTGGCCTCCCAGAGGCTTGAGGTAAACTTCTGTAGGCTTTTGCAGGTTTTGCAGGCCAAAAACTAGCCCCATTTTATCACTTCCAGTATTTTCAGAAAAACTGGAAGTGACAAAATGGGGCTAGTTTTCAGCCTGCAAAATCTGCAGAAGCCTTCCTCAAGCCTTGGGAGGCCAAAAAAGGCCTCAAACCCGCTGAAAATCAGCTGTGAGGCATGCACATGCGCAGTGAGATAAGTTTGCCTGCAGCTTACATGCTGGCACAAATGGCTTCACATGCCATTTGTGGCATATGTGCAATAGGTTCACCATCATGGTCTTAGGATAAGCTTAAAGAGAATATTAGGTTGTAAAACTCAATGGATAAATGTTATATATGCCTGAATATTATGCTCATGGATGTGTATAGGCATGAATACATACACACACACACACACACACACACACACACACACACACACACACACACACACACACACAGACGAATTCATGAGCATATATTGGCAGATGAACACAGAATTAAACTGAGTGAAAAATGTAATCGCAGACAGTCAGAAATGGCTGAAATATTATTTAAATGATTTGAAAACTACCCTGGGTCTAACATCTGAATGTAAGTGGCAACTATACAATAATAATAAATAACAAACTGCAGGATACCTGGGACAATATATTTGAAAAGTGTGGGTGCTTGTATTCAATGAAAATTCAGTCCACTTGGTCTGGAATTCTACATACAGATTTTGGCAGTTATAGAGAAGTAATGTCCTCTCTTCTTAGTTGCAGCAGATAAGGAAAGACATGGGAGTACTAAAATGGATGGAAGTCTCTTGGATTACAAGATAATGTTAGTGAAAAACAAGAGCCCTTTTCTCTCCACATCTCTACCCTGGCATTTTTGTGAGTATATATTGCTGCTGTTGGGGAAACAAAGGATTTATTTATTTATTCAGAAAATATATGTGATCACCATCTGGCTGAGTGGCTAACAACCAGTTCACAAAAAAAAAAAAACCTAAATTAAGAAAGCACACATAACTGAGCAAAGATTTAGTGAAAAATAATCCAGAACAAGTTGTCATATAACAAACTCACACTGCAAAACATATTTTGGGTTTCTCTAACATTGAAGCCCTAATGCCTGTGGAAAAGCTGGGACTTAATTGCCTGAAGAGGGATCCTTTCCCTAGGAAAGTGAAAAAAACTTGCAGCAAAGAAGGCACAACTGCTCAGTCCTGCAGGGTGATAATGATTAACAGAGGGCAGAATGTTCACCATATAAGATTTGGGAATAAGTAGTCCTGCAAATAACTTGGACCCATGCTATGTGGGATTTAAAAGAGATAATCAACATTTTGAATTGCAGCCTGGAATATATTGAAAGCCACCACAGCTCAACGGAAAACTGTAGAGTGCCACAAACTTCATGCAATGCTGCATTTTGAATTAGTTGAAGCCTCCATGTTTTTCAAGATAGTGCATTGCAGCAGTCCAGTCAAGAAGTGACTAAGATTAAGACAACTGTGCATAAGACAAACTTATGCAAAGGTCCCATGGCCATGGCCACAGAAGCTGTAGTTTAGGAGGACCATCAACCTGCATGCCAATTCAAAGAGAATGATGGGTCATTTTTATGTGTGTACATGCCTTATAGTTTGGGATACTGTCAAGATTGAACTGTTTGCTTCTTTCAAACATAATGCTTTTCAACTTGCCAATGAACTGGGGAGAAGAAGATGGAATGTGGAGAATATATACAGAAATTGGGAGAGCATGGGCATGCTGCAGGTGCTCAAGAAAGAGTTGGATCATTCTCATAAAAAAAGGATGTGTCATAATTGGACAATGTGATCAACCAGTGAGAAGGAGAAATTATGGGAAACCAGAGCTTTTTCGTTTCTTCAATACCAACATGATGTATCCAATAAAGTTTTAGTTTTGGGAATTCAATTTTCCCAAGAGTGTTTCCTTATTTGGGTTTGCTAATTGGACAGTTGACATATACTACCTGAAGTTTTCTTGGCAAGATCTTTCAGAATTGGTTTGGCTTTGCCTGTTTCTTAGGGCTGAGACCATGCCTGGCTCAAAGTCATTCAGCTGACTTTGTGTCTAAGACAAGATCAGAATTCTTGTCTGATGTTTTCTGCACTGATGCCCATACCAAACTGGTTCTCTGACCAAACTGGCTTTCTGTCAAAAGTTAAAGTTATAAAATGACCAGTTATAGGAGACCAAAAATTTTTATCCAAAAAGCTTTCAGTGGAGGTGAAGATCAAAGGTCAAAGATTTTAACAGAAAAAAACCTTTCTCTGCTTGACCAAGAGAAATTTATTGCCAATTTCTATAAAAACCTTTTAATTCTAAATTAGAAAACAGGTAGGAATAGAATAGGCTGTGTATCTAAAGATCATAGCATAATCCACAAAAGTGCATGTTTAGAAGCATTTTAGACTGAAGTCCTTCCATTCAGAAGGAAAATTGCTCTCACTTTGCAGTTTGAAAAGTAAAGAGCTTTTAAGAGCTATATTGTTGAAGAAGAGGGAACAACTTAACTGTGGAGTGCAGCAAAATTAGTCATGCTTGCCAAGTGGCCCAAGTGACCCAAGGAAAACAAAACTATTTTTCTATGCCTATATTATTATGTTGCTTAATACAAGGATTAAAAAATTCCTTTGTATTGAATTGTTTATCAAATCCTATGAATGTACAGGAAGCCCCAGTTACAGGCAGAATATAAAAAAATCAAAAGAAAAAGGAAGTAAGCAGTGGTGTGTGATCTGCTTTACAGTTTTCTCTTCAATCTGTATTTTTGATGTTTGAAAAGGGGAAATATATGATTATTAAAGGACAATTAAATTGTCTTCAAACAATCAGGGATGTGACTATAGATGAGGATGAAATCATGGTCTCATTTGATGCCACAGTCCTCTTCATGTGCAGAGACTGAAAATGAGGCATGAGGACCTGGCAATAGGCGATAGTGATCCTGCAGCCTGAAAGAGCTGATCCTCACGAGGAGATACAACCAACAACCAGCAGCTTGTACTAAATCAGGCTGTGCTGAAGCTGACCAGGTTGCTTGCAAGGAGGCAAATTGCTGGGAGGCAGAGGCAGATTCCCCAAAAGCTATATGCGTCTTATACTTCGGAGTGTCTTATAGTCTGAAAAATATGATACCCAGCACTTAGATCAGCATAGAGTAATTCCAAGGTCAACTTCAGACCAACAATCAACTAAACAATACCCCAATCAAGAAACTGCCAAAGAGCCATTAGTAAACAGCCTAACCAAAGAATCCCTAAGAACACCCCCTGACAGACAGGCAAGACATCTGTCTGTTAGCAAACAGAACTCCTTACTAGCACTGATTATGTTACCTAGTGAGGGTAATGAAATATCTGCAAGAAAACAAGAAACCTCAGAGAGCACCAAGGACCTCTCATTTCAATCCTCAGCTACAAATATTTTCCTTTATTGGATATTAAATGATAAACTACTGATGAAAGCTTTATGATAAGTGTTTTGTAAATTTTACCTGGAATTTTTTTTAAAGTAACTATTAATGAAGCTGGAACTTCTACTTGGAAAAAATATGGATTTTTTTTATCAGCCAATTTTACTGCTTGCTTTTTAATTCATGTGGTTTCTTTATATTCTCTTGTAATAAACTGATTTTGATCTTCATGTTTCTTAATTAAAACAGTAATTAGCCCCAAACAGACCTTCCATTGAAAAAAGATGTTAAAATAAGAATTTTTAAAATTAGTTACTTTTGTGGGCAACCTCACAATTACTTACCAGAAATTAATTCCAATTAGATTTATGTTTAAATAGATATGACGAGAATAATAAGGTCAACTCACTTTAGTTTGGTTCTTTTATTATTATTTTCACAATCCAAGACTTCTTTCTGTGCTTTTGTGCTTTGTTTAATGTGTTAAATATTTTGATTTAAAAAAAAAATTCTTCATTGTAATTTATGTCATCTATATAGTCTGAATGTAAATTAATAATGATAATCTAGAGAGAATCTTATTTTAGTGCAAAAATGGTTTAGTATTTGAATGCTTCAATTCAATTTATTTTTCTCCTCCTCTTAATTTACAATCAATGATCTCTCCATCCCATGTTCTAACTCTTATCTATAAATAAGTCCATAAATATTTGTCATTTAAAACCTGGTCTCAGGAAAAGTTTATTAAATGTTTAAAGGTTTCCCCTATCCAATTGTGACTGACTCAAAGAGATAGTACTCATCTCCAATTCTCAATTCAGGGAGCCTTTTGTTATCTGATAGTATGAAAACACAGAATACAGTAACTTTTCCAGCTGAAGTGGAATCTATTTATCTAGTTGCATATGCATGCTTTTGAACTGCTAGTTTAGTAGGAGTCCATTAAAGATTGCCAAAAATAACATTTTAACCTTGATCAAATAAACCATGTTTACATTTGTTCCTTTTTCTTCTAACAAACTTAAAATCTTTTCAAGTAATGTGATAGAACTTGTTTTTCTTTTCATTTGTTTTTTTACCTTTCCTCATAAGATTTATCTAAGCTTTAACCCCCTTTCTAAACCCAACATGAAATAATTATCACTCTTTGGTTTAGTACTTGTAATTCCCTTTTTATTGTTAAAGTATCAGCCAATTTATTTTGTATTCCTACTTAAACATTTTTAAATGTCATACCTGTACCATGTCATTTGTAGCATGTCAGTTTAGCTTTTGATGTCATCTCTATCTTGTCAGATAAAAACTTGTTCCTCTTCTGCCATTTCTTTTTAGGAAATAGTCTACCTATAAAAGCAAACATTGTTACTGACATTGTTGATGTAATTCCATCTTTCAAAACTGTTCTTTAGTATTTCCAATGTTATAATATTTTTCATTCTATAGCTGTTAATTAGGTTTATTTATTCTTTTCTTTAATTAAATATTTAATTCTTTCTAATATCCAATTTTGAAGTTGGTTAAATCTTTTATATTTAAAACAAATTGATTTTGCAAGGGAAAGGATTCTTTATAATTAATTCCAAAATTTATTTCAAATTTATTTGGATTCTTAATCTGTTTGTAAATTTCTAAAAGCATTTTTTAGCTTCTTGTTTTTTATTTCAATTTCTAAGTTCTTAAGTTTGTAGTTTATTTTTTTCTTTCATTAAAGACTGAAGGCATATTCACCTGGTGTTTTCAGATTTGTCAATCCAAAGATTTCCAACAGCTGAAAAATAATTAATAAGCAATTTATGAATGTGACTGGAAAACAAAGAGAACTTAGTGTCCTTTTTAAAGATGAAGACTAGTTTGAACAAGATGGTTATTACCTCATCTTCCAGTTCTCAAAACCTTTCAGGGACTGCTATGTCACAGTTTCTTCATAGGCAGCAACTGTCTGGAGCTCTAGTTGCCAATCTCCTATCCATAGCTGGACTTCTTATTTTATCCAGATTCTGCCATTAATTCCTACACAAGTAATTTTATTCCTTTTATGTACTCAAGGAGATGACATTGTTCATGCTCAATTTATCTCAGTTATGACAACTCTGTTAGATTGTTTAGGCTAAATGAAATTGATTAGCCCAAAATTCTGAAATAACTTCATGGGTAAATTTTGATTTGAATATGGTGGATTTTTTTTACTTTTAATCTGATATATCATCCTGTAATTGTTGCAGCATATGTAATGTTTTTATTTCCCCTATAATGTACTTACAATTTCTAAGTATACTCGTATGTTTCACAGATTCTTTAGCACAGATATAGGATAGAAAAAAATAAGAGTAGGATTGCAAATGTACTTCACAGTCTTGCAGTCCATGAGATTAAATCTAGATATTATTGCGTATACATATGATTGACCCATAAAACTGTAACTCTTTGCTAATGTTTTGGAGAATAAATTTCACTGAACTCAACGGGACATATTGCCAAATAAACATTCATAATACTGCAAAGCTATTTTATGAATCTGTATGAGTATGTAAGAATCCAAAATAAGTTTTGCTACCTAGTCTAAGAGAGGTTAAGGAGAATATGGACAGATACTCCAAAATATATGATGTGTTCTTATTTATCATTTGTTTGTATTAGTATGTTACTGGTTGACATTTATTGTGCCTATTTTGATGTTCGATTGCAATGTATAATTTGAGATATAAATTTAATAAATAAACATCCCCCCCCCTCAAAGAAAGTATAGGACTTCTTTCCACAGATAAAATTTCAAATTTAGTAAAGCTTTGAGTAGCAGACTTGGTTTAGCAGATTTCAAACTGAATACCCGTATACTGCCCAGAGTTCCTGGGTGATGAACAATTATGAAATTTGACAGAAATAAATAGAGATAGAAATAGATAAATTTGCATGAATAAAGTTTGAATCCTAGCACTGCAAGAGAACTAATAAGCAAAGTAGACATGGTGATAATTTGATGAAAATGGACTCTATATGCTCAGTAGCTCTACTATGTATGTAGACAGTTAAAATCTGAGTTTTAAATAATTGAAGAATACAATCTAACATAAATATGTGTATGATTAATCAATTTATATAAGATTGTTGTAATAAATATGAATATTAACATTTTATTTGTAGGAAAAGGAGTGATATAAGAGAGAATTTGGTTAACATAAAAATGACAGAAATAACATTGAAATAAGATAATAATGAAAGATTATAACTTAATAAAACAACTGTGCTGTTATTGGAATTATGTAACTTGTCAAACAAACATTTATTTGTAATAAATAAGTTGTAAAATGTGATTAGAAAGGGGATATTTTTTAATAGTGGCATAGTTAAAACCAGAAAGGGGATAAATAATGCAAGATTATAACCCAATATAAATGGGTTAATTATTATTAGAATTATATGTCTGTTAAACATCACAAGTATGATTAATAATCTTTTAGTTGCAGTTAAAAGAAGGATATTCAAAATATGGAGATTGACACAAAACTAAGATATTGAAATGATTAATAATCAAAGAATGAAAAATTACAATTTAACAAAATATGTGTATTAATATTAAGATTGTCAACTGTATTAAATATGAAGAATATTGTCATATTTGTTTTAAAATGTAAGACTTTGGTCCCACACTGTTCACACAATGACATGTTTGTAAAAAACAAGAAAAAATAAAAAAATATAAAAAGTCTCAGTTTGGGGTATTATTTATCCAAAATGCAATGAAATATTTATTATTGAATTGTTTTGGCAGAGAAGAGACCCTTTGGTTGAGTTTTATGTCATTGGCATCAAAATAAGATAGCTGGTCTTTGGATTCTAAACATCAACTTGGGTGAAGTGGTGTATAGTATTAAGAATCAGAATAGAGCTGGACAGGAACTTGGAGGTCTTCTAGTCCAACCCCCTGCTCAAGCAGGAGACACTATACCATTTGAAATAGGTGGCTGTCCAGTCTTTTCTTAAAAACCTCCAGAGATGAAGCACCTACAACTTCTGAAGGCAAGCTGTTCCATTAGTTAATTATTCTCAGTCTTAAGAAGTTTCTCCTTAATTCCACGTTGCTTCTCTCCTTGATTAGTTTCCATCCATTGTTTTTTGTCTTGCTTTCTGGTGCTTAAATGTATTGTGAGCTTCAGGCAGAAAAAATATTTTTCTACGATCTTCATGGAAGATGATTCTTCCACAATTAAAAATGAAGGAAAAATCTATGGGACTATAATATAGTCTTTTTTTCAGGGGAAGGGCATTTTTTATTAGTGTGATTTTTTTTTCTCAACATATTTGCCACTATCTGGAAATATTCAAATTCTTTCCTGTTTTCCAGGGTTTACTACCTGTCTAGAGGCAACCAATAAAGGAACTATCAACAAAGGCATAACGACTATCTACTATTCTATTCCAGATTCCTATATAATTTAATTAAATACAGTTATATCTCTGGCCCCACAATATATTATCCATTGAATTGTGAATTGTTTATTATAAATGTAAATAAAAGAATGGTGGGTGGGTGGGGAGAATGTTTCGTCTACAGGCTCTCTCTTCTAGTGCTCTCGCTCCTGAACCAAAGAGGCTTTTAATGCTCGCCATTTCTCCCTCCCGCCAAAATGCATTTCTTTCTCTGGTTACAGTGAGTATCCCGGCAATGCAGAACGTGTGGCTTCTCAGGATACCGCCCGAAGCGTCTGATTCCAAGAGCTAGGAGTACTCAGGGCAAAGCGGGGCCGAATTAGGGGGCGGTGGCCACTTTGAGCGCGCGCGCAAGCGTGTTCGCAGCGTTGGTAAACCGGGCGCTTTCTCGGCTTGGCTAAAGTCGGCAGGAGTGGCAGCAGTGAAAGTAGCATCCATTCCCGATGCCGGAAAGTCCGCGGTGCTCCTCCTCCTCCTCCTCCTCCTCTGCCCTCCTCCGACGACCCATTCTTTTCAGGCAAACTTTGATGGAGAATTTCACACCGTGCTGGAAAAATGCCTGTTATGAAAGGATTACTGGCACCTCAAAATACCTTCTTGGACACGATCGCGACTAGGTTTGACGGCACACGTAAGTCTCGCCCAGTGAAACCTTTTCTCCTTATTAGAGGCGGGGAGCTTCTGGTGATATAGAAAGAGAAGTATCCTTCTACCTCTAGCTCAGGATCCAGCTGTGGTTTGGAAAAGAGATTCATGAAATAGCTTGGACCAAACTTTACAATTTATTTGTAAGGGGTCTCTTATTATCTTTATTCTCTTTGTGCGCTTAGAAACGTTGGCATACACAAAAGAAACTATGATCCAAGCTAGGTCCCCTCCCCGTTTCTCCTGACCTGGTCCACCTGAGCACCAGTTTTAAATACGGCGTGTTTTAATCTGCCTCTAAGTATGGTATAATGGGTATGGGAAAGGGACAAACGAGCATATTTGAATTGCGGATTTAATTTAAAAAAAAAATCTCTTAAAAGATTAATACTTAGAAACTAGGTTTTATATTGGCTAGACAGCTGTTGTCGGAGGTCCATATCTGTCCGCTTAATGAATGGGTTTATTACAGCAGCGAAGAAGGGGGAAAAAAGAGAATGGCAAATATTCAGGACCCTGGATAGTTCCAGTCCACATCACCCACATTCTAAATCTAGACCTATCTTTGTTAAGCTTGTTTTCGTGTATGTTTAATATTCTAGCTGTTCTTAGAGTTTTTGTTAATGAGTTACAAAGACATTTTTTTTTCATTCGGAACACACATGCTGCTTCAGTTAATCTCTATGCAATGGCTTCCTTTTGATAAATTGTATTCACATAGATATGCTTGTTTATGTATGTCTGAATAATTGGACACATGCACAAGCTTACATGCACATCCACACACAACATTTTTAATGTTTTGTATACATATTGCTATCAACCTTGATATTTTGGGTGTAGCTATTTAAATAAATAAATAAATAAATAACAGTGCACACATAATATTGTTAATTTCATGTTTGCTTCTGAGAAAAATTGTTATTAATGATTACCATTATTAAAAATGCTATATTTCTTAGGGGGAGGGTTGCCAATGAATATTATATTGAAGCCAGCATTCCTAGTGTTTTGTGAGTTTTAATATGTTAATTGCTGTCCTAAGACACAGAAATCAGTTGTAAAAAATGAATTGTATTTTCTACTAATTTTGGAACAGTAAAATTCAATTAAAACTTTAGGCTTTTATTCTGGCATAAAATAATCACTTTGATCAATTTGTTTCAGTCTTATTCCATTTTCATAATTTTAATTTAATTACAAACTATTCCCAAGTATTTCCAAATGGAAGTTAATCCACACAGATAAAATTTTACAGGATTTGACAAACTAGTGAAGCATAATCTATATAGTTAATATTCATGCATTTTCTTTATCACAAAAGGAAAAAATAAATGCTACACACCAAGTCAGATTTACTTGCATATGTACATTAGAGGAACATATCCTCATTTAGTTATGTAGAACTATTCAAAGAAGCTTGATTCTGAAGAATTGAATGCTGCATTACAGTTAATTTGATGGACAATGTATCTACAGTGCAGCTAAATATAACTTAAATTACTTGACTTAGGATAAACTGCCTGTTTCTGTTTCTAATGTGACTTGTAAATATTATTTTTGAGGGTGGAACATGATTCAACTGAAAACACTTTTTACATATTTCAATGGAGAAAATTTAAAGATATAAACAACTCCAAAATGAACATCAGTGTGAGATACATATTTTCAAATTTAAAAATTTGTTCCAGGACAAATTTCAGTTCTTCATTGATAATACTGTTCTGATGCTTTAAGTACTAAATTTAGATTATATAGTAACAACATTGGCTATAATTAATTAAACTTCTTTGAATTTAAACCTTTCGGAGGATATATTGTGTTGTCATCAGTAAGACTCTAATCCAGCAATACATCTTTAATCCAATGGATAATTAATTCTAATTCTGGGCAGTGGTATAGGAAACAATTACTGCTCATGTTGAAAAGTACAGTATGTTCTGATTTATATAGCACTATAATTAAAATATAAATATCCAGGAGGAGAGAGAAATAATGATATAAAAATTAATTTCATTGTTTTTAACCAGATCTTGAGCCAAATTTCTTGAATTTAATAGATATGATGTTTAATAAGTGAAATGTAACACGTAGAAATATGGTAATTTATTAGATGAGATGAAAGACCTTCTTCCTCAAAGGCTGTTTGAGAGACAGGCCACATTGATGATAGCCCCCTTCTACAGTTTGAAGATTTTATTAATATCTAATATTCCTAGAGGGAATACCATGATATGCAAAAATTTGAGATTTATATAAAAACTTTGGTGACAGCTATATTATCAAATTTTCAATATGGTTTCATTTGCAATAACATGCTATATATAGTAATATAATAGAATTTTATTGTATTAATTGTTCATTTTAATTATGTTGTTTAATTGTCCGCTATCCAGAATCCATCCAGTGGAGTGGCTGAATAATGCCAATAAACACTAGTATTAATTGTATAAATAAAAAGTAGTTTGATCCCCAAGTTATGAACCTGCTTCTTCAAACGAATTAATGCCACATCCAACATATGACATATGGTACAACCTCCAACATGTGGCATCTGGAACAGCCAAACAGCCATATAGTTCCTTGAAAACAGTAACTCCCATCTGTTTGAGTTCAGTCTGTTTTGTTCCATCCATGTTGCAGTTTTCAGATATTGGTTAAACCTCTTCCCAGTGTGTGGAAGGCCAGATGGAGATGTACTATGGTTGTTTTTCTGTCCTCAGATGTCTGGCAGCCTTGGTGTATCAGTATGCAGCATGTCAATCGATCTTGTGCCGGGGTTTCCCAGGAGGTGGTGTCAATATCCAGGGACTTGAAGGAGGCTTTCAATGTGTCTTTGCATCGCTTCCTTTGTCTCCTGTGCAATCACTTTTCTTGAAACAGATCATCATAGAGGAACTGTTTAGGATCTGGCATCCTTGCAACATGGCCTGACCAACGTGTCTGGATTTTCATCAGCTAGGTGTGAACTGATGGCAGGCCTGCTCTGGAGAGAACTTCTCTGTCTGGCACCTTGTCCTGTCACTGGATCCTCAGAATTCTACGGAGGCAGGTCATGTGGAAGTGGTTCAGTTGCCTATGTGCCTCCTGTATACCATCCAAGTTTCACTGGCATACATCAGGGTAGTTAGTACTACTGCTTAGGAAACTTTTAGCTTTGTAGCAAGGCTTATTCCACAGTGGTCCCACATGTTGGCCAGTAGTCCACCAAATGCAGAGCTTGCCTTGGCAATTATGCAGTTGACCTCAGTTTCAATTGTCACTGGATGGGAGAGGGTGCTGCCAGGTATGTAAATTAGTCCACTGCTTGCATCTTATGTCCCTTAACTGTAATGGTGGGCTGTTGGTGTTAGGCTTTCAGAGATTTTGGAACTGGCTGATGCATCACATTATGTTGATGAGAAGGCTGAAGTTTTCACATACTGCTGTGAATTAGTCCACAAAGCTTGCATTTCCTGCTCTGATCTAGCATTCAGGGCACTGCTTCCTACTCATAGCCCTCTCTGGAAGTCTACAAGGATATCAGGGTCCACAATATTGAATATTGCTAAGAAAGAGATCTTTAGATATCCCGTTATCTAGGTCCTACTTATTTACAAAAGCTTAATGGTGTTAATGGTTTCATGCCTAGATTTGTTACCAAAAGTATCCAGATAATATACTTCTTCTAAAGTACTTTGTGGATGAAATAGTCCTGTGTTCTAAAGAACTTTTCCTTAAAATAACCCATTCCCCCCAAAATAAGGCGTATCCTAAAAATAGCCTTTGCATGCCCTACCCCCAAAATAAGCCCTACTTAAGACTTGCACAATTGCCTGCCTGCTCATTCTGTCTGGCTGCTTGTGGTGCCATGGCCATGAGGTGAGGTGAGATGGTGATCATCCTACCCCCTGTGCCCCGCATTGGCGTACCTCAAAGCCAGGCCATCCATGCCTCAACACAGCAGCAGCACCAGCAGCCATGTGCAGCAGGAGCCCATGTAGTCACTTATGCTTACTCATGATCGTAATGGAGCAGAAGGCCAAGCTATTTGCTTGTGCCGCAGCCACGAGGTGAGGCAGGTGTTGGGGTGTGGATGGCCCATCTGCACCTGAGGTAAGCTGGTACCATGCATGTGAGACAGCTCCAGCCCCTCACTTTGTGACAGTGCACTGGCATGCTTTACAGCCTCCTGCCCCTCCCTGAGCAAGCAGAAGAAGTGGGCTCCCATATATGGAAAATATAATAAGACATCCCCCTGGAAAATAAAATAAGACATCTTTCCTAAAAATAAATTCTAGAGCTTATTTTGGGGTCCAAAAGAAAACATGGATAGAAGGTTGGAGACAGGGCAGTAGTTGTCCAATATATCTGGCTTGAGGAAAGGCCTCTTCAAAAGGAGTCATATACATGTCCTACTCCATGAAGACACTGAATATGAATCCAGTACAAACTGATTACCCAAATAGACTTATTTCCTGGATTTATTTCTTCACACATCCAGCTTATGAAGAAGCTAAAAAAGAGTAAACTGAATAGAATAAACTGAACCCCAGGTCACATTACAAGATTTGCCCCAGTGGTTACCATCATATTTTGAGCCTATTATTTATATTTTAAACACATTTGAGTGTATTCATCACTGTCGCACCAACACATCATTAGCAGTGAATGGCAAACCTCCCTCTTCATTACCTCTATTAGAATCAATATGATGAGAACTAGTAAAGTAAACAAAGAAAAAGAAAAGCAAGTGAGTTTCAAAGTAAATTTCAGATTACCTAAGAAAATTAAATGGAAGAGATTGAAGATTATTACTAAACCCAAGAAATCTAAACAGATAAACCAAATTGAGAGGGGCATTGGAGGTCTTCTAGTCCAATTCCTTTGTGATGACGCAGAGCAAGGCATGGAGGCAATACAGCTAGTTGATAGTTTGAACTCCCCTTTATTGTTCCAACTTTCCCCAAACACCCACATTTATGACAAGTCTTAAAGTAAAGTTCTCACACACACACTTCCAACAGCCTCTGTCTGTGAGTAGTCCAGCTAAATGCTGTTAGCATGATGGCTTTAAAGGAAGAAGTCCAGTAAGGTAAAGGAAAAAAGACAGCAACAAGGCAAGGAGTCCAGCAAACTCCAGATGTTAGCAATGGCACACGAAACTCCACGAATTCAGTGCTTGCTCCTGTCAAGTGCCCCTCCCACATGGCATCTCCTTAAGTCTCAGTCCCCATGTGTGTCTTGTGAAGAGGGGCTCTCTTCCTGAGTTGTCGGATTGAGTTCTCTCTTTAATTAATTTATATCCATTGTTTCTTGTCGTGCATTCTGATGCTTTGGAGAGTAGATTGACACACACACCCTCTTCCTTTTGGCAGCCTCTGAAATGTTAGAACACTACTATAATGTCACCTCTAGTCCTTCTTTTCACCTGCTAGACATACCCTATTTTTCCAACCATTCTTCATATGTTTTAGCCTCCAGCCCTCTAATCATCTTTGTTCCTCTTTTCTGCACTCTTTCTATATATATGTTTATTTGTAATTTTGTTTTAATATATTTTGGAGACAGTGTATTGACTGGATTGATATATATTTTTTACACAATGTTAGCAATAATAATACAATTAGGTATCATAATACTAGTCTTCCAACTTCTGACCTTAACCTGCACCTTGTACTTATAAGCTTCAATAACATTTCTTCATGCAGTATGTTAAATCACTAGTATTTTAATATTTTAAAAATTACTCAGTATTCCACTATAAATCCAATATCCCAATCATTTAAAAACACCAATAGGACCAATCATTAACCAAATTTAATCAATCCCAGGATTGTAGCTCCAATCCCATAAAATAAGTTTCAATATATTTTTATACATCGTTAATAATAATAATACAATTAGGTTACTGCATCATAGACTTCTATCTTCTAACCTTAATTTGCTTATGATTATAGTAAATTCTATTACCTATCTATATATGTTTTTCCAATTTATATTTTCTACTTCTTTTAATTTCTAATATATTCACCATATTGAGAGTTATTTTATTTCTATCCATCATCTCTTACACTTTTGAGACTTCATCATTTATTGACTTTTTGGTCCCTCTTTTATATTTCTCTCTTGGGACCTTATTTCTCTTTCAACCATTTTTATACAACTAAATATTCCCTCTGGCTTACCCCTTGTCTCCTTTTGTAGCATAATTTGAGCACCTATCCTTAGCTCTTTCATTATTTTGGGCAGACTTCCCATCCCCCCTTTCTATTGTAAACTCTTGAAGAATTATCTATTTGATTCCTACTTATTAGTCTTATCCCTTCAGTGTCTTCATCTTCTTGCAATTTGTTTTGTTTTGTCTCCTCCCCCACTCCTTTTGGTTTTTCATCTGTTTTCTGAGTATTATAGTCATTCCCCTCCCCCTTGTTGAGGGTTTTCTACACTAATATATTTCTTTTTGGACAATCCCATCATCTCCTTGTGATTCTTTATCACTGTTTCATATAAACTTTTAAGCATTGATTTTTCTTCATACATCTCTATTGTTCCTTGTTGAGTCATTTTGCAATAATTTAGTATATTAAAATTTACTCCATACATCCCTAGGGCTCCATTGTCCCAATATATGAAAACTCTAAAATTAGTAAAATAAATCTCAGAATTATACCTCCAAGTCCCCTAAGTTTATAGTTCTTAAAAGTTATTTAGTGATTTTCAAATTTGCTTCTCTCAATTGTCCAAATTTTAAAGTCTTATTTAGTTTTTCTTCTTTTCTTTTTTCTTGTATCACCTTCCTTTTTTTTTAATCTTGTAGGATATTCTATCAGGTAGCTTAGATAATTCAAATTCAAATTGATCCTCCAAATTTCTCCAGTCTTTCTAGTCCACTATTCAATAAGCAGTTTTAATATTTATTTACAGTTCAATTTGTTTTAGAGATTTTCAGAGAGCTCACTAAATGTTTCCAAACATCTAAGTTGCTTACCAAAATAGAATCAAGGTCAGGTAGCCTTCTGGATGTTGTTTACTTTTGTCTTCTTTCATTTATTTGGGTTAAACAATTGTTACTTTCACTAAGATTCCCATCTGTAACACTCTTTTTCCTCCAGTAGATGGCTCCTCTACTCCAATTCCGGCATTAGACAGCATCAAACAGCTAATTGTCAAACAGATTGAGGGGGATTAAAAATAAAAATAAAAAGGCAATTGTTCCCAATAATCACTTTTCAAGAAATGGATGAATCTTTTCCAAGCTTTCCATGTTTTAAAGCTTCCATTAATGTTTCTTCCATCTTTAATCTTTCTCCCTGTATCCGGCCACTGCTTTCTTACTACTTGGACATTATTTTTGGAATTTTTAAACTTGGGTTAGATCTCTAGCATAAAAGTTATTAATTGTCTCACCCAGTTTCAATGCTGTATCCTCACACTGGTCCAGCACAAATCTTAATGTCCTGGTTTTCACAGTTTGTAACTTGCCAAAATGGCCATCATCCCTGCTGCCATTCAGGGAAGCTTTTTTTGGACCTAATGAGGAAATTGCAATTTACTTCATGGTCAATGAAGCAACTCTCCTTACTTCACCACTACTCCAGAGCTGCTAGGACCCCATAGGGTCTCCCGACAGCAGTTACCAGCTGGTTTTCACAGAGCTCAGCGGAGCTCTGTTATTTTCCAGTTGTTCCCACCACAATATCAACCACTCTTTCTAGAGTCTCAGTATCTTTTTAATAATATCATAATCAAAACTGGATGCAATATTCTAAGTGTGATCTTACCAAGGCTTTATAAAATGGTACTCATACTTAAGTGAAATTGATTTTATCCCTCTGTTAATGCAGCCTAAGATTGTATTGGCTTTTTTGGCTGCTGCTGCACATTGCTGGCTCATATTTAAGTGATTGTCCACTAGGACTCCAAGATCTCTTTCACAGTTACTGTTATTGAACCACGTTTCACTTATCATGTACCTGTTCATTTATTTTTTTCTTGCCTATGTGTAAAATCTTACTTTACTCTACACTGAATTTCATTTTTTTAAAGATAGAACAAGTCTGTCAAGATTTATCTTGAGCTTATCTTCTGGGGTGTTGGCTATTCCTGCCAGCTTGATGTCATCTGCAAATTTGATGAGTTCCCCTTCTAACTCCCTCATCTAAATTGATTATTTTATTTATTTATTTGTTTTATTTGTTTGTCAAACATGTACAAGACAACAAGTATAGGTGTTATCATAAACATGAACAAAGAAAGTTAATACAGATAAATGGGGACAGTAAGACAGAGGTGGTAGGCATGCTGGTGCGCTTATGCACGCCCCTTTTAAGGACCTCTTAAGAATGGGGTGAGGTCCATGGTAGACAGTTTGAAATTGAAACTGTGAGATTTTGAGGCTGTAACAATGGAATTGGATAGAGTATTCCAGGCATTGATCACTCTGTTGCTGAAGTCATATTTTCTGCAATCGAGTTTGAAGCGGTTTACCTTGAGTTTGTATTGATTGTTTGCCCACTTATTATTGTGGTTGAAGCTGAAGAAATAATTGACAGGCAAGACATTTTAGCAGACAATTTTGTGTACTATGCTTAGATTGAACCACAGGCAGCACTGATCAAGATGTTGCTTATGAAGATGTTGAACTGTTCTGGGCCTAAAACTGAGCATTGCAGTACTGCATTGCTTACACTCCATGTAGGAGAAGTTCCATTAAAGACTATACATTGAGTGTGCTTTTTTCAGCCAGTTACAGATCTGGTGATAATGCTATCCCACATTTTTTAGCTTACCAAGTGGTAAGTTGTGGTCTACTTTGTCAAATGCCTTAATGAAATCCAATTTGATTTGTCCACTGTGTTTCGCTGGTCCACAAATTTAGTCACTTTGTCAAAATGAAATAATATTTGTTTGGCATGATCTGTTTTTGACAAATCCATGCTCGGTTCTGGTTATAATTTTGCTTGTTTCTAGGTGTTTGTAGATTTATTGCTTGATTATCTTTCCAGATATTGATGTCAGACTGGTCTCTAGCTTTCTGGATCAGGTTTCCCATCTTCATTTTTTTTGAAGATGGGAACCACATCAGCTCTTTTCCAATCTTCTAGTAGTTCCCATGAAAGATATGTCTCAATGGTTTGGAGATCGCATCTGCCAGCTCCTTTAAAACTCTGGGATGTAATCCATCAGGTCCCAGTGATTTGAATTCATCTAGAATGGAAAGGTATTCTCTTACCTACTTTTGCTTATTTTAATCTGTATCCCTAGTGTGTCTTTTACAATTATGTTTTTGGTAGTTGGCTGTATTATTATTTTGCATGAAGACAAATGCAAAGAATGAATTAAGCAGCTTTGCTTTTTCTCTACTGTTTGTTGCTTCCCAGTCATTTTCTGTCATTATTGGAATTATTTTTTTACTTTTTTCTTATTTTTATGTTAAAAATTGTTTAAACTTATTTTTTACATTTGTTGCAAGTCTTACTTCATTCTGAGCTTTAGCTTTTCTGACTTCATCTTTGCAAGGTCGGACTATTAGTTGGTATTCTGCCTTAATTATGTGTCCCTCTTTCAAATTTTTGCCTTCATCCTTTTAGTCTTTCAGTTTATCAAAGAGTTCTTTGCTTGTTTCTTCTTGGATTTCTTTTTTTTCTTTTTCCATGATATTGAGCTAGACTAGGTTTTTATAATAATATTTTTCAGAATTACCAAGCTTATTGAGTTGTTTAATGTATCAGAATGCAAGACAATATAAATACATAGCATGGTAGGCTTTAGTAGAAAATCAGCTCCAAATGAATCCCTAGTCATATCTCATAAAATTAACTTTTTTATATTAGCTTGAGTGCCCAATCAGACTTTGTGCATCATATCAAACTCTACATTTCAAAAATTGGCTATGTCACAACCCTTCTGGAGATAAAATGAATAATATAGGTTCTTTAAGGCTAAAAGCATTTAATTACAAAAGTTATTCTCATCTAGGTCTTAACAAGAATGATGTTGGACCGTATGTAGTTTCTAGTCTGTGCTTTTTGCATCTCTGTTTGGTCTACAATTGTTTTTGGTCTACAATTGTTATTGTTTTCAATAGAAGAAATATGAGGTTCAGCGCTGGACTGTGGAATCCTTGATACTTTCTGAACTTGGTTGTTTGCTTGCAGATATTTCATTATCCAGCTAGGTAGCATCATCAGTAACTGAAAGCATAAAATTTATTATCTGTTTATATACAGTATTTGCCATGTCTTTTCTTCTTGGCAGTTTCTTGATTAGGATATTGGTTTCTGCTTGCTTGTCTGGGTGTTGGCTTCTGGAGACCATATATTTTGGTCTTTCAGTTTCTTTTTTAGTTCTTATGTTTTGCTGAATGGTATATGAATATGCTTACATTATATATGTGTATATTGATGAGTAATTTGTCTGAATACCAAGCTTCAGGAATTCTCTAGCATTTGGGGGTTTAGCTTGGTATAAGATTTCAGAAAGTCTTTTTCAAACATGCTTGGTTTATAAAAGAAAATAGTTTATAAAAGAAAATAGTTATTTTAGATGGAGATTAAACAAAATGTTTGTACAGAAAGAAACAATAGTGGAGAATTGAAAAAAGAAATGAAAAAATAATGTAAAAACAATTTTTATGTAAATTGTTTTAAACATTTTTTGTGATGCAAGTAAAGCTTTTATTAGACATCATTTTATATAACACAATAAATGGTTTTTTTAAAAAAGTCAAGAGAAAACCCAAGCTACTTTGATGAAATATAGGAAAGAAGAAGAATTAAAGACATTTCTAGATAAGATAAATATTTCTTGATAAATTAAATTACAATGACAATTAATTATATTAACAGTAAGATAAATGGAAATAAGCTTGAATTATCTAAAACAGAAACAATTAAGTTTGCATATAAACCATGGAAGTGGTTAGATATAAATTATGAGAAGAAAATTATATTGGAATTACAAGAGTGAGATTTTGTATAAGTGGACAATGAGGCCATACAAAAAGGATTTCATCAACATTATTCTAATTTGCACAAAGGAAGTGACATCTCTCTAGAGAAAATAGATGATGTTAGTCTCCCTGCGTAAACTAAATTGGAATCAGATAATCAGATAAGCTAGTTTATTGTAAAGCTATATTGACAGAATCTTTCAAGTATGATAAAGTGGATGAGATTAATAGACACTTCATTGAAAACGCAAATAATTGTTAATAGAGTTCTAACAAAACTCTAAAACTTGGAGAGATGGCTAAATTGACTTCTTAGATCCAAGAAAAAACATAACATTTATTTATTGCTGAATTGAAACCTTTTATAGACTTTTTTGCATAAAATAGAAAAAAAATGAATGTATGATTTATAGTTTTGATTATTAGATAGGTTAATTTTAGAAAAATGAGAGTAAGACAAAAATCTATAATGGCTGTAAAAAAGATCAGAAGGTACTTCCTTATCTTTTTTCTTTTCTGGTTTTTATACTTGTCTCTCTTTCTTGCACTTTTAGCTTTCTTTCCTTAATTTGTATTAGTTTTTATCTTCCTTTTTAAGAAAGTAATAACAATTTACACAGAGAGAGAGGGGGGGGGGGGGAGAGGGAGAGAGAGAGAGAGGTCGATTACTAGAACTCAGAGTTTCATGGTTTCTAAGGCCAGCATTAACCACTATACCAAAGTGGCTGTTACATTAGATTTACATCATGGTTTTGTCAATCGACTTTCCAAATAATAATTTTTGGTAAGATTAATAAATAATAGACTAGGTTTTCAACCTTAGTCATAGCCACATTATAGGCAGAATTCCCTGGTAATTATAAAATATATAATATTGATCAGTTTGGGCACATTTTGCTCAATGTCCCACAAACAGAACTAATATAGGTAGAAGTTTTAATATGGGAATAAGTTTGTTTAAGTCTGAACATTTGATATGTGCATAATTTTATTTGTCTTCCCATAGGTGTCATTTCAAAACAAAGATGGCCCAGTTTTGTGTGGAATTGAAAATGATTGTCCTTGGATTCTCTAGAATCCTCTAATTGAAACTTCATTTTTAGTCACTTTTCTCTTTTCTGGTATCCATGAGAATTAAACTGAAATTCATATATATCAACTTTTTTTCTTGTGAAATAAAGAAATTTACATTAGACAGACTTACATTGAAAAACATTTAAAGGCGTCTTTCACAATGGACATGCATTAACACAATTCTGAAATTGTGCTAACTGGAAAGGTGCTAACTTTGAGCAATCTTAATTAATTTTCTGAGTAAGCAATCTCCAGTAAGATGAAATAAACCGCATAGTAATATTAATACCAAAATTTTGATATGGATCTACTGCTGATAGATATGATTTAGCAAGTTAGGATGGTATTTTTATCTTAAAATCCCTTTTTTTTTGTTTTTTTTTGTATTCTGGTATTTTAAAAATCTTCTTCTCTTAAGAGATGGGAGATTATTTCCCCACTTCTTTAATGTTGACAGCAGCACTGCTGAAAATAACCTACACTTTCAAGGTAAGGAGGATTAGCTCCAAGGTTGATCCTGAAGAACTTGTCACTGTGAAGATGGGACATGACTTCAGTTTAAGCAACTAAAACAGAGCAATTGGGGTTTAAGCACCCCAGGATTTGGAGACTTTCCATTTCTAATTCTGGACAAGGCTATTTTCCCACAGACAGAACTGGTGCATAATTTGGCACGTGGCTCCTACTTAAAAATATGTGAAGTTATGCCTTACACGTTTCTCTTGCATTACAATAATAATAATAATAATAATAATAATAATAATAATAATAATAATAATAATAATAATAATAATAATAATATTTATATACCGCTCCTCTCCCGAAGGACTCGGAGTGGTGCACAGCCATACAATTAAAACATTAAATATATAAAAGTTAAAACTAGATTAAATTAAAGACCCTGGCTGAAAACAATTAAAACCCCTCCCTTAAACCCTAAAATTTGATATAAAAATTAAAATACCCAAATCTAAAATCAGCCCAAGCCGGCCTGGTCAAAAAGCCAGGATTTCAAGACAAGCCTGAAGGTCCCCAGGTCTGGGCTGTACGTAACTCCGGAGGCAACCCATTCCAGAGGGCAGACGTCCCCACAGAGAAGGCCCTATTCCTCGGGGTCACCAGCCGGCACATAGATGCCGACGGGACCCGCAGGAGACCCTCCCTGTGAGAGCGCACTGGAAGGTGAGAGGAAAATGGCAGAATGCGGTCTTGTAAATATCCTGGTCCGATGCCAGGATATTGCGCTTTAAAAGTTAACACTAAAATCTTAAAGCACACCCGAGAGGCCACTGGCAACCAATGCAGCTCGCGCAGGAGGGGCGTCACATGAGAGAACCTTGATGCCCCCATAACCACCCGCGTGGCCGCATTCTGCACCAGTTGAAGCCTCCGGATGCTCCCATTCAGGAGCCCCATGTAAAGGGCGTTACAGTAGTCCAGTTGGAAGGTGACCAGGGAATGAGTGACTGTGCGTAAGGCATCCCGATCCAGAAAGGGCCACATCTGGCGGATCAGGCGAACCTGATAAAATGCCCCCCTGGAGACAGCCATAATGTGATCTTCCAAAGACAGCCGTACATCCAGGAGGACACCCAGATTGCGAGCCCTCTCTGAAGGGGGCAAAATCTCACCCCCAATAGCCAGTGAAGAAACTACCTGGCTATATCGGGACACCGGAAACCTCAGCCATTCAGTCTTGGAAGGGTTGAGTTGGAGCCTGTTCCCACCCATCCAGTTCTGCACGGCCTCCAGACAATGGGACATGACCTCCATGGCATTGTTGGGGTGGCTTGGGGTGGAGATGTACAGTTGAGTATCATCAGCGTACAGATGACACTTCACCCCAAAGCCACGGATGATCTCCCCCAGCGGCTTAACATAAATGTTGAACAAGAGAGGAGAGAGGACCAACCCCTGAGGCACCCCAGGAGGGGTGGACCTCCCCCCCCACCAACACAAACTGCAGACGGTCGGAGAGGAAGGAGGCGAACCACTGCAACACGGTGCCCCCAACCTCCAACCCCCCCAACTGTCGCAATAGGATACTATGGTCGATAGTATCAAAAGCCGCTGATAGGTCTAATAAGACCAGGACAGAGGAATAACCCCTGTCACGGGCCCTCCAGAGATCATCAACCAACGCAATCAATGCCGTTGTACTAAGTACTATGTCTGGGCCTGAAGCCCAATTGGAAGGGATCCAGTACGCATCTTCATCCAGGTACTGGGGAAGCTGACCTGTCACCACACTCTCAACAACCTTCGCCATGAAGCAAAAGTTGGAGACAGGACAATAGTTGTTCAAAAGAGTTGTATCCAGGGAGGGCTTCTTAAGGAGGGGTCACACCACTGCTGTTTTCAAGGCAGTGGGCAGTGAGCCCTCCATCAAAGAGGCACTAACAATTCCCTGGAGCCAACTCCACGTCACCTCTCTGGCGGTAGAAACCAGCCAGGAAGGGGAAGGGTCCAATAAACATGTGGTGGCATTCAGCCACCCCAGCAACCTATCTATACCCTCGGTGGTCACAGGGTCGAACTAATCCCAGATAACCATCTCAAGACTCGCCGCAGTCACCTCCCCCAGGACCTCCCAACTACAGTCCAACCCGGCCCGAATCTGAGCGATTTTATCATGCAGAAATAAAAAAAACTCCTCTGCCCTTCCCTGCAAGAGATCCTCCCACGCTCCTGGCCCAAGCAGGGAGCAGGTTACTCTAAACAGGGCAGCGGGTCGATTTTCTGCCGATGCAATAAGGGCGGAGAAGTGAGAACGCTTCGCCGCCTCTATCGCCACTAGGTAGGTCCTAATATAGGACCTAACCTGTGTTCGGTTGGACTCGGTACGACTGGCCCTCCAGACGCCCTCCAGATGTCTTTTCCGGCATTTCATCTCTCTCAGCTCCTCCGTAAACCACGAGCCGAGTGAGATCTCTGCCGGGTCAGAGGTCGCAAAGGCATAACTTGCTCCAGAGCCTCGGCAGCCAGCCTATCCCAGGCTGCTACCAAGTCTGTGGCCGAGTTATGAGCCAGAGTTTCAGGTAATGGCCCACTCCATCTGGAACCGTTCAGGATCCATCAGGCACCTGGGGCGGAACCATCTCCTCGGCTCCACCTCCCTGCAGTGCGGATTGATGGTACAGAAGTCTAGTCTAAGGAGAGAATGATCAGACCATGACAAAGATTCAACAGCTATATCCTTTAGCCGATCATTCAACCACTGTCCAGAGACGAAAATCAGGTCCAGAGTGTGTCCTCCCGTGGGAGTGGGTCCAGAAACTAATTGGATCAGGTCCAAGGCCATCATGGAGGCCAAGAACTCTCGGGCCAACCCAGAGGATTCAACGAGTGAAGGCAGGTTGAAGTCACCCATAACTAACAGTCTGGGTGTCTCCACCGCCAGCTCGGAGCCCGGGCAGGGCCAATGATACGTAGCAGGGAGCCAGGTACATTATCAAGAGACCCATCTGCCCACCCTGACCCCACTTCACAAAGAGGGACTCACAGCCAGCCATCTGAGGTACAGTAGCCTCCCTAGGACAGAGATCTTTCCTAATAATTACCACCACACCACCACCCCTACCCTGAGCCCTTGGCCGATGAAATGCCTGGAAACCTGGTAGGCACATTGTTACCAGGGGAGACCCCCCTCTGGGCCCAACCAGGTTTCGGTGACCCCTGCCAGGGGGTCATCCTGAATCAGATCAAAAATCAGGGGGCCTTATTTATAACGGACCTGGCATTACACAACATCAGCCAGGTGCTCAGGGCCTGAGACTCTGCACAACCAGGCCTGCAAGACAGGTCAAGAGGGTCGGAGTGTGTTACCGCTTGGAGATAGCGGGCACGCGATCCCCTAACCTGATATGGCCCTCTACCCCCGCCATATCTGCCCCTCCCACCTACGGTGCCAATAAGGTCCACCCTCGGTCATTCTGACCCTGGTCGCCTCCCCAACCCCCGGTCCCCCGGGTCCCCCCAGGCATGCTCACTGGCTTGGCTGACCCCAAACCCCCAACCCACTAATCCCACTAAAAATCTATCCCTCACCCTCCTCCCCACCTCCCTTCCCAGACCCGTAGCATCCCTCCCTAACCCCATTAAAAATTGAAAAATAAAAGAAACCAATTGAGTACCCCTCCCCCTCCCCCTCCCCAAGCATTTCATAGAATAGCCATGCCACCTCTCTGGATCCCAAGACCTGTCCTTGAAGTGGACTTTCGACATATTGTACATAGGGCAGTCCTGGAAGAAGAAGTTACAATTGGTTCAGAATACAGTAGTACAGATAGTTTAATCAGAATCAATCAGAATAGAGCTGGAAGAGATCTTGAGGTCTTCTAGTTCAATTCCCTGCTCCAGCAGGAGATCCTATACCATTTCAGACGAGTGGCTGTCCAATCTCTTCTTAAAGACCTCCAGTGATGAAGCACTCACAACTTCTCAAGGTTAGCAGTTCCACTGGTTAATTGTTCTCACTTTTAGAAAAAAATTCCTTAATTTCCTGTCTCCTTTATTAGTTTCCATCCATTGTTTTTTATCTTGCCTTCTGGTGCTTTGGAAAATAAGTTGACCACTCTTTGTGGCAGCCCCTCAAATACTGGAATACTGCTATCATATCATTCCTAGTCCTTCTTTTCTCTAGACTAGCGAAACCCAAATCCTGCAGCCATTCTTCATATGTTTTAGTCTCCAGGCTCTCGATCATTTTATTTGTTCGTCTCTGTACTCTTTCCAAAATTTCAACATCTTTTTTGTAATGTGATGATTAAAACTGGATGCAGTATTCCAGGTATGGTCTTACTAAGGTTTCATAAAGTGGTACTAATACAGTACTTCACATGATTTTGATTCTATGCTTCTGTTTATGCAACCAAGGATTGTATTAGGTTTTTTGTGACTACTGCACACTTCTGGCTCATGTTTAAGTGATGTTCTGTAATGTTCATCCCTCCCCTCCATGAAACAAAATTATCTATGGAAATCAGGTGGTATGGCTTCCTTGTCATTGTGCTTGCCCTTTGGGCTGCATAACCATGTGATTTAGATGTCCCCAACTCTTTTGGCTTCTAGTAAACCTTCAAAATAGTATTTTTCCTCTAACCAGTGGGATTTTAGATGTGCCCATCTAGAAAATTGATTTAGGATTTTGAATATATGTTTTTAGCCCTTATGCCATTTTATAAATGGTTGTAGGGTTTTTTTTTTTCTGTTATTTTGCTTTGTTTATAAACCTATGTTAGCTTGGCACAGTCACATTTTGCAAGTGGAGTGGTTATACAAATTGTACAAGAAACCAAATATCTTGAACCCTGATTTGAAAGAACAATATAATAACAGGGTAAAATATTAAAACAAATTAAAGCTGTAAAACAAAATCTGAATCAGTTCACAGATGTTTAGACTATTTTGCCTGAGTATTTAAAAATACCTGTCAGTGTTCCAGAAAACCTCCATTCCAATCAATAACTCCGAGACAAATATATCTCAAAAGTACCTTTATTAGGATAGTAAACTGGCACATCTGTGGAATCCCGAATCTAAAAGTTTCTGGGCTTCCTACAATTTCCCAAACTACAAATCCACCCCCCTTGGCTGTCATCACATCACATGGCCCAATCACGAACCAAAGTAAGATCCTTATTTCATCCTGCGCCATACTCAATAAACTAACAAAAGAATTTTATTTTGTCTACTTAGAGCTATTCAATTGAATCCACCCCTCCCACTTTCTCAGGCTTGTGAAAGCATCGAATCTCAGTATGTCTTCCAAAGCTGACAGTAGCTATGTTCAAGCAAAGATTACTTTTTTTTATTTATGACAATACATTCATATGAATTTCTCCAAGGAAACTATTTGTTTCACTTTATAATAATCTGGAGAAATAAATTATGCTGAGAGAAAGTGAGTGGTCTACATGAAGTGCCAATACTTCATTTATGGATGACTCAAAGGGATCCATATACTTTGGAAAGCTTTGCCACAGCAAATCTTGACAAATTCAGATAGGTGATCAGAGACTCCTGAATGTGATCATATTAACATTTGGTTAGCTACATAAAAAAGATAGAAATGACCAGCTGATCTTTACCCAGAGACCTTCACAGAAGAATTGTCCCATGTGTTTTTCTTTACTGCACATCTGCAGTTACTGAGTAAATAACATGAATAAATAGTAATTCTTCACTCCTAGTCTTATTTTCATATCTTCCCTTTAATGAATGGATAGCTATATTTGTCCTTAAATACTTGAATAAGCAGAGTATTTATTTATTTATTTATTTATTTATTTATTATTATTTAACTTTTATACCGCCCCCCTCTTCCAAATAGGGACTCGGGGTGGTGAACAGCCATAATAAAACAATACAGTCCATAAAAATTTAAAATAGAATTAAAAATTATTAAATTAGTGGCTGAATTTAAGAATAAAAACCAATGAAAACCCGATCAAAGTTTAAAATTTAAAAAATTAAAACCCTTCTAATGACACTAGGCCAGACCGGCCTGCTGAAAAAGGTGGGTCTTCAGTGCGCGCCGGAAGGCCTATAGGTCAGTGATGGCTCGTATCTCCGTAGGTAGCTCATTCCAGAGGGAGGGTGCCCCCGCAGAGAAAGCCCGCACCTCCTCGGAGCCACCAGCTGGCATCACCCAGCCGGTGGCACCCCGAGGTGGCCCATCCTGTGGGAGCGCACTGGCCAATGGGAGGCCGATGGTGGCAGCAGGTGGTCCCATAAGTACCCAGGTCCCAAGCCATGGAGGGCTTTATAGGTGATCACCAACACCTTGAATTGCACCCGGAAGGCCACCGGCAACCAATGCAACTCGTGCAGGAGCGGTGTAACATGGGAGCTCCGAGAAGCCCCCAAGATCACCTGCACGGCCGCATTCTGCACCAGCTGAAGCCTCCAGATGCTCTTTAAGGGGAGCCCCATGTAGAGAACATTGCAATAGTCTAGGTGGGAGATGACGAGGGCAGAAGTGACTGTGCGCAATGCACCCCGATCCAGAAAGGGCCGCAACTGGTACAGCAACTGGACCTGACAAAAAGCCCCCCTGGCAACAGCCACTATATGGTCTTCTAACGATAGCTGTACATCCAGGAGGACACCCAGATTGATAGTTCAATAATAATGTTGGGTCCAGGGACAGTTTCTTGAGAAGGGGCCTCACCACTGCCTGTTTCAAGGCAGCGGGCAAAAGCCCCTCACTCAAGAAAGCGTTGATAATACCCTGGAACCAACCTCCCGGGTGGCCAAAACCAACCAGGAGGGGCACGGATCCAGTAAACATGTGGTGGCGTTAGAATCTTGTCCACATCCTCTAAGGTCACAGGATCGAACTCCCCCAAATGACCTTACCGAAATCCACCCCCGCCCTCCCGCCCAGAGTTGTCCAGTCAGAGTCCAGCCCATCCCGGATCTAAGCAATTTTGTCTTGCAGATATCTAGAAAAGTCCTTGGCCCGTCCTTGCAGGGGATCCTCCCGTGCTCCCACCTCCAAAAGGGAGTGGGTTACCCTAAACAGGGTGGCCGGGCAATTTTCTGTGGATGCAATAAGGGTGAAAAAGTAAGATTGCTTTGCCACCCCTATCACCACTAAATAGGTCCTAATGTGGGACTGCAATAGTCAGATGCGGAGCGGCTGCTCCTCCAACCACTCTCTAGGCATCTTTTCTGGCACTTCATCTCCCTCAGCTCCTCAGAAAACCAAGGAGCCAATTAGGATCAGCACCGGGTCAGAGGCCGCAAGGGCACGACTCGATCAAGGGCCTCGGCCGCCACCCTATCCCAGGTGGCCACTAAGTCCCTAACCGAGTCATGTGTGCGAGTCTTGGGAAATAACCCAAGCTCCATCAGGAACCTATCTGGGTCCATCAGGAGCCTGGGGCGGAACCATTTTGTCGGTCCCGCCTCCCCACAGCAAGGGGGTATGGAACAGAAGTCCAGCCTAAGCAGCGAATGATCCGACCATGACAGGGGCTCTATCAAAACATCCCCTATACCTAGATCATCCTGCCACTGGCCAGAGACAAAAACCAGATCCAAGATGTGGCCCCCAGTGGGATCCAGAATTAATTGGGTCAGGCCCAAGGCTGTCATGGAAGCCATGAACTCCTGAGTAATCCCTGAGGTCCCGCCAGCAGAGGTAGGTTGAAATCCCCCATGACCATAAGCCTGGGGGTCCCAACCGCCGAGCCAGCTAAAACCTCAAGGAGCTCAGACAGGGCTGATGTCACATAGCAGGGAGCCAGGTATGTGATCAGTAGGCCCATCTGAACCCCGGAACCACACTTCACGAAGAGGGATTCACATCTGGTCATCTGAGGAACAGTGGATTCCCTAGGACACAGATCTTCCTTAATAACCACCGCGACACCCCCTCCCCTCTCCTGGGTCCTCGGTCGATGAAAAACCCGAGACCTGGCTGGGCACATCTCCACCAGGGGAACACCCCGCTCCTGGCCCAACCAGGTTTCAGTAACACCTGCCAGGTCCGCTCCCCTCTCCAAAATCAAATCATAAATGAGGGGGGCTTTGTTAACTACGGACCTGGTGTTACATAACATCAACCAAAGGCCTGGGGCCCAATGACTCGGACAGCCCAGGGAACAGGAAATAACTAGGAGGTGGGAGCGGGCCACCGCACGCAAACAGCGGGGGCGTGCTCCCACAACATGATACGGCCCCCTGTAACCGCCAAATCTGCCTCTCCCGCTCACCGTGCAGATAGAGTTACCCTCTCCCTCCTCATCCTTGACCTGAGCTTGAATACAGTTTGTAAATTCTTAAACTTAAATGGGACTTATATTTTAAATTACAATTGATAGTTACTTTCCATTTAAACAGGAAGAGGCTTATCATTCTTTTCTATCAATTGCCTTTGTAATTATCACAGCAACTAGGGATAATTTAGTGTTTCTTTAGTGCAGATAGCAAGAAAAAATCATGGCTTCCTGTAATGCTTCCAAAGTTGAATAGTTTAATTATTTTAAGATAAAACTGTTTGCTCCTCTCAATCATTTAAAGAAAATTCTTAAATAAAGATCTTAATTTATGTGGTTATCATTAATTTTCTATTTACTGAAGCTACTATCAAATGTTCTGTAAATAAAACCATCTTAGTTTTACTATAATTAATTTCTAATGATCACCTAAAGCTTGTAAACTTCATCAAAGACCACCCCATATAAGAAAGCCTTTTACTAAAGTATTAATACCATAATGAAATAGTAGAAAGAAAGGCAAAATACTTCCTTATTTTGTCCTGATAGGGCAAGCAGAGACCTCAATTACACTTGCTGTAACCAGATCAGCCATATGCATCAGTGGTGGGATTCAAAATTTTTTACTACCGGTTCTGTGGGCGTGGCTTGGTGGGCGTGGCAGGGGAAGAATACTGTAAAATCTCTAGTCAGAGGTGGTATTTGCCAGTTCTCCAAGCTATTCAAAATTTCCGCTACCGATTCTCCAGAACTGGTCAGAACCTGTTGAATACCAACTCTGATATGAAGCAACACAGTTAAATTGACAAGAGTTATTCATCTTTTTCATGTATAAAAATACTTCAGGGCTAGACTTAGGATTGCTAACTATCATGGGAATAGCTATATCTCTATTGCAATTATGCTATTCAGGACCAAAGGTTTAAGATGTTAAGTATTGTGCTTTACAGTGCACACATCTAAAACAGTAGAAGATTTGCATGTAATTCAGTTCAGATTTTTAAGAAAAATGTTTCACTCTCTCATTGCATATCAAATACCACTCTGAAAGTGAAATTTGGCTGTATATCAATAGAGATATTTGCACGAATCAGTCACTTGAAATATTGGTTAAAATATTTTGTGGGGTGGTGGGGTGATGGAGAAATATTTAACTCTTTTAATTTTCCTCTGTAAGTTGGACTCCTCAATCAAATATTTTTCCTATTGTGAATCCTTGGTAATCCTTTATATTCAATTTATGATAATAAAAGTAAGGTGACCAACTGTCCTCCTTTAGGGAGCACAGCCCTTCTTTTGTAAGTTCTGTCCTCTCTCAAAAAGTGTCATCCTATGTGTCCTCCTTTGTGATATATGAAGACTAATCTGTAAATCTCCGTATTTGATTGATGCCAATCCAATCCCTTGTGTGCGATGTGACGTATTTGTATTTGACAAGGCTCGGTACAGTGTGGCAAAACATGATTATGAGATGCATGCGCTCCATACAGGAGAATTGTTTTGAGAGAGTGTGCCACATGCAAGAGTGTGCCGTGCACAAGAGTATGCCACATGCAAGAGTGCACCGCGCATAAGAGTGCGCCACGTAAGTGGCTTTGTTTTTTCCTTCAATTTATTTGTGTCCTTCTTATTGTAAAAAAAGTTTGTCACCTTAATAAAAGAGGCACGGAAAGCTATACAAGAATCTAAGGAGCACATGCTAGATTTAGATTTACAGAAATCTGAACTTGCAATCAAACTTCTTCACTAGGATGGCTTTCTCTCTAATGTAATAACACTATTATAAATATACCTTCTTTGATTTTTAACTACTTATATAACATCATCTCCACTTCATTTCACACAGAAGAGTGCTGATACTTGATCGTTTTTTTCTATTCTATTCTTTTACTACCCTCCAGTGGTGGGATTCAAAACTTTTACTACTAGTTATGTGGAGGGCAAGGCTAGGTGGGCATGGCCATGTGACTGGGTGGGTGTGGCTTTTTGTTTTTTGCAGTTACCCCTCTGACCCATTTTTGGGGCCCTCTGGGCCTCAGGGGAGCCTCCTAGGGGGCATTTTTGTTCCCAGAAGGCTCCCCTGGGGCTCAGGAATGCAAAAATGGAGGGGGCCATCCCCTGGCCCTCAGGAATCCTCCTGGGTGAAGCAGTAAGACAAGCTAGGGGAATCTCAGCATAGCTGATCATATGAATAGCTGATTGTCAGGAGGGGAAAAAAAGAAATACCTTAAGGGGCGAGTGTCGGGTGGGCGGGTTGAGTGAGCATCGGGCGGGCAGGGCAAGCAAGCCAGCAGCGACTGGGTGACCAGGTTAGGGGTGTGGCCAGCCAGAACATATTACGATTCTGTGCCCCATGCCAAATCCTTGCTATCGGTTCGCCCGAACCAGTGTATACCAGCTGAATACTACCACTGCTTCTCTCCCTTTATTATATTATTATTATGTAGCCATATTTGTCAAGTAATGGAAAACTAACATAGCTTCCAAGGTCACATTTGGCCTTGTGCAAAGGCTATTTCACATTTTGTGGAGCTCCATTATACCATAGATGATCCTCTGAATTAATATGGCCCCCTTCTTCCATAGAAGCCCGCAGCTCTATGAGACTGTGTATGGAAGATATTGTATTATTTCTACTAATGGATAAATCTCTAGAAATCTCTAAAAATGTTGAAAAATTTTGCTCAGTCACAATAGCTATAAGAAAACTTTAAATAGGATTCGATAGATCAGGTTTGTATTAGTTTTCTCTTTTATAATTTTAACACAATAGTTTTAACCTATTATTTCTGTTGCTGTATTATGCATCCTATGGAAACTTCATCTATGATTACAAAGAAATGCATATTGATATTTCTTCTGATAATAAATCATGGAATGGAAACAGATGCCAAAAGAGGATAATTTTAAATGGCATGGCATAACAAAGAAAAGAAATGAGTGTGATTTTAAAAAATAATAAGTATAATAGACCATGTAGGAAAAGAACAATGAGATCACTGCACAAGTTCCTACAGTGACAAATGAATAGCATTAGTTTACTGTCTAATAAAAACAAATGTTTTCCTAGTAGTGTGTACACTACTATTATTGTTAATCTTCTCATCACTCCTTATCACCCATCCTCTCCCACTTGTGACTGTAATTTTGTTGCTTGTATCCTCTGTTTCCTAGTATGATTTGATGTTGATTGTACCCTATGACTATCATTAAGTGTTGTACATTATGATTCTTGATTCTTAACGAATGTTCCTTCTTTATGTATACTGAGAGTATTTACAAGACAAATACCTTGTGTTTCCAATCACACTTGGCCAATAAAGTATTCTATTCTATTCTTAATAAACTTCTCTTGTCTGTTTTTCAGTTTTTGTTTTCTCTTGTCATGAAACACAAAAGGAGGAAAAAAATTTTTTCCAACCTTATAATTCATGTATTTTAAATGACAATTCATATCTTTTTAAATGAAGTAAGCATAATAATATCTAAATCCATTTTTATTTGGAAGAACTTTTCTTCTTTTTACAATCATATTTTTTTATTTATATATAAGTATTTTGGATACAGTGTATTGTCCAGGCATACCATTGTACAAAAGAAAAAAAAAAGAAATAGTAACATATATACTTATAACAATAGTAAATGATTCTAACCATATTTATAATGATATTCTTATTTGTAATCCTATTGATTATATTAGCATAGTTATAATTATAAACAACTTTAATGTTATACTTCAGTCTAATTTCTATCTCTTATGTCTAACCATTAGCAAAACCTATTCCACGTTCAATGATACTCTGTATCTCCTTTATCTTTTATTTTCAATGTCAGTCTATCCATCTCTGCACAATTCAATATTTTCTGAATCATATTTTCATCTGATGAGGTGTTCTCATTTTTCCAATATTGTGCAAATGCAATTGCAGTTAATACATGTAATATTAAATATATAGTCCCTTTGGACATAGCTTTCAGGTATTATAAATAACAAAAATATTTCTGGTTTCAAATCTATATGCTGCTTAATCATCTTTTCCAATCAAGTGTGTATTTTTGTCCAATATTTTCTTGCTTTCATGCATGTCCACCACATATGATAATAGGTACCTGGGGCCTGATTACATTTGGCGGATGTGTTGTTAAACATTTTTGCTAGTTTTGTAGGTGGCAAATGCCACCTGTAAAACATTTTATAAAGATTTTCCATATATGCAGTTGGCATTGCCAGTTTATAATCTTATCCCAAAGTTTTTGCCATTTATCTAATTCTATAAAATAACCAAAGTTTTTTGCCCATACTATCATTGTTTCTTTTACTTGTTCATCTTCCATTTTAAAGCTTAATAAATAATTAATTATATATTTTTCTTATCTGTTTTTCATCTGTCTCTAATAACATCTTATCAAGTATTGTTGAGTCTTTATAAAAACCCCATGTTTTCACATCTTTCTCATATGTATTTGCAAGTGTGGCCACCAAGCTAAGTTTACCCCCTGATTTTGTATTTCCTGTCTGGTTTTAAATTCCCCATTCTCATTACCACTCGGGTATTTTAAATGACAATTCATATTTTTTTAAATGAAGTAAGCATAATAATATTTAAATCTTTAAATATTTTTCTTATCACTTCTGTGGAAGAAGTGAAGAATATCTTAAATGAAAATAAGTTAAAAATCTGTCTCAAGAAAATTTCATTAAGGAATTGTTTGCTATTTATCTATATCTATCTATCTACAAATATGTGTGTGTGTGTGTGTGTGTGTGTAAGGTTTTGAGCTGATAAATAATTAAATAAGGGAGACTAGGATAGATCTATTTCAAGCTGGTTAGCTCTCTTCAGCTAGCCATACCCTTACTGGGATTCGAACCAGGGAAGTATTACATGTGAGGCAGTTGTAATTGCCACTAGACCACTGGCTCTATCCTCTATCCTCTATCCTCTATCCTATAACACAGAGTACATATATATATTTGTATATATTTGTATATATATATACATATATACAAATAAATTACTCTCACAGTTACCCACCTACAACAAAACCTAGAATTACAAAGTAATAAAAAAGTATATTAGAAATATAATTTATAGCTTCATAAAAGTGCTACAGAATTTTTTCATTGTACACTGGATTAATTTATTTTACCATGGGGTAAAAAATAGAGACCTTTCCAATAAATTTGAGACATGTAAATAAAATCACTATTGAGTTAGTTAAAGGAAATGTAGAACTTAAGCTTCTCTTAGCTCACTAGTATTATCACAGTCAGGAATTCACTAAGTCCTTTGTATGTCTTGAAAAGAGTACATTATTTCCTCAAGTTACTTTGTTGTATGTAATTAAAGCAATATAATCATAACAATTACTCTAATGACACTTTTTTCTTCTCAAAATTCACTTAACAATAAAGAATTCATGCAAGGGCTTATTTTATTGCACTGCTACTAGATTTCCAGCCATTAAAATTTAACATGTTATTGCTGGTCCCAGCAATGATTATTTTTAATGTTAAAATTATTGTTGCATGGTGGTTCAATTTTTTCCAGTTCATTTACTATCCTTAATTTGTACAGCATCAGTTTGTAAATGGCACAATTAAGAAAAAGCAATAAGAGGATAGATTGCCACAGAGATTAGTTGCCTGCTGATACTAGAGTTTGAATATCTAATTCAATGGAAAATATATATCAAAGAAAGTTTTTTTAAGCCATAAAGGTCACGAGGTTTTTGAAACCGTTTCTACCTTTCTAAAACATGGAATTGCAATTCAAGTGCTTAATATAAAAAACAACAGACTTTATGTGACCATAGAAAGAAGTACACTTCAGTTTTTATTATATATATAGATGTTCCTCAATAATCCTTGTGAAATCAAAGGAACTTATTTTGTGGATATATTTTAGAGCACATCAAACTATCTCAGAACATTTGATTAAATGATCTCAGAATATATATTTTTGGAAAAAATATTCAGTCCAACGTATCTAAATTTATATTTCTTCAAATGTAATTTTATAACAGCTTTGTTATGTACAGTATAAGTTGCACTGACTTCAGAATTGAAAGTTTCAAAATTTGTTATTTTCAGTTTTTAACTTTGCTTCCCATTTTTACATAGATAAACAACTATGAAGAAAAAACTGTCATATTTGGATGGTTATTTGGCTCAACTTTATATGTTCAAAGAATAAAATTATTAATATCACATATTAATAACAGTTTAGTAAATTAAGTCTGACAACATGCCTAATGTAATCTAATATTATTCTTCATGGACTGTGAATATGCACTTTTTAGTAAAATAACTATAATAACACTGATAGGAAACAATTTCAGCCATGGTGATTATGGGGAAGAAATTCAAAAATTCTATTAAGCAAAGTCTGTTACAGGTCCAACTGCATGTTTACTGAAGAGAAATTTGAATATATAACTTCCCATTTTTAAAGTTTATATATTTTTTGTGATAAAAATGTTGTTTTGAAAAGAATGTAAGTAGAAAAAGGAGAAGAGAGAATCTTGTCTAGGTATTGAATCTTTAAATATATTTTTTAATTCTCAAGACATAAAGAAAAGTGCATAACAAGTCATTTATCTGTGATATTAATAAAAAATAATAATTTTGTAATTTTCATTGGGAATGCATGACATTTTATTGGAGGTACATGAATTATCTCTTACCACTGCTACATACATGTATACATTTGTTCATTATGTCCAGCAACATTCCTGATCAAACACATATTAATTATTTTTTACATTACAATTGTATAATGCCATGTGATATTTATTTGAAAAGGAGAGATGGAAAAAGTAACCTTCAATTTGTGTTAAGCTCATATCAACTCACATTATATTGCTGGTTAATAGGATATTCTTTCACTCTGAATCAATATCTCGCAGAGAAGGAAAATTTGCAGGTCTTGATGCCTAGGGAAAAGGATAGTCAGAGTATGTATGTATGTATGTATGTATGTATGTATGTATGTATGTATGTATGTATATATGTAAGTATGTATGTAGTACCACCTTTCTCTTTCTTCAAACATTTATTTCTGATTGCACCCCATATACTGATAGATTCACAGCACAGGCTCTATCAAACCTGCATCCCTTGCACACACATGCTCCTTTCCCAACCTGCACTCACCTGCCTGCTGAACTTAGACTTACATCTTCTTCTTGGCTTCTCCACTGACTTATTCCCGATAAAATTTCCACAAATAAAGTAAATGGAAAAGATAGCAGGAATAAGAGGGGGGTAGGAAGGCAGGGAAAGGAGGGAGGAAGGAAGAAAGGAAGGAAGGAAGGAAAGAAGGAAGGAAGAGAGAGAGAGAGAGAGAAAGAAAGAAAGAAAGAAAGAAAGAAAGAAAGAAAGAAAGAAAGAAAGAAAGAAAGAAAGAAAGAAAGAAAGAAAGAAAGAAAGAAAGAACAAAATTACAGTTAGGGAAGAGAGGAGTGAGATAAGGTAGTCTGAAACAATAAGGAATAGGTAGATTGGTTAAAATATTAGAAATGATTTTTTTAAATCACTGGAATAGAAATAATTAGCCTTTTGAATACCAAATCTGTGGGTATAGATATTGGCTGATTTCTCTGAATTTCTCCAGGGGAAAAAAAATATTTCTAGAATTTTCTCAAAGACAGGATTGCCAAAGTGCCTCTATTATTTAAAAAACCCAAGGAGAAAACTTTTCTCATTCTGTCTTCCCTTGGGACTGAACTGATGAATAGTGAGTCAGGAAGGCTGCCGACCATTGAGGTATAATTGTATAATGCAAAACAAGATATTCATACAGACTTCTTGGCCACTTTATAATGAAATAAGCACAACATCACACTCCATTAATGAGAATTTTAGTAGCTGATTGCATAAAATATGTAAACTTGCAATGGAGGAACAGGCTTTTTTCCATGTTAGCATTGGTTATTATTTCAAGAAGTCTAACTCGATTTCATTGAAGGCCACATCAGGGTTGTGTTTGACAGGGGGGGGGGGGCATGAGCAGGATAGGTGTGGCCAGCTCGATGTCACTCGTTTCAGGGGTGCCTATGGTGGCCAAGTGCTCTGCCAGTGAAAACAGGCTCCTGAGCTCCATTTTCGGCTGTGACTGTCACTGCGTTTGTTTTGGGTTTGTCTGAGGAGCTTGCCACAGAAGTTTATAGAATGAGCTGGACTGGTTATCAAGTCTCCATAGTAACAAGATATGAGTGTCTTGTGAAGTTCTATTTTACTGCGCATGTGTGCAGGGGAGGAGTTTTACTTCCACTTCATCTTTCATTATAGTTTCTTTTGCTTGCTTAGTAGAATGGTACTGCTGTTTCTTTGGTTTCTTAGTTATTTTGTAAATAAAGTATGCTGGCAACAGAAAAACACGATCCATTTCCTCTAATTTATAAAACTGAATGTTTTCATTTTGACAGCGACAGCCTCCTGCAACCCTCTGCCAGTGAAAATGGAGCTCCTGAGCTAAGCATGAGGCCCTCCTGAGTTCCATTTTCCCTGGCAGAGACACCACAGGCTGGTCTTTTGCTGTTTCTAGGGCAGCCCCACAGACCAGATCTAAGCATCGTCCCGGGCCTTGAATTTGACAAGTCTATGGTCTATGGTGTAACTGCATAAGGGTGTTGCACCTCTTTAAGACCAGTTCCAGATCCCAGATTCTACCACATTGGCAGTGCTTGAGAATGAGACCATTTATTTCTAGCATATTTGCAGGATATTGATATATTAGGGAAGTAAGTATTTTGTTTTCAACATTACTGAAATTGTGGGCAATCCAGATTTCTCACTAGTGGGAAGTCTTATTTTCCCTAGTTCCTGTGTCCTGGACTCACCACCCCTCAGAAAGTTGAGAATGTCTATCCAGAAAATTGATTTCAAGGCAGTCTCTAGAAAAACACACAGCATTCTTGAGTGTTTTGCAAACTACTAGCTTTTTACTATTTAAAAAATAGAATTCTTGACAAAGTTGTGTTAGGAAGATTTTCCAGAATTCCTCATCCCTGCTGCCATAGTAGCAACATGATTATAGATATTGTGGAAAATACAGTACCTACTTGCAATAATGCCAAAACACTAGCCTTCAAGAGGGCTAGAAGGAAGTATTTGAAATTGCATTTCCAAAGATGGCGGCCGCGTGCCTCCGCTGGAGTTTTCTCCGGCCATGGCGGCTCCAGACGTGGCCCCCCATGTCCCCCGGGTCCCCCCGCCAGTGGCAGAGGCGGGGGAGGACTGGGGGAGGTCGGCAGGAGTCACCAGAGGCCGGTCGGGGGTGTGCTGGAGCCGCGGGACCGGCGTGGAGGACGGCGCGGAAGGCGGCGCGGATGCGGCCCCGGCGACGCCGAATGGATCCTGGAGGCCTCGGAGGCCTTTCCCGGCGGCTGGCGATGGCGGATGAGGCCCCCGGCGGCGCTAATTGTGCCGGGGGCTGCGGTGGTCATGGTAACTTCGGCGGCGGCAGCGGAGGTCGCGGCGGCTGCGGCGGCGGTCGTGACGATGGCGGCAGCAGCCTCGGCGACGGCGGCGGCAACGCCAGCAGTGAGGGTGGCCTCGGAGGCCGCGGTGGAGGCCGTAGCGCCCTCGGCGGTCATGGCGGCGGCAATGGTGGCCTCGGCGGTCGCGGCGGCGGCAGCTTCGGCGGTGGTGGTCGCGGCGGTGGCGGCGGCCTTGATGGTGGTCGCGGCGGCGGCGGCGGCCTTCGTGGTCAGCTTGGTGACACCTTTAATACTTTGGGCGCCGATGGACCCAGCGGTCTCCGGAGTGGGGAGACCGCCGCGGCATGGCCCCGATGGCACCCTGGAGGGAGCGGTGGCCCTGGATTTCCCGGGGCGCCGCGGACCTGGGGGAGCCACCTGGGGGGCCCTGGACTGGCCTCAGCGGTCTCAAGGTCACTGAGGCCCTGGAACAGCTGCCGCGGCAACCCTGGATTTCCGAAGGGTCATGAAGAGGCCCTGCTGTCCCTGGCGAGGCACGACAGTGTGGCAGGCTCGGCGGCCTCGCTCGGGCCGCGGCGATTTTGGGGGGCCCCGATCGGTTTGAAGGTGGACCCGCGGTGGACATGGCGGGCCCGGTCTGGACTCGGGGCAGCCCCTATGGCCTTGAGGTTGATGCGCAGACCGGTGGTTGGAAGGCGTTGTGATCGGTCTCCACCCCTCCTTGGGGCCCCCACCTGTGGCAGGGTTGGTGGGCCCGGGGAGGGGGGGATTGACTTTGCCTGTGACTCCCCTTCCCCCGGGGGTCCCACCAGTGGCAGGGGTGGGGCGGCCGAAAGGGAGAGGGATGTACCCCAGTCTGCCTGGACCTCTCCATCACAGAGATCACCACAGAGACCATGGACGCTGCGGGACCGTCGGGGTGGGGTGGCCGGGGCCACGGATTTATTCAAGGGCGGAACTTTGGGCCCTGAGGGACGTCCGCCTCTCCCTTAAGTGGCCTTCAAGACTATCAAAGACGTTCCGCTATGAGGGATCCTGGGATCCGGAGCGATGGTGGGGCCGTGGAAGCCGGAGAAATGGAAAGAAGCGCGGGAAACCCGGGGTTGGCGGTTTTTTAATGGGGTTTTTTAACGGGATGAGTGGATCCAGGGTGGGCAGGGGAGACAGCCCACATGGAGTTGGGGGCAGCCGGGCCGGCCCGCGCGCCTGGGGGGCCTCGGGGGTTTCCATGTCGGGGTGGCACATTGGGGGTGGGCAGCCGGGGGCTAATTTTATTCGCACGGTGACTGGGAGGGGTAGATATGCTGGGGGTAGAGGGCCGTATCCGGTAAGGGGATCGCGCTCCCGATGTTTGCAAGCGGTAGCGCGCTCCGACCCTCCATACCCATCCTGCAGCCCTGGTTGTCCGGATTCTCAGGCCCTGAATACCCGGCTGTTGTTGTGCAATGCCAGGTCCGTGGTTAATAAGGCTCCCCTGATCCATGATTTGGTTCAGGAGGAGGCCGCGGACCTGGTAGGTGTCACTGAAACCTGGTTGGGCCCAGAGGGCGGTGTTCCTCTGGTTGAGATGTGCCCACCAGGTTTCCTTGCATTTCACCAGCCTAGGGTTCAGGGAAGGGGTGGAGGGGTGGCGGTGCTTATAAAGGAAGCCCTTCATCCTAGGGAGGCCACTGTTCCTCAGACGGCTGGCTGTGAATCTCTATTTGTGAAGTGGGGGCAAGGGGTTCAGATGGGTCTTTTGATGGCATACCTGGCTCCCTGCCACGTCTCATCGGCCCTGCCCGGACTCCTCGAGGTGATAGCCGGGCTGGCGGTTGAGACCCCCAGGCTTTTGGTCATGGGGTATTTCAACCTGCCATCGTCCAGTGAAACCTCAGGGTTAGTTCGGGAGTTCTTGGCTTCCATGACGGCCATGGACCTGACCCAGTTAGTTTCCGCCCCCACTCACATTGGAGGACACATGCTGGACCTGATTTTTGTCTCTGGGCAGTGGTTGAATGACTGTAATTTTGGGGAGTTAGTTATCACACCCTTGTCATGGACAGATCATGCCCTCCTTAGGTTGGACTTCCGTTCCGCCACCCCCCACCGCAGGGAGGCGGAACCACTTAGATTGTTCCGCCCCAGGCGCCTGATGGACCCAGAGCGGTTCCAGAGGGATCTTGGGCCATTTCCTGAGTCTCTGGCAAACAGCTCGCCTGGAGACCTGGTGGCCACCAGGGATGGGTTGGCCGCCAGGGCTCTAGATCGAGTTGTGCCCCTGCGATCTCTGACCCGGCACAGATCCCATTTGGCTCCGTGGTATACGGAGGAGCTACGGGAGATGAAGTGCCGGAAAAGACGTCTAGAGGGCATTTGGAGGGCGAGCCGTTCTGAGTCTGACCGAACACAGGTGAGATCTCATATTAAGACTTACCTTGTGGCGATAGGGGTGGCAAAATCTTCATATTTCTCCGCCCTTATTGCATCAGCAGAAAATCGGCCTGCCGCCCTGTTTAGAGTGACCCGCTCTCTACTTGAACCGAGAGCGCGGGATGACCTCTTGCAGGGTAGGGCAGAGGAGTTTTCCTGATTTCTGCATGATAAAATCTCTCAGATTCGGGAGGGGCTCGACTCCAATTGGGTAGTCCCGGGGGAGGTGTCCGGGGCAGGTCTTCTGAGTGTTATCTGGGAGGAGTTCGATCCTGTGACCGCCGAGGGTGTGGACAGGTTGCTGGGGGGGCTGAATGCCACCACCTGTTTATTGGACCCGTGCCCTTCCTGGCTGGTTTCGGCCGCCAGGGAGATGACACGAGGCTGGCTCCAGGGGATTGTCAACGCTTCTTTGAGGGAGGGGGTGCTCCCTGCTGCCCTGAAGGCGGCAGGGGTGCGCCCCCTCCTCAAGAAGCCTTCCCTGGACCCAGCTATTTTAAACAACTATCGTCCGGTCTCCAACCTTCCCTTCGTGGCGAAGGTTGTTGAGAGTGTGGTGGCGCGTCAGCTTCCCCAGTACCTGGAGGAAGCTACTTACCTCGATCCGTCCCAATCGGGCTTCAGGCCTGGACATAGTACTGAGACGGCATTGGTCGTGTTGGTCGATGATCTCTGGAGGGCTCGTGACAGAGGGTTCTCCTCTGTCCTGGTCCTATTAGACCTCTCGGCGGCTTTCGATACTATCGACCATAGTATCTTGTTGTGACGGTTGGGGGGGTTGGGGATTGGTGGAACCGTCCTTCGATGGTTCTCCTCCTTCCTCTCCGACCGTTCGCAATTTGTGTTGGCGGGGGGGAGAGGTCCACCTCTAGGCCCCTGCTTTGTGGGGTGCCCCAGGGGTCGGTCCTCTCTCCCCTCTTGTTCAACATTTATATGAAGCCGCTGGGCGAGATCATCCATGGCCTTGGAGTAGGGTGTCATCTATATGCGGATGACACCCAGTTGTACATCTCTACTCCAGACCATCCCAACGATGCTGTGGGGGCTATGTCCAAGTGCTTGGAGGCCGTGCGGGATTGGATGGGCGGGAACAGGCTTCGGCTCAACCCATCCAAGACCGAGTGGCTGTGGTTTCCGGCGCCCCGATATAGCCAGCTGACACCTTCGCTGGCTATCGGGGGGGGGGAAGTTTTGCCCCCCGCAGAGAGGGCTCGCAACCTGGGTGTCCTCCTGGATGTACGGCTGTCACTTGAACATCACATCGCGGCCGTCTCCAGGGGGGCGTTTCACCAGATCCGTCGGATCTACCGGTTGCGGCCCTTCCTGGATCGGGACGCCTTGCGCACGGTCACTCAGGCCCTTGTCACCTCTCGCCTGGACTATTGTAATGCCCTCTACATGGGGCTCCCCGCGGGGAGCATCCGGAGACTCCAGCTGGTGCAAAATGCAGCCGCGCGGGTGATTATGGGGGCGTCGCGTAGCGCCCATGTGACGCCTCTCCTGCGCGAGCTGCATTGGTTGCTGGTGGCTCTCCGGGTTCGCTTTAAGGTTCTAGTTTTGACCTTTAGGGCGACCCATGGCATGGGACCAGGTTACCTCCAGGACCGCATTCTGCCAGTGATCTCCAACAGGCCGGTGCGTTCCCACAGAGAGGGTCTGCTCCGGGTGCCGTCGGCCGCTACCCCTCGGCTGCCGTCTGGCGGCGCCGAGGGGTAGAGCCTTCTCTGTGGGTGCCCCCGCCCTCTGGAATACTCTGCCACCGGAGCTCCGTACCGGCATGGACCTGAGGGCCTTCAGGCGCGCGTTGAAGACCTGGCTCTTTGAGCAGGCCGGCCTGGGCTGAGATAATGGTTTTAATTTGGTCTCCATAACATTTAATTTTAAATTGGGGTTTTAAGGGGGGGGGTTTAGTCTCAGTAATCAGCCAATTAATTTAATAGTTTTTTAATTTTTGTATATTTGTGGGTTTTAGATGGGCTGTACACCGCCCTGAGTCCCTTGGGAGAAGGGCAGTATATAAATGTAAATAATAAATAAAATAAATAAATAAATAAATAAAATAAGATTCATAATTTGCAGAGCTTTTAAAAATAAAAACAGAAAGTATGGCAACCTTGTAACCAGAGAAGTTTATTTCATAGCTCAGGTTGTTGTTTTTGCAAATCTACAGTAAATGCATGCAATAAATATTGAAAGCAGAAATGGGAGGGAGCCAAGAATGGAGCAATAGAAGCAGACAGTGATTGAATGCCATTATCTTCACTCTCCTATATATCATCTGTAGTAAACATTGACCAGTTCATGGCGTTCTTCACTGTTCACAGCTTTTCACGAAGTAAAACCCCTAGGAATTTATTTTAACTTCCTTTTAAAGACTGGACAGTGAAAATGGTGTGTGTCAAGCATATACACATATATGTCACACACACATATACATATTTATATAGATTTATTTGTTTGTATGGAAGGCATGTAGAACTTAGAATAAATTTATTGTTACTTTGAATGTACACTAATTGGCATGTGTTAAAATGACATTTCATTGCATACAGCTCTCAAAGGGTCATTACTTCCAATACACACTACATAAACATGACAAAATAAATAAATAAATAAATCAAAATATTAATATATCCATATATGTTACATGACACAGAGAAACAATACAATCTAGCTTGGATGTATACATGGACATGGTGAGAAAAACAAATTTCATGAGTTACCACATACAGTAGATGACATAGAGAACAAAACTGTTACAGAATCCTATTAGAAATACTTTGAAACCTCCTCCCAGAGGAGAGCAATAGAAACAGACCGTAAAGTGGGTATGTAGTCTCTAACAATGCTTTGAGCTCTAAGCACATAGCACTTATAAGCAGTATCCTTAATAACAGGAAGTAAGCTTCCTATAATCTTCTCTGCTGTCCTTACCACTCTCTGTATGAACTTTCTATCTGAGGCCCTGCTGCCACCAAACCAAACAGTGATGCAGTTTGTTAAAATGCTCTCACTCGTGCCTCGGTAAAAAGTGGCCACGGTAAAAGGAGAAAGATATGCTCTCCTCATCCAATGCAGGAAATGCAAATGCTGGTTTGCATGCTTCACTAATGATGATGTGTGAAGAGACCAGTTCAGATTGTTAGTTATCTGTACCAGTTGGTGGGATTCAAATTTTTTTTATTACCGGTTCTGTAGGCGTGGCTAGGTGGGCATGGCTATGTAATTGGGTAGGTGTGGCTTTTTTGCACCTCCACCCCACCCTGTTTTTTGGGCCTCCCTGGCCTCAGGGGAGCTGTTTTGGGGCCTCTGGCCTCAGGGGAGCCTCGGGGGGATGTTTTTGCTTCTAGAAGACTCCCCTGGGCTCAGGAAGAAAAAAAAATGGAGCATAGGAGGGGCTTGCAGCACCCCTCCATGCTCCGTTTTGGAGCCTTCCTGGCCTCAGAGGAGCCTCTAGGGGGGCATTTTTGCTTCCAGGAAGCTTCCCTGGGGCCCAGGAAGGCAAAAAATTGAAGGGGGGGGGCTATGCCTCCTCCTTCCATTTTTTTGCCTTCCTGGGCCTCAGGGAAGCCTCCTGGGTGAAGCAGCAAGAAGCGAGGGGAATCTCAGCATAGAAACAGCTGGTTGTTGGGAGATAAAAAAAAGAAATACATTAAGGAGTGACTGGGTGGGCGATTATTGGATGGGTGGGGCAAGTGAGCAAGCAGTGACCGGGCAACCAGGTTGGGGGCATGGCCAGTCAGAAGTTAGTATTGGTTCAGTGACCCACACAAATCCTTGCTACCAGTTGACCTGAACCGGTGTGAACCTGCTGAATGCCACCAATGATCTGTACCCCCAAATACTCAATACTGTTGACCACCTCTACAACTGCATTCTTAATACTGAGTGCAATATAACCATGCCAGCTCTTTCTAAAATCTACAATGGTCTCCTTTGTTTTATTAACATTTAGAACCATATTACTTTTATTGCACCAGCCCACCAGAGCCTTCTCTCTTCCCTATAAGCTCCTTCATCACCATCCCAGATAAGACCCACCACTGTCATGTCATCTGCATACTTCACAATAAGGTTCATAGCAGATTTGGCACAGCAGCCATGGGTCATCAACCCAGTGGGTCAACAGTAGTGGACTCAAGACACAGCCCTATGGGGAATCTGTACTCAAGATGGAGTTGGAAACTATTTCAACTCACACAAACTGGGGCCTATCAATAAGGAAATCCAGTATCCAATTACATAAAGAAATATTAAAATCTAATAGGCCCAGCTTGTTTACCAAATGCTGAGGAATGATTGTGTTGAACACTGAACTAAAATCAACAAACAGCATGCACACAAGAGTATGCTTGTCCTCCAGGTGTGACAAGCTAAGATGAAGCACATAGGAAAGTGTATCATCTATAAAGCAGTTCTTCCAATAGACAAATTGTTATGAGTCAAATGCAGGGGGGAGGCATGAAATCATATAGACCAATATCTCAAAACACTTCATCCTAATGGAAGTGAGTGCAACTGGATGCTAATCATTAAGGCAGAAATGAGTACAACTGGACTGCAATCATTAATATATACAGTATGATGATTCCTGATTCTATATGCTGTTTCTTGGTCACCTATTAAAGGAATCTTCTGACCAAGTGAAATAATTTCTTACAGAGGAAAAGCCACAGTATTTCTGAAACTGAGGGTGAAGGTTCATTCTCCGAGCTTGTGAGTTGGTTTCCACATTTTGTTACCAGGCTGGGTAACATCCTCAGTGGAGTTTAGGCAATGACATCCCCTAAACTCCACTGTTAGCTCCAGATGTTACCACTGTTAGCTCCATATGTTACCTAATAACAAAACATTTGGAAGCCAACCCACAAGCTAGAAGACCGAACCTTCACCCTCATCCTACACGCAAGTTACAGATATTCACCACTATTGCATTACTGAAACTGTAATAGCAGAAGTATTCTTGGAACTTGAAAACTGAAGTACCATCATATATGGAGGGTGCCAATTTTCTAATAAATATATTATGTGCAAATTCTTTTATGATCTCCCTTTATTCACTTGTTAAAAGAAATAAAACATTATTTTCTTTTCACAAGAAGCTATTTGTTTACCTTAGTTGATTGAAGAAAATGTGATATTATTTTGATAGTAATGACTTTCCAGAGTTCAGCTATGTTTCTAGAAGGAGAAATTCTTTTATATTTAGAAACTATGCTGTCTGTGAACAAATTGAAAGGGTGAGCTTATCCCACTAGAGTGGGAAGGCAGAATGTGTTACAGGTTCTACCTATTTAAAAAATGGCATCTAATGGGACTTCAAAGAAGGGCCTCTGTAGTGGATCCCTGTCTCCAGAACACCACTTCCTCAGAAATAAAGTTGCCCTGCTCTTTGCTTCTTTTTCTGAAGTCCTTGAAGACCATAGGTGGTATTCAGCAGGCTCTGACCAATTCTGGAGAACCAGTAGCAGAAATTTTGAGTAGTTCGGAGAACCGGCAAATACCACCTCGGAATGGCCCCACCCCCATCTATTCTCTGCCTTCCGAGTCCCAGATGATGGCACAGGAGAGCGGAGCTGGAAATCAGATTAGTAGGGTGGGGAGGGAATGGAGATTTTGCAGTATCCTTCCCCTGCTATGCCCACCAAGCCACGCTCACCAAGCCATGCCACACCATGCCCACCAAGCTACACCCACAGAACCTGTAGTAAAAATTTTTGAATCCCACCACTGTTGAAGACATAGTTTATCAGTGGGTCTGGGGACCATTAATGGATTGGGAATTGATCAAATGACATGTTTGATCTGGTTTGCTGTTGCCATGGAGGATAGGGATGAAGATTCTAGGATTTTTATATTAATTTTTATATTAATATTGCCCAGCGTCATTTTATGTAAGTTGGTCAAATAAATCTATTTAATAAATAAATGAATGAATAAATAAAAAAATAAAATCCTTATTTATGCTTAATGTTTTTACCTAGGCAAAGAAACAGTTTATATAATGATATCCCATCATTGATCTGTGACAAGGGTTGCCAACCTTTTGGTGCTCAGGGACCAACAAACTCATAATTTTAGATCCAAGGGACCACTAATTGATTCTGTGGGTGTGGCCTAATTTGTGGGTGTGGCTTGGTGGTCATGTGATTGGCTGGGCATGGCTTGTGTGTAAATATTATAAATATTTATATAAATATTGAATTTTTGATTTAAAAAAGAGGAATTTTTACCCAAAATCAGGCAAAGCAGGCAGGCAGATTGAGTTGCTCACAGAATCAAAGATTCATTTGCAGACTCACAGCAAGCAAATCTGAGAAACTGAGCTAGCCGACGACAGATAGATAGATCACTGAATGATTCTGTGAGCAACTCAATGTACCTGCTTTGCCTGATTTTGGGTTAAAGTTGCTCTTTTTTTATAAAAAAAATGCAATATTTACATACATAGTGTGTTGTGAGTTAATTCTGTGAGTTTGCTTGCTAGCAAATTTTATGAGTTTGCTTGCAAGCAAATTTTATGTAACAGACTGAGCTAGCCAATGGCAGATAGATAGATTTCTGAATGAATCTGTTATTCTGTGAGCAACTCAATCTGCCTGCCTGCTTTGCCTGATTTTGGGTAAAAGTTGCTCTTTTTTAAAATAAAAAATTCAATATTTATATGCATGGTGCGTGTGAGTTAATTTTGTGAGTTTGCTTGCAAGCAAATTTTATGTGACAGACTGAGCTACCCAATGGCAGATAGATAAATTTCTGAATGAATCTGTGATTTTGTGAGCAACTCAATCAAAGGAGCCTGCCTCCTTTGCCTGATTTTGAGTAAATTGCTCTTTTTTTATAAAAAAATCAATATTTATATAAATATTTATAATATTTACATACAAGCCATGCCCAGCCAGTCACATGACCATCAAGTTACACCACAAATTAGGCCACATCCACAGAACCGGTTAGTGGTCCCTGGGATCTAAAATTATGAGTTTGGTGGTCCCTGAGGTCCAGGTGACATAAGAAGAATCCCAAGAATCAGAATAACTATCCAGGTCATTTGGTATCTTCTTCTCTATCAAGGCTAAACAGATGCTTCTGGAAGCTCATTCCAAGCAATTGAAAACATCTACCACTTAAAATCCTCCAATCTCATCCATAGGCATATCGTGTCTTCTTCCTCTAAATCTAAACAATGTAGCTGCCAGTGGCACTAGCTGCTAGAAAAAAAATTGTTCATGTTTTTTGGCAACTCATGGTACTCCCAAGAGCAGCAGGCCCAACCTTTTGGGTACCCAGGACTGGTTCTATGGAGCGAGGTTTTTTGCAGCCTGGAGGGGGTGTGATTCCCTTATGTGCTTCTGCATTCCGCAGATGGGGCTTTCCATGGCCCAGTTTCTGGCATGCAGCGGACTGGTGCCAGTCCACAGACTGGGGGTTGGGAACTCCTGCTCAAGAATATCTGTCACCTTACAAGGTCCCATAGGGAATCCATGCTCCAGTTTCTCTCTTTTAAATTTTGCCACTTTATTGGACCTAGGAAGTGTGCCTACTCAGTGACTGCTCTTGTTCTCTGGAACAATTTCTCTTCAATATACAGTATGATAACCCCAGTTTGCCTTTAGGAAAAGTGTAACTGCTTGCTTTTAGGAAAGCTGTTTAAATCTGGCTTTCCTCCCAGGTATTTGGGCTCAATTGAGTGGATACTCTTTTGTGAGCTTCATTAATTTGTTTAATCATTATCATCTTTGAAGGAGAGGGGTGGTGAAATATAAATAAATAAATACATTTTATATTTTGTACAGGTAGTCCTCAACTTACAACAGTTCGTTAAATGATGGTTCAAAATTACGACACTGAAAAAGGTGATGTAAGACCATTTTTCACACATGCAGCATCTCCATGGTCACACAATCAGAATTTAGATGCTTGGCAACTGGCTCATATTTATGACATTTGCAGTGTCCCGGGGCCATGTGATCACCTTTTGCGACCTTCTGACAAGCAAAGTCAATGGGAAAGTCAGATTCATTTAACAACCCTGATACTAAATTAACAACTGTGGTGATTCATTTAACAATTGTGGCAAAAAGGTCATAAAATGAAGCATAACTCACTTAACAAATGTTTCACTTAGCAACAGAAATTGTTGGCTCAATTGTGGTCATAAGATGAGAACTACCTAATATATTGTATATGTTTAAATGTTATGTGGTTCTTTCAATTTATTGTTGTTTTTCTATTGTACGTTTAAATACAATTTTACAGAAGAGAAAATTACTAAGATTTTTTTAAAACGAGCTTAAATCACTATTTGTCACTGAGTTTGGGCTATAGAATCCTGAACTTCTGTGAATGCCCCCCCAAAAGAAAATCCTGCAAAGCAAGTGATCATTTATATCAATGGCTGTGGATTACTCCCCCTTCAATAAAGGAAATCGGACAGTAATTGAATATTTAATCTGATGGAGTTTATTGATGCTACAGAAATCTAACTTTTAATTTCCCCCAAGTTTTGTTCTCCTATGAGACAAATTTTGTTTTACAATTTTGGTTTGGTTATGTTTTAAGACCTTAACTTATTGCTGAAAAATAAGAAAAAATGGAAGTTTGGATACTTTGATTTTCTATTCCATTTTTTTTTTGTGCCTATAACTTGCCTGCAAAAATGTTGAGAATTTTTTAACTCCTATAATATGACCGTATTGCATTATGTGTTTCATTTAGTTTCAAATCATTATTGTACATATGTTAATACAAGCTTTAGGAAATATGCATTGCATTAGTTAAAGCTGCAAGCATTACAATCCAAAAACCTGAGGATGTTTGCTGGATTAACACATTTTATTAAAAAAAATATGCAAACATATCAAACTTCTTTGTATTGATGGAGTTGCTAAACTGATCAAAGATTTAAATTGGTGTGGGATAGGAGGAGGAAACACAAGGTGATTACATGTAAACATTTCTTCTGACTTTAAAAAATTACTAGAATTAATAAATGTAATAAAAATACAAAGAATCAAAGAAATGTTAAGGAGGAAAAAGAAGATAAAGACATTACTTTCTGCCAAGTAGTACCATTTTATTCTTTCCTTGTTTTTAAAATCTTTTTAATTCACAAAGAGTAAATCTTCAATTCAGTCTTTTCTTTTTTCAGCAAAAAATCCATGTAAGATTTCAGTCTTTCTTCCAAACCAAACTGGTCAACTTTGTCATTTCGGCAGTTGAGTCAATTTTATAAAGCAATCTTTCATTGGGTTCCATTATTCTTATATATGTATGCATACATTATATTGTTGCAATTACTATATATTTTTCCTTATTCAGTGCCTATAAAACTAAATTCTAGTTTCATTCATCAATATACTTGTTCTGCATGTATTTCTCAGAGCAATAGAGTCTTGGTATTCCATGGAGACTTGCAGTACTAACCAGATTCTATCTTATTTATCTTTCAAAGAGAGACATGGTTTGGTTAGTTAGGGACTGCCATCTGCAGAGATACATTTTTCTTTCCCATGTTCTCTAGTTCACACTAAAAATGTTTCTATATTTTAGAATACATTAGTGCCAAGCAGCAAGATCCAGGTTTGCTCTGTGTTCATGTTTGTGTGTTTGGAAATGCATGTGTATTTGTGCTATATGTCTGCAGTATGCATTTTTCTTGTTTTCTTTGATTTTATATAATCTATTCTACAAACCCTTTAAGTGAACAGGAAAATGGAAATATTTACAAATAAATAATTTTACTGATTTCACTGATTATTCAGAGGTGGTATTCAACCAGTTCCCATTGGCTTGGATGAATCGGTAGTGGTGATTTGGCGTGAGTCGCTGAACTGGTGGCGACCCCTGGCTGGCCAAGTCCCCGACCCGGTCGCCCGGTCATTCACTTGTCCCGGTCGCTCTCCTAGCTTTCCCTACCATGTGGTGGCTGTGGCGCAGTTCGGGCGGATGTCCCAGGGCTGCTGCACATGCGCACTGCATGTGCAGCCACTACACTTGCAGTGCACATTGCAGCAGCCCCAGGACATCCACCCGCCTGCCCTTCCGGAGCACATTTTCTTCCGTCTCCCAGCAGACGGGCCTCTTCCAACCCAGCCCAGCCCGGCTTGGCCAGCCAGCAGGTTGGGGGAGACTTTCTGTGTGAAAGAGGTGGCTGGAGACCAAAAAAGAGTCACCTCTAGCAGCAGCCCCTTTGGCCGACTGGTCTCCTCCTCAGTGGGATTCAAATTTTTTTACTACTTGTTCTGTGGACAAGACTTGTTTGGTGGGCATGGCTTGGTGGTCATGTGACTAGGCAGGCATGACCAACTTGGCAAGGTGGTGTGGCACCTTACTGAAGTCAACTTCGCTCTCACTCACTCCTGTTAGGCACTTCCGGAGTGCATAAGAAGCGTGAAGGAAGACTTCTTGTGAATTCAGAGGCTACACCTCTCCCAATGATGAGTTGGCGGCAATCTAACGAAACATCTTCCAGCTCTTAAGGATCGATTTTAAGAGAACCCCCATGGAAGAAGCCGAGAACAAGAGCAAAAGTAGAAGTGACAGGGGTGCCAATGACCTGTGATGGGTCCCACCGTGGTCCCCTCCCGTGTGACAGCCAGGGCTTTGGCACCTCTTCTTTTCCTCAGAGCTGTGGTGTCTGCCTCTTTTCACACTCCTTGTGGAGGGACACACATGCCCATTATTCCGGCCACCACTACGTTTACTCTCGGTTCTCAGCTTCTTCCATGGGGGTGCTCTTAAAGTTGACCTTTAGGTGGTCCTGGGACATCCGCCTGCTTGTGCGGCACCCTCCCTCTTGAAGCACACTTTCTTCCTTCTCCTGGTGGATGTGCCTCTTTCAGCCTGGCTCAGCCAGCTAGCAGGTGACCACATGTCCTGGGCCTTCTTGCCCCCCCTGTTGTGAGATGCCTGCAGCTGCTGTGTCTTTTTTCAGTGCAGCTGCACCGAAAAAAGCTGTTCTATCTGCTGGGCCTGGCAAGTCCGAGCAGCCGGTGCATAGAATTGGGCAGTGCCTGACCATTGGAGAAGCGGAGCGGAGCTGGAGATCAGTAGCCGCTTCTTTTGCAGCACAGAAATCCTTCCCGAATTGGCCAGCTGGTCTTCTGTTTCTCTGTCTGTTTGTTCTGAAGAGAAGGAGATCAGCTGGCCAAAATGGCTGCTGCTGGAGATGATTCTTTTTCAGTCTCCAGCCGCCTTTTCAGCACAGATATTGTCCCCAAATTCGCCAGCTGGTCTCCTCCTCCTCGGCCATATAAAACAAATAGGCAGAGAAGGAAACAAACAGCTGACTGATTCGGGGAGGCTTCTTGCGCTGTGAAAGAGGCAGCTACTGATCTCCAGCTTCACTCTGTTTCTCCAATGGTCCGCACTGCCCTGTTATATGCGCCGGCTGCTTGGACTTGCCAGGCCTGGCACATAGAACAGGGTATACTTTTTTGGTGCGGCTGCTGGAGTGCAGCTGCACCAAAAAAAGCATGCAGCAGCTGCAGGCATCTTGCAACAAGAAGGAAGAGAAGCCCCAGGATATCTGCCCACCCACCTGCTGACTGGGCCGGGCCAGGCTGGGTGGAAGAGGCATGTCCACTGCAAAAAGGAAGAAAACATGCTTTGGGAGGGTGGCCAGGCGGGCGGATGTCCCGGGGGTGCTGCACATGCAAACTGCATGTGTAGTGGCTGCACATGCAGTGCACATGTGCAGTAGCCTTGGTACATCCACCCGAGCTGCACCATGGCTGCCCCATGGTAGGGAAAGCTAGGAGAGACGGGTGACCAGATCGGGGACATGGCCAGCCAGGGGTCACCAACGATTTGGCGACCCACACCAAATCACCACTACTGGTTCACCCGAACTGGTGCAAACTGGTTTTAATACCACCTCTGCTCCTCCTCCTCGGTCATATAGAACAAACAGGCAGAGAAAGAGGAAACCAACTGGCCGATTTGGGAAGGCTTTCTGTGCTGAAAGAGGTGGCTGGAAAGTGAAAAAAAGTCACCTCCATCAGCCGCCCCTTTGGCCGGCTGGTCTTCTCCTCCTTGGTCATACAGAACAAACAGGCAGAGAAAGAGGAGACTAGCTAGCCGGTTGGGGGAGGTTTCTTTGTGCTGTGAAAAAGGTGGCTACTGATTTCTGGCTTTGCTCCACTTCTCCAATGGTCCTGCACCACCATGTTCTATGCGCTGGCTGCTTGGACTTGCTGGGCCTGGCACATAGAACAGGGTGTGCTTTTTTCAGTGTGGCTGTTGGACTACAGCCGCACTGAAAAAAGCATGCAGCAGCTGCAGGCATCCCACAACAAGGGGGGTGAGAAGCCACCTGCTGGCTGGGCTGGGCTGGGCTGGAAGAGGGGCATCCACCAGGAGAAGGAAGAAAGCGTGCTCCGAGAGGGAGGGCACCGCACAAGCAGGCAGATGTCCCCAGGACCACTTAAAGGTCAATTTTAAAAGCGCCCCATGGAAGAAACCAAGAACCAAGAGCAAATGTAGTGGCAGCGGAGATGATGGGCACGTGTGTCCCTCCACAAAGAGTGTGAAAGGAGGCAGACACCATGCCTCTGAGGAAAAGAAGAGGTGTCGAAGCCCTGGCTGTCTCCTGGGAGGGGACTGCAGAGGGACCCGTCGCCCCATTGCTGTTACTTTTGCTCTCGTTCTCAGCTTCTTCCACGTGGGCGCTCTTATAGTCAATCTTTAAGAGCTGGAAGATGTTTCATTAGATCACCACCAACTCATCATTGGGAGCGGTGTAGCCCCTGAATACACGAGAAGTCTTTGGCAAAGTTCTCTTATTTTTAAAATGCATCCTCCCTTCACTCTCTTTGTGCACATCAGGAGCGCCTAACCAGAACAAGAGAGAGCAAAGTTGACTGCTATGAGGCAACCTCCTTGGCTTCCTCTCTTGCTCCTCACAGTCGCTCTGAGCCGGTGCAGTTCTTTACTTGGGCAGCCAGATGACCACAGTAGCGCCCACAGCAGCAACAGGCAGTGCCTCAACAATTATGTACAGTTTAAGATTTGGTGGCGCAAATTTATCTCCATGGGACTTCTGACAAAAAACAAAACAAAAACCTCCCCAAAACAAAACCCATTTGGCAGGCAATCATGATCTTTAGTTAGGCTTTTTTTGGGGTCAGCCCAAGGGCGGAGGAAGGGAGGAAGGTACATAGGAAATCACCCTGTTTCTGCAGCATTGGTCATGTGACTGAGTGGGCGTGGCCAATTCAACATCACTTGCAGCAAGGTGCCACACCACCTTGCTGAATGGCCACACCCACCCAGTCACATGACCACCAAGCCACATCTACCAAACAAGCCACACCCACAGAACTGGTAGTAAATTTTTTTGAATCACCAATTACTTATTGGTGATAAGGGAGCAAAAGAGTTTCTCCTTTCAAAGTTTGGCTTGAGAAAAGTTGAGTGGAGGGGCTTAATGAATTGTAATTAATGTTTTCTAATAGCAAAATTTATATTTTTAAGGTATATATGTTCAAATCATAGCCATATCTCCTAAATCCTGATTTCATATTCTATATCAATATCGTGCTGCCTGGGGAATTCAACATTGGGGCGTTGACAAACACTGCCTTGTTTCATTTAATCATTAATCATTTCCCTTCTGCTTTGGAAAATATATTTCACTAAATAAGCAACAAAGCCACCAGAATTTTTGTTTCTTTAAAAGATGAGCTTTTGGACAATTGAGCATTAGGCTAAAATGTTTGCTTATTGCTTTTAGCCCTTCCTGAATCCTTGGTTCAATTTCCCTGGTTATTTTACTGTAAGTTTTTCACAGTGTAGGCTTTATGACTGTGACATGCATTGTTCTCAAGTGAAACCTTCTATTCCATGTGAGTGGCTGATTGATAAGAGCACCTGTAAGTATAATGCAGGCTTTCAGTGATGAATCCATTATCTCTCTAGACCAGGCTGCCTTCTTTTAACACTGACATAGTGGAGGGATGATGATACCGTTTATTGGAGCAACTTCTACTGATGAGACTATCGCAGTCCCCAGCAGATGTTGTTTTATTTGGAGCTATGTCCTGATTATACTGCTTGGCAGGAACCTGTTCTGTTGTTTGTTTGGTTTTAGGCAATGCTCTTGTGCTTTTTGAAATTAAAAAGCCGAAGTTTGATTTCTCTAACATAGATGTATATCAGGGCTGCAGTGTTTAATGAACTGACCTGTTCAGTTAGCCTTACCCTCTAGATGCATTGAGATTACTGACTAAGATATTTAGAAGTTTTCGTTCTTTATTTATCAAATTTAGAAACTTCCCATTTCCCTCTGAGAGGGACTCTGCAAATTTTAAAACATAAAATAGTGCATATAAAATTTAAAAGAGGCAAAGATGATTAAAATCCAGCATTAAAGTGAATTAAAAGGTAGGCACAGGACCTTCAAGGCAATAATCAACCTTTTGTGCTTTTCTGTGAGTACCAAATAAATTCAGTCTTGAATTTTAGTTCAATTCATCCGAAGAGCATGACACTGGGAGTAGATTCCCTATCTTTATTTTGAATGATTTAGTTATTTCATTTATATTTCAATTATTTGTAGGGCTCTCTTCAAAGCCATTTGCAGGAAGTGACCAGTTTTCAAAACTGATACAAAGATACACATAAACACCCTTAAACTTTATATACTTTCAAATCTTTTTGAATTCTACTTTCATGCACTCTTACTGATAGAATCCGGCAACTCTTACTGATAGAATCCGGCAACATTAAATTGCATTATTAGCATTTTGTGTTTCCAAAACACAATTTCCCCAAAAAATATTCTTGAGTAAGAGCGAATCTTATCACTCAGTACAAAAATATTATTTTTAGCTATATAAAATGTTATAAAATATAAAAATTTAGTAGATGTAATGAAAAAGTGTACCAAGTATTAAGCTAAATTTCAGAAACAGTTTAAAATATTATGCAGTAATCAGTTACAATATGAATGGGGGAGAGGACAAATAACTTAGTGCCAACATTAAGATTGCAAGTAATTATTACATAATACATAGTGTATTTCCTCCCCCCCCCTTTTTTTTACAAAGGATGTATAAACCACAGAAAACTTGCAAGGAATATAGAAAGCAAGGGTTCTCAATTTGATAGGAATGCTTTGTTTATTACCTAGTGATTGCAATTGCAAAACACACATAAATCTAAAGAAGGGGGAGAGGGAGGATCTGTTTCTATGTTAATATACCTCTTTTTTTGTTAATATAATATGCTGGGCCTAAACAAATAAATCACTAAGATGACTAAGGGAGATGAAATGTTAGAAAATCTAGACTATAATGCAAAATACCCATTGTTTTATATCCCATACTATCCATTTACAATATTGCACTTGATTTTAAAATAAATTGATTTTCAGAGGGATTTACAGCTAAATAAATGTGCGTACAGCCTCAGACAATTTGCTCTATGTGCCAACCTCTGATTCTCATAAAGAATAAAATGCTGCTAGTACAGTTGAAAATCTATAATGCTGTGAAACATATTTGCCATCTATTTTTAATGATATGATTACCTAGTAAGTATGTCAATTCCTACATTTTTTTCCCAAAGGCTTTTAGGACAAAATGTGCCATAAATATCGGAGCATAAATAATCTACCATTATACAACCACTTCATAAAAAAAGCATGAATCATAATGTAAATGTCAGTATGGAATGTCCTGCAAAACAGCCTTTTAAACAATCACAACAAAATTTTGCAATATTGCTTGCACTATAATTAGAAGCTTAGGTAAAGGGAATGAATGGAGGGAAAGGGAAAAAAAAGGAAGTGCCCTAAGGCACTAGCTTTATGGAGTAATTTTAAATATATCTTTGAAATTGCAATCTTCTTGCTATATTCCCACAGTAGCATTTTTCACATATGGTCAATCTGAAGTTATTCTAAAATTCTCTTCGCTACAGGCCTACATAGAAATGTATAAAACACAAATACTGAAAAATCTAAACATTTATAAAATTTAGAAAGGCCCCATTTCTGTCACAAATAGTTCAGCCCTGCTAGCACAGTCACAACTATAAGTCAATAAAAAATTTTCAAAAAGGATGCTGTCTTTATACAATGGTTGAAAAAGCAGCTCATATTACAGTTACAATATCTAGAGTAAATTGTACAACCTGAATGTCCAGGATCGAATGTGACATCAGAAAGCCTTGGGTATGCATCCAAATTTTTCCAGGTCTATTTTATAAAATATAATAAAATAGTTTTTGTACTTCTGACCCACTTTGGAAATTAGATCCCTGGCATTTCATTAAAAGGCCAGTCATGACCAAAAGAACTACCATTTTCTACGTATGCTGTCTCTCCAGGATTAATATGGGAATTCATTTCTCAGACAAAAGGATACATTAATCTTCTTTTAAATAATGATAGGGCATAAAACACTAACTGAGAAATTGTCCTCCATGGAAGCTATTGTGTAGTAATTGAACAATTTGCAGAAATTTGCTGCAAACATTAAGTGAATGTATGAAGGATTTTTTTTGTGCCAGCGTTAAATTCTTTACTAGTTCTGCTCCAAACTCTTAAATGTAGATTAATGTTTGCATGGCATATCACCTGAAAATTTCAGGATTAGATTAGGAAGTTGAAAAGAAAAAATCTCAAAGACAATAATAAATAAACCACTTCTGTATTGTTGCTAGGAAACAATACTGAGATATCCACATAGTAACCAGATCTTAAGTTTGACTTGATAGACTTTATTTCATATGAAAATGATAAACTAACAGAGGTGTGTGGACAAACATTTCATTTGTGTTACTTACTTTGTTATTGTTGCTGTTTGCTAGGGCTTAAAATTCAACATCCTGACAATAGGGAGAAGGATGCAAAACACTGTGGATCATTACTTATCATGCTCCATAACTATTAGCAGTAGCTATGGTTTCTGAATCTAAGGGTGGAAAAAAAGGAAAGGTTTTCTGTATTAAACAATAGAAAGAAGCTCTTCCTCATCTCATTCAAAATCTTGTCCATTTTCAAAATATTAAAAATAAAATTTTTAAAGTACCAAAGGTACCTGCTTAATTTTAAGGACAATCTAATAATAAATCACATGATCTAGAGAACCTTTGAATACAAATGGCAATAAATGTACTTTTTTGCATAATATATTCATGGGAAACCTATGGTTTTCTCTGTGTTTGCAACAAAATTTGCAGAAATGGCGAGCTTCCCAGAAAATAGTGTTATCATAAAATATAATTTGTCCAAATTTCTGGTGATTAAATAAATAATTTATTTTTCCCATGTTTAATTTGTCAGAGACCATAGCAGTGTTTATTGCAGGATATAATATATCCCTTTTCAGTAACCAGGCCTATGGCTATAGATCTATAGAGATTTATTATTAACTGATTTAGTGATTCCATATCAGTACTAAATATAATTTTCTTGAATGCTATTTGCATTATGCAAAGGTCAAAATAGCCTATTTACATACATTCAATGAATATTTCTACAATCCAAAAAAAGAAACTACTCAGTTGCTGAAATTAAGAAGTATCAATGTAAGCCTATGTCATATTCTGAGAAATTACCAATGAGAGATTCTAAAAATGGTTGTCCCATGAAGAGGACATTATAATAATGCCAACTTGTGTTGTCACACATAAGTTATTGAATTTAGCTGATTTTCTCAAATAGGGACACATCTGTTTCCTTAGCCACAGGGAGAGGGAGGGAGCCCATCTTGCCACCAATTATATATGGCTAAACAGCATGTGGGCTGATTTGTATTTCTACAATACAAATAGAAAGGCAGTTATTAAGGCTTATTGATTTTAGTATGCAGCACACCCATCAAGCTAGCATTATTATAATGTGTTCTTCGTGGGACAATCTTTGAAAGTTTGTTTAGAATGCGGCAGTAAAGTGGGATATTGAACTTCTTGGAGATCTTACATTGTCTCAATAGTGAAGTGAATCATAATGCTGCCAATTTAATATGCTTTCAGTAGTGCATAAAGTCTTATATTGCTGATGAAAACTATTTAGGGAATTGCTTTCTCCCAAATATTCTCCCCATACTTTTAGGCTTCTAGGAAAATTAAGAAAATGGGACAACCCTCCCCCCCCCCCAAAGTAGGGAGGCAGAGAGAAACATATATGCAGTAGGCAATAATTTATATCTGTATATCTTCTATAATTATAAAAAGCACAGAGCCACTGGAAACAAAACAATGGACTATTCCAACTCCATCCAAGAGTTCTTGTTATTGCAACTTTAACTCTTTTAAGTATATAATGACAGAAGAAACATGGAGAAAGATCACAATGAATTCCTCCTCTACTTTGATAGTTGGGGATGATGTGCACAACAAAAATTACTTTTTAAAACTGCAGTAGTTTTATGTAAGCAGGTCTACCTGAATTTAGAAGCCTCTGTATTGAAGAGAATTGTATGGAAATGCATTGCAATTGAATTCATTGTAATAATAAATGCTCTTATTAAAAGATGTGGGCTTTTTTCAATATTTTTGTCTTTCCCATTGCTTTGACCTTTTTATGAATTTAATATCCAGCTCTTTACAGAATTACTCACTTCTGTGACTTTTTGGTTCTAACTAATCACAGGAGTACAGGTTTTCTTTTTATGAAAGCTTCATGAAGACGTCTATGCTAATCTTCCTAATTAGACATATTCTAATTTAAAACCATGGGCCCTTTCCATCCTTCATAATGAAGTCAATAAATGTTTTTAATAGTTCACAATATTTTATTTTTTATTGTATTTATTTATTTTTGTCAATTGCTTACAAGATAATAGATATAAGTAAAAACATAGTTATGAATACATGGATACATATAAGAAAAATAAAAGAAATAAAAGAAACAATAGGACATGGACAGTAGGCACATTGGTGCGCTTATGCACGCCCCCTACAGACCTCTTAGGAAAGGGGTGAGGTCAATTTGGGGAAGAAACCACAGAGTCAGGTAGAGTATTCCAGACATTTACCACTCTGTTGCTGAAGTCGTATTTCCTGCAATCAAGTTTGGTGTGATTAACCTTGACTTTGTATCTATTGTTTGCTCTTGTGTTGGTTGAAGCTGAAGTATTCATTGACAGATAGGACATTGCAATGTATGATTTTATATACTATACTTAGTTCGCACCAAAGACGGTGTAATTCTAGTTTTTCTAAGTCTAGAATTTCGAGTCTGGTGGCATAAGGTATTCTGCAATGAGTAGAGGAGTGGAGAACTCTTCTTGTGAAATATTTCTGGATATTAACTGTGTTAATATCAGATACATAATGTGGGTTCCAGACTGATGAGCTGTATTCGAGTATTGACCTAGCAAATGTTTTGTATGCTCTAGTTATTAGTGTAATATTACCAGAGAAAAAACTATGTAAGATTAGGTTAACAACTCTTAATGCCTTTTTGGCTATGTAGTTACAGTGGGCTCTAGCGCTTAGATCATTAGAGATGAGTACTCCAAGATTCTTGACAGAATTTGGATCATCAACAAGATCTTGACTATTCAGCCTGTATTTTATTTTCTGATATATATATATTTTTTGCGAATATGCAAGACAGAGCATTTATTTGTTGAGATTTGAAGTTGTTATTTGACCATTCTGATACATAGACAAGGTCTTTTTGAAGGGTAGCAGTATTGTCTGTGGTGTTGAATAGCTTTACATCATCAGCGAAGAGAACGCAGTTTCTCTTGATATGATCACAGAGGTAATTTATGTAGAATATGAAAAGAGTTGGTCCTAGAACACTGCCTTGGGGGACACCACTGTTGACAGGTATAGAATTTGATAGGATGCTCCTAATTTTGACCATTTGTTGTCTGTTTGACAGGAATGCTTCTATCCAGTTATGCAGGTGTCCAGAGATAATGTAAGATTTTAGTTTTAGGAGTAGCTTGTCGTATACCACTGAATCAAAGGCTTTAAAGATGTCTATGTAGATTGTGTCTACTGCTTTGCCCTGATCGAGTTGTGTAGTCCATACGTTTTTGCAGTGTAATAGTTGCAGATTAATGGTATGATAGTTTTTTCCTGAAACCAAATTGTTTATTAGAGAGTAGGTTATTTGTTTCTAAGTGGAGGATGATGGATTGATTAATAATTGATTCCATGACTTTACAGGTGACGCAGCATAAAGAGATTTATCTGTAAATTTCAACTAGGCTGGGTCTCCCTTTTTGAAGATGGAGCTGACCGTGGCTTGTGACCATAGTTTTGGCAAGGAGCTGGTCCTGAAAGATTTTTCAAAGATTATGATTAGAGGTTTGGCTATGGCAGTGGATAGCTTTTTAAAGAAGTAGGCACATATTCCATCCAGTCCAATAGATAGAGATGGTTTTAGATTGCATAGGGCTTTTTCAACATTGTCTTCTGTAAAATCGATATGTATTAGATCATTGTAGTTATCTATGGTTCGACTAGGAAATGCTGGGCATGATCCATTGCTGTTTATAAATACTGAGCCAAAGAATGTGTTAAAGAGATTGGCTTTAATAGTGTTGTCGTTGTAGTCTTAACCATTAGGTCCTTTCGGGGTGGGATGGACCTTGAGTCTTTTAGTTTGTTGTTTATAAAATTGTAGAAAGTGTGGGTGGAATTGGTGCATAGAAGGTTTTCTTCTTGTTTAATGTGATAATTGGTGCATTCAGCCTTTATCTGATGGCATAAATTTTTGTATCAGTTTTTGAATTTGTCAGCGTGCCCAGATTTGTTTTTCCACCAAAGTGATTTCCTTTTGGATTGAAGCTTCCTTGTTGTTATGGGTAATTTGTTTTTTCTGGTTTTGGGAGTTGTTATTGGTACATATAGTTTGATTACTCTTTTGACTTCAAGTAAAAATATGTTGTAATGGTTTTCTACAGTATTGCATCCAGTGAATAGAAATTGCCAATTGAGGGATGAGAAATAGTTGTTTATAAGACCATAGTTGCCTTTTTTGAAGTTATAATTGGGGATTCCGTTGTTGTGATGATTTTTGTGTGGACGTATGTTGAAACAAAAGTCAATCATGTTGTGGTCACTGTTGGAAAAGGGTCCTTTAATTTGTATTCTGTAAATTGAATTCAAACTATTGCAGAAGATGAGATCGAAGCAGTTGTTAAGTCTAGTGTTGTTGGTTACTAGTTGTTCTAGTCCCAGATTTGTTATTGCATTGTAGAAGGTTGTATGTGTGGATTCAGTTGTATATTCATTAAAGGTCCAGTTAATATGAGGTAGATTGAAATCGCCAAGAAAGATAAAAGTGTGTGGGCAGGATGCTGCCCATGTTAGTAGTGTATTTAGCTTGTTTGCATGTTCCATGTCATAATCAGGGGTTCTGTAACATAATAAGAACCGAAATGTGATATTTAGGGACAGTTCACAGATGATGGTCTCAGGAATAGCAAGCTCCTAGGTAACTTGGATGTTTTTTAGATGTAGGGACTTTTTATAGAAGATAGCAACACCACCTCCTCTACGGATTTCACGATCTGATCGGTAAACATGATAGTCTATTACTGTGGTAATGGAGTCAGGGAGAGTTGCATTGAGCCATGTTTCATAGACAGATATAATGTTGAATTTAGCTGAATTTAGTAAGAGGAGAAATTCAAGTATTTTATTTACAAGGCTTCTTGCATTGAGTACCTTGCATTTAAGGCCAGTTGTGGTTGGAATAGAGGTAGTTAGGAGCATGCGTGCCTAGTTTTGAGTGATGTTGGATTGGGTGGGGTGGGGTTGGAGGTGGAGTTGTGAGTTGTGTGACTTTCATTTGATGCAATCAGCTTGGTAGTCAATGTATAGGTCCTTTGTCTAGACGGTTTTTGAGTTCTGCATGGAGTTCATGGGAGCAGATTCTTTGCAGTATGGATAAATCTGGTCTTGAGCAAAGATTTTTGTGGTTGGGATTTTGCAATGGCGTTTATTGTATGAATGAATATGCATTTGCTGGACTCATTTTTGCATACAACTCTACAAAATCTTGGGGCCACAGAGCCATCATTGTATTTGTACCCAGGGCCATCTCTGGTTATTTCAATGATATCTTCAGGAGAGATGTTTGTTTTATTTGAGTTGCTTATGATATCGCGAACTTTGGTGATGTTGCCTGATTCGTTGGTGTCTTCAAGGCCAAATAAGATGGCATTTGGACATTTGGATGTCAAATGTCTTTAAGGTTACTAATTAAAGCAAGGGGTTTATGATTATCTCAATAGTCTCATTCTGTACAAACATGATTCCTGTGTAAAATACCTGAGTACTTGAATAGGTCAAAAATAAGAAAGATTTACATACATACATATATACATACACATACATACACACACATATTAATATACATATTAATATGTATGTATGTATGTATATATGTATGTAAATATGTATGTAAGGGATGCAGTGGTTTAGTGGCTAAGATGCTGAGCTTGTCGATCAGAAAGTCGACAGTTTGGTGGTTCAAAACCCTAGCACCACGTACAGACTGTGCTCCCTTTATTTATCTCAGCTTCTGCCAACCTAGCAATTCGAAAGAATGTAAAAATATAAATAGAAAAATAAGCACCATTTTGGTAGGAAAGTAACAGCTTTCTGTGTACCTTCAGTGTTTAATCGTGCTGATCACATGACCACAGAAACATCTTTAGACAGCGCTGGCTCTTTGGCTTTGTAAATAGAGATGAGCATGGGCCCCTAGAGCCGGAAACTACTAGCACATGTGTGTGAGGGGAATCTTTACCTTTACTGTATGTATGTATGTATGTATGTATGTATGTATGTATGTATGTATGTATGTATGGTTCTAAGCAGAAGTATAACAAGTATATAAAAGACCAAAGTAAATCAGTATAATCTTACAACATTTGCCAAAGCTGTACTGCCACACCTGCAGAAACTTGTGAGGACTGGTTTGATGAGATGAGGATGTGATAATTAGCAACCCAGCTAAATCTTGGACTTTATTTTTTACAGTTTTGATTGCTAGTTGGAACATTTGAACCAATCTTCCTTCCTTCCTTCCTTCCTTCCTTCCTTCCTTCCTTCCTTCCTTCCTTCCTTCCTTCCTTCCTTCCTTCCTTCCTTCCTTCCTTCCTTGCTTGCTTGCTTCTTCCCCAAAGATTGCACAATTTGTTCTCATGCCCATTCAACAGTGTCGTACTTATAAAGTTGCAACAACAGATTTACCACTTCAGGCATTTGTAAGCCAGGATTGTTCTACTCTATAGCTTACTGTTTAATTCAGCAGAGAACATATCACTGTATGGACTGTATGTGCCTGTGTATGTGTTGCATTGCTTACCTCACAAATGTCTGATGCCACCTTGTATCAATCTTGCTTTTTCTGCCTCTGTGTTTTGCAGTATAAAAACCTTTTCAATGTTTTTTCAATGTTTATAATGACTGAATAAACGAACTTATCTTTCTAGAGTTTGCCCTGGGTACAGAAATGACATTGCTTTCGTGTACTGTATCAACACTTCGTACAAAGCATAACTTACAAAAAATTGTCTCATTCTCTCAGCTCTATATTCCTAAGCATGTTATGAAAGTTAAATAAACACATTAATTGGAGAAAATCAGGAAGCCATACATATTAAAAAGTTATTTATTTAGGACTAACAGATAGCTAATCATGTACATCTATCAGGGTCAAGATTCAGATCTAGGATTTCATCCTCTCATCTTATTGAGCCAATGGATTTTTGACTGTTCATTCTTTGGCCCTGTTTGAAACTGTTTGCCATCTGTTCCATAAAATGGCTATCTCTGCGTGTAAATCAGAGTTTCACTTCATCGGCTTCAAGCTCTATACATGGTGAGACAAACACCCCTTAGAACTGTTCCCATTATGTTCCATAATGTTATTATAATTTCCTTGTAATTGGATGGAAGATATGTTCAGTTAACCTGAAATTCTGAATAGATACGTTGACTTATGTTCACACTGTGTTGACTTCATCAGCCTACCTGAGTAGTGTTCTTGGCTTAGTGCAGGTGTGTCAAACTCACATTGTCACGGTGGCATCATGTGACACATCAGGACTTTTTCCCCCTCCGCTAAACCGGGTGGGGATAGGGCCAGCACATGATGCATCCAGCCCATGGACCATGAGTTTGATACCCCTGACTTAATAGTCTCCCATATAAGTAGAAATGATCCTGCTTATGGCCCTTTAGCTCAGCTAGTATCTGCTGAGGCTACTTAAATTTACCTATATTTAATCTAAGATTTATCACAACTTTCTCCCTGTACATTTTTTTTCATTTGTTATGCCATGTTAGCTGTGAGAAATCAAGAGACCTCTCTGTCAGAGACATTATAGCAACAAGGAGAAAAGAGATGAAGTCATGGACCAAACTGTCAAATTTAATTTTAATTACTCTTACTCATCTGCCTCAGAAGAAAGTCTGATTGCTCTCTCACTTCAGTAAAATGAAGCTTGGCCTGGTAATTCCCCTTATATTTCTCAATCAATTGATAGATTATACAGGGATGAAATATTATTTTAAGTATTATTTCAGGAAATGGAATTGTCATGAGAGGATTATGGTTAAAAAAGACCCTATTGAATTGTTCTGAATAATTTCATGTTTGAAAACAGATTACTATCACTATTTTGCAAATATACTATCTACCCATTTGTTTGACTAACTGTCACCTCTATATCTCTCCCTTCAGTTTGGTTTAAAGACTTTGAAGTCCTTATAATGCTTCAGTATAAATGTTCCATGGTAGTTTTCACATAAGGAATATTTTTTAAAAACTGAATAAAAGATCATAAAATGATTTTTAGAAATGGTAAGGATCAGAGGTGGTATTCAGCAGGTTCTGACCAGTTCTGGAGAACCGGTAGTGGAAATTTTGAGTAGTTTGGAGAACCGGCAAATACCACCTCTGACTGGAAATTTTACAGTACCTTTCCCCTGCCATGCCCACCAAGCCACACCCACAGAACCGGTAGTAAAAAAAATTGAATCCTACCACTGGTAAGGATCCCTAAGGAAGAGGGGACTAGTTTTTGGTCACTGAAAGGCATCAGAACTAATCCTAAAGAAGTTGTTCTTGAAAGAACTTCCAGAGCTTCTGAGTTTACCAGTCCTGCAAGGAGAGTGGAGATATTATTGAATAGTCTACTATAAATGGATCCCTAGACCAGAGTTTCTGAAACTTAGCAACTTTAAAATGTGTGGATTTTTAACTCCAGTTCCAGGAATTGAAATCCACACATCTTAAAGCTACTGAGATTGAGAAACACTGCATAAGGATACAGAATCACCAATTTAGTTAAGCTATCCATCTCAGCACATTCATATATTTTTTTAACTACCATATCATTTGAGGGGGTGAGGGATGTCTTCCAGTTTTGTGCATACGTTATTCTAGCTGCAGTTATAATATGTAAAATTAAATATTGGTATTTTTTCTCCATGTTTGTATCTGTCATGCTTAGTAGAAAGATTTCGGGTTCAAATTTTAATTTTTGTTTTGTTATATCTAAAATTCAATTTCTAATGTTTTTCCAGAAATTCTGAGCATAAGGGCAGGTCCACCACATGTGGAAGTATGTTCCTTGTACATGATTGCATTTCCAACAATTTGGTGGTAGATTAGGAAACATCTTAGCCAGTCTCGCAGGAGGTAGATGCCAACGATAAACCATTTTATATAGATTCTCTTTATACGAGACTGACATAGTTAATTTATAGTTTGTTTGCCAGATGTGTTCCCATTTATCTAAATCAATATTATAACCTAGGTTTTTAGACCAAATTGTCATGGATTCTGTAATTGTTCCTTCTTTAAGTTTATAATCCAAGAAGTATTTGTATATTTTGCTAATTGTTTTCTTTTCCTCTCCAAACCATATTTTATCCAACTATTGTGGGATCATGTTAAAACCAAATTGTTCTCTATCTCTTTTATAGTGGGTTTGTATTTGTACAAAAAGCCACCATGTTATTTCTTTTCCTTGAATTTGTATTTGGTGTTTGTTTTTAAGGTCTCCAGTATCATATAATAAATCTTTATATCTTATAATATTTTCATAGTCCAGTACATTTAGGTGAGTGACTGTTTCCAGTGTGGATAACCACAGTGGAACCTTTAAGTATTGATTCTTTTTAATCTTTTCCCAAATCTTAAACAATACATTTCTTATATGGTGCCTTTGAAAGTATGAATGTTGCTTAGATTTTCCATCCCACATGAAAGCGTGCCAGCCAATTTGGAAATCAAATCCTTCTAATACTAATAACCTTCTATTTTCTAATTTAACCCAGTCCTTAAGCTGATTTGCTACAGCTGCATTATAATATAATTCAAAATCCGGAAGGCCAAATCCCCGTTTTTTTCTAGCATCCTGTAATAATTTATATTTCACCCTGGGTTTTTTCTTCTGCTATATGAATTTAGATATTGAACTATTTAATTCTGCAAAAAAATTCCTTTCTAAATTGACTGGCACCGTCTGAAATAGGTACAACAATTTTGGTAAAACATTCATTTTTACTATGCATCCCAATATTGATATCTGTAATTTAGCCCAGTTTTCTAAGTCTTTAGCTATTTGCGCTGTTAATTTGTTCTAGTTATCTTTTTTAATCAATGAACATCTAGCAGTTAGCAATATTCCCAAATATTTTACTTTGTTTACCACCTGCATACCTAATTTGTTTACTAGTTCTTCTTTCTGATCTTTTGTACAATTTTTTGCTAGTACTTTTGTTTTTTCTTTGTTAATTTTTAACCCTGCTACCTTTCCGTAATCTTCTATTTCTTTTAATAGTATAGGACTTGTTTCTAGAGGTTCTTCTAGTATAAATACCATGTCATCGGCAAATGCTTGCAGTTTGTATTCCTCTTTTTTAATTTTTAATCCTCTAATCTCTTGGTTTTTTCTAATTTGTGCTAGAAGGGTTTCTTCTGCCAATATATACAGTAGGAGAACCAAAGGGCAGCCTTGTCTTACTCCCTTACTTACCTTTATGGTGTCTGTACTTTCCCCGTTTATTAATACTTTTGCAGTCTGCATGCTATAGATTGTCTTAATAAATTCTGTAAACTTCTCACCAAATTTCATACCCACCAATTGTTTAATGAGGAATTTCCAATTCAAATTATCAAATGCTTTTTGGGCGTCTAGGAATATTAATGCCATTGTCTTAGTTGAATGCACTTCATAGTATTCTAATATGTCCATAATAATTCTTGTGTTTGTTTTTATTTGTCTATGAGGAAGGAAGCCGTTCTGGTCAGTATGAATTATTCTACTTAATGCTATCTTTAATCTTTCCGCTAGTATTGTAGCCATTATTTTATAATCTACATTTAATAGTGATATTGGTCTGTAATTTTGGATTTTTTGTGGATCTGATTGTTCTTTATGGATAAGAGTGATATATGCTTCCTGCCATGTTTTAGGGATATTGGCATTTTCTAAGGCTTCGTTATACAGATCTACTAGCATTTCCTCTATTATTTCTTGAAATTCCTTGTAAAATTCTGAAGGAATTCCATCTGGTCCCGGGGTCTTATTTATTTTTTGTAATCTAATTGTGTTCTAATTTCTTCTATAGATATTTCAGTATTCAAATTTTGCTTCTCTTCATCAGGTGATTTCAGGCAAATTCTTTTCATTCAAATATTGGTCAATAGATTCTTCTAATACTTTTTCCTGATCATATAATTTCGTAAAGAAATCTTTAGCAATTTCTTTCTTTTTTTGAGTCTGCGTATATAATTTCCCTTCCTGATCTTGGAGAGCTACTATCGTTCTCTTTTCTTTTCTTTTTTTATTTTATGGGCTAACCATCTCCCTGGTTTATTTGCATTTTCAAAATAGTTTTGTTTTACTAACTTAATTTTTCGAGCCAAATCTTCCTGTATGTCCAAGTTTATCTTATGCTTTACCAAATCTATCTCTTTTTTAATATTTAAATTATTCAGGTCTTGTTGTCTACTTGTTTCCAAATCTTTCAAATTCTCCCTCCATCTATTTTGTTGCTGCCTTTTTTCCTTGTTCTTTTTGATATTGTAAGCAATAGTTAAACCTCTGACACAAGCTTTGGTCATATCCCAAAGATTCTGTAAGGAAGTATGTTCTCTTTTATTTATTTCAAAAAATATATTCAATTCCTTCTTAATCATTTCTATATAATCTTTATCTCTTAATATAGTGTTATTAAATGTCCATCTTCCAAATTTTCTCTCTCCTTTCCATTTAATTTGAATCGGATTATGATCAGCCCATATATTTGGCAAAATCTCAATCCTTTCAATATTCTCCATTAACCCAGGGTCCATCCATATCTGATCTATTCTAGACCAGGAGTGGTGGGGATTCAAAAGGAAGGTATATTGCTTTTTATTTGGATTTAGTTCTCTCCCACATCCTTCAAATTAAGTTCTCTTATCATATTATTAAAGGATATAGGCAGTGTTCTCCTTTCCTTTTTTTTCCCCACAAAACAGTGAATTCTATGAAATATGGAATATTTGGTATGAGTGGTTAAGAAAAAGGTAATATCTGATATTTGGATAAATTATTGAAATGATAGTAGACATGTGTTTAATTAAAAAAGATGAAGAGAAAATGTAATATTAAAAGAACGAAGGACTACTTTAACAAGGTAGATCACGTCAATGATAATGATAAAGAAAAGAGAAACCATTGCTGAATATATGCTGTAAAATTTATATATGTATATATTTATATATGTTTGTGTGTGTGTGTTGATTTGTCTGTTTTAAATGTATGTCATATAAATGTTTATTAAAAATTAATAAAAATTAAAAAAAAAAAACAGAATCACAAAATAATAAAGTTGAAAGAGGCTATTTAGTCAAAATAAAATCCATTCCTCAACGAAGGAATTTTTTTAAAAATATTCTACACAAATAGCTATCCAGCTTCTATTTGAACATATTCGATGAAATGCAGCTTATCACCATTTTTGGATAATTGAGTCAGCTACTGAATATTAGTACTTTTAATAAGTTTTTTTCTAACATTCAGTTACAATCTTATGACAGAATAGAGCAGAATTAGTTCCTTTTTTGGAAAATAAGCTCCAGTTGTCATAACTAAAACTATTTGTGTTCTTTACAGCATATCATACTGTTGGTTCATATTCAGTTTGCAATCAACTACCATTCTGAGAGTTGTTACCAAGTTAGGCACTCTTCCTTTTATACCTATGCATTTGACCTCTTCTCCTCCTAAGTGAAGCAGATATGATTTTTGAGCTATGTATCAATTTAATTATTGTGTCATTTAACCCACTCATAACTAGCTTGATAAACAACATATCATATGGTACTTTGTCAAATGCTTTGTGAAAATGAAGGACTATTATGATTATGGCAGTCCCAAAATTTATTACTGTTTGATAAAAAATGAGATAAAAGGATTATTTGAACAATAACCAAATTTAGAATTGACAATGATTTATTAGGATTTACTAAAAAGATGAGGGAAATAACAGTTAAGAAATAAACTACAGACTATCATTTCATAGCATATTGTTTTGAAAAAATACCCCAAAGGTGCTTTTTCAAGAGGCAACTGGATTGAGATGAAGCTGAATCAGCTGCTTGGATGAGAAGTGAAAATCTTCAAAGAAAAACCAGAAAGTTCAATTGCCTCTTTGGGATAACCATGACCTGGATGACCGAGAGTCTCTATAGACATTCATCTGAGAAAGGTTTCTTGCTCTTGGTTTTTACCTTCACCTTACTTCACCTTTTTTTCCTTTGTTTATCTTTCTTAATAGGGTTATTTCTATGTCTGTATCTTTAATTGATCCTCCTTTCTATAAAATGCAAAACTTTTCTACTAAACTATGGCTCCTCACCATTCAAATACTTTATCTTTTGCCCCAAGGATCAATGTGAGTTTGTATTTGCTGCAAATATGTCCCAGATTGTGTTCAGGTAGGTACACAAATAAGCTTTAAGTGATTTAAGCAGGTCACAATTGCAGATTCTGTTCAGCTTTACTTTTGCTTTTTAAGTCTCCTCAGAAAGATTGTTCCCCAAGCTTCCACATTAGCTAAACAGATAACTTTTGACTTTGATGGACAACTTGATAGAAATACCAAGCTGATTTCCCCAGACAAATTATTATTAAATTCCCTTTCTGAGTAAACTGACTTCTGGGAACCAGGTTCTTTTACAATTATAAGAATTTAAGCTGTTAGTTCCCATGATGAAGAGAACCCCAGAACAGATGCCTCTCTAAGTCAATTATTGATTGATTCAGAAAGACAGAAAATAAAATAGAAATTAAACTGTGGAGCACAGTTGTATATGAGTTTTGCTATTGTGTACAGAAGTTACAGATGTTCTTTGTGTGCATGGCCTCGTTTTTTTTGACTGGGTCATATTTGTGACCTTCTGCAAGTAATCAGTTCCCGAATAAGGGAATTATTGTGTAGAGAACTAAGATATGCCACTGAACCTGTATGTAATCTAACAATAACCCTCACATAGTCACTCCTTACCCAGCAGGTTGCTGAGTCATCCAGTCAACCACAATGCCCAAACAGTTCTCAAGACACGTCTCTTATATTCAACAGCTATTTAAAACCTTTTCAGTCTTCACAACTTAACAAATAATTCTTATGAAGAGCTTCTCTGGTCACTTTTTCCCTTTTCTGGTTTCTTTCTTCCTTTGAATTTCTTTGATAACCATTTATTAGTTTTCACTTCTATTATGATATTCTGAATGAAAATGTTAATTTATCAGGAAAAGAAATGAGAGCATGAGAAATACACCAAAGAAGAAAACTAAACATAAATGTGCTACCTTTTTTTTTATCAACTAGCACACATGTCCTAAAAATATAGATTTATATACTGTAAAATTACAATATTCAATGAACACAGTGCAGATGTAAATTATGCTTCCTTTATCTTGATATCAGGAAGAAGGATAATTAAGTTCAGGATGTGTAAATAAGTGAAAAAATATCCTGATCAATTATAAAGTGATTTGTATAGCTGACAAGATCTGTGGATATATGAAGAATGCAAATATATGGACTTAACTAAAGTAGTAAAATTTGTATTTATTTTAACTAAGATAAAGAAAGCATTTATAATGTATGGTTAACCACAGGAGTTGGTTAAGATGAACATGGCTGCTTTCAGCTATTTGATTTCTCCTGCCTTTTGACCAAAGTTGTCTTCAGAAAATTGGTCTTCAGAAAATTGTCATTCGTAGTTCTGGTTTGTGCTAACCAGACAAAACATTAAGGAAACCTTCAAAAAGCTATGACTGTGTTATTTGGTATTGCATTTTAGTAGGTGATAATTCAAAAGATAGAGTTTGGCCTGATATATTAGTTTAGGATTCTATATAATCCTAGAGCTATAAAATGGATTGGAAGGTTAAAAATTAAAATCTGAAAAACAAAATAACTGGCAAATTGGATGCTTGCACTGTGGTCATTATGAATTGCACTTGACAAATGGGCATTTTTATCCTTCTTATAATATTTAGTTTATTAGGAAATGTCTTTTTTCCTGATTCCAAATAACATGCTTAAATACAAACAAATCACTGGTAAATGAAAAAAATATGTCTACATGCATCTTGTTTTACTTAGTGTGTAATTTGAAAGATAAATACAAAATACTACATCTAAAGTCAGGCCCTATAAGCAACTTATATAAATGATATTAAATGTTTGAATTGATTATCATTGTGTTCTAAAAGCTTCCTTACTCATTTGCTGTATGACTTTTGAATATTCCTAAGTACAATAACATTTTCTCTGAAAAAAAAAAGAATATTGTAATTGACCTTTTGGAACTGATTTTTTTGTATGCCATATTATTTTTTCAGGAATAAATGATAGGAAAGCTGAATTGACAAAGGATTTATTATTTCTGTTACAATACTTTTAAACTACAAAATTCCTAAAGTGAAACAATTGCGAATCTTTTTTATTTAACATGTAAAGAGCAGTAACCTCAGTTTTTGGTCTGGTGACCAATCAGTAACATTGGTTAGACTTTTTGATCCTTTTTGGCAATTTGGATGTTTAATGGTTTTACTGTTAATGTTGATGAAAATTTGAAGATTCTCAGACTAATTTGCTTTTTCCACCCCATTTCTCACTAAGTATTACTGAAAATTGCACTTTAGCAATTCACAGCTTGGAGGATTTAGAACTGCAAAAAGGAGGTTTAGAGCTTGGATGTGGATTGTGGACAAAAAGTCGACCATAAGTAATAGATCATTTTCATTAAAAAATGAAAATGGGAATAAAACAATGTAACATATGTTTTTTTGGAATTCAGTAGTTCAGCTGGACAGAAAATTAATTGAAATTCCCTTGTAATACTGTTTGGAACCACAGGTGCTTTATTACCATCACTGCTGTAGTCTTTATTTTTTGCTCAAAGCCATGAGAATATCAGGAATGATAAAAACCATATCTCCTTGGGGAAAGATTAAAAAAAAAACACTACTCAAAGATTCCATTGTGGCTATCTACATGGGAAGCAGTTACACATCCAAATGTATTGGATTATGAAAATATTGTTAGGTATAAAGATTTACTATATGACACTGGAGAGCTTAAAAATAGGAACCAAATACAAATTCAAGGAAAGGAGACAGCATGGTGGCCCTTGTACAAATACAAACCCATTACAAAAAAGATAAGAGAACAATGTGGCTTTAATATGACTGCACAAGAATTAAATAAAATATAGAAAGGAGACGAAAAGAAAACGATTAGTAAAATATATAAATATCTTTTGGACTACAAATTAAAAGAAAAAACAGTTACAGAATCTATGATAATTTGGGCTAAAAACATCGGTCATAGTATTGAATTAGATAAGTGGGAACACATTTGGCAAACAAATTATAAATTAACCATTTAAGTCAGAAAACTTATATGAAATGTTCATCGTTGACACCTACCTCCTACAAGATTGGCTAAGATGTTCGCCAACCTACCACCCAATTGTTGGAAATGTAACCACGTACAAGGAACATATTTGCACATGTGGTGGACTTGCCCATGTGCTCAGAAATTCTGGAGAAATATTAGAAATTGGATTTTAAATATAACAAAACAAAATTTAAAACCTGAACCCGAAACCTTTCTGCTAAGTATGATAAGACTTAAACATGGAGAAAAAAAATCAATATTTAATCTTGCATATTATAACTGCCACCAGAATAACCTACGCACAAAATTGGAAACTGTCTACCATTCCTTCAGAGGATATGGTAATTAAAAAAATACATGAATGCACTGAGATGTATAGCCTAACCAAACTGATAAAAAATAAACAAGATAGTGACTATTATGAAATATGGAACATTTGGTATGAGTGACTAAAGAAAAGGTAATATTTGATATTTGGATAATTTATGGAAAAGACAGGAGACGTGCATTTAATTACAAACTATATAGAAAAATTAAAACATTAAAAGAACAAAGGAGTTATTGTAACAAGGCAAATCACATCAATGATAAAGATAAAGAAAAAAATTTAACCATTATTCAATATATGCTGTAAAATGTATATGTGTGTGCGTGCGTGTATATATATGTATACATATATGTTGATTTGTCTGTTTTAAATGTATGTCAAATATTTTTTCTATAATTAAAAAACCATATCTCCTAAATAGCCTTACATAATGTAAAATCTATCTGTATATAACCATTAAGATTACAAGTGTTGTTTTGCAGGATAAAGGCATAATATCAAAACCTGGATAATCAATACTATTGTCATGTTAGCAGAAGGAAATGTGTTAGTAGTATTCCCTACAGAGCTACAATACATACAAGTAGCAACATAATAATGTTGTAAACAATAGGCTTTTTAAAACAGGACTCATAATAAATTATTACTCTGTGTCATTACAAGCTTGCTTTTGAATCATGTCCAAAATAATCACAGTCTAAATTGCAGTGTGAAGCAGAAGATTAATTAATGATTGTCAATAAACTCACATCAATTTCCATTTCCTTTTCTATTTTGTAATTCAAACACAAACAACACAAAAAATAATAACAAAGCATTATTTCTGAAAAGAAAGTCCTGTGTAAAGATTTGCTCCCAATCTAAAATCTAATCATATATTGGTTTTGTTGTAAAAGTGTAAACCTTACTTTTACTACAATGAATTTCATTTTGTTAAATATGGCCTAATATTCAAGATTCTTTTTTTTTTTTGTTAAAAAAAAGGCTCATGATCATCTGGATCATGAGCCTATTGTCTGAGATGTTGGCTATTTCTGCCAGCTTAGCATCATCTGCAAATTTGATGAGTTCATCTTCTATTCTCTCATCTAAATTGTTTATGAAGATATTGAAGAGTATTGGGCCTAAAACAGAATACTGGGGTATCTCACTGCTTATTTCCCTCTATGTAGATATAGTTCCATTAAAAACCATATGTTGTGTGCAGTTTGTAAGCCAGCTACAAATCATCTATTCCACATTTTTCTAGTTTAGCAAGAGATAGATTGTGGTCTACTTTGTCAAATGCCTTACTGAAATCCAAGTATTTCACTGGTCTACTAATTTAGTCACTTTGTCAAAGAGTGAAATAAAATTTGTTTGGCATCATCTATTTTTGACAAACCCATGTTGGCTTCTGATGATAACTTTGCTTTTAAGTGTTTGTTGATCTGTCGTTTGATTATCTTTTCCAGGATCTTCCAAGGTATTGATGTCAGGCTCCACCTTTTTTGATGCTTTTGTGCTGTTCTAGAAGTTCAGTTATTCTTTGTTTCAATTCTTCCACTTTTTTAATTAGAGGGCTTTCTGAAGAGAAAGCAGAGAGGGTGCCTAGTTTGGGAGTAAAATGAATCAGGAGCTATGTTGGGTTTGCTGACATTCCTTCATCTACAATCTGACCTATTTCCGGAAAAAAATTCATTTCTCTGTCCAAACTAAACCTTTGCAATTCTTTCAATTCTGCTTTTGTGAATACTTTATTTTTTACTATGTCAATTTTGTTAACTTCTGTTCTGTGTTTTGGATTTTGTTCTTTCCAGAACTAGTGCATATTCTTTTTTTCAGATATGATTTGTAATAACATACTGTTATTCCTTTCTCTTATATTTGCAATGTATAAACAATTTTTCCTCCAATTCTCCTACAGCTGCTGGCCCTCAGCCACTAACTGTCCTGAGTCCTATAGTTCATTTATCAATAGATCTCTAACATAGGCCTTGCTAACCAAGTAACAGGCAACCCAGTATGGTTTCTGTAAATTACATCTCACCATATTGAAATATACATTTCATCTGGCTTCTCTGAGGGATTATGCTTGTTCAATATGGTTAAATTTTTTGTATAACTCTTATATTCCTCAAATCCCACAATCACATCAAGGTAGTGCCCCAGTGAGGGTATTATCATACTATATATTTTTATATGTAATTCAAGGTGAAGAACATGCCTAATACTCCTGCATCCTGTTTTTCCCAACAATTACACTATGAGAGAGAGTGATGGGCCCAATGTCAACCAGTCTGCTTTCATGCCTAATGGAGGCTAAATCTTATAGACTGCTTGTTTCCAGCTTCACCAGACTTGCTTTCTATAAAGGCATATAGTGAGCATTATTCTGTTCTCTGCTGCCAGAATGGGTCAGTAACTTGTTTTGGAATACAGGAACAGACAATATCACTTTGAATATACACCTCTCTCATCATAAATATAACCTTCAGAAATGTTTTCTAGTTGCATTTTTTTGTATTTTTTTTAATTTTTGGACAACAAATGTAAACAAACATAAACATAAAACAACAAATAAAACCTTCTTTCAATTGTACAGTGTGTCGGTTGGTATATATTTCTTGTGCATAATATCTATAGTCTTTCCCTCTTAGATTTAAATTTATATTCAGATTATATTAATCAACTTTCCATGTCATGTTATATTATTATATCATCATTAAACTTTAATTGTAAATTCGCATTATCCTTTTAGAGCAAATTTCAGTTTTTACTAGTTCTAATTCATATTATAATTCATTCCATAATAATCAATTATAGCATATCATTACTATTGTATTGTATTTATATTGTAATATATTTCATTTTCCTATTTTTCTAGCTAGCCATTGATAAAATGAATTTCATATTTTATAATGTTCTTTTTCTTCTTGCTCTCTGATTGCCAATGTTAATCTACTCATCTCTGCACATTCCATTATTTTCTTAAATGCCTCCTCCTCTATTGGGATTTTTTCATTTTTCCAATTTTGAGCAAATACAATTCTAGCTGCAGTTAAAGCATTAATAATCAAATATGTAAATTCTCTGTTGTATCCTTCAGATAAGATACGTAATAAAATTATCTCTGGTTTCAAGTCTATATGCTGTTTTATCATTTTTTCCAGCCATGTATGAATTTTAGTCCAGTATCCTTTGGCTTCCACACACATCCACCACATATGGTAATATGATCCAGATATCTGATGACATTTCCAACATTTTGCCGATTTGTCTTTGAACTTCCTTGCTATTCTTGCTGGGGATAGATGCCATCTGTAAAACATCTTATACAAATTATCTTTATATGCTATCGACATTGTTAATTTATAGTTTCGAGACCATAGTTTCTGCCATTTTTCTAAATCTATCCCATATCCAAAATTTCCCCCCAAGCAATCATTGTTCTTTAACTTGTTCTTCTTCTAATTTCGCTCCAAGTAAATAGCCATATAATTTTTAATCATCCTCTTCTCAGTACCTGTTAAGATTTTATCTAATTCAGTAAGTTCTTTGTAAAACATTTCTGTCTTACTATCTTTATCATAACTAGATTGTATTTGCACATATGCACAATTGCACAATTCATCTTTATCTCTTATCCATCTAATTCTTGCTTTTGAGTTCACCCTTCTCATTTAGTATTTCACTATATCTAACTATGTTCCATTTTAAAAACAATTGTATACGTGAATGCCTCTGTAGTTGATAACCAGACTGGTATTTTTATATAATGTTGTTTCTTTATTTTCTCCCATGTTGACAATAAAGCATCTCAAATATAATGCCTCCTGAAATATCTATGTACTTTAGTTTCCTTATACCATAAAAATGCATGCCACCCCAATTGTAAATCATAACCTGCCAGTGTTAACAAACTAGTATTTCTCAAAACAATCCGTTCTTTCACCCACATCAGTGTAACTGCCTGGTAGTATAATTCCCAATTGAGTAATCCAAAATCTTCTCTCATTCTAGCATCCTGTAACAATTTTAATTTAATTCTTGCCTTCCTTCCCTGCCATATGTATTTCAACATTATTTTGTTTAAATCGTCAAAATATTATTTCACTAATTTAATTGGAATTGTCTAAAACAAATATAATGTCCTTGATAGTATGTTCATTTTGATTGTAGAAATTCTTCCTATTAGAGATAGTTGTAAATTTTCCCATTTTTTCAAACCTGTCACAATCTGTTGTTTTAATTTATAATAATTATCTTCCTTTAATGTTCCACATCTTGCTGTTAATTGTATTTCCAAATATTTTACTTTGTTTGTGATCTGGATAGTCAGTCTGTCTGTCAATTCTTTCCTTTGTTTTCCAATCATATTCTTAACTAAAATCTTAGTTTTATCTTTATTTATTTTTAGTCCTGCCACCTATCCATCTTCTTCAATCTTTTCTATCAATTTAGGCATTGTTTCTAATGGTTCCTCCAATATGAAAACCAGATCATCTGCAAATGCTTGTAATTTATATTCCTCTTTTTTTATTTTCATTCCCTTTATTTCTCTATTATCCCTGATATTTCTAATACCTCCAAAGTCAGTACAAACAGAGGACATCCTTGTCTAGTTCCTTTTTTAATGTTAATATTATCTGTTAAATCTCCATTTATCATTACTTTTGCAGATTGTTTATAATATATTGCCTCAATTGCCTTAATGAATCTTTCTCCAAAGCCCATCACTTCCATTGCAATAACATAAATTGCCGATTTACATTGTCGAAGGCTTTTTGCACATCTAAAAATACCAAGGCCATTTGCTTCTCTGGATGTGTTTCATAATATTCCAATGTATTCAAGATTATTCTCTTGTTGTCTTTAATTTCCCTCTTAGGCAGAAATCCATTTTGATCAGAGCGTATAAAGTGGTTCAAGTATCTTTTGAGTCTTTCTGCTATTATTGAGGCAAATATTTTATAGTCTGCATTTAGCAGGGATATAGGTCTATAGATCTTTATTTGTTGTAGGTCGGTATCCTCTTTTGGTATAAGAGTAATATAAGCCTCTGTCCGTGAATTAGATATTTTGGTTTTTGACAAAACCTCATTCATTATTTCAAGAATTGTAATGCTTAAGGATTCCTATAAAGTCTTACAGAATTCTACTGGTACCCATCTGGACCCGGAACCTTTCCAAGATTTTGTCTATTTATCACCTCTGTCAGTTCCATCATTGATATTTTTCCTTCTAACATTATCTTAATATCCTCGGGTATTTGGGGTAGCTCTGCTTTTTGCAAATATTGTTTAACTTTTTCTTCTTTGATATTCTCTTGATCATATAATTTCTCATAGTACTTCTGTACTATCTCTTTTTTTTCTTCATTTCTATTACAAACCATTCCATGATCATCTATTAATTGTATCATATTTTTTGTTTCTCCCTCCTTTTTCAATTTATATGCCAGCCATCTGCCTGGTTTGTTTGCATTTTTGAAGAAGTTCTGTTTTAACTCTCCTAATTTTTTGAGCTGGTTCCTCTTTTTCCATCAACCCCATTTTGTGTTTAACTATTTTCATTTGACTTTTAATATTCTTCTTTTGTGGATATTTTTGAAGTTCTTTCTCAAGTTTTTTTATAGTCTTCTATCATTTGTTGTGTTTGTCTTTTTAAAATGTTTCTTCTTCTCGTATAATTTATAATCATACCTCTGGCATAGGTATCCCATAGGTTTTGTAATGAAGTTTCCTCCCTGTTGTTTTCTTTAAAGAAAAAAGCCAATTGTTTTTTCATATTTTGTATAATTTTTTTCTCTTCAATATTGAATTATTCAAAGTCCATTTTGATCTTTTCCTTTGACCCATATTGGATTATGGTCTGCCCAAGTACTTGTTTCTATGTTTACTTCTTGTATGTTAGAGATTAATTCTGTTGACATCCAGATCATATCTATTCTTGACCATGATAAATGTCTGTTGGAGTAAAATATATATCGTCGTTTCTCTCCAAACATTTCAAATGCTTAATTCCTCTACCATCTTGAAGAAGGATTTTGGGAATATCTTTCGATTTAGTTTATTAACTTTCTGTGTTTTATAGTCCAATTTTATGTCCACTTTCGCATTAAAATCTTCCAAGATGCATATATTCTAATTCTATTGTTTTCTTATGCAATTTTCTATAGAATTCTTCTTGCTTTTCATTTGGAATATAGATTGCTACTAAAATCATTTTTAAATTATTATCAATTATTTCCACCATCAATATTCTTCCTTCTTCATCTGTAAAAATTAATTTAGCTTTAATTGTGTTCTTAATATATAAAATTACTCTTCTTTTTTTGTTGCACCAATGAACTATATAGATTCCCAATTTTAGGATGTTTCAATACCTGTACATGTTATTTTTTTAATATGAACTTCTTGCAAGCAGATTATATCTAGTTTTAATTTTTCTAATTTAAGATACGTTTTTTTCCTTTTGATGGCCTAATTCAATCATTTATATTTATTGTAATCAATTTCTTTTCTTCTATTGTTTGTACTTTATATGTAGGGTTTATTGCTGTCATTGTTCTTTGCTCTCTTGCTTCTTTTAGTTCCACCCTTCCATCTACTGCTCCATCTTCTTGTATCTTTTCATCTTTTTTTTCTTTATCTCTTACTTCAACCATTTCCTCTTGGAGTTTAACTATTTTCCTCTTCTCATATTCTATCCTCTTCTTTTCCTCTAAAATATTCACCATAAAATAATTCTGCTTTCTCTATTGAATTCAGTCTATGTCTTTGCTCTTGCCAAGTAAATATTAAACTTTCTGGAATCAACCATCTATAATTCACTCCCTTTTTAATTAGAATTTTTTCAAGAATTTATATTCTCTTCTCAAGTCTCTCACTTTTCTTAGTACTTGTTTTAGGACTGTAATCTCCTTTCCTTTATATTTCAATGAGTTATCCCTTGCATTCTGTAATATTTGTGTTTTGATTGCTTTCTTAGTAAATCTTACATGGACTTCTTTAGGTAATTTGTTTCTCATTGCATATCTTGCATATACTTGGAACACTTCATCTATTCCATCCATCATTTTCTCTTTGGATATCTTTAAGGCTCCTGCCAGCACTTCTATCATTATTTCTGCAAGGTTTTCTCCCTTCTCTTTCTCAATATTTTGAAATCTGAGATAGAAATCTGCCCTGTCCATCTCCCAGGCCAACATTCCACTTCCTTTGTCCTGTTCAACAACTGTCAGCCTGCTATCAAGTTCTCCAATTTTTAAAATCTATCTGATCTCCTTTTTTTTCTATCTTTTGAAATCTTTCTTCATTTTTCATCATCATTTGTTGTATATTCACCAGTTTCTAATCTGTTTTCTCCGTTTTCTCCTCTATTCTTTCCATTTATTTCCCTTGTTCTTGTATTGCTTGCATTATCATTTATAATGTGACCTTCTCCCTCTCCCTCTCTTTCTCCTGCTGTAACATAGTGTAAATTGATGCTGACTGCTGAGCAGAGAGGAGGAAGTAGGAATTGATGAGCCTCTAGCAGTTGTCTTCCTCATTTCCAATTAGTTGCAATCCTAGTCAATAAGTATCTGCTTATAATGCCAGAAACAATCTTCAGGTTCTTCTTTACCTCAATCAAATTATAAAGGGAAAAAAAATAAAAATAAAGATAAAAGAAAAAGTTATGAAGAAAAACCAGTTTCATCCAAAAAGCGAGAGAGATTAAAATATAAAAAACATAAAAAGCAAGAAAAAAGGTGAAAAAATATTTTAAAATTTAAAAGTAATCCACAAATGGTATTAAAAAGAGAACAGGAAAACCAAAAAAAATAAGAGAAAAATGTTATATTCCAACAGTAAGACCAAAGCTAAATTGAAGTTTAAAAAAACAACAACAGAAAGATCAGGCCAAGAATGACTCCCAGCCATCAAAGAAAAAGAAAGAAAGAAATGGTTCAGTTGCAGTTTAAAAATGTATCACAAAGTAAATCACTGCCACCAGAGAATGTCCAAGGTACATTATCAAAGTTTCAACAAATTTCAACAAAATATAGTCCAAGGTCACAATAGATTCTTTTCTTTCAACTTCCGTCTACAGCCATTTGAATTGTTTTACAAGAGGAACACCTGCATAAACATTTCTTCAGTGCTCAGTTCTCTATCTTCCCTTAATGTAAACAGTCTGTGACTAGGAAGATTTTATCACAATTTATTCCTTCAATTCCTTCAAAGAGATTTTTTTAAAGCCTCTAGGCAACAGTGTTGCTTTACTCTGCTTGACTTTCACTCCTTTGTTACAGTGCAGCCAAGAAAGAAAAAAAACTGAAAAGTTTCTAATATATAAAATGCCCTTTTAAAGAGAAAAAAGAAAACTAACAAAATATCCAAGTTCTTCCTTTAAAATGTGTGTTAACATTTGTCTTTCATTAATTATAGTTATAAAGTCCAGTCTGGTTAAAAAAAGAAAACCTTATTAAAAATGCAGTTAAAAAAGCTCTAATTGATTTTGACAAAAGGCTCAATTTCACTGCTTGTTTCCTCTTCTGTTTTCTATATTCTTAGAATCTTTTCCCCTTTAGACTGCTCTCTTATTTCTTGCCAGAAAAAAAAAAATCTTACCAGGAGTCGACACACTTTCTTCTTCTTCTGTTCTGGAGCTGTCTCAACCTTTCAGCAGCTTCAGTGGCCGCTTTCCTCCACAGCCAGATTGGAGAGCTTTTCCTGGATCAACCAGGGACTTTGCAGTGTCCCTGAGATCAACAGGATATGCTCTCCTCGATCACCATCTCTACGGGATGGTTTAGGTCCAGATGGACTGTCCAGCTGTGGGGATATCGACACCGGTCCTGGAGCCCCGAAATCGTTCATTGTATCATCGTGATGTCAGGGCCTCCCCCCCGGTTGCATTTTTATAGTACTGTTTTCCTGCTTATTTTGCCTTAAGTAGTCCTGTCCATTTTACCTGATGGATACCATAATCTAGCATTCATCTTTGCCAGCTTCCTTTGCGAGTCATATTTTAATAACACAATAATTATAACCCTTGCCTTTTAAATATAAGGTTATTGGTTTTAAAGTCATTGAAATTTTTTATTTTTTTTTCTTTATACACTCTATCTACATTTCCCTAGGCTCTTTTGTTTGTTTATTCGTTTGTTTGTTTAAAATAAATTTAGGAGTGTACCATTTCATCAATAAATAGATCATTTTGAAAAATTTGAATAGTAGGATTTCAAATGAATAAAAAAATGAAGCGGTATACCACTGCACTTATTTTTTAAAAAAGATCAGAGAAAAAGAGGTCACTCACAGAACGTAGATTAGTAATTTAAAAAGTTCTAATAACTTCTATTCACAAGGCAGATAGAACACTGGTTGTAAAAGTAGCTCTAGAATTTATTAGACTAACAGGGAAGTAGGAAAAAATCTTATTTATTTTAAAAGTTATTATGTGTTTACATGTGTGCACATTTTGATGCTTTACATTTATACATACTATATCAATTCAATTAAAATTTGTGTGCATAAGTATTGGTGATTATATCTATGTATCTATTTATCTTTCTATAATCCTATATTTTTACATATAATAGTAGGTCTAACCAATAAGACCCACCTTCAAGAAGGAAAGCAATTTGTAGCTGCTTTTCCAGAATGACACATTTGGTCATAAATCACAATGTTTATAAAGGAATGATTACTAAACAACAGGTTGTATCATCTGTTTTTGAACATCAGTATATGCAGAGAAGGAATTTGTTATATAATGCCATGAGAAATGGCAAGCAAACAGCTCTTTTGCCCAAAACTAATCTAATTCTATGCTGTACTTTCCAAAACTTCATAAGTTCAAAGTTTGAGGTATTCATAAATTAATTTTAAAATGTTAGTTTCTTCTTTGTCTAGGAGATGACCAGGGTGAGCCTGAAGGCAGGGTCAAACATACATCATTAGTCTGGAGAACTTACATTCCCAAAAAGACCTAAGCCTAACCCCCCCCACCCTCCCACTTCCCTTGAAATCCATTGACTCTTATTTGGCACCAATTTGCCTTGACTGTTAGTACATTAGATCTTGTGTATGGGTTGCAGGGAATAAATGTGCAGTGCTTTCTGAACTCCTGGCTCTTGGATTCTTGCACCTGACACTTTGGGCCCTTTGGAGCCCTGGTGGTGAAGTAGTTGGAAGGCAGTATTGCAGGCTAACTCTGCCACAGCCTGGAGTTTGATCCTGCTCAAGATTGACTAAGCTTCCATCTTTCCAAGGTCGATAAAATGAGGATCCAGATTGTTGGGGTAATATGCTGACTCTGTAAACCCCTTAGAACTATAAAGAGTGGTATAAAAGTCTAAATGTTATTGCTTTGCTATTTACATCGTTTATCAGCTGCTGGAAGAAAGGCAGATACAATATAACAAATAATAGTAGATAGTAAAATATTTCTAGGAAGATAAATGTAATTGAATTCTCTTCCCTTCGTGCATTTATTTCCATTTCTGAATGAATATTTAAATCACATTCACTTCTTATCTGAACTAAAAAACTCTAGTTTTATCTTTGATTTCTAGCTAAGCAGGTATATAACGAGAATTCAGACGCAGAGAATTCAGAAAAGTCAGACGCAATTAATACTAATAAACACAAAAGCATTATATAGTATTGTGTAAAACTGAACAATCATCAAAAGCATTGTTCACACAACATATATTTGTTTATTAATCATTGGCAGCGTTTACTTGAACTACTGTAGCATTAAACGAAAACATCAATGCTGTTATAATAAATGCTTTCTATATCCTTCTACAATATAGCGTATTCTAACACAAACATAATTGAGGTCATTCTTCTGGAAATGTTTTATTGTTTAGTGTCTTCCAGGACTTCAAGTAACCAGTGCTCCATTCACCCATTTATTTGTTTATAACAACCTTGTATAAATACATTTGGGAGAAGGGAAGCAACTCATCCAAAGTTTCCATAGCTGGGTTTCAATCTGAGCATGGATTTCTCTGGTTTCAGTCCAATATCCTAATACCACATTGGTTTCAGAGTTACATTCTTGCATAATCTTTATTTTGGGCAAGATATTATTTCTGTATGACATATTAACTGTTCCTAATGAGAGATAAAACATGTTCTGGACAATCTCTACAACAATTTTAGAATTTGTGTTAAAGAGAAGATATCTCAAACTGGAAGGAAGGCTATAGTAATGCTAAAAGGAGCAGGGAAAACATCTGCTGTCACCATCTGTCTAGCTTTTAAACAATACTTCAAAAATTATAGGCACTAAGTAGTTATTTTCCTTTTGTGAGATCCTTAACCTTCTATTACTTTGTTGAAATGATTGCTATTATTGCAAGCATGTTATGAAAGGTACAGATATCATCACTAGGAAGAGTTCTATTATTACATACAGGTGAAAAGAGTAACCTGTAAATAAAAGTTTGATATGCATAGAAACTACCTATTTTAAAAAGTGCAGAGTCTGTATTATAATTACACTTCGGGAATGAATATGTTTCTAATCTTGTCCTTCCTTCTCTAACATTTCCAAGAAAGCCTTAAGAAATATAAAGAATATCTGGGTTTTAAACAGAAAATATTTCTTTGAAAATTTTATTTAATAAAAGCACATTTTTTCCTGTCCAGAAGAATAATTGTACAAGTGACCTACAAGGTAATAAAAATATAAAAACACAAATAATTTTGAAAAGGTATATTTATTGGTTAAACAGCAACTACTAAGACACATAAAGCTATAATTTAAAATAAATACATTTTGTAACTTGCAAATGAAAAGCTTGTTCAAAGGTAAATCCCCAGCTGTGATTGAAGATTTAAAACAAATATATGATTTAATCTGTGAATTAAGAAATTCCCTAAATGGATGCCATGTCCAAGAAATATTTCTGTCTTTTCATCAACAATTAGCCAATAGCACAGAATGGAAAGGCTGTTTTTCCTTTTTCAAAGTACAAGATTCTAGGAAATGCTCAACTTATAGTGTCAAGACTATATATGATTCTTAAAATCTTAGGTGTGATACCAGAGCTTTTCAAATAATGTAATTTTAAAATGATGAAAAATATTACTACAGTCATAAAGAATCCTTATTTCAATTATCCCGTTCTCATCCATTTTGGGAATTAAACTGGTTGTTCTGTTCTATTATTAATGCCTATTATTGCACAACCTTGATTTAGGGCTTTAAAAATAATAATTTTCAAACTGCATTCAGAAACTGGCCCATCAATGAACAATGAATTAAGCAAATGATGCAACAAAGAAATATCATGGTTGTTAGTACTCATCAACATTTTATAATGCAGTCATATCTATATTTAATGCATTGTTTTTCAGGAAAGGGTGCTCATTACATCATATTTACAAAATTTGTTTTTGGATTTCACATCATTTGCCAGAAAAATCTACTAAATTTAAAACAAAGCAAAACAGACTTTGCAAACTTATTCATGAAATGGGGTTTAAGTATGAGTTTATATTTGGTTCATTTCCTATAAATTTCCCAAATGAAATCCAATAAATTTACTGAAATAGATTTACTAATTGAGCAGTTTCCAGATATAAACCATAGCAGATGGTAGGAAAAAAAGAGATTCATGCTTCTTGGATCAGTGCATTTCTTTGGAACTTTGATAATATATTGTGGCCTGCTATCAAAATGCTAATCAATTCATATTTTGGATTCCAGAGCCACAGCTATAAAATAATAGACTTGATCCTTTGGTTTTTTTTTAAATACACCAGCTTCCAATTTCTTTATTTTAGACAAAATAATCATTTATCCCAGTAAGGACAAGAATAAAGCTTCAAGGGAACTGTTTGTAGATAAATTGATGCCTAGGACATCATGCTGGGAATCCCATATATTGAATAATTAAACTAATATAGTGCCTAAATTCTGGGTCATTCAACATAGGCATTTGTAGATTATTAGCAGAAAACCATAAAAATTTCCTGAGCAGATGCATTATAACTCAGTAATTGATATTGTAGAATGTAGTTATTGATTTTTCCCTGCTTTCATCAGATACATTGCTTTGGGAGAAAAAAAAACATGTTTCTTGAGTTGACAGGAACATTTTGCTTTTAAGATCAGAGCTGTTAGTTAGAAAAGGCAAAAGGCCAGATCATGGATGCATGAGATATCTTGATCTAAGGACTGCATTAACCATTATATGCAGAGGTGGTATTCAGCAGGTTCTGACCAGTTCTGGGGAACTGGTAGCGGACATTTTGAGTAATTCGGAGAACCAGCAAATACCATCCCTGACTGGCCCTACTCCCATTTATTCTCTGCCTCCTGAGCCCCAGCTGATCAGCTGGATCTTCTTTTGTTGCCCTGCACAGGAGAACGGAGCTGGAAAGCAGGTTTGTGAGGTGAGGAGGGAATGGGATTTTGCAGTCACCTTTCTCCCAGGAGTGGGGAGGGAATGGAGATTTTGATGTATCCTTCCCCTGGAGTAGGGTGGGAATGGAGATTTTACAATCTCCTGTCATGCTCACCAAGCTCCACCCCGCCCACAGAACTGGTACTAAACAATTTTGAATCCCACCACTGGTCATATGGTATACCAGGGACCACATCAGAAAAGAGAAAGTCCACCTCAAAAAGATAAAGATGGAACATAGGACAAAATTCAATTACAGTAATTAAATATTATTAAAAATAATATTGCACTAAAGTCCTGCTTGGATGAAGGTTGAAGGAAGTAATGCCAGGTTTTATTGCACTACAGGTAAGCAAATAAATAAATGGATGTTGAAAATATATGCAGATTGATGTTGAAGATAACTATACAGAACAATAGCAAATGAGGAAGTAGTATGAAAAATAGCAACATTGGCAATGTTTGCAGCAAAATTTGGTGACAGAATCTGGGGAAATGTCAGTAATAAAATATCTGAGCACCACTGAGGCTTGTGTGGACTCAATAGACAATTGATTCATAGCTCATATTGGGCTCAAATTAACTTCAGCTGAGGGCTGAAGAAAGAAAATCAGATACTTCTGATTTTCAGATGTAGTGGGAAATCTGAAGATCTTCAAAAAGAAAGGACATTGCAAATGTGGACAGGAGTGTATATTTTAGGGCTTTCTTTGTTTTTTTAACAATGAGATAGTAGTTTTTAAACCATGAGATAGCAGTTTTAGGATTTACTGAATGTTGTATGTTTATAGCAATATGGTCAGAGGATCAGAGAGCTATGAAAATATAACTTTGGAACCAAAACCTGGGGACTTCAAAAGCTCATTCTTAATAGCAAATTGGCTAAGAAAAAAATGTGATCCCAGGATTCTTATTTAAAGATACGGAATTAAGAATTTTTTTTTAAGTTTGCATAACCTTAAAACTTTCAGATTCAGGCTGAAAACAGGCATACAACAACAATTTTGCACCAAAGAGAAAATTCTGATTTTATGATGAGGTTTGTTTGTTTATATGTAGCCCAGATATGAAAATTGTGTACATGCGCAAGGATGTATGGCAGATGTGTGTTTTAAACAAAGTAACTGTTTTTATGCTTTAAACAAAGGTATTGCTTTTCTCCTCTTCTAAACAGAATATTTGCTGAAGGAAAAATAATATTCAGAGAATTTATACCTCAGAAAATGTTTGAAGTGATTTAATAAATCTTTTCTTTTTTCTAAAGCATATTTCTGTCTGCTTGTTAACATACTGTGATTCAAACTGTTTTACAATGTTCTTGGATAGTTTTATATTCTAAATAGTAATACCAAAAGATCCCCCCCCCCCCCCCCCCCAGCTCAATTATGTTGTTTCAGAGCTGGGAAATTCAAAGGGACTTTCAGCTAAACTCAACCAATAGTTTTCTTTAGGTTGCTTGCTACAAAAATTCTTTAGTCCCCAGACAATTTCTTCCCATCTGCAACTATTAATGGAAACATGCCTCAGAGGCAGCACCACACAGCTGGGAATTTAGGCTTCCCTTCTCAAAGAAGTCTTCCAATACAAACCTATTTAGCTGTTCACAGCTTGTTTGCAAAAGAATCATTGTATTGTGTACAATGCAAAAATATTATACCAATATGTATGCTGAAAATGATAATGGATTTAAAATAGATAAAATCTATAAAAATAATGATAAGAAAGGATTTTTTCACAGCTCATTACAAATATTAATGCTAAGATTGATTGATCAATGTTATTTGTCTACCCTCTCAATCCAAACAGACTTTAGATGTTGTATAATTATCACTACAACTCCTTGGTGTAGTGGTTAAAGTGCTGGCCTAGAAACCAGCAGACTGTGAGTTCTAATCATTCCGTAGGTATGAAAAACCAGCTGAATATCTTTGGTCTGTTCATTTTCTTTCTGCCCAACTCATCTCACAGGTTTGTTATAGAATACTTTATTGACCAAGTGTGATTGGACAAACAAGGAATTTGTCTTGGTGTAAATACTCTCAGTATATATAAAGAAAAGATACATTTGTTAAGAATCAAGAATCATAATGTACAACACTTGATGATCATCATGATAGTCAGGTACAATCAACAATCAAATCATACTAGGAAACAGTCAATATAATTCGTAAGGATACAAGCTACAAAGTTATAGTCCTACAATCACAAGAGGGAGGGCATGGGTGATAAGGAGTGATGAGAAGATTAGCAGTAATAGTAGTGCAGACTTTGTAATAGTTGAACAGTATTGAGGGAATTATTTGTTTAGCAGAGTGATGGCTTTTGGGAAAAAAACTGTTCTTGTGTCTAGTTGTTCTGGTGTGCAGTGCTCTATAGCATCGTTTTGAGTGAAGGAGTTGAAACAGTTTATGTCCGGAATGTGAGGGGTCTGTAAATATTTTCATAGCCCTCTTTTTGACTCGTGCAGTATACAGGTCCTTAATTGAAGGCAGGTGAGTAGTAATTGTTTTTTCTGCAGTCCTAATTATCCTCTGAAGTCTGTGTCTTTCCTGTTGGGTTGCAGAATCAAACCAGACAGTTATAGAAGTGCAGATGATAGACTCAATAATTCCTCTGTAGAACTGGATCAGCAGCTCCTTGGGCAGTTTCAGCTTCCTGAGTTGGCGCAGAAAGAACATTCTTTGTTGTGCTTTTTTGATGATGTTTTGATGTTAGGTGTCCATTTTAGGTCATGTGATATAGTAGAACCTAGAAATTTGAAGGTCTCTACTGTTGATACTGTGTTGTCTAGTATTATAAGAGGTGGTACTATGGGAGGGTTTCTTCTAAAGTCTACCACCATTTCTACAGTTTTGAGTGTGTTCAGTTCCAAATTGTTCTGGTTACACCATGAGGCAAGTTGCATAACCCCTGTCTGTATGTAGATTCATCGTTGTTTCGAATGAGACCAATGACTGTTGGTCATCAGCAAACTTCAGTATTTTAACAGATGAATTGTTTGAGATGCAGTCATTGGTATATAAGCAGAAGAGAAGTGGAGATAGCACACAGCCTTGAGGGGACCTGTGCTGATTGTACAGGTATCAAATGTGATTCTGCCTAGCTTTACCTGTTGCTTCCTGTCTGTTAGGAAGCTTATGATCCACTTACAAGTGTGTTCAGGTATCGCTAGTTGGTTTAATTTACTTAGAAGAGTATCTGGAATGATGGTATTGAATGCTGAACTGAAGTCTACAAAGAGGACCCTTGCGTAGGTATTTGGAGATTCAAGGTGTTGTAGGATGTAATGCAGCATCATCTGTCGATCTATTTGCTTGGTAATCTCCAGGAAAATGATGAGTTTGTGTCACTTCAAGGAGGAGATATAGCTAACAAATAAACACTCTTAAAATGTTGTTTGTGTTTACCTGATAACACAGTTAAAGAATCAACAATACATATGTGAGAATGTAAAAATCATATTAATTTCTTCATTGTTTTCAATTAAAATGAAATCTTCAACATTTCAACTTTCCATAATTTGATGGAAGAAAAGAATCATCTAACATGGAATACTCAATACTAGCATTTATTCATACTATCCTGTTTATGATTCTTGTCTGAAACATTAATTAAAAATAATTTAGTAGCACATTTTCATGAAATAAGAAACATTGTGATTTTAAGAGCAACTGTTAAGAATGAAAAATACAAAATTGCTAAATTCTATTTCTGTAAGTTAAAGTGTCAGTTCAAAACTACATTCTTTTAAGGATATACCATTGGATGTTGAAGTCATATGAAAGTTTCATCTAACTAACCAAAATATGCACAAAATTTTAGATTGTGTTTTAAAAGATACCTGATATAACTCGCAAGAAAATAAACAATACCTAAAGATAAACAGGGAATTTCAAAGAATTTCCAATTTTATATATACCTCTAGCATATTATATATGCAGTACCATCTGGAAAATAGGTACCTGAAGGTGCCTGTTAGAGAAAATTGTAGTTCAGGAGGTGATCATTATTCAGTGTACGAGTCTAGACTAAAGAATAATAAATCACATATACAACGCAAAAATAGTTTAGAAACAATGAAAGGAAAAAAATAAGGTATGCTATTATAAAAGAAAGGAAGAAATCATAATTCTTTGCAGTATTTCTAGAAAGAATCATTTTCTTAAAAGCATATTAATTCAATACTGCAAATTCAGTTCTTGGAATAACAGTTATCTGTCTTGAAATACTATAATGTAATTTAATCTGTAGTATCTGTGCAAAACTCCTGAATTTAGTTAATTTTTGATCATATTTAGAAGTTTGCTCATTATTAGTAAATATGAATAACTGATAATTATTCTTCCTTTATCACTCAAACAATTAGGAAACTGCCATTTTTGGTTGGCCTAGAAGGTAAAATCTTGAATTGATAAATCTGATGACCATATATTCCCAAGCCTTTTGTTTGTTTTGACAATATGAACTGGAAGTCATTTGCTATTGCATTCTTCTGGGATTCTATTTTTCCACAGCTAAAGTTCCAGCTCTGGCCGTTCCCATTGGTTTAACAAGATCTGCTGAGTTTTTTTGAGATCAGTCAATGTCATCTAAGTGTGACTACCTGCTGTGCTGCTTTATACAGGTCTCACTATGCTATACAAACAGAAAGCTGGACACTTCTAACTAAGAATATCACTATAAATAAACATAAAATAAAATATTTAGATGTACTTTGGTTTGTTCCTGGCAGAAATATCAGGTATTTTGCATTTTCAAGCCATGTGAATTGGCATGTGGATATGTATAGAATTTGGGTGCATAGGATTAGGTTCACTAATAATAATTATTTTTCATTTTAAACATTAACTCTGTGTGCAATTTTCTATTATATTTATTTCTATTGGTTTATTCCCTCCTGGTGAAAAATTAATGTCATCTATAATTATGAGTTTTTCCCCTAAGAAGTAAATAGCTTTAAAATTATTTTCAAGTTGCACTATGTTGCATAAGTCCAAATAATAAAAATATTTGTGTGTGCTCTATACAGGCCCAAGGAGAGAGGGGTGGTTCAGCCAGTACATTGTTCCAGGGTCCATGAAGCTCAAAGGGGGCCCATGAATGGGATTTTTTTAAAAATTTACAAAACCAAATTAAAAAAAAGAAAAACAGCAGGATGTTGTATCAACCTGGGTGTGCCTGGGCAGGGATGGGGACCGTGGGGGTGGCTCATAGCAAAACATTCCAAAGCTGGATCAAATCAACTCATTGGAAGGCAAACAGCAAGGAAGGAAGGCTTGTCCTTCCCGCGCAGCAGCGGCAGGCCATTCCTGGGCAGTGTTGCAAAGGCAGTGTTGCCGAGAGAATTATTGCAGTAAAGGAGCCCTTTGTCAATCAGTGCAGGGTTTTTGGAGAAAAGTTGCAGTTTCTTTTATTCGAATAGGCTAGAGTGAATCATTCTTCTCCCAGTTGGGGAAAAAAATCTACTTGTGGGCCACGAACTCCAACACTGCTTCTCCATACTTCGGAGCCCTCCCCCCTTTTAACGAACCTCTTGGTTGGTTAAGAGTTTCATTGGTGCAGGGATTACCAGGATCGGAGAGGGGGAAGGGAAATATTTTACAAGTATCATGTTAACTTAATGTGTAGGTTAGAGGGCCCATAATAATCTTGTTCCAGCACTTAATAATCCCCTCAGCCATCCTGGCTCTATATGTTAGATATTACAAGTCAGAGTAATGAAACATTATTATAATCAATTGCCTAATAAATTAAACTTCACACTGTTTTAATAAGATAATACCAGAACATTGTCCTTTCACATCTAATCACTTGTTTCAAAAGCAGCAGTGGTACCAGATTTATGTAGATCAGAGGTGCCAAAGTCACATCATCACAGCAACATCATGTGATGTATCACAACTTTTTTCCTCTTCACTAAACCAGGCATGGGCGTGGCCAGCATGTGACGCATCTAGCCCATGGGCTGCGAGTTTGACAACCCTGATGTAGATCATGGCTAACAACCTGCATAGAAATCCCCAGGGGTGAGATTCAAATTTTTTAACAACTGGTTTTGTGGACTTGGCTTAGTTGGTGGGTGTGGCTTGGTGGTCATGTGACTGGGTAGGCATGGCCAACTCAATATCACTCATGTCAAGGGGTGTTTCTCCTCACCTGGCCAATCAAGACTGTGGGGATGCTGCAATGGTCATAAGTGTGAAAAATGGTCATAAATCACATTTTTTCAGTGCCATTGTAACTTTGAATTGTCACTAAATGAACTGTTGTAAGCCAAGGATTAGCTGTACAAAAATACAAAAAGCTTCTTTGTTTAATCATTAGATTAAAAATACCTGCAAGCCAGAGTTACAAATCAGGCAGAGTGCCAGAGTATCTTGAGGAATTAAAATAACTAAAATATAATGATAGCTATCACCAGCTGGTGATAGCTAACTCTTGTTCATAAAGTGAAACCCTTCAGCAGAGAGGTCATTTAAGCTCTCCAGAAAGAGCATACCCAGGAGAAGCAATCCTTAGATCCATTTGCACCACTTAAAGAAACCAACTGGTCTCGCTTATCTCACAAGATATCCAGGTTTAAGGAAAGGTCACATGCCCACAGAAAGGCAGTAAAAAATCAGTGCCATGCTTGCATCCTGCCTCTTGGAAGTACACTCCAAAAGAACAGTGCCAGATGCCAATAAAGCAGTGAAGGAAGACCCCCTCCCCAGATAGAAAAAGAACCATGAGGCAGGAAAAAAATCAAACACAATACAAATAATTAAATCACAATGGTAGCTGTTGCTTGTTAAACCAATTACCAGAACAAATAGACACAGGAACTAGCCAGATTTCTCAAACCAGTTTCTTTTCAGGAACAGAGATTAATCTTTTTCTTTCCAAACAAAGCTGAATAGGGAAAATCATCCCATCAATAAATACAGGATTAAACGTCCCCAAGCACAGAATTAAACTTCACCAAAAACCAGTTTTAGACCAAATCTCAGAAATGATATGTAAACTCACATTTGAATGTCAATCTTTCGAGCTAGCCAAGAAGAAGTATTTCCAGGGGTGTATTTCCTCCCAACAGCAGTGTAAAAAGCTTAAAACAACAATTCCACTTTAAGAAAATAACAAAAAAAAAAAAAAACCTCCTTTGGAGATAGTAAGTCTAGGCATACTGCCAAGAATGTAATAAGGGTGGGAAAAAAATAAAAAGAGATTTCTTCTAATTACCGGTTCTCCAAACTGCTTAGAAAGTTAATAAGGGGTTCTATAGAATTGGTCAGAACCGGTAGAATCCCACCCCTGGAAATCCCTATATACCATTTGTGCCTCTTCCCAGGTTGATGACTATAGAAGTAGTAGAGGTTTTCGATAATTATCTGCTCCCTACATGCACCTGGAAAGGTACATAAATGGAATCCATCATCGCTGTTATATATTGTATACTGCTTATTATGGTAATGAGCAATAGTAGGAGCAGAGAAATACCAAAGTAACTAGTATTCTTATTGCTTTTTTTATTTGAGAATTTCACGCAGCCTAAGATTTATTTATAAACTAATGATTTTATATGAATATAATGAAGTGAATAAACTTAAAATTTTGCTGTACACCTTTCCCTTAGTTATTCAAATAATATGCTGAATATATTTTGAGGGAAATTGGGCAGGAAAAAGGTGAACGTAATTTTAAAACTGGAGGAAAAGACAAGCTACCTTATGCTGATGGTCAGGGTTTCTTGGATGCTACTATTTATAACATTTGTTTCAATTGTTTAAATTCCATTTTTAAACATATCACTAATATCATTTGTATAATTTCTTCACATAATCATTTGCATACTTAACTCCTGATATTATTTGTGTAGTTCTTTTCACTCACTTTTAAAATAATTGTTTAATTTCCATCAGTTGTTCTTCACTTTATTTGCCTTTTTTAATTTCAACAATCCTGTGATATCTTTGACTGCGTTCCCTATCTGCATATTAAAATTCCCATAATTCATCCTCATTTTTGTAGAATTCATTATTTTTGTCTTTATTAATTATCTTATATGCACTTTTCCTGATCCAGAACGTTTTTCACTTTGTCACTGTCTAAGCATCCGTTTTTGTATTTTTTTCCTCTTCCTTAATGCATTTCCACATTTCACATCCTCTTTCTTTATATTCACACTCCTTTTATTGTACTGTAAAATTCATTTATCTTCCATTTTTTCCCATATGTGATTCATACCAGGTATTCAGCAAGTTCTGATCAGTTCTGGAGAACCAGTAGCAGAAATTTTGAGTAGTTCAGAGAACCGACAAATACCACCTCTGATTTTTTACAGTATCCTTCCGCTGCCACGCCCACCAAGCCACGCCCATAGAACTGATAGTAAAAACATTTGAATCTCACCATTGATTCATACCTGTTCTTCCTGCATTCATTCTATTTTCATTCTACTTTATTTCAAAAAAAATTTTTCCGGGTCTGTTTTACCAAGTTACAAATAAAGATCTTCCCATTTTCATACCTCCTTTCATTGAGTTTTCTGATTCTCTCCAATCTAATTATAAACAATAAGCTCAATCATGATTTTAGACTGATATTCATCCATGGTCAATGTAATTACACTATATGCATTTATTCTTAAAGTAAATAATCAGACTTTTCTGATTATACTGTATTTTTACTTATCAATTGCATCATTATTAATCCTTCCATGTCCAAATGGCCCAATGTCTTCTTATGCTTTCTTGTCTTATTACAACATATCTACCTTTCTTTCCATATTGCATTCATTCAGTGTGTTGCATAATTCTTCACCAAACACATATCTTTTCCTTCCAATTATCACCTTCTAATAGAGCATATTATGCAACTAACAGCAATTTATAGATTTTTACTTTCATTTGCACTCACAAAAACAAATGACACCAATTCTGTGAGAAGGATCTTGGAATTTTAGTGGATGATCACTTGAATATGAGCCAGCACTGAGCAGCAACAGCCAAAAAAGCTAATATAATTCTGGGTTGTATAAACAGACACATAGAATCAAGATCACATGAAGTATTAGTACCACTTTACAAAACCCTAGTAAGACCACGCCTGGAATACTCCAACCAATTTTGGTCACCATACTACAAAAAAGATGTTGAGACTTTGGAAAAAGTTCAGAAGGTGCAACTAATATGTTCAAAGGCCTGGATATGAAAACATATGAAGTTGGGTTTGGCTAGTCTAAAAAGAAGAAGAATTAGGGGTGACATGATAGCAGTATTCCAGTACTTGAGGGGCTGCCACAAAGAAGAGTGGGTCACATTATTCTCCAAAGGACCAGAAGGCAAGACAAGAAACAATGGTTAGAAACTAATCAAAGAGAGAGGCCACCTGGAGTTAAAGAGGAACTTCCTAACAGTGGGGACAATTAACCAGTGGAACAGCTTGCCTCCACAAATCATGGATATTTTTAAGAAGAGTCTAGATAGTCATTTATCTGATAGTCATTTATCTGAAATAATATAGATTTTCCTGCTTGAGTAAGGAATTGGACTAGAAGACCTCCAAGATCCCTTCCAGCTCATTCATTCTGTTTTAATTCATATTTATTTTATATTTTATTATTTCATTCATAAGTTTCACTTTTCCATATGTTTTTATCAAATCATTCCATACTCAGATCATATTCATTTAGATCAGGAGTCTCAAACTCAAGGCCCAGGGCCTAGATGTGGCTCATGAAGTGCGTAGATCTGGCCTGTGGACCCCTCAGGAAGCAGTGGAGGACCGGCCCACAATGCTTCTACCAGTAAAAATGGAGCTCAGGAGGGCTTCTGTGGCCCTCTCGAGTTCCATTTTCATTGACAAAGGGTTGCAGCAGATCATCATAGCCAGAATGGAGATTTGGAGCCTGTTTTTGCTGGCAGAGCACTGGGGCCACCACTGGCACCCCGACATGAGTGACATTGAGCTGGCCATGTCTACTCCGCCCATGCTCACCCCAGCCGCATCAAGGTCAAACACAACCATGATGTGGCCCTCAATGAAACTGAGTTTGACACTCCTGATTTAGATCAATAAATTACTTCATTATTTTTAGTTTATTGACTCAAAATATATGATCTATTCATTCTTGAATCCAGTTTCAATCATTAATTCATACTTTTTATGAATTACACATCCTATTGATCAAATTCCAATCTTCCTTATGTTGTGGTCATCCACAGTTGGGGCTTTAAATATTAGTCTTTTACATCTGTAATAGTTTAGTCAATCAAAAGGTGTGTATAAATATATATATATATATATATATATATATATATATATATATATATATATATATATATATATATATATACACATACATACATACATACATACATAAAGATGAGTCATAGGATAATTTAGCAAATAAGTGTCCCCAGGAACTATATGCATATTTCATGAAGAAAAGTGTTCTTGATGGCTACAGAGTATTCACACATAGGACATTCCAATTTTTTCTTTTAGAGTTTACCTTACAAAGATCTGTTCACATAACTCTACCTTACAAAGAACTATCAGCATACATACATAAAATGAGAAAAATTTTAATAACAAAGAATTAATATGGCTAATATAAACTAACACCTACTTTAGGGTTTCCATTATATTACAACATATCAGCGGGTTTAAAACTTCACTTCTATGTATCTTTGCTTGGCAGCAAGTCTATTGAATATATATATATATATATGTGTATATATATATATATATATATATATATATATATATATATATATATATATATGGATCTTTGGTAATTCGGGTTTTCTCCCGCGTAAAATTGGAAGTATAGATACTTCCAATGTTACGTAGGAGAAAACCTGAATTACCAAAGATCCACATACAAATACCCGCGAAAACCTCAGAAAACAAATATATATATATATATGCAGATCTTGGCATGTTTGGGTCTTTTCCTGTGTAAAAGGAAAAGACACAATCCTGTGTAAGATTGAGACTATCTTGGCAATGTTTCGATGATATCTCACTCGCCATCTTCAGGCTGGTGTTTTAGGCTTTGTGCTTGTGCATATATATATGTTTTCGTAGATTTTTACGGGTATAGGTATGCAGGTCTTAACATGTTTGGGTCTTTTCCCATGTAAGATTGAGGGCATCTTGACAATGTTTCGACGAGAAATGTTTCATCGAAACGTTGCCAAGATGCCCTCAATCTTACACAGGAAAAGACCCAAACATGCCAAGACCTGCATATATAGAAATAGACTGTAGAAATAGACTGTAGAGGGCAGTTTTCTACTATTAACATGCTATGCAAACTAATTTTTCTTACTTGACTCTTCTTGATTTACTTATTTTTTAACAGAATCTTCTGGGCGAGGAGCTCCCTTTTAAGGAAAATAAAGAATAGCAAGATTAGAACTGATTATCAGATATTTTATTGATAATCAAAAAATGATTATTTTATTAAAAAGTAAAATATTTATTTTAGTATAAATCAATTCTTTTAAAAGATATGCAAGAAAACATGTGGAATTTGCAAAAGATATTCAATATGTTTATTTAAAATGATTGCTTTATACAACATTTATGAAGAAGATTTCTTATTAAAAAATAAGTATTTGTCTTAACTATCCTATTATTTTGTTTATGCAAAACAAACAAATAATTTTATTATTAGAACAATCTTCTTCAGAATTAATCCTGGATGCTAGACCTGGTGTTACCCAATGATTCCTTTTAAAAATTAATCTGCATTGTAGATGCATCCAGACATAAATTCCTATATGGAAGGATGGGGATTGTGGCATTTTGGGTATCTAATTCAAAAGATAGTGAGCCTGCTTGTATTTTTCAGTTAATTTTTCTGTAGAACTGCTATAGCATAGTAGCCCTACATCTCAACCATTTTTTGGATTTGAGCTAATAGATAAGAATCAGAATATCTTCCAAATGACATCTGGATACGTGTTAAGGTTATCTTTAAGCAGAGTACATGAAGATACAGTCTGTCGCTTTATAAATTCTGGTTGGCTAACATTGTTAAAAAATATAAAAGCAGAAAGCAAAACAATATGCATAAAACATCAGCTAACGTGAAAAAAAAATTAATCACAATTAACCTAAATCCATGTTGGTGAACCTATGGCATGTGTGCCGGAAGTGGCAAGCAGAGCCACTTCTGCCACCATGCGAGAGGTCACCTGGAAGAGCCTCACTGCACATGTGCATGCGTGCCACCGCCTGACAGCTGATTGTCAGGTATTTGGTGCGCAGGTGTGGGGGGTGGGAGTGTGCAGGAGCTGCACGTGCATGCGCAGAGATGTGTAGCACATGGAGGTCACGTGCGCATGCACAGAGACATGTGGCACACACAGGGGCATCGCACACACATGCACAGAGATGCATGGCACGCAGAGGAATCGTGCGCATACGCAGGGGGCATGGGGGGCAGCATGCATTACCTTTTTGGGTGCTGGCACGCGAGTGCATGTGCAATTTTCAGCATGGGAGCCAAAAAATGTTAGCCACCACAGACCTAGGTCATGTATGGGCTTAGCCCACCTCCTAACCCTCCAGATCTAGTAACATATGAATTTCAGGTGATAAGCCAATAAATCAATTAATGTATTTTTGTTGATTAATCTGTTCATTACATCTTAATATCACTAAAATCTTTTGAAGCAAGATGTAAAATTGATTTTGAATGATGCATATTATTCCTTCAAAATAGTGGTCCACAACCTTTGGCAACCGGCATTCCAGCTGGGGGGGAAAGGGAACGCAAGTGTTGAGCTGGTGGATAGGCACAGGTACACAGCTTGACTCACATGAGTGGTGGGCTGGTGCACAAACGCATGCACTTGCAGCTTGATTTGCATGAGTGGCAGGCCAGTGTGCATGCACATGTACATGCAACTTGACTTATGTAAATGACTGGCATGCATGTGCATGCACATCCTCCTGCCACTGATGCAAGTCAAACTGCGCACGCACACCATCAGCTGCTTGCGTGGCCTGGTTCCAAATAGGTCACAGCCTGTAGTGGGATGTAGTCAAGGGCAGTGGTGGAATTCAAATATTTTTATTACCGGTTCTGTGGGTGTGGCTTGGTGGGTGTGGCTTGGCTTAGTGGGTGTGGCTTGGTGGGCATGGCAGAGGAAGAATACTGAAAAAAACCCATTCTCTCCTCACTCCAGGAGGAAGATTACTGCAAAATCCTCCCTCCCCATCCCAATAACCTGCTTTACAGCTCTGTTCTCCTGTGCAGGGCAACAAAAAAAGACCCAGCTGATCAGCTGGGACTCGGGAGGCAGAGAAGAGATTGCGGTGGGGCCAGTCAGAGGTGGTATTCCAAACTACTCAAAATTTCTGGTACCGGTTCTCCGAACTACTCAAAATTTCCTCTAACGGTACTCCAGAACTGGTCAGAACTTGCTGAATACCATCTCTGGTCAAGGGGTTGCAGACTCCTGCTTTAGAAGACACATTTCTCCTTTTTGTGGTAAAAGGAAAAATGCTTCTTTTAGATAGTGCAAATGGTTTCCTATGTAAGCCAGCAATGGGTACCCTCCTACTTCCAAATGTTATTGCTTGCCAGTTCCAGCCTTATGTGCTGATCAGTTGGCTGGAGTCTTTACCAGGATCTTCAATCAGTCTTTATCCCAGTCCACTATTCCATCTTGTTTGAAGGCTTCCACCATTGTTCCACTGCCAAAGAAGTTCCCTATCAATAACCTCAATGATAACAGACCAGTGGCACTCACTCCTACCATCATGAAGTGTTTTGAAAAATTGGTCTGCTGGCACATCATTTCTGATCTTCTGCATACATTTGATAAACACCAGTTTGCATACAGAAGAAATAGATTTACAGAGTATGCTATAGCCATCATTCTTCACACTGCTCTGATTCATCTAGAACAGCAGGAGGGCTATGTGAGGATGCTTTTTATAGATTTTAGCTCTGCATTTAACAGAATCGTTCCACATAGACTAATGTATAAACTTCTAGACTTTGGCCTTTCTTATTTAATCTGCCTTTGGATTATGGATTTCCTGTCTAGCTGCTCACAGAAGGTCAAATTAGATAATCATACCTCTTCGTCTCTTATTCTTAACATTGGTACAACACAGTGTTGCGTGTTGAGTCCCTTACTGTATACTCTTTATGTACATGACTGCATTCCCAATCACTCTAGTAATACTATTGCTAAATTTGCAGATTATACAATGGTGGAGGGAGTCATCTCTGGGGGGGATGAATCTGCCTATCAAGATGAGGTGGACCGGTTGCTTTCATGATGTGGAGACAATAACTTGGTCCTCAACACCAATAAGACTAAGGAGCTTATAGTGGACTATAGAAGGAACAGATCAGACATCCAGCGTTGCTTATCAATGGAGACCAAGTGGAACAAGTGGCCAGTTTTAAGTTTCTGGGTGTTACCATAAAAGAGAACCTGATCGAGACTTCCGGTGATGATGTAAGGATGAACAGAGGTGTAGAAGCCCATTTCCGGTCCTTCTAAATCATTTTTGTTGTTTGGCGTGACCCTTCGGGGTGCATGGTTCCCATACAGAACTGTGCCAGTGTTGGGAGACTCAGGTTGCGGTGAGAGGGGAGGGCAACCCCTCATTGCAATGAAGAGAAACCCTGCAGAGGCTAACCAGCAAGAGATCGCCAGCTTGTAATGGCAATCCCATAGTCCGAACTGTAACTCACGAAAGGAAGAGAGTGATGACAGCCTGTAGTGGCTAACAAAGAGGTTTGTGTGGAGAATTTGTGAGAGTGTTCGATTGCTGAATGGTGAAGAGATTCGTTGAGAAGCAACAAGCTAATTGGAGCCTGGAAAGATGCGACGAAGAAGAGAGAATGCGAAAGTGTTTGAAATTGAAAGGGCTCGAGAGGAGGAAGTGAAGATTAATAGTAACGACTTAGAGGAAAAGGAGGCTCAGATTGGAGAGGTTTGCTATATTGTTGCCAGTTGGAGAAAAAAGTTTGATACACGGAGGTTTGGGGTGTTTTTGGATTATTTTTGCTTGGAAGGATTGGACTGGCTGCTTTTGAGACCGGGAGAAGACTTGAACCTTTGAAGTAGATTAAAGACTTGTGAATAGAGTAGAATAGAATAGAATAGAATAGAATAGAATAGAATAGAATAGAATAGAATAGAATAGAATAGAATAGAATAGAATAGATTACTTTATTGGCCAAGTGTGATTGGACACACAACGAATTTGTCTTGGTGTAAATACTCTTAGTATACATACAGAAAAGATACATTCGTTAAGGATCAAGAATCATAATGGTAGTTATAGGGTACAATCAACAATCAAATCATACTAGGAAACAATCAATATAAATCGTAAGGATACAAGCAACAAAGTTACAGTCCTACAATCACAAGTGAGAGGGCATGGGTGATAAGGAGTGATGAGAAGATTAACAGTAATAGTAGTGTACACTTTGTAAATAGTTGAACAGTATTGAGGGAATTATTTGTTTAGCAGAGTGATGGCTTTCGGGAAAAAACTGTTTTTGTGTCTAGTTCTGATGTGCAGTGCTCTATAGCATCCTCTTGAGGGAAGGAGTTGAAACAGTTTATGTGAGATGTCTGTAAATATTTTCACAGGTGGGAAGTAATTGTTTTTTCTGCAGTCCTAATTATCCTCTGAAGTCTGTGTCTGTCCCGTTGGGTTGCAGAACCAAACCAGACAGTTATAGAGGTGCAGATGATAGACTCAATAATTCCTCTGTAGAATTGGATCAGCAGCTCCTTGGGCAGTTTCAGCTTCCTGAGTTGGTGCAGAAAGAATATTCTTTGTTGTGCTTTTTTGATGATGTTTTTGATGTTAGATGTCCATTTTAGGTCATGTGATATAGTAGAACCTAGAAGTTTGAAGGTCTCTACTGTTGATACTGTGTTGTCTAGTATTGTAAGAGGTGGTAGTATGGGAGGGCTTCTTTTAAAGTCTACCACCATTTCTCATTCATTTTGAATGAGTTCAGTTCCAGATTGTTCCGGTTACACCATGAGGCAAGTTGTATATCCTCCTGTCTGTATGTAGATTCATTGTTGTCTCGAATGAGACCAATGACTGTTGTGTCATCAGCAAACTTCAGTATTTTAACAGATGGATCGTCTGAGATGCAGTCATTGGTATATAAGGAGAAGAGATGTGGAGATAGCACACAGCCTTGGGTGGGGAGTGATTGTACAGGTATCGGATTTAATTCCGCCTAGCTTCACCTGTTGTTTCCTGTCTGTTAGGAAGCTTATGATCCACTTACAAGTGTGTTCAGGTACCGTTAGTTGGTTTAATTTACTTAGAAGAGAATCTGGAATGATGGTATTGAATGCTGAACTGAAGTCTACAAAGAAGACCCTTGCGTAGGTATTTGGTTATAGATGATATTCATAACTGATTTAAGTCTCTCTGGATGTGGAACAGGGTTGCTGGCTGGGAAAGTACTTTAGTGGAGAATTCTGGAAAAACTATTTGCTTGAAACCCAAGACGGAACTCAAGTGTGTACTGCTGAGTGTGTTGAGATATTAGGAAGCCATAAACGTTACTCACCTAGCTTCAGAGACGGAGAGCTAGACAATTAATTTAAGATTATCCCCTTTCTTTAACTTTGGATATTTGGATCAACTACTCTACATTTTATTATCTTTTACCTATGTATTGATTGAAGAAGGAGAGACATTTGATGAGTGCAATTGTGAGGTATTTTGCCGGACCTAGCTGATTTATCAGTAACTTGTCAAATAACATTGATATTGATAACAATAATCATTTAATATTTATAATAATTACTACATTTACAGTTATAATTGATTAACTATATATTAATATTTGAATATATCTTGCTTATTACTTGAAATAATTAATTGACTTTTTCAGGTTAATCTATTTCTAAATTTTTCTATGTGCATTGATGAATTCTTTATAATACTATAATATAGTCTCATAATACATACAGATATATATTTTTATACATATTTGGAATGGTATAGAATATACAATAGATAAGATTTGTATCTAAATTAGAGAGATAGGAGAAGCTATCTATTATTAATATCACTTGGATTTTATAATATTGAGAAATAAGCATAGATTTTACATATACATATATTTAATTTAGAATTTTAATTTGAGATTATATTCGACAGTATTTGCGCTTCTTGTGAAATATTTCTGGACTTTCTCAACTGTGTTAATATAAGATACATAATGTGGGTTCCAGACTGATAAGCTGTATTCAAGTATTGGTCTAGCAAATGTTTTGTATGTTCTAGTTAATAGTGTAATATTACCAGAGAAAAAGTTACGTAAGATTAGGTTAACAACTCTTAACGCTTTTTTGGCTATGTAGTTACAGTGGATTCTAGCACTTAGATCATTAGAGATGAGTACTCCAAAGTCCTTGACAGGATTCTCAACAAGGTCTTGACTATTTAGCTTGTATTTTATTTTCTGATTTTTTTTTTTTGCCAATATGTAGGACAGAGCATTTATTTGTTGAGAGTTGAAGTTGCCATTTGTTTGACCATTCTGATACATAGACAAGGTCTTTTTGAAGGGTAGCAGTATTGTCAGTGGTGTTGAATAGCTTTACATCATCAGCGAAGAGGACACAGTTGCTCTTAATATGATCACAGAGGTCATTTATGTAGAGTATGAAGAGACTTGGTCCTAGGACACTGCCTTGGGGGACACCACTGTTGACAGGTACAGAGTTTGATAGGACACTGCCAATTTTGACCATTTATTGTCTGTTTGACAGGAATGGTTCTATCCAGTTATGCAGGTGTCCAGAGATACTATAAGATTTTAGTTTTTGGAGTAGTTTGTCGTGTACCACTGAATCAAAGACTTTGTAGAAGTCTATATGGATTGCATCTATTGCTTTGCCCTGATCGAGTTATGTAGTCCATATGTTTTTGCAGTGTAAGAGTTGCAGATTGCAGGATAGTTTTTTTCTGAAACCAAATTGTTTATTAGAGAATAGGCTGTTTGTCTCTAAGTGGAGGATAATGGATTGGTTAATAATTGATTCCATGACTTTACGGGTGATGCAGTTACTCCAAGTTTTACTTGTGGTTGGTAATGTGCCTTACTTTCTTCTTTTTCTTCTTGTTGTTGCTGTTGTTTTTCAAGTTTTCTGGGGTCTTCTGTCCCTTCTTTTGATGCTCTTGGTCTTCTTGGGATTCCGGTTCTGATTCATCTTTCCTGGTCTACTCTTCAGAGCCTACCAATCTTTCATAGATATCTTGTGCTTTTTCGAAAGAGTCTACTTTAATTTTCCTTTCCCCCCAAATAATTAGCATCCCTTCCAGGACAAGCCATTTAAACATAATGCATTTTCAATTTAATTGGGCTACCAGGGATTTATAAACTCAACTTGCTTCTCTAATCCTTCTTGATATTTGTTTAAGAACTGAGTTTTTTTTATCTTTATATTTGATTGTTTCATCTCTTTATATTTTATATATAATGTCCCGGATATTTCTTCTTGCAAAAAGTACATGCACTTCTCTTGAGCATTTGTGTCATCTTGCGTAATTAGTACTTACACTATAGACTTCATCCAACTCTTCCAAAATCTCATCTTTGTCTCTTTCCAGTACCTCCACCAAAATTTCCGCCATCACCTGATCTAAGTCTTCTTCTTTTGATTCCACTATATTTTGGAATCTTAGATATGCTGCAGCCTTGTCCATTTCTAACAACACCAGGGAATCTCCTATTTCCTTACTCACAATCTTTAAATATTCATCCACTCTTTCCAATTTCTTTTCAGTTTGTTCCCCAAACTAGGGAATTTGTATACGTCGCGAGCAGACTCTGGGAAAAAGAAAGGAATAACAGTATACTTGAAAGAAGATATGAAAGCAGAGTTAATTTGGACAGATCCTAACGGAAGAATTCTGGTGTTACAAATTTGGATTAAATCAATTCCAATTTTACCAGTAGTGATTTACGCCCTTAATGATAATCAAAAAGAATTTTTTAAACAATTACACAAAAAAAATAGTGGAATTAGAAAAAAGGAATATCTGTATCTTGGGGGACTTTAATGCCATTGCGGACTACCAGAAAGATCACAGTAGTGGGGGAAAAAAGAGGAAAAAGAGAGAATTACTGAAAACATTTGGAGAAATGGTGATTGAACTAAATTTGATAGATATGTGGAGGAAATTAAATCTGGAGAAAAGGCAATTTACATTTTATTTTAATTCACATCAGTCATGGACACGAATTGATATGGTGTGGATGAATGGTGAACTAGCAGATGAACTAAAAGAGATCGAAATTTTACCTAACGAATGGGCAGATCATAATCCGATTCAAATAGTATGGAACGGTAGGAAAAAACCAAGGAAAAGGTGGATTCTAAATAAACAGTTAACTAAAGAGAAAGAGTTTATGAATAGACCTAAGGAGGAATTAGATTTTTTCTTAAAAGAAAATAATAATGAAGTAACTACGAAGCAGAATATTTGGGATACAATGAAGACAATAATAAGGGGCACAGCGATATCTTACACTGCTAGGAGAAATAAAGAAAAATACGCCCAACAAAATGAACTAAAACAAAAAATTAAAGAATTAGAAATTCAATTACAAAACTCCCCAAAAGACTCCAAACTGCAAAATCAGATGGTAATAATCAAACATAAATTAAACTTAATTGAACAGGAAGGAATGGTCACAAAGTTGAATATAGCTAGACAAATATTTTTTGAGCAGGCTAATAAACCAGGAAGATGGTTGTCCTATAGACTCAAAAAAGAAAAACAGAAAAGATTGATTTATCAATTAATGGACGAAAATGGGGATGTTCAGCAGGGAATAGAGCAGAAAAAAGAAATTGCATGTAAATTCTTTGAAGACCTCTATAAAAAGAAAGAGGTAAATGAAGATATGATAAGAAACTATTTATTTATTATTTATTTATTAAACTTCTATACCGCTCCCTCTCCCAAAAAGGGACTCGGGGCGGTGTACAGCCTACTAAAAACATACAATAAATACCCAATAAATATAATTAAAATAAATTAAACCAAATTGATCCGGCTGTCTATCCCAAAAATTCAGTTAAAAATTAAAAGCTAATTAAACCCCGATTAAAATTAAGTTAAAACTAAAATACAGTTACTGGGCCAGGCCAGCCTGTTTAAAAAATAGGGTTTTCACTGCGCGCCGGAAGGTCAGAATATCTGTCATAGCCCGTATCTCCGGGGGGAGATCATTCCAAAGGGAGGGGGCTCCCACAGAGAAAGCCCGAACCCTCGGGGCCGTCAACCGACAATGGCCGGGCGGCGGTACCCTGAGGAGGGCAACCCTGTGGGAGCGTACTGGGCGGCGGGAGGTTGATGATGGCAGCAGGCGGTCCCGTATTTAGGTGCAACAAAAGATAAAATAATTGAGGATGAGATGAAAGAAATGTTAACTAAAGATATTACGTGGCCCGAGTTAAAAATAGCAATAGAAAATAAAAAGAACAATAAAACTCCAGGACCTGATGGGATCCCAGGGGAGCTTTGAAAGAAAATATGAGAGCAAATAGGGCCTCTTATGGTAGAAGTATATAATGAAGTTTTATTGGCAGCCGGTATGCTGGATTCATGGAAGGAGACACTAATTTCGTTGATCCCGAAAGAGGATTCAGATTTAAGATTTATACAAAATTATAGACCAATTTCTCTATTAAATACTGACTATAAAATATTTACTACAATTATAGCAAACAGACTAAAAAAAATACTGAATGAATATATACATAAAGACCAAAATGGATTCCTCCCTAATAGACAAATCAGGAACAATCTAAGAATAGTGTTAAATGTTTTGGAGTACTATGAAGCTCATCCGGAAAAACAAATAGCCCTTGTCTTCTTGGATGCACAGAAGGCCTTTGATAACATAAATTGGCAATTCTTAATTCAACCTACAATATGAATTTAGGCACTAAATTTGAAAATATAGTGACTACAATTTATGATTCACAAAAGGCAAATATTATAATTAACGGAGAATATATGCGTCCAATAAAAATAGCGAAAGGAGTTAGGCAAGGGTGTCCATTATCCCCTCTGCTCTTCATATTATCATTGGAAACATTGCTTACACGAATTAGACGAAACCCAGGAATAAAGGGGTTAAAAATTAAGAAAGAAGAATACAAACTGCAGGCATTTGCGGATGATATGGTCTTTTTTTATAGAGGAACCAATTGAAACAGGTCAAGAATTATTGAAAGAGTTAGAGCAATTTGGGAAAGTTGCAGGACTTAAAATTAATAGAGAAAAGACTAAATTAATAACTAAGAATTTAACAGAAAAACAGAAATTAAAATTGGAAAAGACAACGGGACTACAAGTGGTAAAAAAAATTAAATATTTAGGAATTTGGCTGACAGCCCACTGTAAAACTCTAATGGAAGATAACTATAATAAATTGTTACAACAAGTAAAAAAAGACTTAGAGATATGGGTCAAACTGCAAATCTCTCTATTAGGGAGGATTGCTACTATTAAAATGAACATTCTTCCTAAACTTATTTATTTATTCCAAACAATACCAATAAAAATACATAAACATTACTTTGTGGTATTTAATAGGATAACCACTAAATTTATTTGGCAAAGGAAGAAACCAAGGATAAAATTAAAGGCGATGCAAGATATGAAGAGCAGAGGGGGTATGGCACTCCCAAATTGGGAAATATATTATAGTGCAGCCTCCTTACTTTGGCTGAAAGAGTGGGTAAATCTGTCGAATAAAAGAATCTTATTTCTAGAAGGCCAAGATTTACAGAGGGGGTGGCATGCATTTTTATGGGACATCGGAAAAACTAAACAGAATTATTTCCACAGACACATAATTAGAGACTTTTTATTGGCTACTTGGAATAAAATAAAATAAAAACATTATTTAAAAATCCCAATTTGGATCTCAACGATGGAGGCGGTGATACACACAAATAATTTGGATCTTAATAAGATGATAAAATACAAGGACTTCCTAGATGCGCAAGGAACTTTAAAATCACAGCAAGACCTCCAAGAACAAGGGCTAAGAGTAGATTGGTGGGTTTATTTGCAAATTCAAAATAGATACAGACAAGATAAAAAAAACTTTGGAATCTACGGTAATCTGCAACAATTAGATAAAATCTTATTAGGCCCTGATTAAAAAAAATATAACAAAATTTTATAATTATCTCTTAAAGACAGAATTAGAAGAAGTAGTCAAAGGCAACATGATAGCTTGGAGTAGAAATATAGGACGTAGTATTACATTATTAGAATGGGAAAAGGTCTGGATTAGGAATAATAAAATTACAAAATCAGCAACATATAAAGAAAATGCCTATAAAATGTTTTATAGATGGCATCTCTCACCTTCGAGAATAGCAAAGATGTCTCCTAACATGAATCCGAATTGTTGGAAGTGTAAAAAGAAACACGGAACATTCCTTCACATGTGGTGGTCCTGCACTGAAGCCCAAAGATATTGGCATAGAATTAAAAAATGGTTAGAGGAAATAAAAATGGAACAAATTGAATTAAAACCAGAATTCTTTCTATTAGGAATATTTAATGGACAATTTTCCAAAAGAGCCAAATATATAATATTACATATTCTCACTGCAGCTAGATTAATCTTTGCACAATGCTGGAAACAAGCTGATATTCCAACAGAGGAAATGATTATTCAGAAGATAGCAGCTTGTGCAGAGATGGATAAATTAACATTAGCACTTAAGAATAAAGAATCATCAAAGTGTTATAAGAGCTGGGAATGCTGGTATGACTGGAACAAAAATAAAAAGTACAGTAGTAAATATTGTTAAATTGAAAAAGTGGTAGTAACTATATATTCGCATTAAGATGTATTTGGAAATATGACACCAATAATGATAACAAATAAGGAATCACAGACTGTTGATAATGGAATAGTTATATATATGTGTGTGTGTGTGTGTGTGTGTGTGTGTTTTCGGAGGTTTATATATATTTCCCTATGATTAAAGTTTCTATATATATTCCCTTTTTGTGTGTGTTGTGTATGTATTTGTTTGTTGTTTTAGTTGTATAACTAATAAAGTTTGTTGTTATAAAAATAAAGAAGAAAAACAAGAAGTAAGAAAAATCATCCAATAATAACAAGAAAGAGAAGATTTTAAATTAACAAATGTAAAGTAAAGAGAAACAAGAGTGATTAGGAGATATAGAAATAGATATAACTAGAACTATGGAAAAAGAGGTGAAATTCTTATCCATTAATATAAATGGCTTAAACTCAAAAATAAAAAGACAAAGGATTCTGGCAAAGTTGATCAAACAAAATGCAGACATTATTTGTTTGAAGGAAACACACATTTTAAAAACACAGGAAAAATATTTAGACTGCCCCAAATTAGGGACAGTGTTTATGGCTTCTGCAGATAACGAAAAAAAGAATGGAATAACAGTTTACATTAAAGAAGAGATAAAAGCAACATTAATATTTGCAGACCCCAAAGGAAGAGTTCTGGCAATAGAAATACAGATAATTTTTTAAAAAACTCTATTGGTGGTAATTTATGCTCCTAATGCCAATCAGAAAGAATTCTATAAAGCTTTAAATGCCAGAATCATTGAACTGGAAAGGAAAAATATTTGAATATATGGGATTTTAATGCTGTAACAGATTATCAAAAAGATTATAATGGGGGGAATAAGAAGGGAAGGGAAAAAAGAAGAGATAATTACCTAAAATGTGTGTTAGAAATGATTAAAGAATTAAATTTAATAGACGTATGGAGAAAATTAAACCCAGATAAGAAGAAGAGACCATTCATTTTCTACTCAAATCCCCACCAGTCATGATCACACATTGATATGGCATGGATGAGTGGAAATCTAGTAGATGAAGTGACAGAAGTAGAAATTATACCAAACTCTTGGGCAGACCACTACCCTCTTAGAATCAATTGGAAAGGTAAGAAAAAATCAAGGAGAGGTAGACTTTAGATTCTCAACTATTAAAGGATGAGGAATTTATAAAGAATGAACTAAGGAAGAATTAACTTTTTATTTTAAAGAAAATAATAATCTAGACACAACTATCCAAAATTTATGGGATGCTATGAAAACTGTTATACGGAGAACTCTAATATTTTACACTGCACAAAAAATAAAGAAAAATATGCTCAACATAACAATTTATACCAAACAATTAAGAAACTAGAATCCGAACTACAGGATGCCCCACAAAATGTTAAAATACAAGAACAATTTATCTCTACAAATATAAATTCAATTTAATGGAACAGGAAGAATTGATTAGACATTTGAAAGCAACTAAGCAAATATATTTTGAACAAGCAAATAAGAGGTAGATGGCTTTCTTATAAGCACAAAAAAAGAGAAAGAGAAAAGAACCATCTACCAACTACAAGATGAAAGTGGAAATTATCAACATACAATTGAGAAGAAAAAAGAGATTGCACATAAATATTTTGAGAAACTGTATAAGAAAGAAAGAGTAGATGAAGATCAGATAAGGGAATATCTAAGAGAAAAAAGAACTTGAGAAATTAATGAAGAGATGAAAGAATTTTTGATGAAGGACATATCTATGACAGAATTAAAACAAGCAATTAGAACCCAGAAAAGTAATAAAACCCCAGGCCCTGATGGCTTCCCAGTAGAATTTTACAGAGCAATAGAAGAACAAGTGGGACCAATAATGGTGGATTTATATAATGAGATATTATTATCGGCTAAAATGCCAGATACATGGAGAGAATCATTAATTTTGCTAATCCCAAAGGGGGACTCAGATGCCAGAATGATACAAAACTATAGACCAATTTCCTTGCTGAATATAAATTATAAAATATTTATTAATATTATTGCTACTAGATTAAAGAAAATTATGAATGATTATATACATTCAGACCAAAATGGATTTCTCCCAAATAGACAAATTAGAAACAATTTAAGAATAATAATGGATAGTCTGGAATATTATGAAGCCCACCCGGGGAAACAGATAGCTCTTGTTTTTTTGGATGCTCAAAAGGCTTTTGACAACCTAAATTGTCAACTTATGATTCAGCAAATTTACGATATGAATTTCAGCACCAAATTTGAGAATATTATAATAGCAATTTATTCAGTACAAAAAGCAAATATCATAATAAATGGAGAGAATACCCAAAATATAAATATAGAAAAAGGAGTTTGACAAGGCTATCTGTTGTCCCTCTGCTCTTCATATTATCATTAGAAATACTATTAGAAAGAGTGAGGCAAACTCCTGAAATAAAAGGATTGAAAACTAGAAATGAAGAATATAAACTGCAAGCTTTTGTAGACGATATGGCTTTTATTATGGAAGATCCAATAGAAAAAGGACAAATATTAATTAAGGAACTAGAAAGTTATGGAGCGATGGCAGGATTGAAAATTAATAGTCAGAAAAGAAAACTTTTAGTAAAAAACTTAACAGATCTACAAATAACAAAATTAGAAAGGGTGCTCGGACTCCAAACAACAAGAAAAATTAAATATTTGGGAATATGGCTGACATATGGCAATAAAGGAGAATAATTATAATAAGCTATTACAACAAACAAAAAAGACTTGGAATTATGGACAAAAATGCAATTGTCATTACTAAGAAAAATAGCAGCCATAAAAATGTCTATATTATCAAAATTTCTTTATTCCAAACTATTCCAGTTAAATTAGAAAAAACCTTTTTCGATAATCTTAATAAAATGACAGCAAAATTTATTTGGCAAGGTAAAAAACCCAGAATAAAAATGAAACTACTACAAGATATGAAGAGCAGAGGAGGCTTTGGATTACCAAACTGGAAATTATATTATAGTGCAGCAACATTAGTTTGGATAAAAGATTGAATTAATTTAAAGAATAAAAGAATATTAGATATAGAAAAATATTAGCAATAGATCTTCAGAGGGGATGGCATGCCTTTCTTTGAGGACACAGGACCCACTGAACAAAAATATTTCCACAGACATCTGATTAGAGATTCGTTGATATACAATTGGATCAAGGTCAAAAGAAACACTATAAAAAAATCCTAATTTGGCTATGTACAATGGAAGCGACGATCCACCCAAATAATTTAGACCTGAACAAAATGTTAAAATATAAAGAGTTATTGGATACAAATGGAAATTTAAAAACAATACAGGAGCTCCAAGAACAAGAGCTATGAGTAGACTGGTGGGCTTATCTCCACATACAAAGTTGATATAAAAAGGATATAAAGGAGTATGGAATATACTTGAAACCTCAACAATTAGACAAAATTTTATTAGACCCAGATAAAAAAAATATTACCAAAATTTACAAGTATCTCCTAGAAGTAGAATTAGAAGAAGAAGTAGTGAAAGGTGTCAAAATATTGGTTATAACATAAAGTTATCAGACTGGGAGACTGTATGGAATAGAAATCACAAATTAACAAAATCAGCAACATACAAAGAAAATGCATATAAAATGTTCTATAGATGGCACTTACCCCCTTTGAGATTAGCGAAAATGTATCCTAAAATGAGTTCTATATGTTGGAAATGTAAAAAAAAAGGGGGGGAACATATTATCATATGTGGTGGTCCTGCCCAGAGGCTCGAAAATACTGGCTCGAAATCCAAAATTGGCTACAGGAAATCACCAATGAACAATTAGACCTAGAACCAGAACTCTTCCTATTGGGGATCTTCAAAAAAAATATGCAAAGAGTACAAAATACTTATTACACATATTGACTGCTGCCAGGATTGCCTTTGCCCAATGTTGGAAATGGCCATATACACCTGTAGAGGAACTGGTTATACAAAAAGTTATGAATTGTGCTGAAATGGATAAACTAACACTGAGTTTAAAAGATAAGGAAGCTTCAATATTTTATAAGGTATGGAAACAATGGTATAGTTTGATAAATCAGAGACAGATTAAAGATAGGTAATTATTAAATATATAATATAGATAGAATAAGAATATAATTATGCACAAATTAATATTTGTAAATATTGCACAAATGATTGTTATATGATAAGCACCACAAACAGCTATTTGAATGTTATTGAATGATATATTTTTTATGTTTTTAATGTAATAAAAATTCAATAAAGGTTTTTTGTTTTGTTTTTTTAAAGAGAACCTGACCTGGGGTGCTTACATTGAATACTGGTCAAAAGGGCCCAGCAGAAATTATACTACAACTGAATGGAAAACTGCTGGTAACCTTCTACCACAGCACCATAGAGAGTATTTTAACTTACTGCACCTCTGTATGGTTTGCCAATTTCACAGTGGCAGATTAGGAAAGCACTCCAGATAGTTAACGTCATTGTTCAGAAGATCATTGTTTGCCCTCTCCCCTCTTTGGAAGAGCTTTATAGCTCCCGCTGCCTTAAGAAAGTTCAAAACATTCTCAAAGATCCATCTCATCCTGGGAACCTTTTTTTTGAACTATTACCATCTGGCAGATGGTACAGAATAATAAAACAAGGACAAATAGGCTGAAAAACAGCTTCTATCCGAGGGCAGTAGCTCTTTTGAATTCTGCTGTATAGTGCAGTATTGGTGCGGTGTCAGGGGTTTTTGCTTCAATGTGTGGAGGGTGAAGGTTGTGTGTTTGTGTTTATTTTCATAGTCATGGTCATGATGTGCACTGAAGATGGTGTTCGATTTCGTTGTACAAGTTGCAATGACAATACAGTAAACTATATTAAACTAAATTAAATTATTCATTCTAACTGATTTTTGTCAGGATTCAGACTAGAAAAAAACAATGAATCAGCCAATTTAATTGAACCAAACAGGATGTACATTAAAAGGACAGCTCATTAGCCATGTGGGTTAAGATCAGGGATTGCCAACATTTTGGACCTCAGGGACCACCAAACTCATAATTTTAAATCCTGTGGACCAGAAACCAGGAAAATTCCCCACCCATTTTCCTACCGATCGATTGTTCTTTATTTGGGATTGCAGGATACTATTTACAACTCCATTCTCGGGGAGAGAGAGAGAGAGATTTGGCTTCATGCAAGGAAAGCAGCAGAAGCAGCAGAAGTCTTTCTTTCTCTCCCCCAAACTCTGCCAGAAATGAGTCTTTGTGAGACTTGTTGCACTGGCACAGCCTCTTGGAGCAGGATGCCTTGCAGGGTCCCAAAGATTCCTTTCTAGTGAAGTTTGGGGGGGAGAAAGAAAGACTTTTGCTCTTTCCTTGCGTGAATCCAAAAGCACAAGAAAGAAGCGGAAAGAAGCAGCCCGGTGGCCAGGTCAGGCATGTAGGACAAGTGAAAAAAATTCCTCCCCTCTTCCCTTTCCCCCCTCACTACCTCGTGTTGTGCACAATGCAAGTGACACATTGTGTTCCCATGGGCCATGTTGGTGGCTCAGCCTTGTGTTCCCGCACAGCCTGGATTAATTGGTTTGGAGTATGCTTTGGGGGTGACATTTCTCTGCAGACCACCAAAATCTTCTCATCGACCACCAGTGGTCCCTGGCCCACTGGTTGGCGACCACTGGTTTATAGCTGAGGTGTCTGGTTTCTTAGAAGGAAGAAAGGCAGTAGGGATAAATGGCATCCTTTCCTTGTTATTTCTGTATCTAGATTTGCTAATAACATATGTTGGCCAAATTTACATATAAAAATAATTGAGGACTGTCTCTTGGAGGCATACAAAAGAAGAAAGCAGACATGAACAAATGTGATAATGTCTCCTTCCAAGCTCCATGTTGGTGCTCATTTTGAAAAGTCCTATATACTCATGTGCATAAGCAGAGTGGTATAACATTAGACCAGGACTGTCAAATTCCTGGTCTGCGGGTTGGATATGTCATGAGCTGGCCATACCCACTTCTGGTTTAGTGAAGGGGGGAAAGTCCCAATATGTCATGTGACACCACTGTGACAATGTGAGTTTGAAACTCCTGCATTAGACCGAAAGCTTAAGGGTTTAAGGTTATATTAAATATTTTTATAGCAATCCTAATCTCAATGTTTGTAATGTTTCTCTGCCTTTTTGTTACAGTTTCTCTGAAGAAGTAAATGACACTTTTATATTTTTGGATAAACTTTGTCCTATGAATATTATTCCCATAATGAAACAAGTAGCAACCCAACTCATTAGATTCCATAGTAAAGTTCTCACATTAAATAATTTAATAGCCAGTTTGTGGTTAATGTCTGCATTTCTAGGCATTATCTCAGTCATGAAAGGAAACACTACAAAGCAGTGGTAGAATGTATTGTTTTCTTTTGAACCTGAGTAACTTGGTCAAAAATGATAAAGGCCTATGGAAATTCTCAATCAGCCAGGAGAGGTTGCCCCAAAGATGCTTTTCCAAAAGGCAACTGGACTGTGAAACATTTTCAAAGAAAAAAAATCAAGAAAGTCCAGTTGCCTTTTGGAAAAGCACCTTTTGGAAAGAAAGCTAGAGCTTCCCTATCTCTGTTATAAGGGGGAAAAATCATGGTCTGAAAAATTCAATCACATTTATTTAGTTAATTAAAGTTGGATCCAACATTTAAAAGACTAATATTATCTTTATGCTGCAAATGGAAGATAACGAGCAAAGACTTACTTAAATTTCAGTAAGATTCCAAGGCACAAGTCAAAGTCAAAAGATACACTTTTGTGTTTAGTAGTTCATTCTCTACAGGGAAGAATATTAGCTTGGAAGGGTGAAAACATTATAATGTATCTCCAGCGTATAAAAAAGATAATTGGTGAAGTGATCTCAAGTAAAGAACAGTGAATATTTGCAAGAAAAGCGATATGAGAGGAAATTCTTAATAATTATTTCATGAAGACAAGGGGCCAACTTGCATATGTTGCATGACAGAAGCTTGATCTAGAAAGAAAGGTTTTCAGTTTTCTAGAGAAGAAAGGTTTTCAGTTTTCTTTGGACAAGTCCTAGATTATTTCTGAGTCTGTTTATTGACCTGTGATTGATTCCTTGAATAGCTGTTTTGATTAAAAACATTGCTTTCCTGCCTCATCCACAAGAATGTTTTATTTCCACTCCTGCTGAGGTCAGTCAGTCTCTTCCCAACAGGACACCCTCACACATTGACTTGTTTCCCTGAAAAACAACACAGCGGAAACAGCAGTTTTTAGCCCCATTAAATGCCAAGCTTTATGCACCCACTACTGAACAATAGAGACAGCAAGAAATGTTATTTTGTTGTTGATTGGAGTCCCAGAATATAAAATTGTCATGGGCTTGAGCATTAAGGATGACGTCTGATTATGAGTCAGCATATAACTCATGAAAGGCTTGAAAATTTTTATGGCCCCTTTGCTTCCTTTAAAAAATAAAAGTTTGAAAAAAAATATTTGGTTGTCCTCTTTTTTAAAAGTTATTTCCTGTCTCTTCCTACCTCTGTAGCTGTATTAAATTTTCAAATTAACCTGGTTAGGAAGACTGTATTATTACTGGTTTCATATAATTGGCTAACCCAGTTTGTGCTCAATATGCTGTATAAACAACCATTGCAGCTTTGGTGACAATTAAGATTTAAAAAGAAAATTTGGTTTAATCATTAAGGCACAGGCTAGAATCTGGGGAACAGTAACCTCTAGCATAGAATCAGTTGGTGACCTTGGGCCAGTCAGTCTTTCAGCCCTAACAAGCAAACAATGACAAACCACTTATGAAATGTTACCAAGAAAACTGCCAAGAGTCTTAAAGCCACGTACACAAAATCAAAACATAGTTTAAAAATTCCAGGTAACTAACAAATTCTTCCCGTAATTTTGATTTACAACTGTGATATACCAAAAAGAGCATAAAACAGTGTCCTTTCTTATGGTCATCTTCCATAGCTTGATCACCTTAATTGTGTGGTCTTCATCTGTTAGAATTTTTCATCCAGTCACTACAACTGAGAATGTGAGGTTATGCTAGGTAAATCTCTAAGCCATACCCCAAACAAATGAATGCAACTCCTAAAGTATGATAGAGTCATGTTAAGAGAAGGCCCCTGAATCTCGAGAGTAGAGATCAGAAGGAAATAATCTAATTTCTGAAAGGTGGAATTCTAATATAAAACTGTGGGAATTTTGAGACAATTACTTATGTTCCAATTATCTAAACAAAAATGTTGCCTTTTATGACAAAAGATCAAAAGTCTATTGGCACTTCTTAAGTGGAATTAATTTTAAGTGTTCATGTGGTTAATTCACAGAAAAATAGAAAGACTGATGTGTAATTTATTTTAACTGGGTAAGGAGGAAGTGGAAAGGGAGAAGGTAGGTTGGTTATCCAGATGCAGGTTTTGTGTGAGGCGATCAATTAATGATTTACATATTTACAATTAATGTGTTAAACCACTTGTGTTTGTTGAGTCATCTCAGATTGAAACTTTTTAATGTATGTGAGTTCAGCAAGATCTTTCACAATGATATTGCTGAAGTCCTATTTTTCTAAAATAGTCACTTTGAGATCTTTCTACTGTTGCTTTAGTTTTATGTTCAAGAAACACAGGACAAACTTCATACATTTTAGTCTGGACCAAGTCTTTAATAGCAGTTCCACTCTGACCAAAGTAGTGGGACCAACTGTCAAAATGCCTGTTCTACAAGAATGCAACGGGAAAATTTATTTGTTCCTCCATAGTCTTTGGCCAGCTCCTATCAATTTTTGAACTTGATCTTTATTTTGTTGGCTAGGCACATTATGCAAATTTGTTCCCATTCTATTCTCCTTTCAGACACTTATCTTAAGGTGAGGTCATTAGCACTCTCTGAGCTTGGTGGTTTTCTTGCAGATGTTTCATTATCAAACTAGATAACATCATTAGTGCTTATCATACTTATCCTACTTATGGACAAATTGACAGATAATCCCAAGCACTTTATCATAATTTGTTTTTAAAATTCCATTGGTTTTGAATGTCTATGGAGATTCTCAGTCATCCAGGTCATGTTTGTCGACCTGTTCAAATACTTCTGTTTGTAGAATTGATTTCAGGTCTTGGAGTTTGTATTCCAGCTCTCTTTCAAAACCTCTATTGTGAAATTAATCTGTCTTATTCTTTCATGGAGAAGTTGTAGCTGTGCTTTCTGCCAGATGTTTTCTGCCTTGTGTCCCTTCACTATTGAACACAAGCGCAGGCTGTTGGGATGAGTTTGTGCTGTCTGTATCACAAACTGAAGCACAAATAGTTCCTGGAATTTTTCTGGAAATCTGTTCATATCCCTGCATCATTCGAAGAGTGTTCATCCCAAAGTGCATAACTAACTGGAGATTCTCAATCATCCAGATCATGGTTGTCAGTCCAGTTGTCTCGTGGAAAAGCACCTTTGGGACATTGGCTTTGAAAGAACAAAAATGAGTAAGGGAAAATACTCTTTAATGTCAGTAGGTCATAAATAATTTCATTTTTTTTTCAGTTCAGAGGCGCCTAACTCCACATGCTTCTGAGTGACTTATATTTCTACTTTATTTAGAAAAGAAGCAAGAATCACAGACATTTAGACAAAACAATCCATAATCAATAACTATTTCAACAACCTATCCATCCATAAGTCATAGGAGTATAATCATATTTTCAGCTCTGAATATCATCAAATTAGGAACCATAAGATTTTCTGCATATGGAGGAACAACTTTTCACTTATTTCTGTTAAGTTGAAAATAACTGTTTCACAAAGAGGGAGCTACAGGAAATAATATTTGCCAATATATTTGCAGATTTTTTCCTTTAAAAATACTTTTGTGAAATGAAAGAAAAACTAATAATAATAATAATAATAGTTCTAGCAGTATAAATAAAAAACAAATTAATTGGAAATACACTCAACCGTGATTTTAAAGATAAACACATATGTTTCAATGATCATGTCCAATATTTATATGCAATATTTTTTATGATAACTGAATTTGTTCTGCTTTGTGGAGATTTTTGAACACCAGTGCTATTACTGTTTTACATAATTGACAATACAATTGATAAAAAAATAGGCATAATTTGATTTTCCAGTTCTTTACAATGAGAAATCTGGCTGTCAATTAAAAAAATGGACATATCATATTGCATTCATTTATAATTACAAGTTGTTCTTATTCAGTGCCTGTTCAAACACATGACAACACTGAATAAGTGGTACTTATGACTGGGTCTTTAAAATTCCAGATGTTGCAGTCACATGAGTACAATCCAGGAGCTTGGCAGCTGCCCAGATTTATAACTATTGCAGCAATAAACGTTCATGTGAACACAATTTTTTTATTTAAAGCTATGTTTGATTCTATTTCTGATAAGACATTTGAAAGGAAATTAGTTGCAACTTTCTCTGCAACTTTAGCACAAGCAAAGTTAATGGGGAAGGCAGCAGGAATTATAAATTAAGTCACTGCAAAGTTCCTTTGGCAAACAGCATATTTAATAGTAATAGAATATTTAATTCTATGAATTTTCTTTCTTCCAATTCTTTCTATACCTCTTATCTTAAAAAGTGAATGATCAAGGCCATTTTTGTATTCTGTTGTGCCACTTGCAGAAATGTTTATACTCTCACTATAATACTACTATACTACTATAATTTGCAACAGATAAGTGTGATTTTTCAGTTTTATCTTTTTTCTGTCACAGTTACCAAGATTAGGAACTGAAAGAATACATAATCTAATGAAGTTTCTTAAGTGGCTCCTAATTAGATTTGCAGATAAACATTTCCATCTTAAAATAATCATACTAAAAATATTGTATGCATTTAAATTAAACAGTTGATATTTAATTGAGGTTAGATGGCTAAATTAAATCAATTTTAGAAATTACAGTGATGACTACTGCATTCATTAAAAAATAAAACGGGGAAAGGATAGGCTTACTGTTTTATATGCTTCTACTCTATTTTGCATAAATTCAAGTGTATTTTAGGACCAATAATAGAGATTATTTTAATAATTCCCAAGTATAGTGATAGGTAAGCTACATTTTTTTGACTCATTTATCTTTAATGAAGCATTTTGCATATAAAATTTCAGGAGTTAATGTACATTCAACAAAAATACGATTTGATAACTTTGGCTTTAAAAATTGCAAGCTCTAGTACAAACAGTTAAAGAATTTATTTGCAGATACATGCAAATATAAACACACATTTAAACACACATAACAAAAAAAAATTGCAGTTAATTTCTGTCTTTGAAAAAAAGTGTGTACTTTGAGCAAAACCTATTAAACCTACTGGCATTTGCATTCAAACAGACATTTTTGCGAAACATTTTAAATAACTATACATATATTTATCTCTCCTTGAAATGTTCAAAGAAGCATAGATATTTCTTCCCCCTCTCATTTATCCTCAGTTCAACTTCCTGAGACAGTTTAAGTTATTTGAGAAGTAGTTGACTGCCTTAAATTAACAAGCAGCTTTCAAAATTTCATGCAGATAACAAATAATCAACTTCTGAAGGCAAGCTGGTCCATTGGTTGATTGTTCTCATTGTCAGAAAGTTTCTCCTTATTTCCAGGTTAAGGTCTCCTTGTTCAGTTTCCATCCATTATTCCTTGTCTGGCCTACAGGCTCTTTAGAAAAAAAGCTTGACCCCCTCCTCTCTGTGGCAACCCCTCTAATATTGGAAGACTGCTATCATGTATCCCCTGGTCCTTCTCTTCACTAGACTAGCCATGCCCAGTTCCTGTAACCGTTCTTCATGTTTTACTCTCCAGTCCCCTTATCAACCTGCTCTTCTCTGTACTTTTTCTAGAGTCTCAACATCTTTTTTATAATGTGGTGACCAAAACTGGATGCAGACTCCAGGTGTGGTCTTACCAAGGCTTTATAGAGTGGTATTAGTACCTCACTTGATCTTGCTTGTATCCCTCTGTTAATGCAACTTAGGATTGCATTAGCTTTTTTGGCTGCTGCTGCACACTGCTGGCTCATATTTAGCTGGTTGTCTACTAAAACTCCAAGATCCCTCTCACAGTTACTGCTATTGAGCCTGGTTTCACCCAGTCTACTTTTGTGTGCTTTTGATTTTTCTTACCTAAGTGTAGGACTTTACTTTTGTCTACATTGAATTTCATTTTGTTAGATATGGCTCAGTGTTATAGTCTGTCAAGATCCATCCTGGGTGTTAGCTATTCTTGCCAGCTTAGTATCATCTGCAAATTTGGTAAGTTCCCCTTCTATTCCCTCATTTAAGATTTGATCCTGAGTTTCTCACATTACATGTCTCATTTTTGTTACATAGTCCCCAATGATATGGATATCACATTTGAAGGGATCTCCAGAATCCATTCAATGCATCCATTTTTATCTTTCTGAATGGGAACTAGACTTATATATAACCAAATGTCTCTCTGTGTCAGCTGTTGATTTAATGACTAAATCTTGAAATTGCAAATAATTATAATGCTAGTATGAAACTCAGTGAGGTGTTTCCAGCATTATAGTATCCCATACCTTTCTTTAACTATAACTCTATATAAAAATATAAAGATAAAATACAGGGGTTGAAAAGATAGGCATTGCTCTAAATTGTGGGGAAATTTGGTTTGCAGGTTTTAAATAGTTCTATTTCAGATGAAGAATGTACTTTTGGGGCATTAGAATGGCCTCTTTTTCAGATTATCTTTTAATATCCAATCATTTTTGCCTTCATTGTAGAGATTTTAATATTCTTTTCATCTTGATTATCATTTTACCACTAAAATGAGAAGGTGGGGAGTGGGGGATACTGTTAGGATATGTGCAGAGTAACCCTTGTATTAAAAGGATATGCACATGGAAATTGTTTATGAGAACAGTTATGAGTAAATAACAGCCACACAGTTGAACAATTTATATTAATATTTACTTGAAGAAATAGCACAGTCCAATAACAATCCATGTCACACACATTTTTATCAGTTCAGTAATATCCAGTTATAAAGTCTTCTTACTGGTTTCAAGTCTTTTACAGCAGACAAATATCAAACCATAATACAACGGATAATCTTCGATCTCAACAGAATATCAAAATAAACAGGATTAGCCACTATCAGTCCGTTGTCAGTCAGTATCAGTATCAAGAGAGATCATCATTGAAAAAGAGAGAGTATTAAATCATGATCTATAGCTCCCTCTTATGGCAACTTGTAGCATAATTAACCAACCAGAAAGCAGCATAATACATTACAGTATTTTTTCTTAAAGCTACAAACATATATATTTGTAGTTTATATATTGTCAACCCAACTACCTTATTTACATATACATAACATTCTCCCCTTTGGGTGGATCAGTATATAATACACTACATCTTTAATTCATATTTTTTTACACAATTAATAACTCATACAATTTCATAGAGATTAGAAGATTCTTTATCTAACTCTACATACAATGCTTGTTTGAACTCTTTTATATTTACATCTCTCTTTAATTGACCTTCTAGAAAACTCAGTACATGTTGTTTGTTTATTTTCTTCCTCTACCTCGCCTATCAAATCTTTTGCAATATAGATGGTTCTTTTACTGATTCATCAATATTCCTATCATTTTTATGATCAGTGAACAATGGAGATTTTACAATAATACTATGTTTTTTATTATTATATTTTTGTTTAAACTTTCACCAGCCAATATGCTCCAGAAATTTAGCACTTGCACTCCAACATATATTAGTGGTACTTGGATCCCAAAATTTAAATAATCTATGATTAGCTCCATAACCTACAAAATACAATTTCTTATCTCTATATTGTCCCTTTTGCCTTATTTGCGTGGGAATATGAACCCATGTTGGGGTTCCAAATGTATGCAAATAACTAAGATATGGTTTTCTTTTATGCCAATGAGTAAATGGTAATTTACCAGTAGTTAAATTTATTACATTATTCAAAACATGGTTAGCACACATTATTGCCTCATCTCACAGTTGCTCTGATATACCAGAATCAGACATCATATTCCTAGCCATAACCTGTAATGTTTGTCTTCTACATTCAATATATGAGTTATGTTGTAGTCTATAAGGATCAGAACGCTCATGTTCAATTCCAGTGCTTTGTAACATAGTTTCAAATTTGTTATTAGTAAATTCAGTATCATTATTCAAAATTAATCTAAAAAATTTCTGTTTCTGTTTTCTTTCAGTAAATTTTAGCCAGTTTACAAAATACTAATATGTTTCTTGCTTTGTTTTCATTAAGTAACAGAAACCTGGAAAAATGATCCATAATACTCAATATATAACAGGCTCCACCTATACTAGGCTTTCTAGGTCCAATGATATCAGCAAATACAAGCTCTAATGATTTACTGGTTTTCAGTCCATTTACCATATTTTCAGAAATTACCTTGTTTTCCTTTTTATTACAAATATTGCAATCTACATACTTTATACAAGTTTTTAAGTCTACACCAGTAGACAACTCAACAGTTTTCTTGATCATTTTTAAATTTATATGGCCCATATATCTATGGAGTAGATGAATACATTCATCATGAGGCTGATGTTAACTGAGTTAGCATTCACTTGATGGATCATCATTTATAATAAACAAACCATTTTCCAAGCTTGCAGTAATACTTTTACCTTGTTTGTCTGTTAAACATGCATCTCCCTTAAATGTTACTACAAATCCTGCTTTTCCATTTCTCTTACAAATAGCAAATTAAACTTCATTCCAGGTACATATAACATCAGTAAACTTTCATTTATGCATGAACAATATGCAGTACCTTCTCCATATGCTTTCATTTTCCATCCATTAGCTAATGATATATGCTGTTCACTTTTTCTCATTTTAACAAACCTCTCTACTTTTAGTTATACACTGCGATGCTTCACTATCAACTCCCCATATATCATAGTTTACATTTGTAGTTATATTTGTTATTGCTAAACTAATATTCTTATGAGCTCTCTATATATAATTTTGTTTCTTACCTTTTTTACAGTATCTGGCTATATGTCCTTTAGCCCCACAAGAAAAACATTTCCTAACAATATAGGCAGTTGAATACAGTTTTTCTTCCTGTGGTTGTCTTTCTTTCAGTTGAATTCTATCTTGCCTTCTTCTTGATTCTTCTAAAAATCTTCCAGTTATGCCAGTCAATGTAAGTTCATCTCTGTTTAAAATTTCCAGTGAAGACACATAATCATCATAAGTTTCATCCAAAGAAGAAAGAATAATATAAACCTTCTGTAACTCAGAAAAAATCAGTTCTTTTTCTTTTAGCTCCTGAAAAGTCCTTTTCATAAACTCCAAATGAGCAAACATATTGCCACATTTTATAAGACGAGCTCGAAACAGTTTACATGCAAGGTATATGTGTGTACCCACACTATCTCGAACATAAATCTTCTTCAGAATGTTCCAACATCTAGCAGCAGATTCTTGACCATGAATAAGGACTAGCTGCACATCACTCAGTGTCAGTCCAATTATACAAAGAGCCTTTTTATTATCCCGGTTAAAGTCAGCTATTTTCTTTTTATCTTCATCATTCGATGGATCCAAAGTTGTTACAGCCAGTGGATTATTCACTACAGTCCATAATCCTTCTTTACACAGAAGTAGGCTGCACTTCATAGACCATGAAACATAGTTTGTTCCATCAGGGATAGACTGGTTGACTGTTCTTGTGCCATTGTAACAATAAACCACAATTAGCTGTCTGAATATGAACCTGTATATTCACACTGGTTCTCAATATCTCTCTGGGCCCATAACCAATGTTAGGATATGTGCAGAATAACCCTTGTATAAAAAGGATATGCACATGGAAACAATTTATGAGAACAGTGATGAATATATATACAGCCACACAGAGTTGAACAATTTATATTAATGTTTACTTGAAGAAATAGCACAGTCCAATAAACAGTCCATGTCATACACATTTTTATCAGTCCAGTAATATCCAGTTATAAAGTCTTCTTACCGGTTTCAAGTCTTTTACAGCAGACAGATATCAAACCATAATACAACAGATAATCTTCAATATCAACAGAATATCAAAATAAACAGGGTTAGCCAGTATCGGTCCGCTGTTAGTCAGTATCAGTATCAAGAGAGATCATCATTGAAAAAGAGAGAGTATTAAACCATGATTATAGCTCCCTCTTATGGCAACTTGTAGCATAATTAACCAACCAGAACACAGCATAATACATTACAGTATTTTTCCTTAAAGCTACAGTCATATATATTTGTAGTTTATATATTGTCAACCCAACTACGTTATTTACATATACATAACAGATACTATTGAGCAAAAACAACACCCACAAATTCAACTGAGAGATACTATAAACCACTACAATCAAAAAAATTGTGAGCTGCTGTTTTCCAATTCTTTGGATCATCACAGGTTAGCCATTAAAATCAGTTATTGCCATAACTAATAATATTCAATATTATTTTTTTACCATTTTCCAGAAAATTATTAGATTTCAGTGCAACTGTTTAAAATCTAACCACATTTCTTTTTCTTATAACCATAATAATAATTCCAATTCTCCTAGTAAATTCAGCCAACAGAAATGTCCAACTTTATAACAATGTGTCTACATGCAATTTTCCATTCATTAAATATATTCAGAAATAAAAAGAAAAGTTGTTCACTTATGAATTGGTCAAGACTCCAACAAGCAGTGACAAATAAGTATTATTTCTATTTTGTCTTATCTCTTGAGTCACAGTTAAACATCTGTGGAGAATCTCAATCATCCAAGTCATGGTTGTCCCAAAGTGATTATTCCAAAAGGCAACAGGATTTTCTTGTTGGATATTTTCTTAAAATGTTTCATTTTTTATCTAAAAAGCTTCTTCAGTTCTAACTCACTTTTCAAAAAAAAAAAAAACCAAGAAAGTCCAGTTATCTTTTGGAAAAAACACCTGGACCCTGCAGAGGTAGGGTATTTCATTATGAATCAATATGCAATTCTGTATCAATATTGAACTGGGAATTGAAATGTCTTGTCCTTTCCATATAAGCTGTGATTATTGAAAAAATCTACCTAAATCTATTCTTAACTATACTAGGGGTCCCTGATCACTACTAGACTGTGGCCCATTCAGAATTGGGCTGCGTAAGTGGTGGGCGAGCATGCACACATGAGCATCTCCATTTGCATGAGTGATGGGTGCTTGTGCTTGTGGGCAAAGCTTCATTTGTGTGAGTGGCAGTTGCTTATGCTTGTGCATGAAGCTCTATTTGTGCAAGTGGTGGGCACTCACTCAAACCTTTCCTTCTCCCCTTACAGGTCTACCAAGCTGGAAAGGTTGGCAACCATTCTTCTATACAATTGGCCTAATGCAAAAATTCCCAGCCAGCATGGTAGTTGAAGATCATAATTGATGGATATCATCACTGAGAAAGCCATATTATAAGCGTGTGACATCAAAATGATAATATAATCAGGCAAATGTCATAATAACAAACTTGCATCAAGATACCTGATATTCAACTCATGGCATTTGCATTATGATATCATAATGCATGTGTTGTCATTCATTTATCTTACCCTGTTAATGCCTGTAATAACATTGGCAGCTGTGGATGAAAAGGAAGGGTTTATGATTATGTTGCAGAAATACATGAATTAACCATATTTTTCTAAAGCAAGCAAATGCATTTACACATGCATGCAGTGATGGAATTCAAAAATTTTTACTACCAGTTCTGTGGGCGTGACTTGGTGGGCGTAGCTTTGTGGGCGTGGCAGGATACCGTAAAATCTCCATTTCCTCCCCACCCAGTAACCTGATTTCCAGCTCCGTTCTTCTGTGCAGGGCAACAAAAGAAGACCCAGCCGATCAGCTGAGATTCAGGAGGCAGACAATAGATGGGGGCAGGGCCAGTCAGAGGTGGCATTTGCCGCTTCTCCAAACTACTTAAAATTTCCGCTATCGGTTCTCCAGAACTGGTCAGAACCTGTTGAATACCACCTCTGCATGCATGCTTATGTTTTTATATCCTCTGTTGCCTTTTACTTTATGCAATAAATATCCTGCACATTTTACAAGCAAATCTTTCCTTCTTTCATAGTTTAATACCTTATCCTATAAATATAATCAGAACTTAGATGAACCTAAAGACAGCTATTCTCTAAAGACTTGATTTGTAACAGAAACACAGGTGAAGTTACACATATCTGAGAAAAGAGCATTAAAAGGTTTAATAAATTTGCAATGAAGCCATATATCAGACTTTGGAAACTGATATTAATTACATTTCAGAAAATTTTAAACAATATCAGATAGGAATGGTCAAATATACTACATTTTGTATCAGTGAAAGAATTATTATCCATAAAGAAAAATTAAAGGAAATTGTCACAGTAGTTGTAAAGCAAATGTTACAGTACACTTGCATCTATAATTGTGAGAAATATATTTAATAGCTGTATTAAAATATATTGTTGAATTATAATTATCAATAATTAACAACTAGTAAAATAATGTTACAATTTACTATTAACAATTATGGAACAAAATAAACTCAATCAAATACTTATTGGCTCATACACTAGCAAATGGAATACAAAATAACAATTAATTTTTAAAGTGTATATAAATGTGTGCATGAATATATATGTGTGTGTTTGTGTGTGTGTGTTCTAAAATATCTAAGAATGTTAACTATGGCAATCTATTGAGTGCTACTTAACTATGGACAAAAATTTAATCAGATTGATCTAATAATAACATTTCAAGATAAAAGAAATTAGTGTCAAACTTGTCTTGTTCCTTTTTGTATCTCATATTATTTCACTAGTCTAACACATGAAAGCCACAGATCGTATCATTGACTTCAATGGCACCAAAACCCTAGCCACTATAGAAAACCCCAGCTACAGAATTATCAGAGAAGCCATAGAGATTGAAAAATGACCTGAAAGCATGAATAGAAGAGATGACTCCACAGACTGTCAATTATCTGGAAGCCAGCACTCACAAACAAAAATTGTCCACATTACAAGCCAAGCAAACACCTGGGCACAAACAGAACCCCCCCCACCAATACCGCCAGCCCAAACACACTCCTGGCAGCCACCCAGATGAAACCTAGCTTCCTAATAAATGATAGCCAGCCATTCACCCAAAGCCAAGCCATGCTGAAAGCCCCCAATACACGAAACACAATGTTGCCAGCTAATCAAGACAAAGACAAAAAAACGCTACAAAACAGAAAGAAGATATTAGAAACACCAACCAATCAGAACACAGCAAACTCGAAGATCAATAAACACAGACCAAGTCTCCCAACCAATCAGGATGAAGAAAAAAACCATTCTAACAAAGCACAAGTACCCAATACAAGCTGTGAAAGCCTGACAGACAAACCAATACACAAGCCTGATGATGGTAGATGAGATTCTGCTGAAATGTTGCTACAACTTTAAAAGTACACACACACACTCACACACACAGAGAGAGAGTCCATTTTAAAACATTTTTACATTTTCTCTTAATTAAGCCCTTTACAAATAATTCTCATATGTTTAAATCAAAATCTTTTTTTCTTGTTTTTCTGTAATCTCCAAAAATGGTTTAACTCACTGCAAGGAATCTTATTTTTTGCTATAGAAGAAATCTCTCTTGATCTGTAAATTAATTGCTTCTCAACATGATTAAGAAATCATGTTAAGAACTCAACTCTCAAACCAACTGCAAAAACATTTCTGTTTCTGCAATTTAATCTCACAATCTCCCTTTGATCAGGTTGTGTTGGCCAGAATCTGCCTTCCAACTGGCATTCTCAGCTGCAATATCTCTTCAATCCCTTGGGGAGCATCAGCCCACCATTATTCTTCACTAGAAGCTTGTCTTTCTTAAAATATCCTTTAATATCTTAAAAGATATTCATTTTATTATGATTTCTATTCCCAAATCCCTGAAAAGAGATTTGAAGCCAATCTACATTTCTCCCCACTTTTTTAATTCTTAAGAATATTGTGGCAAGGGCTGTGTACATTTAAAAATGCAATGCTATTATTAATTAAAATGGCTAAGGCTAGTTAAAGCAACGAATACATTGATTCAGTTCCCAAATGCAGCTGACTTTATGAAATTGGATAGGTAGTACTGATTCTGGGTTGGTGCAAAAAAACCATGTAAAAGTGCTATGCATTTTTTCATAAATAGGATTAGGATTGACTGCATCATTATAACATCTCTTTGTTCATTCATTGATTCTCAGTATTGCATCTAATTTGAGAATTAACTTCACAATCAAAAGTAGACAGAAACTAGAAAATATTTCAATTTTATTGTTTTATGGTTCCTAACATATTAGGGAACTATGCTTTTTTCTATGAATATATATGTGTGTGTGTGTGTGTGTAAGGTTTTTGAGCTGATAATTTTAAATAATAAATAAGGGAGACTAGGATAGATCTATTTCGAGCTAGTTAGCTCTCTTCAGCTAGCCATACCCTTACTGGGATTCGAACCAGGGAAGTATTACATGTGAGGCAGTTGTAATTGCCACTACACCACCTGGCTCTATCCTCTTCAGCTGAGGCAGGGGAATAAGTATATACTTTGTATTACAAAGTATATATATATATATATATATATATATATATATATGCTTTGATACACAATTGGATCAGCTTTTTGGTACCCTTCACCCTTGTTACATTTGCTTCTGGCCATCATAATGCAAGTATCACCCCTTTTGTATGTATATGGAATATTATGGTACATAGACAATAGGAAATTTGCATTATACAAATTATTTCATTATTTTACCTCTACTTTATAGGGTAAATGGAACAACTGTTCTATACACCTAACTTATATCACAAAAATATATATCTGACTATATATTTTATAATATATAGAGTCAGATGAGGAGGGGGGGGAAAGGGAACCTCAGCCAGCTTTGGAGTCTTTGGAAGGTTCTGATGAGGAAGCAGAATCAGATGCAGAGCTGGGGCCTTCCATTTTCTCCCAGGTAGAAAGGCAGCTGTCTTCGGGACTTGAGCTGAGTGATGGGGAAGAACAAATGGGGCCCATCCCAGATGCAGGGAGGAAAGGAGAGAAGAGCAATAGAAAACAATAAACTGGCTCTCAGGAAAAAGAAGACATAGATGCTAGCCAGCCCTCCCCTGGCTTGGAAATAATTAGTAGAAGTTTGGGAGTGGCCAGTTGTCACAGAGAACTATTTATTTTCCAGTGTACATCAATTGGATTCCTTTACCAGAACCAGGTTTGTTGGGGAACTAATTGATCTTTATTTGAGGTGCCAATGGAAATAATAGGAAGTGAATTTACCTCAGCCAATGTGAACAGGGATTGTTTTGGCCTGTTTTGAGAAGGGGAAAAGACTTTCATTTGTAACTCATTACTTTTGGTTTTGTTTGTTTAATGTGAACAAAGACTGTTTCTGCCCTGACTTAAATAAAAAAGGGTTTGTGTTACTTGTGAGTAAGCGGTTTCTGATTGCTTGTGAAGGCCAGGTCAGAACAGGTATTTACATTTTCTTGCTCTGTCCCAAGTCTTCTAGGTAGTAGTACTTTAATTATATTGCTATAATATTATCATTTACTTTAATATCCACAGTGTGCCATATCTATACATAATGAATGAAACTGTAATTGAACTAAGAAGCACAAGTATGGAGCCTTGTGATATTAAAGGAGCATCAGTTACATTTAGGCAAATAGATTGTCTGCATATTTCCATACCTTGATGCCACCAATTATCTCCCCTATATCATCATCAATAAAAAGTTTTATCGGGAAAAAATATTCCAAATCTGAAACTTACAAGATAACTGAATGTTAAGATAAGATTCTGACCAATTAATTTATCTTGAAAATTTCAAAATTTTACATCCTCTTTAAGTCAACCTAGTCAGTTTGTTGTAGTAGATCAGGTTTAGGCATGGAAGATAACTTACTGACTTTGGGTCAGTCATGGTCTTTCAGCCCTTAAAAGGCCATGACAACTCACTTGCATGACTTGTGTAGTCACCAGTTGTCAGCAAATGTTAATGGAACCAAATAACAACAATGAAAAAGAAACCTCCTTGTGCCAATCACTACATGGTTGGAAAGAATATATTTGCTTCATTTTGGTTCATTTTATATATTTGGTTCATTAATAAATTGAAATAATCATTAAAACCAGATGTGGACTAAAGTGAAATGAGGACTCAGTGCTCAGTTCTGAAAAGATTCAGATCTCATATATTTAGAGATATCAAATTAGTATGCCATCTTTTCTTTTGACAATCTTAACCTTTTTTTCATCATAGCAGGAGGTGCAATTTGAGTTTCTCCATGTGAGAATAGCTAAATTGATTGAATAAGTCTAGGGCAGAGAAATGAAGATTTGATTCTCTTAATTTCTTTTATAAGAATCTAGCAAACTTCTCAACTTTCCTTGAAGTGGAAATTATGTATCAGTCAGTGTTAGAATAAGATATAATAATTTCTTTATTTTCAGCCTAGAAGATATATACATTAACCAAATCATTTTCTCATTATATACCCTTGTATGATGTTGAAAAAAAATCTTGACCTTTGTGCTTAAAAGAGCCCCACTGGGACACTTGTTATAATGCAGTACTGCAGGCTAACTCACTGCTCATTCCAGTTTGATTCTAAATGGTCAAGGCTGAGTCAGCCTTCCATCCTTTTGAGGTCAGTAAAATGAGGACCCAGATTGTTGGGGCAATAGGCTGATTCTGTAAACTGCTTATAAAGGTCTGTAAAGCACTTTGAAGTAGTATATGTCTAAATGCTATTGCTATTAATTATTGATGTTAATTATTCTTCATATTAAAAGATTTCCTCTTTGTTGAATATGTGTATGCTATATATCTGAACAATATAAATTTTCATGGGACATTAAAATCTATGCTTAAAATTTCAGAGTACATTATAATGGCCAGAAAACTATTTCAATAGTATGTTAATTTAGCAATTTTAGAGATTAGTCAGGTATGCATATCCTAGAGGATTTATGCAGACATTCTATATCTACATTAATATAACATGCCAAATTTGTATCCCATTCCTGCATTCTTTTGAAATTTTTATGCTATAAAAGATGTTGAAATCCTTTTATAATTAATTAGCATCACTTGAATTCCTTTTAATCTATTCAATGTTCCTTTGTGCTTTGTGTAATCTATACTGAATTTAACTGAGAGAATAATAAATCCAGGAATAAATTAATTTGAAAGTTACAGATGATTTTTAGATAACATTGTCATTAACAATAATACAGAACCTCAGTCATCCATTTATACAGCAAGCATATTATTTTAATTCTTGTACTAGTATGGAATCTGATTTTGTTTTGACAGCAGAAGCAGCATATAAAAAGCCATCTAACTGATAATAATAGTCATTTTCCATTTAGGAAAGCAAAGAAGTGGTTAGTGGAGTCAAACAATGACATGAATTACGTAGCTAGTGGATACATGTTCAGCAAATAAAACCTGTTTAAACATTGTGAATAATTCCAGAAAAAAGCTTTTGTATATGTATTGTCAGAATCAAGAAAGGGGGCAGTAGGTTTCATTTTAAAGGGGTAATAAATGTATATACTTGTAAGGAGCCTGTAGCACAATGAAAACATAAACTGAGTTTATATAGATTTTATAGAGTTTATATAGAAGAGTTTGAATCATAAATTACATACTGGATTTTAGAATAGAAAGATTCCATAATAATAATTTTGAAAATGTTAAAATACAAAATAAACTGAAACAATTTGAAATTTTAGAATAGAAAAAGAATGTTTCAGCATGATACCTCTGAGCTTTTTGTTTCAGTTAGAATCGATGTATGTAGTCCAGTGTAAATAATGCAGTAGGTGTCCATCACTTCACCTTGCAAAGTAGGAATATTCTCATCCTTTGATGGCTTTATTATAAACTGATATAGAGAAATGTTACTGCCTAAATTATTGAATAGCAGTATCTTGCATTTGAATTTCATTGGTAAGATCAATTTTCATGACAGAAAGGGATCATTTTTTTCCTTTTTCTAGCTATGATTATTTATTCATGGACTTGTATAAATTTGGGACGCGGGAAATTAAAAACTTTTGAGTATAAATGCAAGACCAATTTGAGAACTAGTTAAGATCCTATTGGCTGTGCAGTAGACATATACATGATCATGGCATGTAAAAACTCCCTAAGTAATAGGCAACACTAAATTACTGATGTCGCTGGAATCAATTACTATTTTATATGGTAAAGGAACACACTTTGTATGGGAGCTGGTTTTGAATGCTACTTAGGAACTGTAGTTGCTAATTGCTGTAGAGTCCAACTGGTGAGTGAGAACCAACACAGTCTTGTGACAGCTATACCAAGATACAGTAGATAAGTTTCTGATAATTTTCCAAATAGAATTCAAATTGAATTTTATACTCTCTACATCAGGGTCATCTTCTTAATACATAACCTGAGTATGCTAGATGTCCTCCAGAAACAGGACAGTGCTCAGAGCTGGTGCTTCTTAATAGCATTCCCCACTTAATGGAAGAGCCTTCCCCCAAGAGTCAATTTGATAATACCAGAAACATATTAAGAAAGACTTTTTTAAATGGTTTTTTGGAAGTTAGTGTTTCTTTAACTTCTGGTTGGTTATTTGTATTTTATTATTATTTTATTATTGTCTATAGTTTTTAATTGAATTTTCTGGTTTTAATGCCTTATTATTAAAGATATTAAAGTAAATATGTTATAATTTTCAGTAGTATAAATATACATTCATGAAAATTAAAATCAGTAATATGGATAGTGTTCTTGGATGCAGAAAGTAATACCTGATTGGTTCAGCAAAGGCATCTGAAAGAATTCTTGCCTAAATAGGGTTCCTACTTTTCTTATTAACTGAATTAATAGTAATAATCCACATTCTTTCCATGACTGAAAATGAACGTCTCTTCATCTGCCAAGATGTCTCAATGATTGTTTCATTTTATTTTTAATTTGATGAAGAATAGTTTTTTAGAAATTCATTCAAGTATCCTATAAAATGACAAACCTTGTTTTCAATATATTGGTGATCCTATTCAAATATCCAATATTAAGAATATTAATATATCCAATATTAAAAAGATCTTCCAAAACATTAATTTCTTAGCAGATACTTTGGAATTTCTATATTACTCAGTTGTAAACAAGTCTTTGAGCTAGTATAACACTGTGCCACTTCAACCAAGCAAATTTAAGATGTTTTTACCTGAACTTCTTATTCCTAATCATGAAATATTCTGCCTGGCACTGTTGGCTTTTATGGCTTACAGTATCTGGAGGAAATCATCGGGAGCAAGTATATTGGGGCATGGAATAAGCAGATCACATTTATAAATATTGTATTTTTGTTTTGTTTTTTACAGATAGTAATTTCATTCTTGCCAATGCTCAGGTGGCTAAAGGATTTCCCATAGTTTACTGTTCCGATGGCTTCTGTGAGCTCTCTGGATTTGCACGAACCGAAGTCATGCAGAAGAGTTGTAGCTGTAAATTTTTATATGGTGCTGAAACAAATGAGCAAATGATTCTCCAAATTGAAAAGTCATTGGAAGAAAAAATAGAATTCAAAGGAGAGATCATGTTTTATAAAAAGAACAGTGAGTATTGTTTGAAAAATAAATAACATTAAAATTAAATATGAAGTAGATAAGAAAAATGTCTATCATCACTGTCCTTGGCTCTAGTGATGTTCCTTTACATTTAGCACTATATACCATTTACCAAAGAGACTTAAATGTATTTAATGGATTATTGTAGAAGAATTCAAAATATTGGAACATAGTAATAACTAATGTGAAACTTTTTTCTTTTTCTTTTAAATCTTGGAATCATACAAGGTTGACAACTCTAATTGACAGCTTTGACATATTTTCAGTGATTGTGTCTTCTAGCCAATATTAGGAAATGTAATAAACCTAGAAGACAGTATATGTAAATAAATGTATATTATAATATGCATTTGTGTACAATATATTCAAAACTATAATTTAGCATGTTTTATTATTTTTTTAACCTAGTAGTATATCAAAATTAATTTTAAAAGAACTTAAAATGACACTTTTCTTAAAACTAAATTAACCGTAGTGGAACTTACAGATTGCCAATTTCAAAATATATAAATCATATCAATTCATAATAAAATGCATTCATATGAATTTCAGAAGAATAATTTTAGCCTTACCTTTAATATACTTGACAGAGTTCAAGAATTTATTATTATGGTATATTATTTTAAAATACATGACTCAAGTGGAATAAAAGTGAGGTGAGACAGAACAAAGTGCAGAATGTGAAAATAATGACAAATATTTTCAACCGTGGCCAAACATAAAAATTTAGTACTAGGTCATTTACCATCTTAAATTATTACATTGTTTGATAAGAAACCTTTGATGTTATATGGTTTTAAGCACTATCCTTGATTTTAAAGGATGCCAATTCAATATGCATTGGATTCACTTGCTCCAAATCATAACCAATAAAACCATCATAACCTTGATTTTGTTGATAAATCGCACAGTTGGAGCACATAGGTTGGGGAGGGTAGAATATAGGGAATAGTGAGCCAGAAAGAGCATTTTTCAGATTCAATATAATAAAAGTTCACATAAATTCAAATGAGGACCTAGATTGTTCAGGGAAATATGCAGATAATACCTACATTGCAAACTACTCTAAGAGTTCTCTAAAGCCCAATGAGCAGTATATAAAAACCTAAATACTATTACTATATTCTTTCTATGTATGCATAAGGCATGCACAATTATGTTCATACAATATCCCTGGTGTTGGCACTGTATTTGTATCTATCGGCTTCTCCTGTGAAACAGAAGGTAGTAGCAATAATGCTATTGAAGCACATGCTTCTGTGGCCTTGTGTATAGCCAATTGGATATAGTAGACTCCACTTAAATAGATGCCAATATGTAGATGCCTACATATTGTTAATGTGCATAACATTTATGTATATGAGGACATCAGTTGTATATATTTAAAAATATGAAGATGTAAGTAGAACTAAGGTGAAGATGTAATTTTAGAGGCTGTCTGGTAGAGAATGGATAATATGAAAAAATTAGTAATGCTGGAGTAATTTAAAAAAAAATCTGGAAGTGAATAGGCTCATTTATACAGATTCTTTTTCTTGCAAGAGTCAAAACGCTAGATTGGGGAGAACTTTGTTTAAAAATCTGGACTTTGGAGTAATATTTCTACGTAAATTCTGACTTTTGAAATCAAGTAAATATTTTAAATATATGAGGAGATCGTATTGAAAATAATGAATGGTGTCATATTCGTGTCAGAAGTGACTATTTCAGCAGTCAGAAATGTTGTCCTGTTTTGACCTTAGGCTTCAAACTTTATGAAGAAACACATCTGGACATCCTAATAATGGGGAATGTAGTTTGAATATTGTTACTTAGATGTGCATGTCAGTTTTGTCTCTGCTAATGGTTTTCAGTAAATGTCTATATCCAGAATTCTGATTATTTTTGGCAGCAAAAGTAGAATTATTATACCAATGTGATATAAAAAAAACCTACACCAATTTAATTACACAGACCCCTGGCTACAAGTAAAATCAATTTAATTATACCATTTCTTAACATATTTAATTTTATCCCTATGATGATTTCTTGGCTGTAATATCACTTGATGGAGGATTCTAGAACCAACAAATCTGTGACTAAGCAGTGTTGAACAACACTCAAAATGATTTATTAAAATAATGTTGGTCTTTAAGGATCTCCCCCACAAAACTGGAGGCTTTAAAATGAATTTAGAGTACTTGATATAGAGAGCATTTCCTAAAATTTGTGCCAGAAATATAGCCAGTTTGGAACAAGATTTGATCAAATTAAATATGATTACTCAAAAAGCAAGAGAAATAAATATCACTACAATAAAAACTATTGAAGTATTTTTGTCATATATCAGTCTTTCTCTAATTTACATAATTTTATTTGAACAACTTTTTAATTTAGAAGCAATTATCTATGATCCATTGGATAATCCTTTGAGAGAGTCTATTTTGATTAAAATTAACATTAAACTTTTAGGTATTTTTTTTATCCCAATGCTGGATGATCCTGTATCAGTATTGCATAAATATAAAACATAATTTAATGGCAAACAAATTTCAATAATAAATTTCAACAATATTTACTTATCTAAACAAAACGACCACAGGTGAGCAGAAAAACAGCGGGAGTAGGAGTGACTTGTGACTTCCTGCCAGCTTTCCCATGGACTTTGCTTGTGAGAAGCTGGCAGTATTAGAAATCATATTCATGTCATGCTGGGAACATTTGAATGCTACCATGAGTTTGTGAATAAAACTGATCTGAACACCATGGAAATTTCAATTCCACAAGAGAAATGGGTCCCATAATTTTTTAATGCATTCTTTAAGCTAGCAGATTTTAGGTACCTTGATTCAAAAATTGTTGTTTGAGTTAATGTGAATATATAAATATATAAATAAATAAGAGTTTTTTCAGTATATAGATAACAATTTCGTATAGATATGTCTTTCATCTACTAGTAAAATCTCCATTCACAGGTCCATTTGACAGCCAAAACTGTCCCATTTATAACCAAACATTTCTTCATGCCTCTGATTCCTAGCAAAGAACTCTTTCTCTCTCTGAAATTTTCAGTGATGTTGACATTTTTTAAAGTGGAGTTTGTCTATACTGTTCTTGTTTTCTGGCTCTCTTGATAAGCTTGAACCTAGGGCAGATGCAGAAACTGCAGTCCAATTTCTTCAATTATTGTGTATTATGTATGTACATATAGTACTTTGACAATTCACTTCCAATACCTTTCTACAAAAGTATATGAAATGTGGTATTTGTAGAGAACAATTTGCCCTAGATAAATCCTGTTACTTACAAGAATTCCTATTCTTATTTTTTAAAAACAATATTACTTTGGGGGTTTTAAAAAAAATAGGATACTATCATTTTGAAACCAAGCATTAGCTTCTAGCATTATTATTTGCTCTTAATCACTCAAAATCCTACTATTTTGGTCCTCTGAATAAGCCAAAGGTCATGACATAATCACATTAATGCATTGCTTACATACTTGCTCAAAATGCCTTGATGCAGGTATATAATTGCAGCACTCCCATGATTTTATTATTGTATAGGTGTTATTTTGCTATCATCTTAAATATTATTTTTCTAATCAATAGGCATTTTGTAGTTTTCCATTTCCATTTCCACTTTGTAGCAGCCTTTTTATGAAAATATCCACCATACGTTCACAAAATTCCAAATATGGACTTCTGGCTGTGCTTTCAGTGGCATCGGAGGTGATGACTGCAAACTTCATGGCCCCACTCTGAGTTCTCCCCAACGGAGGGCTCTGAAAGAGTGATAACCACATCGTAGCGGTGGTGAAACAAAGGGGGGGGGGGTGCCTTGCATATTGAGGAGAGTCACATCTCTCCTCCATGACTTGGAAAATCCCCCTCATCTGAAGATGAGGAGCAGTGGCAGTCAACATGGCTGCCATTAAGCTGGGGACAGCCAGAACACCTAAGTGCAGGATCGAAGAGAACAGTGAATAGAGATAGTTTCTGGAAATGGTTTTTCTTTTCTTTAAAAATTATCCAAGGAAAAGAAAAATAAATCCTAGAGAAGAGATCCTAAAAATATAACCTTTTAAGTGACGAAAGAAAATATTTTTGATAAAGAGGTCTATGCCGAAAAATAAGTTGAAAGTGCCATCTACTGACAAAAAGAAAAGTGACTCCTAGACTCCTGGAAACTTACAGAGGAAAGGTATATTTGAAATCTGGTGATAGTGACTTTTAACTCTTTGTTGCTTTATGCTTACCAGAGGTGGAAATAAGAAAGACATTTTATAAAAGAAACTCTGGGAAACTAGAATAAAAGACTAAAACCACAGAGCAGACTTGGAAAGTACCTTGGATTATCACAGTATTGAGTAAATGCTGGAACTGGCTCATTTAAATAATTGACTTTGTTTTAAAAGAAATGGATTTTGAGAGAAATATATACCTGCTGGAAAAAAAGGCAGCATGGAAATTTGAGAGGAAAGCCCCATCTACTAATGATTGGAAATTTGGACTCTTTCTGAACTAGATTGTGCCTTTATTGTTTATTTCACCTTTATTGCTATTATGACTGGAGTTGAAGGAACAGCTGTGGAAATAAAAGGACTTTTTAATGACATGACTTCATTGTTCCAAAATATTATGGATTCAACTAATGATATAGATGGGAAAATGGAAAACATTTTGCAAAGAACAATGAATAAAGATCAACCTTCCCTTGAACTGGGGGAAGCAACAGAAAGACTAGATGAAATAAATTACTCAAACCAGAAAGCTGAATATGAACAGGAAAAAAATATGAGAAAATTTCAGAATAATCAGCAAATGAAACAACAGCTCAATGAAGAGGAAGACCAGATAAATGGCAAGCAAAAAGAGCAGATAGAACAGATGGATTAGCCACATCAACAAATAAATCAAGGACTGAAGCAAAAAATAGGACTGACAATCAGCTGTTAAAGGAAGAAAGACCGAAGAAAATAAAACAGACAAATCGATAATTGGAGAGAAAGGAAGATACTTTTGATAAGGAGACTGGGACATGGGCAGACATCTGGAAGAATTGGCAATATAAGATTATACTGGGAAAAATGTTTAGATTGAACAAAAAAGATAGAGATGCAGATAGAGATAAAGATGAGGAGTGTGGGAGGCGAATTTTAAAAAATGGATAAGAATTGAACCCCACAGAGAAGAGATGATAGAAAGAATTGCCCTTTAAATATTAAAGTAGACTGTCTACACCAAGAGAGAAAAAGATGTGATAGTAAATGAAAATGCGATAAGTATCAGTTAGTATTGACTATTAGGACTTATCAAATTCAATAACAAATGTAAAGAGGAATGTGTTATTTACACACTATTGTATTTTTTAAATTTGTATGTTTTTAATTCTTGTAAATAAAGTTTATTTGAAAATTTAAAAAAAATTAAAGTAGCCTGATTGTAAGCTGAAAGAGGCAGAAATAAAATTAGATAGGGGAAATATTAGAGTATAATTTTATAGAATGAACAAAAAATAATAGAAAGATTAGAAGTTTACAGATGCTAGGCATTTTTATGTATGTTTAAACAATATAATAAGGATTACTTAAATTTGATAAATGTGATAGAGATTACTAATATTATTATTGTGAACACGCCACTAGTTATAAATAAGAATTTACCCAATAGAACTTTTGTTTGACCTAACTTAGAAATTATTATTCAGTAATGCTAAATTTTTACAGTACTGTATGCAGTGTTGCAAGATATACTGTGTTTGGAAGCTATGTTGTCCATAGCTTTGTGTGTTTTATATGAAAAAAAAATTATACTAAAATATCATAATATGATATTTAAATAAATAAAATTAGCTAGTAAAGTTTGAGAAGGGAAAATTAGATATTGGACAAGAATATGACCATGATATTTTATGCAATATTGGAAGGATAATTCTGCTTGTCAATATCTATAGTTAGCTTCTTCTAAGAAGAGAAAAACCAGCACTTTCAAGAATCTACTCCAATTTTATGAGACTGTTTTGTCTATTTCACTTTTTTCTTTTTAATTTACTTTCATATTATATATGGATTATTATATTGCTAATATTTAAGTCAGACTATATGATAGCTGATATTTTTATAACACAAAAAATAAGCTATTTGTGGGTTGTTGATTTTTAATTGAACCATTATTACATTGTTATTATTTTATTTAACAAAGCAAAAAAAGGGAATCATTATATGGCAGAGTTGAAAATTTTGGACTTTTTTTTTTCACTGGAGGGTTTGGGCTTTGGCTTTTTAAGAGCAAAATGGCTTTTTTTTTTTTTGAAGTTTTAAGAAGAAAGATACATTAAAGATTTCAAAGCTTAAAGCACTAGTTTTGCTACTTAAGCACAACAAATTCCAAACATAGAAAAGAATTAAGAAATGTGGATAATACTCCATTACCAGCCATAATACATTCTTCAGTCATCCATCCAAGATCAGGAACAGGAAGCAATGTGTCCATTCTGAAGTAGCTTGCCCTCTATTTTGGTATCCTATAATAAGATTTCATTTCATTGAATTGTCTTCTCATTCTTATGTCATCAGTCATTGTATTTAGGGAAATAGTACTGGAAAAAGTGACTTACAACTAGCCTTCACAGTTTTGAACATCACAGCATCCCATTATCACATGATCATAATTTGGATGCTTGGCAAATGGCATGTATTTATGATGGTTGCAGAGTCCCCTAGTGTTTAAAATTCTTCCTGTTTTGTACTTGTGTAATAATACCACCACATTTTCTTTTGAAACAAGAACTTGTGTCACAATGAGGCAAAGTTGCTTTCATCATTTTAATAAAAGTATTTAGATCCTGTGGATGCTCTGGATGTAACCAATTCACAGATATGGAAGATTCTATAGACCTACAGTTAAAGCCCCCTTAGCCTTTTACTAATCCATAATCAGGAAGGAAATGGCATGATCCTCATCCTATGGTATTACATCTGAAAACAAATGTTGCTATACCTAGCAACTTACAAGGCTTGATTGGCAGGCAGGGAACCAAGGAGGCTCAGTCACTATTCTGGATATGTAGTGACAATAGATAAGATTGTTTTAAAGGAATGGGGGAAAGAGAGGCCATGAACATTTTTTTCCTGTTCAGTGAAAACATATCCACAACTTTCCTCAATTTCTAACCTTGATTTTGCATGCCTAGCCCATGAGAGTAAGGCCAGCTTCTAATTAGAATGCACATTGTGGAGAGAAACTAAAAACTTGAGTAGGACTATTTGAAAATAGCAAGTAGCTTTGCAGTGCTAATGTTCATGATTAATCAACTAATAATACCATATGTGCTTAGATGGAAGTTGAAGCATATTCATCATCAGTAAGAGCACTTAGATTCTGGAATACATTTGTTTTGTAATCCAATTGTTTGTACTTCAGATTGCATTGTGTTTTTTCCCCCTAGAACCTCTTGACTTTTGCTTCACTGTGATCACATATCTGTTTTAGTTTTTACAAATCCTTACTATTATATTGTTTGTCTGTTTGACCTCTTCTTCACTATGAGCACTTATATTCTTAAATCCAGTCCACTGGTAGGAATTTTTTTTCAGACTGACTTAATTTGAACGGCCTTGCCTTGCACATTAACTGAGACTGCTTCCTTCATTTATGGCTGTTATAAAAGCAGCACACCACAATTGCAGACATAATTAATATGAAAACCAAGGTTTAAAAAAGAGTAAATAATAACATCTGCTTTTGCTATGTCTTTTAGTAATTACTGTAACCCACAGAGGAAAAGTCAAGTTGGAGGAATGGCAAAGATTTTAATATAGATGGGTTTACGATTCTCTGCAACTTGCCTTACACCAAATTAGATGATTGATCTGTCTAACACAGTATTTTCTTTACTGGTTGACAATGATTCCTAAGGATTGAAACGTGGATTTTTTTCTTACTTGAAGGTGCCAAAATTTGAACCAGATAATTGGTTCAAAGAGAAAAAAATACCAAATTTTAAACTAAAGTTTTTCACAAGTCGATTATGGGAAAGAGAACAGTAGCAGAGACAACTTGAGATCTACCAGGTACAGATTTTAAAAACACAGATTGACCATATATGATCTAATCATAACTAGTGTTCCCTTGATTAAAAAGAATTCAGATCAATGCTGGTTGAATTCTAATGCAATGATGCTATGATTTTGTATGGTATTAACTTTTCATTCTTTATTATTAACTATTCATTCTTTATTTTTGGATCCACTTAGTCATCAAAATGTTTAAATATATTTTGAATCTGAAGATCTTATTGTGTTGAGGTGTGAAAAAATGTATTCTTGGAAAAACAGTTAGAAGCAAGAGAATAATGCTTAAATATGAATCTAAACTGGAGATGCCGGACAATGATTGTTGACAATAACAGTGCCTTTTCTGCTCACAAATGTAGCCAAAGAGAAAATCTTTTAAGGTGAACTTTTTAAAGAGAGACAAAATATTTGAAAAAATATCTTATATGAACATATCCATAGGATTTCTAATGTTCAAAGACATACAGATTTAAAAAAAACAGTCTAATAAATGTATCTTAGCAAGCACAAATATTTTCAAAGTAAAGATTCACATACAAATTCAATTGTTGCCATAAATATAATCCTTCCAAACTGCAGGATTTACAATAAAGAATAAGCAGTGAAATGTAAAAGGAGTTTATGTAAATAATAACTATTGATAGCCCCTGTCTCCATTATTTTGTATAAATCTTTTCTAATTAGTGGCCATAATATTGAGACATTGTTAGGGAGAGATCCTCAGAAATGAATTTAATGTGAATGCTGAAGAAATTTGCTTCAGAAAAACCTTGAAAAAACTCTAATTCTAGAATAGAGAAATAGAAATAGACAATTGGAAAGAAATATTTATCGAAACCCAATAGTTCTTACTAGTAAATTCTCTACAGAGAATTTGATATAACTTGATTCCAAGGTACTACTATAATATATTTGTGTATTAGAATGGCAGGGGCACTGTTATATTATTAGATTACTTTAGATGACTATTTTTCAACTTTGGCAATTTTAAAATATATAGTCTTAAATTTCCAAAATTACAGGCAGCATGGATTGGCTGGAAAATTCTGGAAGTGAAGTTCACACATCTTAAAATGTTATGAAGTTGTCAGCCAGGACAGAAGGAGAGATCAAGCAGGAAATTAGTCCTGAGAGCTTGTTCAGCTGCAAGAGACATAAACTTGATCCACCACCCACCCCAAGATGTATGAAAACTTATTTGCTTGTTCACATGGGAAGGAGGCAGTCTGGGAAGATTCTTGTAATATAAAGCCAATAAAGTTAATAAAGAAGTCAATAGAATGGCTCTAGTTTCTTGTGCCAGACATAAATTTGTCGAAATTGAAAACACTGCCTTAAAAAGTGGAGAATAAAAAACTCATACTTAGAAATGTTTAGTTATTTACAATTGCTTGTTCAGAAATAAACAGTATTAGTTTACTGTCCAACAAGCTCAATAGCCCAAGTGCTGTACATCTTTTTTTAAAAAACAATAATCTTAAATTACTAAGGAAATAAGTGTCAAACAAGTTGCTCTAACAAAGTCCATGAAATTCAGTGAAGCTTTATCTTTATTAAGCCATTTTGGTTTCTTCCTAGAGAACAGGATTCTATAGCAAAATATGATCAGTTCCCAGATATTGTGTAAGAGGATATGTGAGATATGGGGCTCATTTTTCAGGAAAATATGAAATGCTGTGGAGAAAATGGTTCAGATTGATAGGCCTGGTTCCGGGTTCAAAGGTTAGCCCTTGTGCATTAGTTTACTTTCTTATCCTAGTAAGGACATCAACTCAATAGTAATAAGTACATTGCTTAGTACTGATAGTGAATCTAGTACACTCAGTATATAACGGCATATTGAATCTTAGCCAAATCTCCTAAAGAGTTGTATATGCATTTTATGTATCTTTGGATTTTGTTTATTGATATGGAAATAAAATTTCACTCCATTAAATATTTTATAATGAAGAAAATAGTTAAATGCGTTTCTTTTTCTTCCTGGAAATACCTAAATGATATTTGTATTAATCCTGTTGCATAATATTATTGAAAGAGTTAAATCCCATTCTATGTACATGTTTATCTATAAATAAAAACTTACTGAGTTAAACAAATGTAATAATAGTATTTTAAAGAAATATCTTTAAATAATCTTATGGTGCCCTAGTACAATTAAAAGAAAGTGCAAAAGACATTTATAGCAGTATTTTCAGCATATTGAAGGATACATTGCTATGTTAAATTTATTTATTTATTTATTAGCATCCCTGCATTTAATAGATCAGCTACAAAAACCTATATTTTGCCTCCTATTTTAAGGAAAAACATTATTAATTTGGATATGTTTAAAACTGTAGAGAGATATATTAGACATCTAGACTTGGATAAAAGGCTACGAGTAGAGATGAATTATTACAGGAGAATAAGAAAACCCAAACATAAGATCACTTCATAGTTTTTTAAAAGGTAAAGTTCAAAATAAAATGATATTGGAATGTTTGTCAGATTATTACTTATCACAGTAAATGTCTACTGCATTTAAATGAATACTTTCAGAAAAAACAGCATTATTGCATATCAACAAATGAAGGAAATTGATTTTTTTTAGTTTTTAGCTTTTCAATTGTATCATATAATTAACCATATATATAGAGAGAGAGAATTATATGATATATGTAATGGATTTACTTTTCTTTCAGGGTCTTCATTTTGGTGCCTATTAGATGTTGTTCCAATTAAGAATGAGAAAGGTGATGTTGTTCTGTTTCTATCTTCTTTCAAAGACATAACAGATACAAAAATAAAGATTTCTCTGGAAGAGAAAAAAGATGGTAGGTATATTTTTTAGTATAAAAACAAAGATTTTCAGAGGACAATATGTGATATGTGTATATTGTTGTTGTATGGATGTGTTGTTGTACGGCTGTGTGTTGTTCATATAGATATATGTAAAAGGGCCATGAATTCATATCATTTGTAATATCACAATGATTTTTCATTTAGATTCTGGTTGAATAAAAACATTACTGCTGAGATAGAGAATAACACACTTTTCTGTTTTATCAAAAGTAAATGAGAACTGAATCAGTGCTTTAAAAAATCATATTTTTTCATATTGAGGAATGCTAGAAGAAGTTATTTTGCTACTTTTATTTTCTTTCTATACATATCATATAGGTGAGTCAAAGAAACAGCATTGTTCACAATCCTTTATTCAATTTAAGGAATTATGGGATCAGATGGAGGAGGAAATGGGATGACTTTATTTCTAATATACTAAAAACGGATTAGGCTAAGGTGCCTTCCAATTGTGTAACAATATGATCTATTTCTTACTAAGTTCAAATTAGTAATTTAAACAATTCAGTTATGACCATAAATGTGACCAAAATAAGGTGATCAGCACTGAGGAATGTGCTTTTGATATTATGTTCGTGAAATTATCTATTGAGTTTGTCTCATATGCTTCATTGCTGCTGGGATAGGACAAGAGATGCTGTCAGATTTTGTCTGAAACTGAGAGAGGATGATAAATCAAGATAATATGGTACTACTTGTTGCATATTTAGAAGCAGATGCTCTTGTATGGCTATTAATTTTATGATGAAGTAAGAGATACCTTCAAAACTTTTTTTTTTAAATTATATTATTATACCAGGCAAATTCACTTTTACCATTTGCCTTTTTTGTTAACTCTAACTTTTCTGCATACATGAATTTAAATTTCTTTTCTGATCAGTAGTGAACTTGATCAGTCTTGTTATGACTAGTTGTCCAGTTGGTTATAGAACAATAAGAAGTCGAGAGAAATAGTCACCAACACAGACAACAAGACTCTCACAAAGGTCTATGGAGATTCTCTGTCATCTAGGTCAGGCCATTGGTGGGTCCAGAGAAAATTTTGGTGGGCCGCAGAGAAGTCTCACCCCCAAAGCACCCCCTCAAAGTAATTAATTCAGGCTGCGCAGAAACACAAGGCTGCTCAGCCCACATGGCCTAAGGGAACCCTCCCCGCCCACTCACTCCTTACCCGGCAAACTTGTCTGCTAAGTTGCTATTTTTCCTTTTTCCGACCATCATCTGTTCTGCTGTGCTGGGAGATTTAGATTAGTTAGGAAGCAGGAATGGTTGGATTTCTTGCTTTCTAGCTAAGCACAGCCGAACCTTCCTTAGGACTGAAGGTTTGCTTGCAACAAATTCAGTGCAGACTCAGGGCAAGCAAATCTGAGAGACTGAACTAGCAGATTGCTTTCGTCCCAATGTGCAGGAGGTTTTGGTAATCAATACCATCTCCTGAATGTGTCTGATGTCTGACGGTGAACAGACATCACATAGAACCTGGTGGATACTTGAATAATAGCTTATTCTATTTCAATTAATTAATTAATTAAATTAGTTCCATCTATACAATCAATAAGATAAACTATTATTGTCATGACCTTTAACTGGTGCAACATTTTTTAACCAAAGTACTCAAGTGGCCTAAATTATAAAATGTATCCAAAATCCTGGATCCATGAGGGAATCCATAGCTGCTGCTGTGGTCCTTTATCTTTATTTTCAACATTCCATGACAGTTTTCCAGTCAGTTTTTCAATTCCCTGTTCACTTCCCTACCCAGCACAACATTTACTACTCTTTTGGGAAGGGAAGGGAAAGGAAAGGGAAGAAGAGAAGTGAAGGGAAAGGAAAGGAAAGGAAAGGAAGGGAAAAAAAAGGGAAGGGTTCTGTTCTTATTGCTTTGTAGCCCATCTTTAGTAATTTCACCAATCTTTTGGGATCCTCAGACCTGATGATACAACTGTGTCTTGAGAGACTTCCAAAATGTTAAAAGGGAATGTGCCAGCCTCACTTTGGGGGAAACTGTTGCTAGATCTATGGGCCTTGAGAAATGTCCCCCTTTCTCTTAAGTGGCCCTGTAGACTTTCGAAGACATTTCCTGGGATCCAGAGAGATGGTGCGGCTGCAAGAAATGCTTGGGGGAGGGTTCCTGTTTATATAAATTTTTATCTAGATTTTTATTGGGGTTAGGAGGGATAGCCAGGCGGGGGTTGGGGGACAACCCGCCTAAGGCTGGGACCAGGCCACGGGTCGAACATTGCCGGGAGGTGCTGGGGTTGGGTGGGGTCATATCGAGGATGGGGGGTTGTTCCGGGGAGGGCAGAATACAGTCTATTGGCACGGTGAGCGGGAGAGGCAGATTTGGTGGTTATAGGGGGCCATATCCTATATTGGGAGTGCGCCCCCACTGTTTGCGCACGGTGGCGCGCTCTGACCCCCTAGTCATGTCCTGTTCCCCGGGTGGTCTGAGTCATCGGACCCTGGGCCTTCGGCTGATGTTGTGTAATGCCAGGTCCGTTGTTAACAAGGCCCCCCTCATCTATGATTTGATTTGTGAGGGGGGAGCGGACCTGGCGGGTGTTACCGACACCTGGTTGGGCCAAGAGGGAGGAGTTCCCCTCGTGGAGATGTGCCTACCCGGGTTTCAGGTCTTTCATCGGCCGAGGGCTCAGGGGAGGGGTGGGGGGGTTGTGGTGGTTATTAAAGAAGATCTGTGTCCTAGAGAATCTACTGTTTCTCAGACGACCGGATGTGAGTCCCTTTTTGTGAAGTTTGGTTCCAGGGTTCAGGTGGGCCTGTTGATTGCATACCTGGCTCCCTGCTATGTGACATCGGCCCTGCCTGAGCTCCTTGAGGTTATAGCCGGCTTGGCGGTTGGGACCCCCAGGCTTATGGTCATGGGAGATTTCAACCTGCCTTCTACCGGCGGAGCCTCGGGGATTGCTCAGGAGTTCATGGCCTCCATGACAGCCATGGGCCTGACCCAATTAATTCGGGATCCTACTCACTTGGGGGGTCACATCCTGGATTTGGTTTTTGTCTCTGATCAGTGTCAGAATGATCTTGGTATAGGGGATGTTGCTGTAGAACCTCTGTCATGGACTGATCATTCGCTCCTTAGATTCGACTTCCATTCTGCACCCCCACGCCGTAGGGAGGTGGGGCCGATAAAATGGTACCGCCCCAGGTGCCTGATGGACCCAGATAGGTTCCTGATGGAACTTGGGCCGTTTCCTGAGACTCACACACACGACTCGGTCGAGGGCTTAGTGGCTATCTGGGATAGGGTGGTGGCTGTAACTCTTGACCGGGTCGTGCCCTTGCAGCCTCTGACCCAGTGCCGATCCCAAGTGGCTCCTTGGTTTTCTGAGGAGCTGAGGGACATGAAGCACTGGAAAAGATGCCTAGAGAGTGGTTGGAGGGCCAGCCACTCTGGATCTGACCAAACAATCCCATATGAGGGCGTATTTAGTGGCGATAAAGACGGTGAGGTGATCTTACCTCTCCGGCCTTATTGCGTCTGCGGAAAATCGCCCGGCCGCCCTGTTTAGGGTGACCCACTCCCTTTTGGAAGTGGAGGCATGGGAGGATCCCTTGCAGGGATGGGCCAAAGATTTTTTAGGTTTCTGCAGGACAAAATCACTCAGATCCAGGATGAGCTGGACTCCGACTGGGCATTTCCGGGTGGGGTGGTGGTGGCGGATTTTGGTGAAGTCATTTGGGATGAGTTCAATCCTGTTACCCTGGAGGACATGGACAGGATACTGGGGGGGCTTAATGCCACCACTTTTTTATTGGACCCGTGCCCCTCCTGGCTGGTCTTGGCCACTCGGGGGGTAACACGAGGCTGGTTCCAAGGGATCATTAACGCTTCCTTGAGAGAGGAGCTTTTACCCGCCGCCTTGAAAGAGGCAGCCTCTCCTCAAGAAACGGTCCCTGGATCCAGCATTATTGTTGAATTATCATCCGGTCTCCAAGCTTCGCTTTGTGGCGAAGGTTATTGAGAGTGTGGTGGCACGTCAACTCCCTCAGTACCTGAATGAAGCGGTATATCTAGACCCCCTCCAATCAGGTTTCAGGCCGGGCACAGCACGGAGACGGCGTTGGTTGCGTTGATGGATGATCTCTGGAAGACCCGAGACAGGGATTGTTCTTCTGTCTTGGTCCTGTTAGATCTCTCAGCGGCTTTTGATACTGTCGACCACAGTATCTTATTGTGGCGGTTAGGAGGGTTGGGAGTGGGAGGCACCATTTTACGGTGGTTCTCCTCCTTCCTCTCCGACCACTCGCAATTTGTGTTGACAGGGGGGCAGGGGTCGACCCCGAGGCCTCTATTATGTGGGGTGCCCCAGGGGTCTGTGCTCTCACCCCTGCTGTTCAACATTTATGTGAAGCCGCTGGGTGAGATCATCCGTGGTTTCGGGGTGGAGTTCCATCAGTACACTGATGATACTCAGTTGTACATCTCTACCCCGGACCACCTCAATGAAGCTGTCGAAGTGATGACCCGGTGCCTGGAGGCCGTGCGAAGTTCGATGGGTCTTAACAGGCTTCATCTCAACCCGACCAAAACCAAGTGGCTGTGGTTTCCTGCACCCAGATACAGCCAGCTTATTCCGTCGCTGGCCGTGGGGGGAGAAATTTTGCCCCCCGTGGAAAGGGTTTTCAATCTGGGTGTCCTCCTGGACGTACGGCTGTCTTTAGAAGATCACATTACGGCCGTCGCCAGGGGGGCCTTTTGTCAGATTCGTCTGATTTACCAGTTGCGGCCCTTTCTGGATCTGGACGCAGTTCGCATTGTCATCTCCCGCTTGGACTATTGCAATGCTCTCTACATGGGGATTCCCTTGAAGAGTGTCTGGAGGCTGCAGTTGGTCCAGAATGCAGCCGCAGGGGTGATCTTGGGAGCTCCTCGGAGCTCCCATGTTACACCGCTCCTGCGCATGCTGCGTTGGCTTCCTGTGGCCTTCTGGATCCGATTCAAGGTGGTAGTGATCGTCTTTAAAGCGCTCCATGGCTCGGGACCTGGGTACTTACGGGACCGCCTGCTGCTACCAACAGCCTCCTGCCGCCCAATGTGCTCCCACAGGGTTGGCCTCGTCAGGGTTCCGCTGGCTGGGCGTTGCCGGTTGGCGGCCCCGAGGGTGCGGGCCTTCTCTGCTGGGGCTCCCTCCATTTGGAACGATTTGCCCCAGAGATACGGGCCATTACCAACATTCAGACCTTCCGGCGTACAGTAAAGACCCTGTTTTTTCAACAGGCCAGCCTGGCCCAGTAACAATTTGTGGGGTTTTAAATTTGGTATTTTTAAATTTTTTATCAGTTTTATATCTGTTAATTTTATATTCGGCCTCCAATTTAATCATTTTAAATTGTTTTTAATTGTATATACTGTTTCTGTTTTAGCTGGCTGTACACTGCCCCGAGTCCCATTTTTGGGAGAGGGGGCGGTATAGAAATTTAATAAACATAAATATAGATCAGGCTTCTCTCTCTTTCTTTTCTCAGAAAGGTTCTTTAAATGGGGGTGGGGGGACTTTATAAACTTTTATTGTTTTGAGCAAACACTGTAGTCCAATTACTGAAAATTATTGATTAAAATTATTAATTATATTTATAAATCTGGATGGGAGCTTTACAAAAATATCTCAAATCTTAAAAGCACATAATATGCTCTGGGTATGTGTTCTGTGAAGTTCCTCTATGAGGGCAAAATTAAATATTAACCAACCTTGATGGAAAATCTCTTCAATAATTCCTTTACAAAGGATGCTCTATGGTTGAGCATTGCAGTTCTGCAAATATGTTATTCTATTAACATTCTGCATTAATATAGTGCTATCCTGTGCTCATTATTCAATGGAGGCTTTTTTTTTTTTTAAAGAGAGTATAATTATGACATGACATGTTAATGAGATTACATTGTTGGAAATACCATGGAAATCATGCAATTATTCCTGCGTATTTTAAACTAAAATACGGCTAAAGAAAAAGTATTTTCTTCATCGATTAGGATGATAAATAAAACTTTGTACTTAACAAATTATAAATTGAAAAGAATATTGGGGTGGTGAAGGGGGAGAGATAACATACCGATGTCCCATTGTAAATCTATCACTTGGTAAAAGAGAGAGACAGACATGGCATGTATTTACATCTTACTGCAATCTGACTCTCAGCAATTTAAAAGTAAAACATACAACATAGGTATAACAAATAGAAACAGGCATCAATTTTCAGTACACTCTTTAAATGTCTGGTTTCCAATATTCCTTTTGCTTCATCAAGAACCCATCCGGATGTTTAATTAACTAGAGTTAAATGTGGTTTTTTGGTGTGCATTTACCTTAAGGCTTATACACATTTATAGAACTCATTTCACCCCTATACTCTGGATTTTGCTCACTTCATCTGCTTTCGAAGTCTGATCCTTGATATAGAATAGAAAAACTGAAACATACTTTAAGGCTATAAAACTATATTTACTTTAAAATTATTTTTGCTTGTGTCCATAATGGCATCTTGCAGTAAAAGATTTATTTGCATTATTAATAATAAAGTTATTGAAGAGACATGCCTAGCCATTTATGCTGTACCATTCTGCAGCATGCTTTGATGGGGATACATTATTTCTTCTTCTCATAGTCTTACATAAACATTTCTCCCTGCAACAATTTCATTTCAATAAACTCAGCCACATTGCTTTAATGCTTTGAGATGCAGCAAGAACTATTTTAAAATATGAGATTTTTAGAAAAGTTCTGAACAAGTAACTAGCTTTGCTCCTGAATTATGTATCAGCATGTTAGTCTATCATCTTCTAGGAACTAACATTTCACTGCAGGAGATAAATGGTTTCTCAAATAAGAAAGGTCAGGTAATAAACAGAGAATTAGATTCTGATACTAAACTAACTATATATCAATGGATATACTTCAACAGCATGTCATTAAAAAAAGAGAATCTTCAAATGCATAGTGGAAAAAATGAAATTAAGTTCTTTGTCTCAGAATTGATGAAATTCATGATATGTTATTTTTTTCTGGTTTTGGCAGCTGATTAGCAATAACTGCTTTAATGGTATAATTACCTTCAGAACATATATCATTTGTTTTCCACAACACTTAAAATAAATGTTATGCCAATTAAAACAGTTTCTACATTTAGAATTTATAACTATTTCCTTGTATGTTTCCATAAATTTATATTGGCACATTTCTTGGCATTTCTTCTTGGAATTTCAAGATATATATATATATATATATATATTTAATATAAATGGAGATCAGAGAGAATAAAATACAATAGATATATGTACATACATAGTATCACTGATATAAAGTTTATAAATAAATTTTAAAAATTAACTCATTGATGAAAAATAATTTTCAGTTTAAATTTATATGACTGCCCATCTCAAACATATGAATCTGGAGAGCTAATAGAAAATTAAAGGAAATTAAAAATATAATATAAAGAAAATAAATAATAAATATAGGAACTGAGAATGATATGGGATAATGCGATAAAAGAGGTTGATTCAACTGCACACCACATACCCAACTGTTCTTTTGCCTTTTGTTATTACACAAATGTTCCTACAGTTGCTTCCTGGATCTTGAGTGGATGAGGTGGAAGGACAAAGGAAGAATGTCAACTTTATGTTTTTCCTTTGGATTTTCCCCACCCATTCATCTCCCCAAAATAAAATATCCTAGGTGGAAAAAGTGGCAAAGGTTCCTCTATGAGTACCCGTGATGAGTAGAAGGCAATTCACCGTGCTACTTTACCTAAATTCCAGAAAGAAGAGAACATGTAAATTCCTGCCAGCATAAATCTGCCTCTTCCCCTCAACTCCAGTGAAAAACTACAAAATTGTCTGAAGCATACACTCTGTTTCCCTAATAATAGAGGTAGACCTTGCTTATGCCTTATGCAGCAACTGTTCAAAGTTACAATGGTCCTGAAAAATATCTATGCAACCAAATTGTGCATTTATAACTTTCACATTGTCTCTCAGTCACATGTTCACCATTATAGTTGGTTAGTACACATTCCCCTGTGTCCAACCTGTTTTTTTTTTCTTTTTTTCCCCTCTCAAAGAGCAGAGTGATAGGAGACAATGAGATTGTACAAGAATAAGAATGCACACAATGGGAAATATATACTGAAAAGAATATGAAAAGAAAAGAATGTGCTAGCACTAGCTGTTTGCCTAGGACATTTGGTGGTGGAAGTTGAGAGCATATTAGGGAAACAAGCATTTGCACATTCCTTTAAAATTGCATTTTCCATTATGTGCTTTCTTATTCTCTTTTAATCCCTTCCTCTTCAATAAATGTAAATATAATCATTAATTTCATTCTCACTAATTATCCAGTGCTGGGGTAAGCAATTCAAAGTTTGAGGAAGTGGAGAAAAAAAGAAAGCTGCAGTCAAATCATAAGCATAGTTGCACTCATGTGGTTTTCTACTCAGCAATTGAATTGATAGTCCCAAATGTGGTTGCTAAATGTAGACTATCTATAAAGAAGTCCTCTGGTATCATGAATGAGCTTACATGCAGAAAATAGAACTAAATCCAAAATTCATATCCTAATCAGCTCTGGGATTATACTTCTTAAAGGTTTTGAACATCTAACATTTAGGCTGAAGGCTGACATTTCAACATTGTCATAATTAAATCCCAGATAATGTTGGATGCTAGGAGAGGGCGCAGGGAACAGAACTGAAAGGATAGTCTAAAATTTGCACAATCTGAACATTTCCCAATCTGCATTGGTAATGGAAGTACAATTATGTATGACTTATACTTTTCCAGTCATAGATTGTAGAGTATTATACAAGACTTGGAATTGCTTCCCCCAAAAAATTTGCTTCTACTTTTTCTTGCTTGGTTTTTAGAAGAAATACAAGGCCTACTTTCTTATTCAGCCTCCTCCCCACTCCATGAGACAGAAGTATTGGCCTATTTTTTAGCGGTATGAGGACTTATTTCTGATATATCTGTCCTCAACATTCTCCTCTAATTGTGACCCATCACAAACATATAAACAGATAACAGTTACAAGAGTACCTAGACAATCTGTAATATAAACATCAATATGTATAAATATAAACTATGAAATATGAACTATATATTTATGTATCTTTAAAATTCAAACTTATATTCTTAAAAGGCATTTGGACACAAATCTGGACTCAGATTTTTCATTAGTCTTTAGTCTAAGTTCCTAGGATCTATGGTTTTAATTCTATGATGGAAATTAATACCAGAATATAACTGGGGATATTGACAAAGAGAAATATTGAAGCTCCAGCCAAGGTTTAAAAAGTCACAGCTTTAATCGCTGCCATATTCTTCCCCTAGCCTTGTTACTTTGTTGCTGGCAAACCACTTTGGAAGCAGGAAAATGGTTATATTTTTAAAGGACATCCTTAATTTATGTTTCTAATATCATGCTATACTTACTTCATTCATTTTAGCACCAAGCGAACAGCCTTGGTATTATTCTCTTGTCACTGCTATTTAAATAGTTTGACAATGCACAAATGAGAAAAAAATAATGTTTCAAGTGGCCATTATTTATATAGAAAAATGTTGAATAATGATAAATAACCCTATGACAGTTATGATTAAATAGAGAGTATTACCTTGAGAACTGAACGGAAGAAAAAACGTACACATAAGATAAGGAAGTTTGTAAATTTAATGTGATATGCAATGATGAGGAAGTAAAGAAAACCCTTCAGACTTCTACATTTGTTTTACAATGGTGAGTATCTAAGAATTTTCTTAAAGTGTTATCACATGTTAAAGTTTTTTCAGAGTTTTTGTTCATATTGACAATTTGCAATTAGACAGAATTCTGTAAAAGGAAATTTTTATTATGCAGTGGAAAGTGATACAACTTTTAGTGACCATGCTCAGTGTGGCTTCTTCATGAATAATCAAGATCCTCTACATGCAGAGTAATCAGTTGATTACAGTTCTTCTAGTGCATGCTATCAAAATTGTAAATGTGGCCACTCCACCTGAAAGATTATCTTTCTCTTCATGAAAAGATTTGGAAATCCATGTAATATGCAATTTTTGGAAAAGTGACATACTTCCCTCATATCTTGAATGATTCTATATGTTCCAAATCTTCAATAACAAGAATAATTCTATATGGTCCCAACATTTACAGTGCTGATAGATGACAGATAGGTGATAGGTAGGTAGGTAGGTAGGTAGATAGATAGATAGATAGATAGATAGATAGATAGATAGATAGATAGATAGATAGATAGATAGATAGATAGAAAAGTAGGTAGGTAGGCAGAGGTAGAGGAGAGGGAGAGGTAGGTAAAGGTAGAGAGATATAGAGATACAAAAAATAGGAAAAAAAGAGAAGAATTTCCAAAACAGAAAAGAGTTTGTTGTGGCAGCAAAAGCAATCAATTTTTAGAGATATCCCTGATTGATGGGATTAATTTTGCAGAGGAAAAAAGACAGAAAAAGAATGAAAGAAAAGCTATCTGAAACAATCAGGGTATGCAATTCTGGACTATTAGTTCATTTTCCAGAGGCTGCATTTAAACAAATACAATGTGTCATCTGTATTCTTCAGAAAAATTCAAAGGAAGAGGAAGAGCAGGATCACATTTTGATTCAGCCCGCAGACGGAGTAGAGCTGTCCTTTATCACATCTCCGGACACCTACAAAGAAGAGAAAAGAACAAATTAAAAATTAATAATGTAGGTATAGAGAATCAAACTATTTTCATGCTATTCTATCTGAGGTGGGGAGTTGTGTGATGCTCAGAAGATTTAAGGAGGATTAAAAGAGGAAAACTAGTTGCTTATAATTGCCCCTTCCTATTTTGAAGATATGTACTGAACTATAAATATAGAAAATAAAAATTTGGCCAATACAATATTTCTTGTAAGTAAATTATACTGTACAATTTCAAAGAGAAAATGCAATGGACAGAGACTAGGATCCTTATATCTGATAATGATGTTCATATGGTTTAGCATAAATGTCTAAAGCCCAACCCAAATATTATGCTAAGTCATGTTTGTCCTTTTATAAAACTTCATAAAAAATGTTGTCAAAAAGAATTTTAATTCTTTTCTTTTCGTCAACCATGATTCACATTTCCTGCCACATAAACACTTCTTAGAAGCAAAACCCTAGTGAAAGCTGTCCGTCCCTGCTATTTTCATCATGAGCCCAGCAGGAAAACTGCATGAACAAACCAGTGTTTATTTATTTATTTAAAGAAAATACTTTAGGATTCATGACATATTTTAAATCAATCTATAAAGCAATGAAAGCAACAGTACACTATCTGCTTTCCAATTTATTGTAGAACTTTGATCTCACTGTACTAGTAAGCAAACTTCATTTATAGCACAACTGAAAGCATAAAAAGTACCAAGTAGATATATTGTATCATCTGGAAACTAAAAACAGGGATTGTATGATGGGTTCCCATCACTGCGACCTTTTTTAGTTCATGCAAGGCAATATCCTTAAAACAGTTATATATTGTTATTTTATTATTTTTAAAGGGACAGGAAAACTTTTATTAACAAGTTATTGACCAATTTTCTAAATTTTACCAGTTTATTACTTAAAACCTCTCTATTAGAATATATTGGGATTACCGTGATAGAGAACATCCACAAAAATATAAGTTTAAGAAAAAGGAGTAACTAAACTAAAAAGAACTAAAGTATTTAGTTCACAGAATCATAGTATTTGAAAAGTAGTCAGAAATTTATGAAATCTTCTAGTTCAGTCCCTTATTCTGTGCAGATATATGCTACTATGATATTCCCAAATAAGTTGCCAGCTAATTTCTGATTAAATGCTTAAAATCTACAACTCCCAAGACAGTGTGTTCCAAATTGAAAATTCCCACTGTTAATGTATATTTTTATGATATTCGGCTGAAATCTGCTTCCTGATAATTTAAGTCCACAATTTTTTGTTTGACTTGACAGATGAACAAGTCTAGCCCATCTTTTGCATGACATTCCTTCAGATCCTTGAAGATAGCTATCATGGGTCTGCAATATGTTTTTTTCTTCAGGATAAATATACCTAACAATTCCATTATAAGTTCCTCATAAACTTTTTCTTTCCTTTTTTTCTCATCCCTATTATCAGCTTGGTTGCAATCCTCTGGAAAGTCTCTAACGCTCTGTTAGTGTCCTTTCTAAACTGTGATGCCCAAAACTGAATGCAATATTCCAATAATGTAAAATAGAAGGGGACAATGACTTTGATGAGCAAATCTCATAATCCCCTATTTGCTAAAAATTTCTGCCCCAATGAGTTGGGGGAGATGGAAATTGTATGTCTTGGCCTCTTGCATTATCCTTCTTAAATTCATATATCTTTGATCACATCATTCTATAAAGTTTATCAGGCATAACGTTTCTATTTGTATTTATTAATGAGAAAATTGATCTTTTTTAACAATGTGGCTGCTGTAAGCTTCATAATTTTTTGCAAGTGCAAGTTACTAAATTCTGGTTTGACAAAGATTTATGAATATTTTGAATGAACCCAAGCAATAGTATTAAAATATTTTTTTCAGTAAGTTACACGTATACCTGGTAAATAATTTAAATATATTTGGTAAATAATTTTATCTCTTACAATTACTTGCAATTTTGCCTTAACTGATATGTGAAATCACTTGTAAATAAAACCTAGATCCAATTTCCCTGCAGAACTAAAATAGACGTGTAGGTAAATAGAATACAGAAACCGATTTGCATCTATTTAGTGTAATGATCTCAGCTATAAAATGTCCATGACCCTAATCTCTAAGCTACTATAGCTGGCAATTACAGCAAAAAATATACTCTTTGTTTAAGCTTAGCTCAGCATGAGCTATTTAACCCTGACATCTTTTGGAAGGGAACTCCTATATTTCAGAAATTGGGTGCATGTTTATCTGTATCTTTTGGTAAATAAATTATATTGTTGTTGCATTTCCACTTTTTAATGGCTATTTTTAGTTACCTCCATGAATGATGCCTGAAAACTACTTCTATAATCTATAGAATTCTCTGTGAATACTCTATGGAATTCTTAATTATGTTCAGTTAAATGATTTTACTTTCCAGAGAATAGATTCTCTATACATTATGGTAATTGATAGTTCTTTGGTTATACAGGTAGTCCTCAATTTTCTGTTAAGTGAGAGATATTTGTTAAGTGAATCTTTCCCCAGTTTAAGACTTTTCTTGCCGCCATTGTTAAGTGAATCAATGCTCCCCCAAAGTTCATAAATTAGTAACCCAGTTGTTGAGTGAATCTGGCTCCCCCATTGACTTTGCTTATCAGAAGGTCACAAAAGGGGATCATGTGACCCTGGAAACCAGCAACAGTCATAAATGTGAACCAGTTGCCAAGCATCTGATTTTGATCACATGACCACGGGAATGTTGCAAAAGTCATAACTGTGAAAAATGGTTATAAGTCACTTTTTTCATTGAATTGTAACTTTGAATGGTCACTAAATGAACTGTTGTAAATTGAGGACTACCTGTAGCTGTAGACAAAAGTCCTCATGGATATTTTCAAGTCTACTGAAATAAAAACAAATATGAAGTTTATTTGAGCATTTTCTTCATATAATAGCAAGCTGAGTGTTTTTATTTGCCAATTTTAATGTTTACCAATTTGTCTAGGTGAAACTGGCAGAGCTCAAGATATTAATTAATGTCTTAATTTTAAAATTTAAAAAATGGGACTAAACTACATCCTAGTTTAATCCACATGGAGTGATTATATATTACTTGTAAGGAAGATTTTGATTAATACTGCTGGATAAGAAACAGAAGATTCCACTGAGTAGAAGATGCGTAAGATGATATTTGTTGGGATTGAATTTATCCTAACTGGAATTATTTCTCTCTGTCTTCAAGAATTGTATATAATATATTAGGAGTGAGTTTTAAACAATGTTTTACTGATTTTTGAATTGTAATTATGCAAATATGAATAGCATTTTAAGTAATAAAAATCAGGCATTAATTACAATAATCATATGAGAAATAAAATATAAATTTTGCATTGAAATTTAATAAGATTTAAAGTGTTATCCTAGTGAGATTATATTTAAACCTAATAATACAGAGTAAATGCTACTTCTAAAAACAAAGATAGATTTAGTTATTCTAAGAGAAGATTGAATGAAATCAATGAAATCTGGTTTCAAGAATTCCATTATATACATCTAGGTATAACATGAAATGACTGTTTTGTTTAAAAGGACTGTTTGTAATAAATTTTCACAGATGGATGTATCCAGACTTGAAATACCAATATATCATTCAAATTAGGACTTTCACTGTAAGAATTGTTTGTTTGTTTTTTGAGTTTCTCTGGTACTGTATGATAATTGCTTCTTTTCATATTTTCTTTCATTCTCTTGAGAATACAAATTTTGGTACAATATATTAATACAACACGGAGATTATAATTCTAGGAAACCATCAGACAAAAGTGTCCTTTCCTTCTCTCCAAGTAGTATTAGCAGAATTACTAGACTGATGGTTGGGGGAAGTTTGAGAAAGTGAAGCTGGAGTACAGAGTTAGCACATTTCTAGAAAGATGGTGACTCTTGCCCAGGGGAAATTATGAGCTAAATGAAAGAAGAAATTGAAATTGCAAGAATGGAAGGAGGAATTTGCAGTAATAAAATGGAAGGCAAATAATAAAAATAACTCTATTATTTCATTGAAGCTATGTTGAAAGAGGGCTCTAAAAGTAACACATACAGCAGCCTTCTAGTGTTTTTTCAGTTATAACATTTTAACAAGCTTCTAAGAGATGCAGATTTCAAACATGGAAACATTCGCCCTTTTGTTGAATGAGAATAGTTGCCTTCCAAATGAAATACAAGTTTCAGGAACCATGCAAATATAAGCAACTTATCTTTCCTACTAAAAATTATTGTCCCCACCCCACCTCATTTTCACTATATAGTTATTTCATAAAATCACAGGTTCTATCATGATATACAAGTGTATTTTAACTATGAGAAGTATTTCCTGTTCAATTCTAAACCCAATTAAATCCTTAATTTTATTAAGAGAAAAGCCGCACAAATTCATCTCAGAATTTATGTTAATTGCAAAAGAAACCATGAAAGGAGGATTGAATGAATATCAGGACAAACATATCCAAAACATAGACAATGGATACAAAAGCTTTCAAAACAACTTAAGGTTAAGGTTGCTAAAAATGTTCTTATAAATAGTCAGCCAAAACACCTCAAATTGGTCTGAATTATCTTTTTCTCTCTTTCCTTTTTCAGAATGTTTTTATAGATAAACCAGCATTTCCGGAATATAAAGTTTCAGATGCAAAAAAGTCCAAATTCATACTTTTGCATTTTAGTACTTTCAAAGCTGGCTGGGACTGGCTTATATTACTGGCAACGTTTTATGTTGCTGTAACTGTACCTTACAATGTTTGTTTTATTGGCAATGATGATCTATCTACAACTCGAAGCACAACAGTCAGTGACATTGCAGTGGAAATACTGTTTATCATAGGTAAGATATTTCAATTCTTTCTGACATTACTAGTTCTGCAAATAGCTGTACATTATCTTTAAAAATTATGTAAGGATAAGCATTACAATGTGATCAAAAGTTATATATCTGTTTTCAGTCTGCATTTAAGCATAGGTTTTCTTCAATGGATTTTGATTGTGGGTTAGATTATTTTCTAGTATGCCTACCCATTACCCATTCTATTAGGCAAAGTAAAACAATTCAGATGTGGCTCTAATGTGCCTTGTACATTGAAAAATAATTTTGTCTCTGCTCCTAAAGAACCTTAATTGTTAGAAGAAAAATCTATTATATAGTGGGATTTTTGAGTTTTTGTTTTTATTTTTACCACCAGAGATGCCATTTTGGCTTCACTAAGAATCATTTTAATAACTTGTATTTCCTGCTCTTTAGAAAACAAAGATAACCACCCACTTCCTCCCCCTGCCCTTCCCCCTGCCCTTCCCCCTGCCCCTCTTCTTCTTCTTCTTCTTCTTCTTCTTCTTGCTTCTTCCTAGTGTATTCACGTAAGTGGAGAGTCCGCTTTTCAGATGACTGAACACCACTTTGCATGGTCAGCTGCATCTCCAGGGTGCAGGCCCACAGCTTGCATATCTTCGTTGATGGTGTCTTGCCATCTCTGTTTTAGGTGCCTGCGACGTTGCCGGCCATTGACTTCTCAGGCAATTTTGACAAAAGTGGAAGGTGCTGCTCTCAGTACTTGTCCATTCAAGCCTGCTTAATACCAATTCAGAGAACTTTATTTTTCATTTTCACATGTACCCCTCCATTACATCACATTTATTTATATACTGAGCCATATTTGCTATTAAAACAAGATAGGTGAGATTATTTTTGGAACTCTTGTATGTATCTTTTGTGTGACCCAACTTAAATAATGACATGCTTCCCCTCTAGCCTAGGGCAAAGTTATCAGAAGGGACTCTTGGGATAAGCAAAAATAAACTAACTAGGCAGGCCAAAAGAGAACTTTCAGAAGAACAATTTAAATTGTTAAATTTCCTTATTGGAGCAGAGTAAGAGAAACAGAATCCATATAGAGTGGTGCTTTGTGACCACAAGCATTTTATTTTTGCAATACTCATGAGATAGCTGTACATGCCAGTTCTAGAAAAGAAAATTGCTGAGTTTTGTTTTCTGCCATGATTACAATTATTCTTTGATTCTTTGCTTTCTGTTGCAAAATCTGATATCGGAACAAATAGATCAAAAGATTTTTCTAAAAATCCACTTTTAAAAATATATTGTTCCCCTTTTCACATACACAATTGCTTGTTTCCCAGTAAACTATCAAAAAATGATTGTTCAAAATACTGTACCATCTTTGGGATAGCTCTTCATATCAATTCACAAAAAGATCTGAGGGAGAAAAGTTTAATTGTGGTGAAATGAAACTTTCATGATAGTGTCTGAAATTTTATATAAATCTTTAGCAATGACTGTGCACTTAGAAAATGTTTCTGAAACACTTCAAATTTAATGCAATGGCATCTAGCAAGATACTAGATTATGACTACGTTGTTATTGTTAATAATAACACAATCAGGCAGGATAATTTTTTTCTAACAAAGATAGAACATCTTTGAACAAAAATACATATCAAAATAGAAGTAGCAGCTACATTTGTATGTAATCTATGATAAGCATATTCATTCAATTTCTGTTACCAGCCATCTCAGTCAATGACTGCATGACCAACAATCTAAAATATATATTACAATTAAAAGGAACAGGATTGGTCTCATTCAACCTTCAAAGTGTTTTAAACAATATTGCAAACAATAAAAACAATAAAAACTTCCATAATAAAAATACTGCAGATATTTGGCCAGTTGGCAACATAGCCAATAAATTAGTCAATAATACACTTATCTCAGGAACATTGCCAGGTTTAAGGCCTTCAAAAGACTAATAGCATTGAAGCCATCTGACTCTGAAGGAAAAATGTTCCACAGAACATAGACGATACTGTGGAAAAAATATCCATCTTCTAATTCCTGCCAACTTATATTACTTGGCTGGTGGGATTTGTAGCATTCCCATTCCCATTCCATTGGTTGGATGAGTAAAGACTTTTAAAAAAAGGTGATCCCTCTTGAAAGCTGGTCCCATATCATATAGGGCTTTAAAGGTAATAACCTTGAATTGCACTCAGGAAGCACACTTGTAGTTAATGCAGCTAATGCAGAAGTGGTGTCACATGTGTGTATATTTGGCACCATTTATTATCTGGACCAGAATGGGGCAACCCACCAGTTGGTCAGCTGTGACCAACTTGCCACAAGACAACTCGTTGCAGGACAATTCAACAAATATAAAAGTTAAATTAATTTCAATGGAACCATGCTCAATAATAATAAAATAAAGAAAGTCAATCCAGAAATATAAGAGTTACATAATTTTGACAAAAATTTATGTCACCAATAATAAAAATAATTGAATGGAACAATTAATTGTTCCATAGCAAGTAATCCCATGGCAAGTTCACTGTTGTGAGTTGTTCTAGACCAGGGGTCAGCAATCTTAAACACTAAAAGAGTCACAATGGATGCTAACTTGAAGCCGCCATTCAATTCTGGAGCCAACTAGAAGTCTGGTTCCCCCCACCATAGACTCTCCTCCTAGTGCAGTGTCCTTTTTCCTCTACCTGTCCTAACCAAAAGTCCTATCAATTACGGAGCCAACCAGCGACAGGGAGGGATGAAAGAGCCATATGCAGCTCCAGAGCCACAGGTTGCTGACCCCTGTCCTAGACCTACTTGTGCAGCTGCCTTCTGCAAAAGTTGACTTTTCTGAGAGCAGCCCACATAGAGTATGTTATCATAGTCTAAATCATTTTAAAGTGGTTTCCACTGTAATCAGAGTTTATTTGTTCCTGAGAGTTTCAGTTTTATGTTGGGAAGATAAAAATCCTTTTCTTTCTGTAAAACTTTAATTTCATAAGTTGTCTTTTGTATAAAAGTTTCAAGATTACTTATGTTCTAAATATTGGTATTCCATTCAGATTCCTGTATTAGTCCTGAAAGAAGAATGAAGGACTGAAATGTATAATGGATTTGCTATTAGTACAGGGTATTATTAGAGGACATAGGATTTTCAACAAAGGTATTCCAACCAGGTTATGAACTAAAAAAAGATATGTAATCTGGATTGATACTGCATATTCTGGTAGATACTTTATTAATAAACACTGAGATTGAAATCATATAAAAATCTTGGATGGAAGAGACTAAAGAGTCAGATCTCGTGTTGAATATACTTTAAATGAGACCAATCCTGTCCCTTTTCTCTATGTGTTTATATAACCTGAAATAACTATATTTGTACCTTTATAGTAGTGACAGCAGTAAATCTCCCAAGAATTGGATAGAAAATCTTGGTTTAGATAGATAATTTGTCTCACATAAATTTCCAATTAACAGTAGCTGCATATTTCTAATGGCTTTTATGTTTGTTAAAGAGATTTAAATATGTTCAGAAACATAGTGAAACAGCAAGCATAAAAAATAAAAAGGCTAATATTAGTTTTCACACAACATTACATATAGTGGAATCTTATTTCAGAATAAGATTCATTGCAAAAATAATATAAACCTCCAGACCATCAATAGTTGTCTCATACTATAGTTTTCCATACTTACAAAAGTATGGAACATTGTATTTATGATTTGTGGTGGCATAGTGGTTAAAATGCAGTATTGCAGGCTAATTCTAATGACTGCTGGCTGCCTAGAGTTTAGCAGTTCAATTCTCACTTACTCAAGATTGACTCAGCCTTCCATTCTTCCAAGGTTGGTAAAATAAAGATCCAGATTGTTGGGGGAAATATGCTGACCCTGTAAATCACATAGAAAGAACTGTAAAGCACTGTGAGGCAGTATATAAGTCTAAGTGCTATTGCCATTGCCATTGCTATTTGAAAAGAGATGTAATAGATGTTATGCAATTATTTAACAACATTTAACAACATTTAACAACATTTAGGTGAATGTTACCTACAGTAAGTTATACTTGGCCTACAGATGCTACAGAAAGAGTACAGAATATTGATAGTTGTGCAGCTTCAGTTTACTTATGGGGCATTTTAAAGATTTTCAGTTTGAGTCCCTAGAATAGAATAGAACAAAATGTTTTTAGCGTGTTAACATTTTTTTTAAAAAATCAAGAAATATTTAGCAGAATAGCAGAGTTGGAAGGTACCTTAAAGGTTTTCTAGTGTAATACCCTGCTCAAGCTGGAAAGCCTATACCATTTCATACAAACACCATCCAATTGTTTATGGTTTCTTTTAGTATTAAGAAGAATTAAAGCAGCTATTCTCACCTGCATTTATTTATTTTATTTATTTATTTTGTCAAACAATTATTAGATAACAGGTATAAATATAAACATGGTTATAAATACATGAAATGGATACGAATAAGAAAAAAAGAAACAATAGGATAGGGACGGTAGGCACATTTGGTGTGTTTAGGCATGCCCCCTACAGACCTCTTAGGAAAGGGGTGAGGTCAATAATAGACAGTCTAATGTTGAAGATTTTGGGGTTTGGGGAAGAAACTACACAGTCAGGTAGAGTATTCCAGACATTGACTACTGTGTTGCTGAAGTCATAATTCCTGCAATCAAGTTTGGTGTGGTTTATCTTTACTTTGTATCTATTTTGTGCTCTTGTATTGTTTTGGTTGAAGCTGCAGTATTCATTGATAGGTAGGATATTGCAATATATAATTTTATGTATTATACTTAGATCGAACCGAAGGTGGCATAGTTCTAGGTTGTCTAGATCTAAAATTTCAAGTCTTGTAGCATAAGGTATTCTGCTACGGGTAGAGGAGTGGAGGATTCTTCTGGTAAAATATTTCTGGACTTTCTCAACTGTGCTAATATCAGATATGTAATGTGGGTTCCAGACTGATGAGCTGTATTCAAGTATTGGTCTAGCAAATGTTTTATATGTTCTAGTTAGTAGAGTGATATTACCGGAGAAAAAGCTATGCAGGATTAGGTTAACAACTCTTAATGCCTTTTTGGCTATGTAGTTACAGTGGGCTCTAGCACTTAGATCATTTGAGATGAGCACTCCAAGGTCCTTGACAAAGTTTTTGTCATCAACAAGGCCTTGACTATTCAGCTTGTATTTTTTTTTTTTTTTGCCAATATGTAAGACAGAACATTTATTTGTTGAGATTTGAAGTTGCCATTTGTTTGACCATTCTGACACATAGTTGAGATCTTTTTGAAGGGTAGCAGGTTGTCAGTGGTGTTGAATAGCTTTACATCATCAGCGAAAAGAACACAGTTGCTCTTAATATAATCACAGAGGTCATTAATATAGAGTATGAAGAGAGTTGGTACTAGAACACTGCCTTGGGGGACACCACTGTTGACAATTACAGGATTTGATAGGACGCTCCCAATTTTGACCATTTGTTGCCTGTTTGACAGGAATGGTTCTATCCAATTACGCAGGTATCCAGAAATACCATAAGACCTTAATTTTAGGAGTAGTTTGTTGTGTATCACTGAATCAAAGGCTTTACAGAAGTCTATGTAAATTGCGTCAATTGTTTTGCCCTGATCAAGTTGTGTAGTCCATATGTTTTTACAGTGCAAGAGTTGCAGATTACAAGACAGTTTTCTTCTGAAACCAAACTTTTTGTTAGAGAGTAGGTTGTTTATCTCTAAGTGGAGGATAATGGATTCCATGACATTACAGGTGACGCAGCATAAAGAGAGTGGTTTATAATTTTCAACTAGGCTGGGGTCTCCCTCTTTGAAGATGGGAATGACTGTGGCTAGTGACCAGAGATTTGGCAAGGAGCTGGTCCTGAAAGATTTTTTTAAAGATTATGCTTAGAGGTTCAGCTATGGCAGTGGATAGGTTTTTTTAAGAAGTAGGCACAAACTCCATCCAGTCCAATAGATAAAGATGGTTTTAGATTGCATAGTGCTTTTTCAACATTGTCTTCTGTAAAATCGATATGTATTAGATCATTGTAGTTGTCTGTGGTTCGACTCGGAAATATTGGGCATGATCCATTGCTGTTTTTCAAATACTGAGCCAAAGAATGTGTTAAAGAGGTTGGCTTTAATGGTGTCATCATTGCAGTCTTTACCATTTGGTTCCTTTAGGGGTGGGATGGACCTTGAGTCTTTTAGTTTGTTGTTTACAAAATTGTAGAAAGCACAGGTGGAATTGGTGCGTAGTTTAGTGTGATAATTGGTACATTCACACTTGTTTAGTGATAATTGATACATTCAGTCTTTATCTGGGGGCATAAATTTTTGTATCGGCTTTTAAAGTTGGCAACGTGACCAGATTTGTTTTTCCGCCAAAAAGATTTCTTTTTGGATTGGAGCTTCCTTATTGTTATGGTAATTTGTTTTTTCTGGTTTTGGGAGTTATTATTGGTACATATAGTTTGCTGACTCTTTTGACTTCAAGTAAAAATATGTTGTAATGGTCTTCAACAGTATGGCATCCAGTGAATATTTAGATTGAGAGGAACCCAGAATCCTCTCATCTTCCTGCATATGGAGATCAATTAGGGTTTCATTTATCTCATATGTAGAGTTTGGCTATTTTCCCATCAATGACTCAAAAAATCTCTAGCCATAATTGACATAATATAATGCCTGTCAGAACTGCTGTGCTTTGGCTCAACAGTAGTTGGATCGCTCTAGAAGACAAAAACAATCTTGTAGATGGGAATAAAATTTCATACATATAAATATGTTTGCAATAGTGGTGAAAATCTGCATCTCAAGTATAGGATGAGGGTGAAAGTTCATTTCCAATTAGATTGGTTTTCAAATGTTTTGTTATCAGGCTAGATAACATCTTCAGCATCATTCACAAGATGTTGGTGTCAGTGTTCTTCCGTTTTTAAGAGCTTCAGGTATGGGTATGTCAAATGAGGGTCTTGTGATGGGTCTTGTGATGGATCGGGTGTGAGTCATCATTGTGATGGGTATAAGAAAAGCGGAAGAGAAATGGCTGCTCAACATAACAGCTATCCAAAAAACTTCATATGCTGACACACAGCACCCAAAGCACACCACACCACACAGCCAACTATCATGCAAAAACTAATCCTACCATGCACGAAAGGCATGACAGCCAGGATCCTCAAACCCCTAGGAATAGCAACAGCCCACAAACCCACAGCCACATTCCACATGAAACTATCCAGAACCAAAGACAAAATACAGAGGGATGAAAAAACAATGTAATCTACAAAATCAACTGCAATCATTGCAAGTAATTCTAGCTCAGACAAACTTCACATCAATTAAAAACAAGGGTCCATGAACACTGGTTGGCAGTCAAATGCCAAGATCCCAAATCCTTTATCTCCACCCACACTGACACCAAATAGCACCAGTTTGGTTGGAGTAACACAGAAATAATCAGCCATGCTATTACCCACCATACTTGTGAGTTCATTGAAGACAGGCACTCCACAAGCAATTCCATCAATAGACACACTGATCTATAACCAGCCTAAGAATCCAAATCAACCACACAGCCAACCAGAGACAGCACCAACCCACACAACTCCCCACCAGTAGTTCATCTCCTAATGACCCTGACCTGATGTAATCTCTTTATCACAAGACCCATCAACAAGACTCACTGATGACTCACACCCGACCCACAAAACCCAGAACTTCAGTTGACATAACCATACCTGAAGCCCTTATAAACAGAAGAATACACACTGACATCTCCTAAGCTCCGCTGATGATTTTACCTAGCCTGATAATGAAATGTTCAGCTAGGAGATTGAACCTTCACCCCCATATAAATATGTTCTGACATGAAAACTGAATGAGTTTGTCACTGGTCAGAACTATTAGTAGGTTTAACTTGAAGAAATTAAAGAGGCTCCTTTCTTGGAGATGGAAACACTTCAGGACTGGGATATCTTTTTCATCAGGATTGTGTCCTGGACAAATATAGAAGATTTTCACAAGTCAATTATTTGATTAATGAGTTAACAGTATAGGCTTGCATGAAAGTGTAATAAAGAAAAGGTTTATTATCAATTTGGACAGAGTCTTGCAGAATTTTACAGAGGATGGAGCCATTTGCAAACATTCCATTCTAGGGTGGTAACAAATCACTGCCACAATGAGTGAATTGAGCTAATTACACTTCCAAAATCCAAAACTGTTAATCATAACTTTCTGGAGAGCACTAGGTTGAAGAAGACTATGACAGCAGGCAGTGGTGTGTAATTCTAGGGCTTGGGCATATCTGTCTTTCAAACTCATCTTTAAATGGCCTGAAGACATAGAATTTTGAGTTTTAAACTTCACCTAAATCAGTCCACTAAAGGAATATAATAAAGTTTATTCTGTACTGGCCTCGTAAGAAATATATTAGGGAAGAAGCTTCATTCTCTTGTAGGAAGGATAGCATATTGTTTAAAGCAAACATAATATAATTAGCCTCTTTTGTTTTAACTAACAAATGAAAAAAGAGGATGTGACTGCTAATCCAATGAGCTTCAATGTACTTGTGCTGAGATGCTAACATTGACCCTGTTTGTTATTGCTCCTGCCAACGATAACAGGGGGGAAACTATTTTTGCAAGGGTAGCTGCTCAGTGCCAGGATTTGTTCTTCTAATTTTTAACAGTGGCAGCAGCAGCAACAACAAAGACTCTTGGAAAGATAATTGTTGAATTTAAGGGTTGGCGTGGGGGATGGGAGGACTAACTGCAAGAACAGTCACTCAGCCAGCCAGCCTGTGCAGCATAGCTGGGATCTCATCAACTAGGTACCAGAGATCAATCATTGTTTGATGTGGTGATGCAACAACTATGAATAAGTCCATGGCTAAAACACACAGTAAGGTACTTTTACAGCAACACAAAAATTATTAGTGATGAAGCACATTGAAAAGACTTTGGTATTCAGTCTGCATCAGTGAAATTTTAGAAGATCCAGTTGTGCATTAGGCTTAAATGGTTCAGGTTCACCTGCAAGGTTACTAAATTTACAATACTGTGAATTATGCTGGTATGCATCACTGAGAATCCCATGCATATATTTTCTGGAAGAAACTGTAAATAAAATGGGACCTGTATTCAATTTGTATTTGTGCAAATACAATGCTAGGTAGACACAATGACACCAAATACAAAGGGGACTGTGTCAATATAGATCAAGGAAGGTGTTTCTCATATATATTTTTAAATCCATAATAGTGTATGAAAATCATGAAAAGTTTACAGATTAGGTTATGGAAATATAAAGTGGCTAATGTTCAATTTGTTGGTCCTGACAAACATGCTTTAAAATGGGTGTTTAAAACTTGTTTTGCTTAATAGGACGGTTTAATAATTATTGGTTGTATCCATCTCTAGAAGTCAAATGAGATGAATTAATATAACTTCATATAAATAAAATACAAATCTGATTAATAAAGCAAGTTTTTAATATTGTCCTGATTTTATTTCAAAGTAGACTGCAAAATTGTAGATGAACTGAAAAACTGAAGAAAATATCTATGGAAAATATATCAAAATCTCATCGTGCCTCAGTGCTTAAAAGAATGCCCTTTTCTTCCATCCAAACATTATGAATGGCAATGAGACCAATTAAATGTATGTGTCAGTTTTGAGATATCCAGAAGCTCAAGTCTAATTAGTCATTTGTAAATGTGAATTTGTAGAATAATGGCTATTCATTTATGGTAAAAAAAATGTAGAGGAAAAAGCTTTTGTTGAAAAAAAGTTTTTAAATCTTCTCTTATTACTAATGAAATGCAAGTGGTAGTGAGGGTATAATAGAAAAGAACAATAAGCCCAAGAGAAATGTTCCAAATCTTTGACTGCTTTGCATCAGAAGCTCTTCAGTAGCAATACTTGGCTGACATAATAGATGGTCACAAAAAGGAACTTCTATCTTATGTATATTTATAAGCAAATCAGGCAGTAGGACTGAGAAAAAGCAATTATAAAACCTGACATGCTTGTCAAAAACCATATTAGCATCAGATGCTGTGTGTGCACATTCAAGGATGATATTTGCACACCTCTGGGCACGGAAGCTAAATCTGACCATCTCTCTTCTGCTTAGCTGCGTATGCAATCACTTTAGCCAAATCCAGTGAAAGTGTAGTAATTTTCTGCAAACTGATTTGCATTCTGTCAAATTTATTTCCTTCTTTCTTTCTTTCCTTCCTTCCTTCCTTCCTTCCTTCCTTCCTTCCTTCCTTCCTTCCTTCCTTCCTTCCTTCCTTCCTTCCCCCACCTCCCTCCCTCCCTCCCTTCCTCCAATATTAATACTGATTTAGAGTGCTGCTATCTCACCCACAATTCCAAACTGACTAAAAATAAAGTAAATCAATTAAAACAGTTAATGTGAAAATAATTACCATTATTTTATCAAAGCGTGTCTGTGGCCAGTCAAATTGAAACCTTAGTGAAGTCAGAAATATCAGTGCCCCTAATTATGCTTAATTGCAAATGTGATTACCAGGGCCTGTCAATTCATTACTTAAATTGTGATTTGCAAGGAAACAAGTTTTTGTTTATTTTTGAGAGTTCCATTCAATCAATGAATCTCAACAACAATAATAAAATGTAATCATAAAATAACTATTTAAAAAACCCCTTAAAAACATTTTTAATACATAGCATAGCACTTTGTCAAGCAAAACATAACTAAAAAAGCCAGCCTTAATTACTTTACTATAAATTAGCATAAGAGGAGCCATTAGTATATTTTGTGACATTTTATTTCAGAGAGCCAGGGGGACATCAAAAATTTCCAACTCTGAATTTCCAGCCTTACTGACATTCTTTGTGAGAGGAATCTGTACATTCATAGATGGATAGATTCCACTTTAAAAAGATGGTCCTGTAGATAACAAAGACTCAACACCAAAGGCCTTTAAATGTACCTGGAAATACATTGGTAGCCAATCAAGAACTACAGTATAAGTATTACCCTGATGAAATAGTTTTCACTTACCAAGAAATAGATGCTATAAGGTAACTATTATTATTACCTTAATAAGAGCATGAATTGAAGTATCCTATCCCTCCCCTACTCCCCCACCTCATCCAAAATCCATATTGGTGCACCAGCCAAAGCTGGAGAAAAGGTCCCTTGGTTGTATCATCTGCCTGTACTTCAGAAGCTATAAATCCCCCATTTTGCTCCTTCAGGGGGAGAGCAATTCCAGTCCAAAATAAAATGAAGCCAGAACAATTAGCCATTCTACCTTGCTAGGATTTCAATATTAGGCTGTTTTATCTCAGGTCCTCAGAGCGTCCAAATACCAAGCAAGGATTTCCCATTTTACCTCTTGGCCAAATCTAGGATAAAGATATTTAGCTGGACATCAACTATCACCTTTAATTGTTTTACTAGCTTTTCATATAGATACAAAACAAAAATCCAAGGTTCTTATCTTTCACACCACTAAACACAACCACATACCTTAATATATTGTATTTTGGATTTCTTAGTTATATGATTGTTGGAAACTATCATAGGTTCCCAAGGAGTGAAAATAAATACCTAATCATATTCTTCAAACCATTTAGGCCTTTAATAACAATGAAAATTAACAACCTGAAGTGGGTGAGTAACTGAGAATGAGGTTCTGAGAGTGATATGACAAGATTTCTAGATAAACCAGTCAGAATGTGAACTGCTGCCTGTTAATAAAGACACATTATTAAATGAGGTGTTTCAAAGGAGCCACATGCAAAGCAACATTTATTTATACTTTGTTCACTTTGTGATGTCCTTTCCAAATAATAAATAAATTGAATGAATAATGAATGAACAAACTAGGGAAAACAATCAAAAATATGAATTTTCTTCATAGCATTTTTCATGAATGTACCTTTTTATTAACTAAGTATAGATCCATTGTTGTGACAGGAATTGACCTACTAGCCTGACATTTTAGGTTGAGAATGTATGATTGGCCCAAAGCCACCCCAGCTGGCTTTCATCCTAAGTGAGATTAGAACTCACAGTTTCCTGTTTTCTAACCTTGTGTGTTAACCATTAGTCCAAACCTGGCTTTTACTTGGAAAAATGTAAAGATTGATAAAAATTATGGACTAGTGAAATTATTTGGAAACAGGGGTACGATCCCACCGCATAACAACCGGTTTGGTGAGTGTGTGCTTTGTGAGCACATGCGCAATATTTGCAAAACAACTTCTCCTGCAAGCAATCACCATCTCCTGCTGACTCGCAGCACTCAGCTGTGTGGAGCAAAGCAACTAAGGTAAGAATAAAGAGCAGCCTAGAGCCAGACGGGCAGGTGAGCCCAACTGAAGAAAAGAAGTTCTTCAGAGAGAACTAGTTCGGTGTCAGCTGCTCTTCTGAGCTACTGGTTCTATAGAAGCAGTAGAATCTCACCCCTGCTTGGAAAATATCCATATTAGGAATACATACATACTTAAGTATATAAAGTTAAATGACCATATGTGAATTTCTTTTGAGAGCTTTGAAAAACACAGCTGATACAAAACTGAACAAATTGAAAATGATAAACTGGATTGTGATGATCTACCTGAAAATTTGAAAATGACAGAAACCTAGAAACCCTGTGTTTTGGACTGAGAGTACCTGGTTTGAATTAAAGCAAAAAAAAAAAAGCAGTGTTTGGATTTAGGAGAAATAATATCAACAACTCCAATTTCTTGCAAAAGCCCTTTGATGTTTGGAATTTTACATCTGCCAGAATTATATGATTAGCTTAAGGCAATATAAGGTTCTTATCTTGTAGGATATGAAAATATTGATATACTTATCATGATTTAAACTTTTATTTGATAGTTAATATGTTGTAACTTGGATTTATCAGTAGTGTAGCAAAAAGCAATGTGATTATAAACCTAATTATGGAATGTATAAATCATAGAAGTTAGCAAACTGTATATACTGAAATAGTTCCCTACAATATTTAAACTATTTTAGCTTTTTCAGCTTTCCTATTCTGAATATAGCTTCAATATAATGTTAGAACATTACTTTGAGGATGATTATTCTATATCTATTAAACTTTTATTAAATAGTCCCTCTACTCTCCAGCAATATTGAATATCTTTCTAAGCAAAAAATCAGATTTTTCAAGTTATCGAAACCTGAGAGCCAATGGTTTTGTCTACCTTAATGTTGCTGTAACTATGCTTTTAAATCCAACAGGTGTTTGGAAATTTATAATGGCATCGTCATATAAAGAAGCATTGGGAGTTTATGTTCTGTTAAGAAAAGAATATGAAAATTCTACACAGGTTCACACATTTAAATAACTGGGGTCAGTTCCACTCAAGAAGCATGTGGAATGCTGGTCAGAATCAGCTGGTATAATTAGCCTTGAAGTGGATGAATGCTATTCAACTGTTTTTTATAATGGTGGAGAACACTTAGTAGCTTTAAAATATTGGCTCAAATTCATTATGAGGCACAAACTGGAATTTATATGAAGAAGAAATCTCTAGAAACTAGGAAACAAAATTTTTGCAGTCATTTTTAGCTGTTCCTAATGGAATTCCAAATGCTCACTAGGAGATGACAACATTATATTAACTTCATTGCAATTCTTTCCAATTGAACTGATCCCCTTAGTTTTAATAAATTTCTCCTGGAAACAAACAATGGTGCATAGGTTAGTGCTTTTTCAAAAGGCAACTGGATTTTCTGGTTTTTCTTTGAAGATATTTCACTTCTCATCCAAGAAGTTTCTTCAATTCTGATTGGATGGTGAGGCATTGAAGAATTTATATTCCTTGCAAACAGCTGGTCATTTGCATTTTAGTGCATTCTTTTAGTAAGGAAGATCTTCAGTCAATATAACATACATGTACACTTTAAACCCAAGAATACATTAAGACAGAAGCTTGTCCATCCCAAGGATAAAACACCCAGACACAAATGGAGCAATGTGGTGTACACAGTACAATACAGTACAATGCAGTGAGCCATTTGCAGATCTGCACATTAGAGAAACAACCATTTCATAAATGCATGGCACAACATAAGAGAACAAACCCATCAGGATTCAGCAGTCCATTTGCATTTAAAAGACAAAGGCCACTCTTTCAGAGACAGTTCAAAAGTCCACATTTTGAGCAGAGAGGATTACTGATTTGAAAGAGGAGTCAAAGAGGCCATCTATGTCAAAATTGAACAGCCCTCTCGCACTAAAGAGGGATACGGCATCATCTATCTCCAGCCTTCTTGTAAGTCCTTTCAACACTTACAAGAAGGCTCCACACCCTTTGCACTATTGACCCTGACAAGTGATCCTGACAACAAAGATGAACCTCCAGGTGGCCTTAATGACTTATTTAAAAAATCCAGATGACCAGCTATCTGCCAGGAGTATAAATGCTTCCATTCCCCACCATCCAGTTCAAGCTAAAGAAGTTTCTTGGATATTGAAATATCTTCAAAGAAAAATCAAAAAGTCTAGTTGCCTCTTGAAAAGCACTTTTGGAACAAATATCTAAATGTTCTAAATCTCAGTAACAGAAGCCGTGAAATGTAACAATTGCTTCACATTTTTGTCTTAATCCATACGGTTTGTTTTAGAGATGGAACTCAAATTGGAAGTTCATATAAAGAAAAATATATAGAATGGCCAGAAATGTTTTTCAAGCTATAAAGTATCCTTTCTCTGGCCATTATAACCTTGAATGTTTGTTAAATTGAGGACTACCTGTACTCCAGAGATCTCCTTCCCAGTAGTATTTGTTGTTATTCCCTTATTTATTTATTTTATTGAACTTATAAACCGCCCTATTTCCCTAACAGGACTCAGGGCGGTGCACAGCTGAATTAAAATACAAAACCAATACAGAATTAAAAACAATTAAAAAAACAAATATAAAGGCTGAAAAGCTAAAAAATATAAAGAGGTTAAAAGCTAAAACCAAGTAAAACGGAATTTAAAAACCCCTAAAAACCCTAGGCCAGACCGGCTTGATGAAATAAATAGGTTTTCAACGCGCACCGGAAGGTCAAGAGATCAGGGATGGCTCTCATCTCCAGGGGTAATTCGTTCCAGAGGGATGGTGCCCCCAACAAGAAGGCCCGCAGCTTTGGGGTCACCAGCCATCCAGCCGGCAGCACCCCGAGGAGGCTGACTCTATGGGAACGTATTGGCCGATGGGAGGCCGATAACGGCAGGAGGCGGTCCCACAAATATCCTGGTCCCAAGCCATGGAGCGCTTTAAATATGGTAACTAGAACCTTGAAGCGCACCCGGAGGACCACCGGGAGCCAATGCAGCTCACGTAAGAGTGGCATAACATGGGAGCCCCGAGGAGCTCCCAACACCACCCGCGCGGCCGCATTCTTTACCAGCTGGAACCTCTGGGTGCTCTTTAAGGGGAGCCCCATGTAGAGAGCATTGGCATAGTCTAAGCAGGAGATTACGAGGGCGGAGGTGACCGTGCGAAGCGCACCCGATCCAGAAAGGGCCGCAACTGGTAGATCCTACGGACCTGACTAAAAGCCCCCCTGGCGACGGCCGCCACATGGTCCTCCAATGACAGCCGTACATCTAGGAGGACACCCAGATTGTGAGCCTTCTCTGTGGGGGCAAGAATTTCCCCTCCCCCACACCAGCGATGGAACCAGCTGGCTGTATCGGGGCATCAGGAAGCACAGCCACTCAGTCTTAGATGGGTTGAGCTGAAGCCTGTTCCGCCCCATCCACCACCACATGGCCTCCAGGCACCGGGCCATCACTTTGATGGTTTCATCGGGGTGGCCTGGGGTAGAAATGTACAGCTGAATATCGTCAGCATACTGATGGAATTCTACCTCAAAGCCACAGATGATCTCACCCAGCGGCTTCATAAAGATGTTGAACAGAAGGGGCGAGAGCACCGACCCCTGAGGGACCCCACAAACCAGGGGCCTCGGGGCCAATATCTGTCCCCCCTGCCAACATGAATTGCGAACGGCCAGAGAGGAAGGAGGAAAACCACCACTAGACAGTGCCCCCACCCCCAACCCCTCCAGCCGTCACAATAGGACACTGTGGTCGACAGTATTGAAAGCCACTGAGAGATCTAGTAGGACCAGGACAGAGGAATGACCTCTGTCACGGGCCCTCCAGAGATCATCCACCAATGCAACCAATGCTGTCTCTGTGCTGTGCCCAGGCCTTATCTATGTCTTGTCTTTACTGACAACCTAACTGCTAGACACAGAGTGTGTTTTTGTTTTTCTTTAATATTCTAACTTGGCACTTGAATTTTTACATCTTCCTGTTTCTCTCCAACATGAATGTGATCATAGCATGGTGCAAGTTGAAACTGTCCTTATGAGTTAGAATAAAGTGGGAGTAATGTATGCATTGGATCAATGGTGGTATTCTACTGGTTCGGCCCAGTTCTGCAGAGCTGGTAGCAGTGATGAGCAGTGGAGACCGAACTGGTTCTCTCTACCGCTCTGCTGTTTGGCCCACCTACCCGCCCGGGCTCCCATATTCACCTTTATCCTCTGAATTTGAAGCGCAGCTACTTTGCACAGCACAGAAGAGTGCTGCACAGCAGCTGCTGAAGCAACTGGGATTGTGCAGGCTTGCAGGAGGTGAGTTAGAATGTCTCTGTGTCTGCTCAAACACCTCTGCTCATGTGCAAAGTGCGCATTTGGCACGCACGTGCACACAGTATGCGCACGCATGCAAAGCACACCCACCAAGCCATGCCCACTGAACCGGTGGTAAAAATATTTGAATCTGACCACTGCATTGGATGTATGTAATGTATGCATGGTCACAAAAATTATTCAGATATATACGAATATATTATTATTTAAACTGGTTAAGTGAAATGTATTGAGGAAAAAGGTGAAGTTAGTTTAGTGATATTGCCTGCGTTTTCAAGTAATACACTGAGCATTTTGTAATATATTTTGTAGTATATTTCTAACTGTTTATATTCTATATTTAGCAAGATGGGCAGTTAAGTATACAGCATAAAATTATGAAATGGCATCATACTGGGAAAGCTACAAGAGTCATTAAATGCTAAAATGGGGAAGAAACTAGGAAATACCAATAATGGTATTTGGTGGACAAAGTTATAGCACTGACAAAAAGCATGAATTGGTTTCCATTAAAATGTCCTCTCTTAATTATAGATAACTGATTTAAATGAAAATTAGAAAGACAATATGAAAGTACATACTATTCTTTTTTATGTCTTGGAATCATTTGGAATTTCTAATACTACTTTTCTCTTTGTCAAACAGATATTATTTTAAATTTCCGAACTACATACGTCAGCAAGTCTGGCCAAGTAATATTTGAAGCAAGATCTATTTGTATCCACTATGTGACTACCTGGTTTATTATTGATTTAATTGCTGCACTTCCTTTTGATCTTCTTTATGCTTTTAATGTCAATGTGGTAAGTATAGCCTTCTGAAACCACTAAAATAGCTATTATAGTATTCACTTCAAGAAATCCTTTTTGTGAATGAATGAATGTGTTACTCTATGGAGGCAAATAAAAAGTGCATAGACTGAATTATGTGCACATGTGCATATTGTTTATTAAATGCTGGTATTTTTCTGTTCCAGATAAAATACTAGGGTTATGTGTTCCCTATGAAATATTCAATAAACAATTGGGGGGATAATGCAGTGAAAGTAAAGTTAAAAGCATCCAAATAGAAAGATAAAAACACTGGAAGCTTTGAATAAGGTATACAGATAGTTCTTAACTTGTGAATGTAATTCAGCCCAAAAATGTAGTCATAAATTGTGCTCATTTACAATTTTGCAACCTTTTTTCCTGGTTATTTACTTCTTAAATGAGCACCATGGCTGTTAAGCAAACCAATTGTCCATAACAGAAGTTTTTTATTGGAAACCAGCAAAAAAAAAATGCCCATTTCTAGAAAAAATAATCATAATTACAGGCCTAAGACTGCAGGATGCTGCAAATGTTTGTAAATGTAGGTCAGCTGCTGTGTAATCAAAATATAATCACATGACTGCAAGAGGAATGCAGCCATCAAAACTTCAAATCTGGGTCAGATGTTCTGCCATAACTTTGCCTAAGCATCAGGTCATAAGTCAAGGACTGCCTATATCTAATTGATACTTTACACTTTTAAACATCACGTAAACCTAAAGTACATTTGATGGATTGAACTAAACATTCATGTATGTATGTTGAATTATTTAATAGTAGAAATAATTTATTTTCTTACATTAAAATAAAAAACGGGAATGCTTATGGTATCTAATTTTCTGTGAACGAGAGAAATTTATTTTCTTTAATAATTTAGTCCCTGCCCACAATAGTCTCACTATCTTGTCATAATTTGATTGCAAAGGCCACAGGGACAAACACACATTCAGACTTGTGAGATTCTGTTGATGTAATCTTGCAAAAAAAAAAATAGAGTTAGTTCATCTGGGCCTCCAAATTTGAAAGAACATTTCTCCCCTGTTGCTTGTCTAGCTCAGAAATTAGAAGGGTCCATTCTGAGACTTTTGCCACTCCATATTCTTTTTGCAGCCTAATCTTATCTTATTGTGGCTCTTTCCCTGTCTCCCATATTATTTCCAGTTTCATTACAACAGGTGGCTACTGTAGCAAGAAATTTCAACCAGTTTACAGTCTTTTGAAGATGCCCACACTGTCAGAATTTCATCTTTCTGTCGTGCATGAGAGGATTTAAATCCATCTTTAAACTGGTTCCCATCGCCAATGTTCAGAAAATCAATAAGATGCATTTATTTTGGCAGGCTTTTAATTGCTTAATAACTTCAGTCAGAGCAGTGGCAGCACCTAATTACTTCAACTGATCTCAGAAAAGTTAAGCAATATAGGATTTGTTGATTGTAGCCACCAGAAAATCCCAGAGCCATTTATTGGTTTGGGAAGTTAAAAAGCAAAGGAAACAACAGAAAACTATTTCTTTATTGATGCTAGGAAAACTATTTGTGTACTCATTAAGAACTGAGATTAACACATGCGGCTGCACTTTAAGCATCCACTCATATTTTAATTTTCATCACTTTGTGTGTACGTATATGTGTATTTATATATGTTTATATAAATTTTTACTGAAGTTATACATTTCTTTTTTTCCTTATGGCTCAACAAGGTGGCAAAATCTAGCCAACCTCAAGAGATCTGAAAATGTTAATTAGTACTTGATATTATTTGTAAGAAAAAATTAACCACTTGCTTAATATTTGGATGTGAGAGTAATTCAATGATTACTAGATTGTGATACTGATGTGGTGGAAGGAGGGGAGACACAGATCCTGGAAGAAGGCAATGATAAAATATTTCTGTATGAATGCCAAGAAAATTCTATGTTTCCATGTAATCACCAGGAGTTAAGTTAAGTTCAAAATAATCTTTATTTAATTTGATTTGAGTATTGGATAGTCACTCAAAAAACTTTCAGGACTAGAATTTACAGTATCCTAGTTTCTATGCTAGCACCTTTAATTACTTGATTAAGTAAAATTGCCTTTTCAAGAATGGATGTTACATATTTCCAAAAGCCAAGGTATAATGTCTAAAATAAATTTACTCCCAATTTCTCAGTATAATTTTATGCTGATTTTTTATAATAAAAATTTGATCAATCAATATAATTATTTTGGTCATTGTAATTCCTCATGGATAATCTGATTCTAGAGTTTGAGCATATAATTTAACATTGCATAAATAACTTTACATCTGGAGATTCCCCTATGAATTTACTTATGTATATTAAACTACTATTCCAGTATTTTAATGTCCACAGAACTCTATAATATAGATCAATGAACTCTCAATGTTTTTGTATCTCCAGCAGGGATAATCTGATGCCCATCATTTTCAGTACATTTTTAGAGTCCATTGTCTCTAAATACAATTTTTGAGTAATAAATTTTAATCACAAATCTGCTGATTCCATTTTAGTACTTTTAAGGATTCATATCTATTGATGGGACATAACCAGAGATTCCATTTTCAGTTAATATTGGATACATCCATGTCATAATTTTGAAATGTTTTGTAATTTTTGATAACGATTATTGTAGTATAAATTTTTGTCAAGTTTTCTGTCAAATAAGAAACCATCTCAATGTCTCAAAAGTCACTAACATCTCTGACCTATATTGAGCTATTAAAACATGCTTAATTTGAAATATTATAAAACACAAACTTGAAGTTGGGAAAAATTCTCAAATAATAATTAATAATTACATAATAACTTTTAAAGTAACTTCTACCCATACTTCTAATAAAGCTTTTTACTACTTATTTTAAAAGTAGAATATATTTGTTTGTTTGTCTGTTTGTTTTATAACATTTCTGTACCATCCATTTCCCTCAAAGAGGAACTCCGGGAAATGTATAATGATTTTTTTAACTCTATGGCTGCATGCTTCCCTTGGTTCAGAGGTGGTATTCAGCAAGTTCTGACCAGTTCTGGAGAACCGGTAGCATAAATTTTGAGTAGTTTAGAGAACCAGCAAATACCACCTCTGGCTGGAGGTTTTACGGTATCCTTCCCCTGCCACACCACCAAGCCATGCCCACAGAACCAGTAGTAAAAAAATTTGAACTCACCACTTCCTTGGTTCTGCATATAAAACCAAAGAACCTTGTTTTATCTTCTTTTTGGAAGAACAGGAGACGAAATCTGTCTCACCTCAGGGAGAAAAAATGTATTCCACCAAGTTAAGGCAATAACAGAAAAAGCACTCTTCCTAAATATTAATGTTTCAGTTTGAAAACACCATTTGTACTACAATGAAGCCCAAAGGTTTCTCTTTTCCTGCACTCATAGCAATAAAATACCTGTATGTTGATCCAGGAACTGTGATACATGGATCTTGTTTCCATGTATTAAAAATATTTTTGGGAACATGAAACCCATGTGTGTAATATACAGTAATACAATTCAACTCTTTATATAATTGTTTTATTATGTTGGAAGGAAGAAACAAGATTTATACCATATGATTTTACAATACAAGAATACTTTCCAAATATTGTATTTCCCTGTAAAGTTAAACAGAGAAACAAAGTATTTATCCAAAATTGCTAAACCACACCAGGATATGGGGAAAAATTATATTCACACCTTGTTATATCAGTAATACCAAAATAATGTCCAAAGATTGCCTTATTTAAAAAGCAAAGATTCAGGAAAAGAAAAGTCAATAGCAGGCAAATTTGCCAAGTGCCACACTGTAACTCAAACTAGTTCAAGATTATTTAATCTGGTCACAACCAGATTTATTACTATTGCAAATAATAAATCTCAAATCAATAGACAAAATCCATTGGAGAACTAAATATAATTATCACTTTCTTTTAAAATATATTCCAAACCAAATCAAATGTGTTTTCTATGTGATGAGATTCAAGTACAACGTCCAAACCCAGACTTGAGAGGGATATGTAAGAAAATGTCTGCCACCACCAAGTCAATAAGATAGTTAGAATCTTACTATCCACATAATTAATTAAATAGGCCTACAACAAAGACAAGATTTAGGATCTTTCTTTGATTTTTAAAAAACAGCCTTATGTAAGTTTTATAAAACGATGGACATTTTTTACAGTCTTCAAGGATTAATCATGTATCTCCAAAATGTTCAAAAACTAGTTCCAGCCAAAGTGTTTTACCACTTTGCTACCCTGTATCAAATCAGATATTTCCAGAAGTGACAATATTATTCACCACAAAAGTTGGAAACTCCCTCAGTCAGTGATGCATTTTCCTTCAACAATTGTAAATATAGAATTTCCCTTTCAAGAGCTACACAGTTTAGATCAGGGCATAAAGGGTAACAGCCCCCTGTGTGTGTGTGGGAAGCTAAAGATGACTCTTTCTCCATGAGGTCATATTATCAACAATATTATTCTCCCCTCCTGTTTTCATCCGAAGAACACAATTACATTTTTATGGATATTGAGAGTTAGAAAAGTCACGCAGTGTGCTTTTTAGAACATGACTTCATTTAATTATTTTTATAAAATTCTATTCCATTCTTTCATTTTATTGTAAATTTTTCTTGTTGTGAGCTGCGCAGAATCATTGAGAACTAGTGGCATACAAATTTAACAATTATTATAGTGGCATATTGTAAGCAGATTTGTAGGTCTTTTAAAAGTATTTATATTGGGACCCAGTGGGAGACAGAGAAACTATTCATTGCTTTTACCTTTTTTCATTCAGTGTTCTCTTTATTAAAGTTAAAGCAAAGTTTCCTAGATTATAAGTCTGCCTCTTGTAGTAAGGTACAGAGAATACCAGGGAAGAAAACCAGGGAGATCCAGGGAAGAATCTTTTAATTATACTGTACAATTAAAAATTATTGTAAACAAAGTTTACAATAAATCCACTTGTACTAAATTTTCATTGGCCCTAGCTTATGTGAGTTGGAAGAAGTTTCCAATTCCATCTCCTTAAGTACGGGTTCCCGACAGGGTTGTGTCTTGAGTCCATTACTGTTCACCTTGATGACTCATGATTTTTGTGCCAAGTCTGCTATGAATCATATTGTGAAGTATATGGATGACACAGCAATGGTGGAGCTTATCCGAATGAAATGGGAGATTCTTATAGGCAGGAGGTGAAGGCTTTGATGGACTGGTGCAATAAAATAACCTGGTTTTGAATGTTAACAAAATAAAGGAGATCATTGTTGATTTTAGAAAGAACCAGCATAGTCATACTCCACTCTGTATCAAGGCTGCAGCTGTGGAGGTGGCCAATAGTATTAAATATCTGGGGGTGCAGATAAACAATGGTGGGATTCAGCCAGTTCGCACCACTTCAGGAGAACTGTTTGTTAACTTTCTGAGCAGTTCAGCAAAACAGTTATTGGAAGAAATGTCCTTCCAAAAGCCTTTTCTTTTTCCCACTTTACAGGGCTAATTCTGTCAGGAAGAATGTTTCATTCAAGCATTCTAGTGTGTTTCTAGTCTAATCCTGCTTATCTTTAAGTGTTTTCAGAAACAGTCTCTCTGTTTAAGCCTTGTTACATTGTAAAAAGTTGTGCCTGCCGAGACTAGCTGGAGCCGCTTCTATGGAGAGGTTTGACTTTTTTAAAGAGGAAGGCTTGTTTTAAGCTTTTTACATTGCTTTAGTGGTTCCTGGCACTGTTCTTTTGGGGTGTACTTCCAAGAGGCAGGATGCAGGCTTGACAGTCTGTCTAAATTTTTTATTGCCTTTCTGGGGACATGTGATCTTTCCTTAAATCGGGATGATTTTCATAGGATATTTTGTGAGGTGAGCAAGACCAACTGATATCTTTAAGTGGAGCAAATGGATCTAAGGATTGCTTCTCCTAGGTGGGAAAGGTCTTTCTCAGAAGTCTCTTGTTTATGGGGATTCTTCAGTTGTCCAGGTCATGGTTATCCCAAAGGTGCTTTTTTCAAGAGTATTGGAAGAAATGTCCACCTGGTTCAGTTCCAAATGGGAAGAAAGATACTAGAAACATGGAAGCTCATTGGAAAGATGGTTTATTGATGAACAGGATCACATGGGCTTGAAGTCCTGGGCAGCTGACCAATTGATTTAATGAATACATGGATTTTTATACAGTTTGTTCTATAGCATTTTGTAATTTAGAGGCTTGCTTTGTGTATTTTGTTATTTGATTTTAATTAGTTTATTTCACAAAGGCCGACAATGAGTTGTGGTTTTTAATCTTGTTTAACAAATGTAATTAATCCTATATGCTGGCTTCCTTGGGGTTATAATCCTGTCTTGAATGGATTACCAAATCTGCATTTTTAAAAGGTGACCTCCTTAGTTTCTTTGGGGCTATTAAGAAAGACTGAGTCTGTTTCCTGCCTTTTAGAGCATAGAGAAATATGCTTTTAAAAGACAGAAAACAGACTCAGTCTCTATTGTTTCTCTACTTCTCATTTAAGGAAATATAATTTTCTGCATTTTTAATATTTCTCAAAATATTTCATTCTTTGGGTGGAGGGTTGCTAACTTTCTACAACTTGGTTTCAAAAAAGTCCAGTTGCCTCTTAAAAAACAGGAGCTTCTTTCATTTCGGAGTGGCCAATGCACATGATTGCTCACTGATAGTAAGATTTTAAAAAAATAGGAAGTAGGGGCGTGGATCCTTCCATTCGTTTTAGTTTTATCTCATGATAATAAGGTAGTAATAGGGTACCAGGCTTTAGATGTATGTGGCATGTACTAATTTTATTGTGATCAACAAGCTTAGGAGCAACTTGGCAGAGACTTGAATCAGGGTCCCTTTTACTTTGTTAATTTGTGTCTTTAGCTCAGCATTATGTAGCCCAAGTGTGCCCACCCACTTTCTGGAGAGCTTAAATGACTTCTCTGTAAAGGGTTTCACTTTATGAGCAAGAGTTGGCTGCTAATAGTTATCATTGCATTTTAACTATTTTAATTCTTCAAAGTGCTCTTGTTCTTGATTTGTAACTCTGGATTGCTCATAAAAAGAAAGATATTCAGACAGAATGTTTAGGTTTCCATGATGGCTGTGGCTATCATTGATCTTCAATGTGTATTCCCCCATTTCTAATCTAATGATTGGCATTTAGGACAGCTTTTGCAAGCAAAGAAGCTTTTTGTATTTTTGTATGGTAATCCTTGACTTATTTAGTGACCATTCAAAGTTACAATGCCACTCACATTTAAGATCCTTGCAGCATCCCCATGGACATAACAGGCCAGGCGAGGTGAAGTGCCCCTCGACATGAGTGATGTCGAGTTGGCCATGCATAACCAGTCACATGACCACCCAGTCATACCTACTGAACTGGTCATCAGGGCAGAAACTGGTTGTTAAATTATTTGAATCCTACCAGTGCAGATAACTAATAATTTGACTTAGTCTCCTCTTACATTACCTTTAGTGAAGTGTGTAAATCAGTATTTGTATGTCCTACATCAGATGAGGAAAGCACATCTTTCTCCTTCTCTCCTGGTCACGTTTTACAGAGGCATGAGTGAGAGCATTTTAACAAACTGTATTACTGTTTGTTTGGTGGTAGCAATGCCTCAGATAGAAAGTCCAAACAGAGAATGGTAAGAACAACTGAGAAGATTATAGGAAGCTCCTTTCCAGTTATTCAGGTTACTGCTTGTAAAAAGCTACTAAGAGCTCAAAGCATTGTTATAGACCCAACACGTCCATTTCATAGTCTGTTTCTATTGCTCCCATCTAGGAAGACATTTTGAAGTATTTATAGCAGGACTACTAGATTCTGTAACAGCTTTGTCCTCATACATCTGTCTTGAAAATTTGCAGGATTCTTTATATATCTATATGTATAAATATGTAATATATATATGTATGTATGAATATGAATATGTATATATATATATGTATATGTATGTAATATATATGAAGGTCTTGGTGTGTTCAGGTCTTTTCCATGTAAGATTGAAAGTATCTTGGTGACATTTCGACAAAGTCCCACTCGCCATCTTCAGGCTGGTGCTATTTATTTATTTATTTATTTATTAAACTTATATACCGCCCTATTTCCCTAACAGGACTCAGGGCGGTGTACAGCCACATTAAAATACGAAAAACAGTACAAAATTAAAAACTATTAAAAGACCAAATATAAAAGGCTGAAAGCTAAAACCAAACAAACCCAATTAAAATCCCCTAAAAACCCAAGGCCAGACCGGCTTGATGAAATAAATAAGTTTTCAACGTGCACCGGAAGGTTAGGAGATCAGGGATGCTCCTTATCTCTGGGGGCAATATGTTCCAGAGGGAGGGTGCCCCCAATGAGAAGGCCGCACCCTCGGGGTCACCAGCCGTCCAGCCGGCGGCACCCCGAGGAGGCCGACTCTATGGGAGCGTATTGGTCGATGGGAGGCCGATACTGGCAGGAGGCGGTCCCGCAAATATCCTGGTCCCAAGCCATGGAGCAGTTTACAGATGGTAACTAAAACCTTGAAGCGCACCCGGAGGGCCACCAGGAGCCAATGCAGCTCACGCAGGAGTGCCGTAACATGGGAGCCCCGTGGAGCTCCCAACACCACCCGTGCGGCCGCATTCTGTACCAGCTGGAGCCTCCGGGTGCTCTTCAAGGGAAGCCCCATGTAGAGAGCATTGGCATAGTCTAGGTGGGAGATCACAAGGGTGGAGGTGACCGTGCAAAGCGCACACCGATCCAGAAAGGGTTGCAACTGGTAGATCCTACGGACCTGACTAAAAGCCCCCCTGACGACGGCCACCACATGGTCCTCCAATGACAGGTGCATGTCCAGGAGGACACCCAGATTACGAGCCCTCTCTGTGGGGGCAAGAATTGCCCCCCCCACAGGCAGCGATGAAACTAGCTGGCTGTGTCGGGGCATCAGGAAGCACAGCCACTCAGTCTTAGATGGGTTGAGCTGAAGCCTGTTCTGCCCCATCCAACACCACATGGCCTCCAGGCACCGGGCCATCACCTCGACAGCTTCATCGGGGTGGCCTGGGGTAGAAATGTACAGCTGAGTATCGTGGGTGTACTGATGGAATTCTACCCCAAAGCCACGGATGATCTCACCCAGCGGCTTCATATAAATGTTGAACAGAAGGGGCGAGAGCACCGACCCCTGAGGAACCCCACAAACTAGGGGCCTCAGGGCCGATTTCTGCTCCCCTGCCAACACAAATTGCGAATGACCGGAGAGGAAGGAGGGGAACCACTGTAAAACAGTGCCCCCCATCCCCAACCCCTCCAGCTGTCGCAATAGGATACTGTGGTCGATAGTATCAAAAGCCGCCAAGAGATCTAATAGGACCAGGACAGAGCTATTGGCTTCGTGCTTGTGCGAGCAAAGCGTGATTGGAGCTGCCGTCTCTCTATAAATGCTGCTGGGGAGGTGAGGTGTGCTGGTTCTGTTGTAAGCGGGCTGGTTGGCTGTGTTGTTATTTCTTGATTGGTTGATAGAGTTGGTGTTTGCAGATTGGTTGGCTTTTTTGTAAGAACCTGTGTGGCTGTGTTTCTATCAGCCTCCCGTGTTGTAACAACCTGGATAATGGGCTCTGTGATGACCTTCTGAGTTTTATTGTTGTGACACCCTGGCTCTTGTGCTGTAATCTCCTGGGTCATTGGCTGTGTTGTAACATCCTGAGGTTTTGTGGTGTAATCTCTTGAGTTCCATGATGTGATGTCCTGAGCGGTTTTGTGTGATATAACGTTCCGGGTTTTGGTTTGGCTCCAAGTTTGAAGTCTGGCATGTGTCAGTTTGCTTAGTTTGGGGGTCAGGGTATGTAGCAGTTGTGACATCTAGTTTCCAGATGTCTGGTAGGCAGCAGGTAGCCCTTATCAACAAATGAGTCCCAGCCATGAAAACCAACACTGGATCCAAAACAACACATAACGCCACCACCAATCTCCCTCACCAGACTCAAACCCAAACCCATCCCATAGACGAAGGCAACCACCACCCAGAAAGCAGACCATGGCTGTATCACCAGCTGCCACACACCTCGACCCCCAAACTAAGCAAACTGACACACGCTATGAACCTAAACCCAAATTGTTGGAAGTGTAAGAAGGAAAAATGTACTTATTTTCACATGTGGTGGACCTGTCCAGAGGTCCAGAAGTATTGGAACATAATTTAATTGTGGCTAGAAGAAACAATAAAACAGAAAATTGAACCCAAACCAGAACTATTTTTATTAGGCATAATAAAGGAAAAATATAATAAAAATGACAAATATATTATGTTACATATCTTAACAACTGCCAGGATCTCTTACACACAATTTTGAAAGCAGGAAAATATACCACAGAGGGTGTTATTTAAAAAATCTTAAACTGTGCAGAGATGGATAGGCTAACAATTAAATTAAGAAATAAAGAAGATTTGATATATTATAATGACTGGGATACCTGGTATGAATGGTTTAAAAATAAAAACAAATCAAAATGGCAATTAGGTAAAGAATAAGAAATTATGTAAATATCCATATCTATATTCATATGTATTTATATTTATTTATATATTTATTTGAAATTAAATAATGAAAGGAATATGCAATGGTAACGGAATAGTAAAGTATATATATATAGAAAGATGATAAGGAAATGTAAAAGATATCTTGATGTTGATATAATAATGTATGAAATTTTATTTTATGTTTTTTAAATTTTGAAAATCAAATAAAGTATTTGAAAAAAAAAAGTGTATGTTGATTAATATACATTTAAAGTGACAATTAAGTTTTTATTCCATGCTATGCTATGTTATGCTATGCTATTTATTGCATTATTTTCATTGTTCATTTGTGTTTATTTTGGTATTGGGATCTTCGAAAAACCGGGAAGACCCGGTTTTTCGAAGATGGCCGACGCGGTGCTCCGCCGCTGCTCGCTCCGGCCTAGACGGCCTCAGCTGCGGCCCCCCTTGTCCCCTAGGTCCCCTCGCCGGTGGCAGAGGCGGGGGAGGATCGGGGGAGGCCGGTTGGGACATCTGGAGACCGGTCGGGGGTCTGCTGGAGCCGCGGGACCGGTGCAGAGGGCGGCGTGGTCGCGACGGCCCTGGCGGCTCCGAGTCGATTGTGGAGGCCCCGGAGGCCTTTCCCGGCGGTCGGCGGTCGGCGGAGTAAGTCGGCGGTCGGCGGAGTAAGTCGGCGGTCGGCGGAGCGGGGTGTCTGTGGACAAGCGCCTGGCGGCGGCGGCGACAATGGCCACAGCGGCGGCGGCGGCGGCGGTGGCCGCAGCGGCGGCGGCGGCGGCGGTGGCCGCGGCGGCGGTGGCTGCGGCGGCGGCGGTGGCCGCGGCGGCGGCAGCGGCGGCGGCGGCGGCTGCCTCTGGGGTCGTTGTGGCGGCGTCCTGTACAGAGACTGTGTCACGGCATGGCCCCAGCGGCCCCCTGAGGAGTATGGTGGCCCTGGATTCCCCAGGGCGAGGCCGATTCGGGGGGGCCGTTTGGAGGGCCTTGGACTGGCCTCGGCGGCTTTGTTACAACCGCGGAGGCCCTGGAACAGCGGCCGTGACACCCCCGGAGTTCCAAAGGGCGGTGAAAAGGCCTTGGCGCCCCCAGTGAGGCACGGCGGTGTGGCAGGCTCGGCGACCTCACTCGGGCCGGGGCGGTCTTGGGAGGCTCCGGTTGGTCCTGACGCGGGCCTGTTGCAGTTACGGCCCTGGAGTGGACCTAGGGCACCCTTGACGGCCCCGAAGACGGCGCGGAGGCTGGGGGACCCACGGAGGAGCTCGGCTGAGGAGTGGTGGTGCCGATGCCCCCGTGGGCCGCTTAGGCGGAGCCATGGTTGTTCCCCTTTTTTCCCTGGGGCCCCCACCGGTGGCAGAGGTGGTGGGCCCAGGGGGGGGATTAGCTCTGCCTGTGACCTTTTCCCCCCCGGGGGTCCCACCGGTGGCAGAGGTGGGACGACTGGGGGGAGGCGGCATATACCCCAGCCTACCTGGATTTTTTCCGCGGCCAGAGGATGGCAGAGACTGCAGGCGCTCCGGGACTGTCGAGGTGGCCGGGACCACGGACTTACTCGAGGGCAGAGCTCTGGGCCCTGAGGGATGCCCCCCTCTCCCTCAGGTGGCCTCCAAGGCTCTCTAAGACCTTTTGTGATGAGGGATCCTGGGATCCGGAGCGATGGTGGGGCCGAAGAAACCGGAGGAAGTGTTGTAAATCTGGGATTAAATTTTTAATGGGATTTTTTAAGGGGTTGGAAGGATCCAGGGCGGGCGGGGGAGACAGCCCGCATGGAATTGGGGGCAGCCGGGCCGGCACGCGCGCCTGGGGGGCCTCGGGGGTTCCTGTGTCGGGGTGGCAGACAGGGGGTGGGCAGCGGGGGGCCAATTTTATTAGCACGGTGACTGGGAGAGGTAGATATGCTGGGGGTAGAGGGCCATATCCGGTAAGGGGATCGCGCTCCCGATGTTTGCAAGCGGTAGCGCGCTCCGACCCTCCTTACCCATCCTGCAGCCCTGGTTGTCCGGAATCTCAGGCCCTGAATACTCGGCTGTTGTTGTGCAATGCCAGGTCCGTGGTTAATAAGGCTCCTCTGATCCATGATCTGGTTCAGGAGGAGGCCGCGGACCTGGTAGGTGTCACCGAAACCTGGCTGGGCCCAGAGGGCGGTGTCCCTCTGGTTGAGATGTGCCCACCAGGTTTCCTTGCATTTCACCAGCCTAGGGCTCAGGGAAGGGGTGGTGGGGTAGCGGTGCTTATAAAGGAAGTCCTCTGTCCTAGGGAGGCCACTGTCCCTCAGACGGCTGGCTGTGAATCTCTATTTGTGAAGTGGGGGCAAGGGGTACAGATGGGTCTTTTGATGGCGTACCTGGCTCCCTGCCACGTCTCATCGGCCTTACCCGGACTCCTAGAGGTAATAGCCGGGCTGGCGGTTGAGACCCCTAGGCTTTTGGTCATGGGGGATTTCAACCTGCCATCGCTCGGTGAAACCTCGGGGTTGGTCCGGGAGTTCTTGGCTTCCATGACGGCCATGGACCTGACCCAGTTAGTTTCTGCCCCCACTCACATAGGAGGACACACGCTGGACCTGATTTTTGTCTCTGGGCAGTGGTTGAATGACTGTAATTGGGGGGATTTAGTTATTACACCCTTGTCATGGACAGATCATTCCCTCCTTAGGCTGGATTTCTGTTCCGCTACCCCCCACCGCAGGGAGGCGGAGCCACTTAGATGGTTCCGCCCCAGGCGCCTAATGGACCCGGAGTGGTTCCAGAGGGAGCTTGGGCCATTTCCTGAATCTCTGGCTCTCAGCTCGCCTGGAGACCTGGTGGCCACCTGGGATGGGTTGGCTGCCGGGGCTCTAGAGCGAGTTGTGCCTCTGCGACCTCTGACCCGGCACAGATCCCATTTGGCTCCGTGGTATACGGAGGAGCTACGGGAGATGAAGTGCCGGAAAAGACGTCTAGAGGGCATTTGGAGGGTGAGCCGTTCTGAGTCTGACCGAACACAGGTGAGATCTCATATTAAGACTTACCTTGTGGCGATAGGGGCGGCGAAATCTTCGTATTTCTCCACGCTTATTGCGTTGGCAGGAAATCGGCCTGCCGCCCTGTTTAGAGTGACCCGCTCTCTACTTGAACCGGGAGCGCGGGATGACCTCCTGCAGGGTAGGGCGGAGGAGTTTTCTCGATTTCTGCACGACAAAATCACTCAGATTCGGGAGGGGCTCGACTCCAATTGGATGGTCCCGGGGGAGGTGTCCGGGGCAGGTCTTGTGAATGTTATCTGGGGGGAGTTCGACCCTGTGACCGCCGAGGGTGTGGACAGGCTACTGGGGGGTCTGAATGCCACCACCTGTTTATTGGACCCGTGCCCTTCCTGGCTGGTTTCGGCCGCCAGGGAGACGACACGAGGCTGGCCCCAGGGGATTGTCAACGCTTCCTTGAGAGAGGGGGTGCTCCCTACCGCCTTGAAGGCGGCGGTGGTGCGCCCCCTCCTCAAGAAGCCTTCCCTGGACCCAGCTATTTTAAACAACTATCGTCCAGTCTCCAACCTTCCCTTCGTGGCGAAGGTTGTTGAGAGTGTGGTGGCACGTCAGCTCCCCCGGTACCTGGAGGAAGCTACTTACCTCGATCCGTTCCAATCGGGCTTCAGGCCTGGACATAGCACTGAGACGGCATTGGTCGCGTTGGTTGATGATCTCTGGAGGGCTCGTGACAGAGGGTTTTCCTCTGTCCTGGTCCTATTAGATCTCTCGGCGGCTTTTGATACTATCGACCATAGTATCTTATTGCGACGGTTGGGGGGGTTGGGGATTGGTGGAACCGTCCTTCGATGGTTCTCCTCCTTCCTCTCTGACCGTTCGCAATTCGTGTTGGCGGGGGGGGAGAGGTCCACCTCTAGGCCCCTGGTTTGTGGGGTGCCTCAGGGGTCGGTCCTCTCTCCCCTCTTGTTCAACATTTACATGAAGCCGCTGGGCGAGATCATCCGTGGTCTTGGAGTGAGGTGTCATCTGTATGCAGATGACACCCAGCTGTACATCTCCACTCCGGACCACCCCAACGATGCTGTGGGGGCTATGTCTAGGTGCCTGGAGGCCGTGCGGGACTGGATGGGCGGGAACAGGCTTCGGCTCAACCCATCCAAGACCGAGTGGCTGTGGTTTCCGGCGCCCCGATATAGCCAGCTGACACCTTCGCTGGCTATTGGGGGGGAAGTTCTGCCCCCCACAGAGAGGGCTCGCAACCTGGGTGTCCTCCTGGATGTACGGCTGTCACTTGAACATCACATCGCGGCCGTCTCCAGGGGGGCGTTTCATCAGATCCGTCGGATCTACCGGTTGCGGCCCTTCCTGGATCGGGACGCCTTGCGCACGGTCACTCAGGCCCTTGTCACCTCTCACCTGGACTATTGTAATGCCCTCTACATGGGGCTCCCTGCGGGGAGCATCCAGAGACTCCAGTTGGTGCAAAATGCAGCCGCGCGGGTGATCATGGGGGCGTCACGTAGCGCCCATGTGACGCCTCTCCTGCGCGAGCTGCATTGGTTGCCGGTGGCTCTCCGGGTTCGCTTCAAGGTTCTAGTTTTGACCTTTAGGGCGACCCATGGCATGGGACCAGGTTACCTTCAGGACCGCATTCTGCCAACGTTCTCCAACAGGCCGGTGCGTTCCCACAGGGAGGGTCTGCTCCGGGTGCTGTCGGCCGCTATGTGTCGTCTGGCGGCGCCAAGGAGTAGGGCCTTCTCTGTGGGTGCCCCCGCCCTCTGGAATATTCTGCCACCGGAACTTCGTACCGGCACGGACCTGAGGGCCTTCAGGCGCGCGTTGAAGACCTGGCTCTTTGAGCAGGCCGGCCTGGGCTGAGAAAATGATTTTAAATTTGGTCTCCATTTTTAATTCTAAATTGGGTTTTAAGGGTGGGGGGGGTTTCTTAGTTTTATTACACAGCCGATTTAAATTTAATATTTTTTAACTTTTGTATTTTCTGTGGGGTTTTTAGATGAGCTGTTCACCGCCCTGAGTCCCTTGGGAGAAGGGCGGTATATAAATGGAATTAATAATAAATAATAAATAAATAAATTAGGGTAAGAATGTACTTTTCTTTTATTTTCTACTCGATCGTATCTGGTTCTTGTGAATTGCCTGGACAATCCTTATGATTTTCTTGGCATGGTTTTCCAGAGGGAGTGACTGGCCCAAAATCACCCAACTGGTTTTGTGCTTAAAGTAAAGCTAGAACTCACATTCCTGGTTTTTAATTTAAACCTTAACCACTACCCAAAGCTGTGTCTCATGCTAAGTTTATAGTACACTAAAAGATTCCATGGCAAAAAGTTTAGTAACTTCTGAGAGAAAATTGAAGGGGAGGTACATATCTCTAATAGTTATATCAGAAATGAAAAGAATTCTCAGTTTCCAATCTATGTTCAATCTGATAGGAATGGAATCAAGCAGTTGCCTTTGTAGAATGTGCTGATTCTGCTAATACCAGAAGAGGGTTTTTTGTTTTGTTTTTTGCCCTTTCTGAGGCCAGAATGTAGTTCTATTTGATTTTGCTGATATAAAGATATGAGACATTATTTGCAATGCAAACCTTGATTGGAGAAGATTACCTATCTTGCTCATCTAGAAATCATCTCCCTCACTCTAAATCAGTTTCCTATTCATCAGATTCAAGACATGATTCATGCTGTGTTCATGTTCACCCTAAAAAGGAAAGAGAACGTCTAACAATAAGTAGCAGAAAATAAATCGTGGCATTAAGTTGATTCCAAAAGAGATGGAAATACAACAGTTTTATTCAGAATTTTTTTTGCCTTTGAAAATAGAAACTGATTTATTCTAAACAAAATAAAATCAGATTATGTCCTATGAAAACTACTTTTGAAAGCCTAAACCTGATCTGATCTTTTTTAAAGAATCAGATTACAACATGTTAGGTTAAAATAATTTAGTTTGTAACTTACCCGTTAACAGAAATTAAATCAGACCAGAGTTTTCTATAATCCTGAAAGGTACTCAGTTATAAACTTCGATGCTTATCCCCAATCTGGTTATTTTAATTTCAGCTGTGATGTCATTTTTCCTTTCCTATCCTTAAAAGTACAATGCTTGCTTTTATTTATTAGAATTCAGAGTTACTGAAGTTCTAATTACAGAAAGTCCTGGTTTATTTACCCACAATTGTAACTGGCACTTCTCTTTTTGCCAGTGCAAGGCAGTCACTAAGTGGAAAATCATGAGATTGTACTTTCTTTATTCCACTGTCCCACCCAAAGGAAAGCTTATTTGGCACTAAGGTAGCCATCTCAAAACTGATGGAACTAATCTTGTAAATTATTTAATAATTTCTGCTTTTATTTGCATCCCAACTGCTCTCTCAACCTTTGGAATGCTAAATTGGTTACCAGCAGGGGTGGGATTCAGTTCAGTGAGTGTGGCCTAATTTGTGGGTGTAGCTTGGCGGTCATGTGACTGGCTGGATATGGCTTGTATATAAATATTGTAAATATTTATATAAATATTGATTTTTTTTATAAAAAAGAGCAACTTTTACCCAAAATCAGGCAAAACAGGCAGGCAGATTGAGTTGTTTACAGAATCACAGATTCACTCAGAGATCTATCTTTCTGCAATCTGCTGCCTGAGTCACATAAAATCTGTCACATAACATTTGCTTGCAAGCAAATCCACAGAATTAATTCACAACACACCATGTATGTAATTATTGAATTTTTTATTTTACCCAAAATCAGGCAAAGCAGGCAGGCAGATTGAGTTGCTCACAGAATCACACTCAGAGATCTATCTTTCTGCAGTCTTCTACCTGAGTCTGCACTGAAAAATAGAAGTTTCAGTCCTAAGGAAGGTTCAGCTCTGCTTTTAGATTAGCTAGAAAGCAAGAAATCCAACAATTTTCTGCTTTCTAGCTAATCTAAATCTCCCGGCACAGCTGATAGTTGAAACAGCTGATGGGGGGGGGGAGGAAGGAAAAATAGCAACTTACCAAAAATTAGGTGAAGGCACAACTCAGGCAAGTTGGATGGTGTGCATGCCAGGTAAGGAGTGAGTGGGCGGGGAGGGGAGGGAGGGGAGGGGCCAGCCCATGGCACAATTTGCCAGTTCTCCGAACTGTGCAGAATTGTAACAACTGGTTCTATAGAACTGGTCTGACCAGGTAGAATTCCACCCCTGGTTACTGGGATAATTAGCAAGAAGGGACTGAATGTTTGTAGTTACATTCATAGGATGGAATTCCAAGAGTATTAGCAAGAACACAATGGAGAATACATATCAGAAACAACATTAAGGGCTGGCAACAGTGAATGCATGATGCAAACAACCAGTTTATTCCACACTGTGTTTCCTTCTTACTCTCTTGTAATCCATTCTTTTCCAATCTCTCCACTCTGTAGAAGAAGAAAAATGGGTTAGACATAAGAAAGATTGTGTAAGGAGATTGCTTGTTTGTTTGATTCTTGTTGTTGTTGTTTTGATTTTTTAGTCTCTCTTCTCCTGCTGGTTTAAGCAACTTGTCCATTCTGCAAGAAGGGGGACGGATGTAGACTGAAGGCTGTTTGTGTAGTATTCAGGATTGCCAGTGCCATTGTAATTTTAATACGTATTCCCCATTGTGAGCTTGCTTACTCTTCTTGGAATCTCTGCCTCTGATCTCTCCATTCTGTGAGAAGGGGAAAAAAGCAGGTCAGACATAGGTCAATGTGTGCTAAATATAATGTCAATCAAATAACTGAGGGACACTGTGAAAATAAAAAATGCAGACACTAGTTATAAATTTATTTTTTCAGCATCATTTTAACTTTTTTTTCCTAAACTTTATTGAATTTTATTACATGGCAAAATTAAAAAATATATGATTCAATAACAGCTATTTGTGGTGCTTATCATATAATAATCATTTGTGCAAAATTTACAAATAGTAATTTATACATAATTGTATTCTTATTCTATCTATGTTCTATATTTAATAATTACTTGTCCTTAGTCTGGTTCCAATCTATCCAGTTGTAGCATCATCTTAACTTTAAATGGTTGTTGAATGAGGCTGTCGGTAAGCAAGGCCCACTGTACTAGAATTAATTTACATTATAGTAGACTACTGAAGTACATTTTGGACAATTAATATTGCACTGAAGGCTGAATGTTTCCCATGAAATAAATTTTCCATATGCAAAAATCAGCATCCAAACCATAATGACATGAAAAGAAAGAACAATAAACATACAGTGACATTATCACACAAAATCACTCGTTATATATTTATATTACAACATTTAATGTAAATGCATAGTTATAGTATTTGAAGAATAATACACCCATGTTATAAATGGCCTTTGTTGTTACAAAACATACCTATCTACAAAGCCCTATTCCATCTCTCTATCAAAATTTGACCTCTGATCTATGGTCTTACAAGATCCATGTAACAAATTGTGCAATGTTACCTAATTTATTCTTTTATTTAATCCTTCGTTCATGTTCCTCTGTATAAATTAAAAATCCTGTAATTAATGAAATAGGTTCTTGCCTGTAGACTGTTATGATGGCTGAACTGCATGGCTATTAGTTGCTTTTGTCTTACGTCATTTTTACTTGAAAAGTTTAACCTAACTGATCAAACTTGATGAACCAGAAAATGAAGTTCAGCAGGTCTTGTATTTGTGAGCGTATCAAACCCAGCCAGGCACAAGAGACAAATGCTGATTCTTCATATCTTCTTGTCAAATATATGGTTGTGAAAATGTGCTTCTAAATGTGTTTCAGATCTTACAGAAGAGATAGAACAATGAAAACAAAGAAAAGGCTTTGGAAATTAATAAAAAGAGATTAAACTTGATTTATTACAGTCATTTACAAAATTGCCATAATTATTTTTATAAGTTGATAATTTTAGTTTGCTCCTTTGCATAAAAAAATGAAAATTAAATTCACTGAAGTATACAGAGTCCCATCCTATCCCTAGATTTTCTTCTCTTTCTTTTCTATTGTATCTTTAAGATTATAATATAATATAACCTGTCTGTTGAACAGCAGAAAGGCTGTTTCAGAATATGAAAAAGAAGGTGGGAAACCTACATCCCACAACCCCTCACATTTTTGCATTATTATATTAATTGATGGGGAATGTTCCTCATAGACATCCCTATGACCACTATTTGAAAAAATCATCATTTCCCCACCAAACTGAGGAAAACTGAAGATCCATGAATAACATTGCCTTAAAAGAAAGTCACAAATCAGGTGGAAAATAATGTCATGCAGCTCTATATACACTAACCTGTCATTTGTCCTGTTGCCTGGAGACTGTGCGGAACTGGATGGGCGAGAACAGGCTTCGACTCAACCCTTCCAAGACTGAGTGGCTATGGTTTCCGGCGGCCCGATATAGTCAGCTGACTCTGTCGCTGGCTATTGGGGATGAGATCTTGACCCCCACAGAAAGGGCTCGCAATCTTGGTGTCCTATTGGATGTATGGCTGTCTTTGGAAGATCACATCATGGCCATCTCCAGGGGGGCTTTTTATCAGGTTCGCCTGATACGCCAGATGCGGCCCTTTCTTGATCGGGACACCTTACGTACGGTCACCCATGCCCTGGTCACTTTCCGCCTGGACTACTGTAATGCCCTCTACATGGGGCTCCATGCGGGGAGCACCCGGAGGCTTCAACTGGTATAAAATGAGGCCGCGCGGGTGGTTATGGGGTGTCGAGATACTCCCATGTAACGTCTCTCCTGCGAGAGCTGCATTGGTTGCCAGTGGCCTTTCGGGTTTGCTTTAAAGTATTGGTTTTGGTCTTTAAAGCGCTCCATGGCATCGGACCAGAATACTTACAAGACCGCATTCTGCCTGTAGTCTCCCACCAACCGGTGCGCTCCCACAGAGAGGGTCTCCTTCGGGTCCCGACGGCAGCTATATGCCACCTGGTGACCCCAAGAAATAGGGCCTTCTCTGTGGGGGCACCCGCCCTTTGGAACAGGCTGCCCCCGGGGCTACGAACAACCACTGACCTGAGGGCGTTCAGACATGACCTGAAAACCTGGCTCTTTTAGCAGGCCGGCCTGAGCTGACTTCAAATGGGATTTTAAATAAGGGGTTTTAGATTTGATTGGTTGGGGTATGAAAGTTTTAGCTTATTTTAATTGGGGGTTTTAAATTTTTAATTTGGCAGCCCATAATTTTTTTTAATCGTATTTATACCTGTAATTTATATGTATTTTAGTTGGCTGTTCACCGCTCTGAGTCCTTTGGGATAAGGGCGGTATATAAAATTATTTAATAAATAAATAAATAAAATAAATTTACCAGCACTTTTTGAGACTGAAAGTCTCCAAAGAAGGATCTAGCTTGAGTATGTATTCAGAACAACAGAGCAAGAACAATTGGAATCAGAATTGTTTTCCAGCAACTAGACAAGAAATAAGGACTGTCACTAACAAATTATAAGATGGCATGTCATCAGTAGCAATTTCTTACTCTTTTTTCAGTTACTACATTGACCCATTTTTTCTTGGTTTTTTAAAAATGCAATAATATTTATATTTCCCCTTGATTTTGGTACTGTTTAAAAGAAGCAAATAGCATGTTATAAAGACAATATTATAAATATAGTTGATGTTCATCCTAAATTATAATACATGCCTAGCTGAAAATAAGTGAGCCAGTTTTATTCTGTTTGGGAAATGCATCTATAACATGATCTCACTTTCTTGTATATTTAGGTATCAATTGTTCACCTTCTCAAGACTGTACGCTTACTGCGCCTTTTACGTCTACTTCAGAAATTGGATCGTTATTCCCAGCACAGTACAGTTGTTCTGACATTGCTGATGTCTATGTTTGCATTGCTGGCTCACTGGATGGCTTGCATTTGGTATGTCATTGGAAAGAAGGAAATGGAAAAAAAACCACTGACCTGGGACATAGGTAACGATGAGCTTTTTAACATTAAAATTGAAAAACTGCACTGTAAAGATTGAAAAATTATAGTTTTGCAGATGTTATTAGAGACATACTGTAGCCTCACTGATTTTCTGGAACAGTTAAGTAGGCCCTATAATCATGCAACATTTCAGGCTTTCCAGTAAGAATAGAGATACTCAGATCTATATCTGACTCCATCGCTGGCTATTGGGGGAGAGATCTTAACCCCCACAGAGAGGGCTCGCAATTTGGGTGTCCTCCTGGATGCACGGCTGTCTTTAGAAGATCATATTACGTCCGTCTCCAGGGGGGCTTTTTATCAGGTTCGTCTGTATCGCCAGTTGCAGCCCTTTCTGGATCGGGATGCCTTACGCACGGTCACTCATGCCCTTGTCACCTCCCGCCTGGACTATTGTAACGCTCTCTACATGGGGCTCCCTGCGGGGAGCACCCGGAGGCTTCAACTGGTGCAAAATGCAGCCACGCGGGTGGTTATGGGGGCGTCAAGAAACTCTCATGTGACGCCTCTCCTGCGCAAGCTGCATTGGCTGCCGGTGGCCTTCCGGGTTCGCTTTAAGGTTCTGGTTTTGACCTTTAAAGTGATCCATGGCATTGGACCAGGCTATCTGCAAGACTGCGTTCTGCCGGTAGTCTCCCACCGACCTGTGCGCTCCCACAGGGAGGGCCTCCTTCGGGTCCCGACAGCATCTATGTGCCGCCTGGTGACCCCGAGGAATAGGGCCTTTTCTGTGGGGGCACCCACCCTCTGGAATGGTCTGCCTCCTGAGCTACGTAACAACACCGACCTAAGAGCATTCAGACGTGCACTGTAAACTTGGCTCTTCGAGCAGGCCGGTCTGGGCTGAAATGGGAGTTTTAAAAAGTAATTTTAGAATTCTGGGTTTTAGATTTTGGGATTTTAAAGCTGGGGTTTTACTGCTAATTTATTGGGATTGGGCTATATTTTAGTGGCAGCCTTAGGATGTTTAATCTTCTTTTAACTTTTATAATGTGGAATATTTTATAGTTGGCTGTACACCGCCCTCAGTCCTTCGGGAGAAGGGCGGTATATAAATGTGTGTAAATAAATAAATAAAATAAATATATAACTAATGTGCTCCTTCAGGCCTCTAAGTAGGTACACAATTGTTTTAGTTTTTGAGGCAAAAATTACAGCCATTTCCATCTATGCACTCTGCAGCAGTCTAAGGCAGCTTTGAATTGTATCTCCAATATTTTCTTTTGCAAAAATGAAGATAATCACAGAGTAGAGTGCATTCAAAGTATTTGTAAATAACTGGCTTCAGGTTCAGCTATGGAGTAGAAATAGCATTGGTTGCACTTGTTGATGAGCTCTTGCAAAAGTGGAATAGGGATAATGAATCTGCCTTTGCTTTTCTTCATACTCAACAATTTTCAATATCCTCAACCATGTTATCCTTTTTGACTAGCTGTGAGGCTTGGAGTTGGGTTGTCCAGTCTCCTGCTGATTTGGCTCTTTTCTCCATGGCCAGTCCCAATCAATATTGATAGGGAATGAGAGGTTCAATTCACTTCTTGGGGCATCCACAGACTTCAGTATTCTCCACTCTTTTTTAACACCTATATGAAACTGCTGAGATCATCCAAAACCATGGGATGAAGTATGATTAGATTTGATGATAGCCAACTTTAAATTTGGGAGAGGTACCATCAGGCAAACTTTATGATAGTTAAAGTTAAAATTCCACCACTATCCCCAGTGACATAAATGAAGCTGCCACTGCCCTCTTACAGCTGGCCATTGTTTTCAAGTGTTAATCCATCTGCAAAGCAAATGAGTTGTGGATTAAAATAATTTATTATTGCTTTGCAAAAATTCTGACATCAGCAATTATGCATAATACTATTCAGACACCAGGGGTTTTAATTAAAACAATTTTATGTATTCATATTTTATTTTATTTTCTGAACATAGCTAGGATAAAAATCTTGCACTGAATACTAAAGAACTTTATTTTTTGTAACATAGAAATAATATTATAAGGAGACAATCTTATTAAAGATTGGCTGCTCTTTAAAACAAAAAAAGCAGACACTTGTCCAAACCTGTAATTAATATTTTGAGGCACTATATGTTTTTAACTAAAAAGTCAAAACAATATATGTAAATATATTTTTCAAATATTGATAATTAGTCTGCCATTACTGTGTGTTGAATAAACATATTGATAACTAATGCAAATTACAGCACTATTCCACCAATTTTAAGACTTACTTAAAAATAAATTATTTTAAGCAGGGTGCTCTGAATAGTTTATTAGAAAGGAATCCAAAAGATTGTTTTGTTATTCTAAGCTTCTCATCAACATAATTTTGTTAACAATAGCTTTTGATTCCATGCTAGGAACTAATGTCTTTTGATTTATTTATTTTTAAAACTGTGAACAGATTTCTATAACAAATACAACTGTCAGCTACGGAACTTCTTCCCATTCAAACAATAAGAATGAACTTCTGATAACCAAACTTATCAAAAGGAATCCTTTATTGAGATGAGACAGTCCAGTAGGAATTCAAAGCAGCGTCTGAGGTCCCTCAGGCATACAGTGATAGATAAGGGAGTTTAGAATCCCCCCCCCCCCATCCCAATGTTTACTTAGGGAAACAAAAACCAATATGTTAATTGGTTTCCTTCCCTTTTAGGAAGGTTTTTTCTCATGTAGCTTTCCCAAGACATACCTAACTTCCTCCCCCACCCCCTTTTTAGAACGGACTGTTTTTGGAGATTTCCCAGGGCACTTCATTGTGGAGTTTTATGGACCCCTCATCTCCTGGCTGTGCCTCTCAGAGGTGTTAGATTCTGGCCATCTGGCTTCTTTCCCCCGCATTGTATCATGTATGGGTGTGCATATTCGATATAAGGTTAAATATATTCAGGTTACATCAAGAAAGGATTTCTTTATCAGTTTCCCCCCCCCCCCCTTTTCTTCTTCCTCTGAAGAAATGACAGATACATGGATCTGACATCCTGCCCTCCTTTAAAAAACAAATAGGTCTACCTGGAAAACAAAAATCATGGTTACATGTGCAGTTCAGGATGGTTTATCAGGGTATTTTAGGTGGAACTTTCACAGTAATGTGGGTGCTTTCACATGTCTTTTGGCTACCCACTCATTTTCTGAGGAAGGAAGGTGTTTCCAAGCTACTAAATATTGTGTGGATCCACGGTAAGTGCGTGAATCAAGGATGTCTTTAATTTCAAAATGTTGTTCCCCATGTATCATGATGGGGGTTGGGGTTGTGGGAAGGGGGGGTCTGAGGTTTGAAGTGATCTCCGGTTTGAGCAAGCTACAGTGAAATACTGGATGAATCTGCCTAAGAGTTTTTGGAAGATGAAGCTCTACCATTCTGGGGTTGAATTCTTGGCCCGTGGCTACGTGGAATGGGGTGAACCCTGTGCTACTATGGACTGAGTTATTGTATGCTACCTCTGCAAAAGGAAGAAGGTCAGTCCAATTGTCCTGCTGGTGATTAATAAAACATCTTAAATATTGTTCTAATACACAATTCACTCTCTCTGATGCTCCATCCGTATGGGGATGGTTCGAAGACGATAATCCCTGGGTGGAGCCTAATAGGTTTAAAAACGCCCGCCAAAATTTGGATGTGAACTGAACACCCCTATCTGAGATAATTCGTTGGGGGGCTCCATGAAGGCGATAAATGTGTATTAGGAACATCTTTGCCAATGATCTGGCAGTTGGGATCTTTTGGCATGGAATAAAATGAACCTGTTTGGAAAAAAGATCAGTTACAACCCAAATGACAGTATTCCCAGCACTTTCGGGAAGTTCCACTATAAAGTCCATAGAGATTTCTTTCCAGGGAGCAGAAGGGTCTGCTACTGTTTGTAAAAGTCCAGGATATTTTCCTTGTCTTCTCTTTGCAGCAGCACAGATGGGGCAGCTCGCAACATAGTTTTCAATGTCCTTTTTGAGGGACGGCCACCAAAATTGTCTTTTGATGAGGTGCAGGGTTTTTACAAAACCAAAGTGTCCTGCTATTTTGGAGTCGTGGCAGCGTTTCATGAGTTCCATTCTCTGGCTTGCAGGGACATAAAGCTTGTTTTCTACCCAAGCCAGTCCATCTTTGGGTAAGCACGTGTTTCTGTTAGCCTGGAACCAATCATCTTTAAGTAGTGCCTCCTTAAATATTGACGTCGTTGTGTCTTCAGTCAGGGATGATTTTTTTCTCTCTTGTGCCCGGGTGATTACCTTGGCTGCTAGTTGGGTCGGTTGGATCATCGGTTTTATAACTTCAATCTTTTTGCTGTTGTATTGGGGTTTCCTGGACAGTGCATCTGCTAAGAAATTCTTTCTCCCAGGAAAATATTTGAGAGTGAAATTAAAACGTTCAAAATATCGAGCCCACCTTGCTTGTTTTTCGGAGAGTTTCTGTGGATTTCTCAGAGCTTCCAGATTTTTGTGATCAGTCCATACTTCAAAGGGGATTTGGTTTCCTTCCAGGAAATGTCTCCATGTGAGCATTGCCCACCGCACAGCATATGCCTCTTTCTCCCATACGGCCCATCTTTGCTCGGTTTCCGTCAGTTTCTTAGATGTATAAGCACATGGTTGTAGTTGACCACTTTCATTCTTTTGGAGGAGGACTGCCCCAACTGCAACATCACTGGCGTCTGCTTGGATGACAAAAGGTTGTTCGGGATCTGGATGCTTAAGGACTGGTTCTGCTGCGAACAGACGTTTGAGTTTCTCGAATGCTGCTTGGCATTCCATTGTCCAGATGAGGGGTTGTCTAGGTTTGGGTTTCTCCCCCCCCCCTTCATTTTTAGCAAGTTCGTGATAGGGAGGGCGATGTTTGCAAAAGCTGGAATGAATTGGCGATAAAAATTTGCAAACCCCAGAAAACTTTGCAATTGTTTGCGTGTGTGGGGTGGATCCCAGTCCAATACAGCTTTCACCTTCTGTGGGTCCATCTCTATTCCTTCATGGGATATTCTATACCCCAAATAGTCAATTTTCTCTTGGTGGAACTCACATTTGGAGAGTTTTGCATATAGTTTAGCGTCTAAGAGTTTTGTGAGGACTGCACGGAGTAGCTTGATGTGTTCTTCCATCGTTTCCGTGTAGATTAAAATATCATCAAGATACACTAAAACCCCTTTAAATAAAAATTCATGAAGGGTTTCATTGATCAATTGCATAAACACTGCAGGCGCTCCTTGCAGTCCAAAAGGGAGCACCTTAAATTGGTAGCATCCCAATGGTGTGTTAAAAGCTGTTTTCCACTCATCCCCTTCCTTTATTCTGATGCGGTAATATGCCTCCCGTAGGTCTAACTTTGAAAAAAAATTTCCTTTCGAGAGGTGGGCTAACATGTCCTTCATGAGGGGGAGTGGATACATATTTTCTATGCAAATGCAGTTCAATTTTTTATAATTCACACAAAGACGCATGGAGCCATCTTTCTTTTCACGGAATAACACTGGGGCCGCTATTTTTGGTCTGGCGGGTTCGATGAAACCCCGCTTTAAGTTTTTATCGATAAATGCTCTGAGTTCTTTCAGTTCTCTGGGAGACATGCAGTACATTTGTGGTTTTGGGACTTTAGCCCCTGGTAGGATTTCGATAGCGCAGTCTGTGGCTCGATGGGGTGGGAGTTCATTACAAGCTACCTCACTAAATGCTTGGGCCAGATCCTGATACTCATTGGGGATGTTAATGGGTTTCACAGACTGTCCAGTCATGGCTGATTCTCTGTTCTCTTTCCCATTCTTTATCCTTTCCTCAGATCTTTTTGCAAATATTACATCTCTCTGAAATTGTATGGTTCCTGTCCTCCAATTTATTTTTGGATTCCATTTCTGTAGCCATGTGAGACCCAGAACTAGTGGCTCTTCCATCCCTGGGGCTACAATGAATGTGAGCATCTCCCTGTGTTTTCCTAGTCTTATTTTCAATGGTTCTGTGGTAAACCTGGCTGGCTCCCCCCCTGCTATGGTTCCATCTAATTGGCAGAAAGCGATGGGATTTTCCATTTCTTTCAGTTGGATTCCCAATTTATCTGCAAGGGAGGGTTTGATTAGGCATCGGGTGCATCCTGAGTCCAGCAACGCTGTAACTTCCTCCCCCTTCCCTTGGCTGGGGATAAACAGTCTCAGGGGTAGGGTGATTGGTTCAATTGGATTGCTTACCAACGGGTCATCCTCTGGATCACTTTCGGACTGGCTCAGGTCCCCTCGGAGCGTTTGGGATTCTTCCTCAGGTTTGGGGGGGGGTCGGAATCCCACATCTACTCGGCCTCTCAGGCCAGTCTCCTTCCCTCGAGGGCTGGATGTTGTGGGTTTCCTCCCTGATGGGTGGTCTAGCTTTCTGGCAGGAGTCTTCGAGTGGCATTCTGCTGCGCGGTGTCCCTCCTTTCCACACTTAAAGCAGCCAGGCATTCTTGGAGTCATGGTGGATTGGGGTTTGAAGACTTCCCGTTTCCCCAGGGGTGGGGATCTTTTCCAAAACTTACCAGCACGGTACCGGTTTCGAGTCATGTCTATCTCTGCCTCCTCTGCCATCATGTACCATTCATGCAAAAGGTTTGGGGCCCCACGGGCCAGGCAGGCAGCGTATAGATCATCATTTAGTCCATCTTTGAACCAGCAGACTAAGATATCCTCTGGCCAATCTACCCGGCCGGCCAGGTCACGAAATTCCTCGGTGTATTCTGCTACCGGGCGACGACCTTGTTTCATGACTCTGATGCGGTCCCGGGCTTTTCTATCGGCAAGCGGGTCCTTGAAACGGTGGCGCAAGGCCGTCATAAAGCGATCTAAGTTTCTTAATTCTGGGGCATTGACATTGTGGAGCGTTACCATCCATCTGGCTGCCGCCCCTTCAAGAGCTAGGGTGACAATTTGCACCCGGGACCCTTGGGTTGGGAAATCCTGTCCATATTCTTGCATGTAGGTAAGCACTTGTGCCAGGAAAAATCCCAATTTCTGGGGGTCTCCATCGAATTTTACCCCCAAGGGCGGGACCTTCCTCTGTAATTGTATGTTTCTGGGTTGGCCAGGGTTAATTCCCTGATCCGGGGCGTTTAAGGGTCGGGTACCTGGTGTGGCTGCTGGTTCTTCAGCTTGTCCCTCTTCCCGCTCAATCTCCACTGAATCCGGGGTGGCGGCTCGGGTTCTCTCACCTTCTGGTTCCCTCGCTCTCCTGCGCTGTCGTCTTTGTGCATCCCCCATGTCGAGGTTCTCCAGGGCTTCCCTCACTAGGCGATTGATGTACCGTCTCATTCGGTCATCGGCTGGTGGCTCCTCATCCCATTCTTCCTGATTCGATAGGGCCTCTAGCTCCAATTTCCACACGGGTTTGCGATTTCCTCGGATGAGGGTTACTCCCCTGGTTCTTCCATTCCAGGTGTCTCTCTTTCCTACACCTATAGACCACCGGGGCTTGGTGGAGGATTCACAGGCAGCCTCGCTGTCTTCGATGGGGCACAATGAGTCAGTATCTGGCTGGGTAACTGTTGACGTTTCTCCCCAGCATTTGGCTCCCCCTTGCTCCTTGCTGTATTCAGACATTTTTTTCTTCTCTTGCAGGATCCCCTCGGTAGAGTGAATTGTTTAAAAAAAAAAAATTCCTCTCCGGGTTGATCTCTATTGCAGACGCTGCTTTATGTCAGGCTACGGAACTTCTTCCCATTTAAACAATAAGAATGAACTTCTGATAACCAAACTTATCAAAAGGAATCCTTTATTGAGATGAGACAGTCCAGTAGGAATTCAGAGCAGCGTCTGAGGTCCCTCAGGCATACAGTGATAGATAAGGGAGTTTAGAATCCCCCCCCCCATCCCAATGTTTACTTAGGGAAACAAAAACCAATATGTTAATTCCCCTCCCAGCCCCTCTGGGAGGGGATCCTTCCCTTTTAGGAAGGTTTTTTCTCATGTAGCTTTCCCAAGACGTACCTAACTTCCTCCCCCACCCCCTTTTTAGAACGGACTGTTTTTGGAGATTTCCCAGGGTACTTCATTGTGGAGTTTTATGGACCCCTCATCTCCTGGCTGTGCCTCTCAGAGGTGTTAGATTCTGGCCATCTGGCTTCTTTCCCCCCCATTGTATCATGTATGGGTGTGCATATTCGATATAAGGTTAAATATATTCAGGTTACATCAAGAAAGGATTTCTTTATCAGTTCCCCCCCCCCCTTTTCTTCTTCCTCTGAAGAAATGACAGATACATGGACCTGACAACAACTGACGAATACTCTAGAATCTATACATTTCATTTTTGTTGCTTTCAAAATTATTTATTTATTTTATTATTTATTTATATCACACCTTTATTATTCTTACAAATAACTCAAGGCAATGAAAATATCCAACACATCTTCCTCCTCCTATTTTCCCCACAGCAACAACAACAACCCTTTGAGTGAATTGGATTGAGAGAGGCCCAAACTTACCCAGCTGTTTTTCATGGCTAAGGCAGAACTTGAACTCATAATCTTCTCTTTTCTAACCTGAACCCATAGACTAAGCTGGATCTTAATAAAATTATGCATATAGACTGCCATCATTTTCAAAAATAAATTATCTGTAGTTTATTTTTTTATACCTCCTCCTTTCTTTGAAGGTAACTAAGACAAAATAAAATTATTTTATGCTCTAGACTTTTGGTTAAATATGTGGTCTGCTTTCAACACTAACTTTAATGGCAAAGCTTCTATTTTAACATAACTATAGACTGTGATTTTTGAAAGGATGTTTTTGAAATAAAAAAATAAACCTCTTTTCCACTTAAATCTGTGCCAGTCAGGGAATTCATTATTTGTAAAATGTTCTTTGCTAGTAACTATATTCTGTGCATTAGAACATCACAATCTTTTTTAAAATGGACAACCATGGAAAACAGGTTAATATGAGGTCAAAGAGTCAAGAAACTTCTTCCTTGGGATCAGCAGAGCTGCCAGAAATAATTTGTGTTACGTCTTATAATTTCACCACCAGCTTTTTTTCTTTCCTTCTTTTTAAAGGAAAGTTTTTTAGAAGCTCACACTGAATAATATTGGATATGCAGTGATTATAGAAAGATACATTTCAGAAGGATTGCATATATATCTACACTTTTTCTGAAATATTATAGCTTTTGATGCCATTATTATCAATATATCCTCTATTCTTGATGGTTTGTTTTTGAGCTTTAAATAATTCATTCTATTAAACTTATTTTTAATTTGCTTGCCTCATGCTATAATACTGACAATCCCGTATACCCTTATTTATCCATTTATGCTACTGGACTTCCTTCTAAGAGTGTGTATGTCTGTGTATATACATACACACACTTATGTTGTAAATTTGTAATGCTTCTTATATCTGTTCTATCAAGATCCTCAGGACCTCAGCTAGGCTAAATTCCTTTCCATAAGCATTATCATCACATACATCATATCCTGAGAATACTGACAGAAATATTTTAATGGCTAGAAAGTTGTCCCAGGTGAATGCTAGTAGAATGTGAAGCATTCATCATTCTCTTCATTAGTACTTTTGCAGCCCCCAGATATTCTTGTCAGCAATTCTGAGGAGGCATTTTGAATATATCCTTGAGGGCATGCACTTGTCTCTCTATCATCATTAAAATTCAATCTTCCCATCCCACCCCAACCCCTTGTCCTCAAAATAATAACCTGATTAAGCATATCCAGCAAAGCAAGAGATATTATATCATTATACTGTTTTAAAATGTGGATTTCAAATATAACATCCACAAATCAGCCCCATAGAAGCCCATAATTTAGTCTAGTTCAACTGTTATCTCTTCAGGTTACCGATGCATACAAAAGTTGGAATTCAGCAATGTGGGTTTGAATAGATAAAGAAAAGCTTGTCTCCTCCAATGTAACATATAATAATATAATAGTGCATTCACACTATATTTAGAGCTGATTTTCAGGTTCATAAAATGCATGAATATGTTTCTAATTCCTGTATTATCGGAGAACTGCAAGATTTAATATTCATTCACACACAAACTCACTAATTATGAAAATATGGTCTATAAACCTAGCTTCTCTTCAAGTGTTTTTAAATTTGCACATTATTGTGGGAAGGCCATAAGCTGGTTCCAAAATGACCAATAATTCCTGGAATGCTGAGCCATTTAAGCGAGATGCAACTGATGGATGACTTTGGATGACAGACTTCCCAGATAGATCAGAAAAGAAACGTAGTCAGTGATCTAATCTTCTTTGTCGAACAGAATCTTGCAAATGTGAAAATACAAATCTCCCGACATCTTATTTACAGCCTGGTTAATTAGGGTGGTTCTCTTCTAAATTTATTTTTCTGCCTGCTATTCAGCCACAAACTCCCTTCCCCTTAACTGATTACTCCCTAGGCAGCATATCCACCTGTTCTCATTTCCCAAGGTAATTCCCATATATCAATACATCAGGACAGTCACTATTAGGCACTAATCTGGCAATTTCAAGAAACAAAAACAAAACAATTTTACTTTTTCAATAAGATAGGAAAGATATATAGATACAAGAAAATGTTCTCTATGAAAATTGGAGATTTTGTAGCTTTTTCCAGAACAATTATGTTTCAATAATATAACCAATAGCTGTTATTCAAAGTATAGCATTATAGTGAGAAAGCACAATTAAATATAAAAGTTGCAAATCTGTTGTTTTAAATATTAATGTATCTGTGGTATATGACTTCAGAGGAAAACCAGTTCTGTGGCTACCTCTTTAATATTTCTGTTTAACTCCAACTCCAATTCTTTCACAACTATTCCTCAGTTGGATTCCAATTCCAGTTCTGATAAAAATCACTTGAGGGAGGACTTTCTTTTTATATGCTATTTCATGTTTCATCTACATCATTACAATTATGTCGTAAGATTATGTCGTAAGATTAGCATTTAAATATCACCAAAATCTTGGCATAATAATCTAGTTTGGCCAGCAACTGCAATCTAAACTATAAATAAGCAAGTAATTTCTATTGTACAATTTTCTGTCTTTGCATACTTCAAATGATTTGTTTCAGGTAGTTACTTCACCTTCCTTGGTAGCTTTTGCATTGGGTAGTATTTATGGAGAGCTAATTCTCCAGTAAAACTAGAATGACAATTTTAATTGCATTTCCAATCTTAACAATACTTGTTGAAACATCTTGATTACCTGACATTATTTTCATTCCACAACATTAGTTGTGGAATAAATATAAATAAATAAAATAAATACTCTGGAAACTGACAAAAATATTTAGCAGAGTATTGATTAGCTTCATTTTATTAAATTGTTAGCAGTGGGAAAAAAATCTGTCCCATTGCCATTTATGTACTGAATGCAAAAAAATTGGCTTTAAAGGACGTTATCAGCAAGTAGAAACCCTGTATATCTAAAAAATAATAATGTATAGAAGAAGATGAAGGTTTCCTGAATGTCTATATTTGTATACTATTTCAATGTATAGACATGGAAACAAAATAAATGTTGAATAAGCTTTCACATTTGCTAGATTGATCTATAGCAGGGATGTCAAATTCAAGACCTGTGGGCTGGATCCAGCTCATGGGGTGCTTAGATCTGGCCCACATGGCTGCCCTGGAAACAGCAAAGGACTGGTCCACGGTTACTCTGCCAGTGAAAATGGAGCTTTTGCTGGCAGAGGATTGCAGACAGGTGGGATTCTACTGGTTCACACCGATTCAGTAGAACCGGTTGTTACAGTTCCTGGTAGTTCGGAGAATCAGTAAATAGGACCTCTGGCCAGCCCCTTTCCACCCGTTTCTCTGCTCCCTGCCCAGTCAGTCCCTATCACACACACACAACATCATGTACATGCGCGACATGCCTGCTGCCTGCTTTTGCCCACCTGCCAGGCCAGTCATTGCTGCCTGCCTTTCGCTGCAGCAAAGCGAAAAGTTTGCAAGTCCCTCTCCCTTCAGGAAAGGGCTCCTGGGCAGCAGAAAAGCAGCCTGGTTAAATCCTGTTTCTCTCTGCTGCCCAGGAGCAGTTTCCCGAAAGGAGGGGGACTTGTAAGCTTTTCACTCCACCAAGAGAGGCTGTCTCAGCAAGAGCAAGTGAGAGAAGTAGCCCAGAGCTGCTTCTCTCCACTGTTCCTTCTAGCTGAGTTAGGCTAAGCCTAACTCCAACTGAGCAGCCTGATCTACCTGCTCACAGGTAAGTCTGTGAGTTACACTAGTCCTTCCCCCACTGTTCCCGGGTCTCCCCATGCCTCCCAGTCATTTCCAAACCTCCCCGGGCCTCTCCCAACCATCTCTGAGCTTTCCAAGCTTCACCCAGGCATCTTCAGGGCTCCCCACGCCTCACCCAGCCATCTCTGGGGTTCACTGAGGCTTGCCCAGACATCTCCAGGACTCCCCAGGCCTTGGCCAGTCTACCTACCTGTTCCCCCCATCCCCAGGTTCGGCTGGCTGGTTTCTCCACTAGCACGGCCCTATCCCGCCAGTGGCACTTGCTAGGACTTACCTACTTGCCCCCCATCCCTGGACTCGGCTGGCTGGCTTCCTAACTGGCATGGCCCCATTCTGCCGGTGACACTGGCTGGGTCCTACCTAGCTGCCCCCCATCCCTGGGCTTGGCTGACTGTCTAAGCCACCACATGGTGGTCTCCCAGCTCTCCCTACCATATGGTGACTGCGGTACAGCAAGCTGTGGTGGTGTGCTACGACCAGTAGGCTGTAAGCAGGGCTGTCACTGCAGCACCTCCACTTATTTCTCCCGGGGCAAAATGAAAGCAAGTTAGTGGAGGCAGTGGAGGCACTGCAGCAATGGTGCTACTTACAGGTCCGGCTGCCTCTACCACATGCAATGGTACTTTGAGAGGGCTGGTGGGTGCTCAAAGTCCTGCTGCAGCCACTGCCACCACATGTGGAGGTACTTTGGGAGGGCCTGGGCATGCTCAAAACTTCGCTGCAGGTGCCTCCATACACACCCCTGCACTTTCTTCCTTTTTCCACTGCCCATTGCTGACTGGAACTCACTGGATCATTCAGTTTATCCCAGACCAGGTATGTGAATGTATGTGTGTGTGTGTGTATGTGTGTGTGTGTGTGAGTGTGAGAGAGAGAGAGAGAGAGAGCAAGAAAGAGGAAGGGTGAGAAAGAAAGAGAGAGCAAGAAAAAAAGTGGAAGGGAGATAAAGAAAGAGAGAGAGAGAAAGACCAAGAAAGAAAGGAAGGAAGGAAGGAAGAAAGAGGAAAAGAGAGAAAGAAAGAGCAAGAAAGAAAGAGGAAGGGAGAGAAAAAAAGAGAAAGGAAGAAAGAGCAAGAAAGAAAAGAAGGGAGAAGAAGAAAGAAAAAGAAATAGGAAGAAAGAAAGAAAAATGAAATAGAAAGTAAGGGGGAGAGAGAAAACTCTGTTATTATTTTTAATTGTTCCATTATTTATCATATATTAATATTTTACACTGTCCCTATACCTAGAATGATTTTACTGCCTTTCTTTTGCCTAGGTATTTTTCAGGGTTTACAATACATGCATTCAATGTCTATAGTCCAGAGCATAATACATGTTGTTCAGCAGAGTTGAAAGTTGCCCAGAGTTGATTTTGGAGATATTCTAGTCCCCTGCTCAGGCAAGAAAACTGAGGATCCAAACTCTGAGTAGAGGTCCTGGGAACAGGGTTAGAATAATAGAATAACACTTAGAAGGGATCTTGGGGGGATACCATTTCAGAGAAATGGCTGTCCAGTCTTTTCTTAAAAACCTCCAGTGTTGGAGCACCCAAACTTCTGGTGGCAGGCAATTCCACTAGTTAATTGTTCTCTCTGTCAGGAAGTTTCTCCTTAGTCTTAGTTTGCTTCTATCTTTGTTCAGTTTCCATCCATTGCTTCTCATTTGCCTTCTAGTGCCTTGGAAAATACATTGCCCTCCCTCTTTCTGGCAGCCCCTTAAAAGCCTGTTGCCTATCACACTCTTGAGCAAAGCATGTGAGCCATTTCCTCCTTTCAGTGGTCCATGAAAGTACATCTATAGCATGTAGATAATAAAGTCAAAAAAGGTGAACAACATTTTTACAGAACTATAGATGAGTTGAGGCTGGGTGTGACAAGGAATGGCTGGGAGGTGAGGCCAGGCGAGACACCCCTTGACGTGACTGTCATTGAGTTGGTCACACCCACACGGTCACATGACCACCAAGCCACGCCCAACCAGTCATGTGACCAGCAAGCCATGCCCAGCCAGCAAGCCATGTGCAACCAGTCACATGATCACCAAGCCACATCCACAAATTAAACCATGCCCACAGAACCAGTGTTAAAAAAATTGAGACCCACCCCTGGTTGCAGAAGGTTTCAGGAGACTATTGCAGCTGTAAACAGAGCTGTAAATGTAGCATTGGCAGAGCACTCGGGCCACCACAGGTGCCCCCAACATGAGTGACAGTGACCTGGCCATGCTCACCCCAGCCACACTCTAACCCTAACCCAAATACAACCCTGATGTGGCTCTCAATGAAATTGAATTTGACACCCCTGATCTACTGGAAGTAAATAAATAAGCTGAATATACAGGCTTGGTAGTACTCTGCTTTGTTTCAAAGCCATTTTAAAGTACAATTTAAAAATATTGTTTCTACTAGTTGAAGAGCTGTTAAAGTTCAATTAGTGTCAGGGGCTAAAAATCAGGAATCAATGTTATTCAAATAAGTACATGTTTACTCTATGCTATGCTCTATGCTCTCTACAAGAATCTGAACTGCTAATAGTCAAGGCAAATTGGCAGTAAAAAGAATCAATGGAATTCAAGATGTGCTGGCCTTTTTATTTATTTAGATTTTTATACCGCCCCCTCTCCCAAAGGGACTCGGGGCAGTGAACAGCCAGAATAAAAGCACATATAAACACATACAATATTTAAAAATTAAAACAATTAAATATGTTGGCTTTACAAAGATTAAAACATGGGAATTAAGAAAAATTAAAACCAAATTAAAATTTTAAAAACCCCTAGGCCAGACCGGCTTGCTGAAATAAATAAGTTTTCAATGCACGACGGAAGGTCATGACATCAGGGATGGTCCTCACCTCCGGGGGTAATTCGTTCCAGAGAGGGGGTGCCCCCAATGAGAAGGCATCCTCGGGGTCGCCAGCCATCCAGCCGGCGGCACCCCGAGGAGGCCAACTCTATGGGAGCGTATCGGTCGGCAGGAGGCTGATAATGGCAGGAGGCAGCTCGCACAAAAGTGGTGTAACATGGGAGCCCCGAGGAGCCCCCAACACCACCCGCGCGGCCGCACTCTGCACCAGCTGGAGCCTCCGGATGCTCTTCAAAGACAGCCCCACGTAGGGAGCATTGGCATAGTCTAGGCGGGAAGTCACCAAGGCGGAAGTGACCATGCGAAGCGCACCCTTAGTCCTTGTAGGTGCAAAAGGATTCCAAACTGATGCTTGAGACCCATTCCCTTGGCTCAGCCTGATCTTCTCCTACAACCTGTTTACTATCTAATGTGGTTTTTGAGTTTTGTTAAAAGGTAGTTATAAAAACAAAATAAATAAAAAGTAATGCTTTAGATTAAAATATAGCATTCCCTAGATAGGGGTCTCCAACCTTGGTAACTTTAAGACTTGTAGATTTCAACTCCCAGAATTCCTCGGCCAGCACACTGAGAGCAAAACTGGCTGAGGAATTCTGGGAGTTGAAGTCTACAAATCTTAAAGTTGCCAAGGTTGGAGACCTCTGCCCTAGAAGATGATAAAGCGAGTGCTATATTTACCACCTGTTAGGTTAGCTAACATGTTTAAAAATATGTCTAGCAAATGTTGGAAATGTAGCCAAAAAATGGGCACATTTTATTATATGTGATGGACTTGTGCCAAAGCAAAAAATATTTAAGCAAAGATACAGAGGTGGCTAGGAAAGTTGATAGGTTTTTAAACCTGAATTGTTTTTATTAGATATAATACCAGAAAACATTGATAAGGAAAGGATGTAGATAATATTACATGTCTTAACAGCAGCTAAGATTATATTCACACAATACTGAAAAAATGAAGATGTACCACAAGATGAAGCGATTGTCAGGAAGATACTAGATTGTGCAGAAATGGATAGATTGACATTGAAAATTAAACAGAAAAAAGATGTAGAATATTGTTAAACATGGAATCTATTTTACCAATGGTTGGAAAAAAAGGGTGGAGATTAAGAATGTAAATTTTTATTGTTAAGCAAATTAATTACCCAAACAACACGAGAGATATATCTTGCACTCCCCTCTGGTATCTAGAGGCTTTTTTTTTAAAAAAAAGGATTACCTTTTTACAGAACAGTAGCCTTTTCTAATTTCCCTTATTATAAATAAACCTCATGCATTTAAAGAAAGAACAACATTAAATGTTTTATTATTCTAATTAAATTTTTTCTTGATTTTCAATTAAATATGTGCACTCCGAGTATCAGTACAAAGCAGAAGCATGAATTTATCTTGAGCCCTGTAGTATTTTACTATTCCAGGTTATACATCAAGATTCAAATGTTTAGGTGTTCCTTTGAGGTTCAAAAAAATAACCCAAAAAACCCACAAGTACATGAGAAGAAAGCCTAAACCAAGAGCTTTTTCTTTGATCTGTTACCTCAAGCAATAACACAGAGACTCCTAGATCTGATACAGCTGAGGCCTTGCCTTGAGATGTACCTTTATAGTATAACAAGGTATTCGGTAAAAAAAATAATTATGTTTTTAAAGAAGCCTTTTTCAGCAAGCACGTGTTTAGCTATAGAGAAAAAAGACTGACAGAAAAACTAGAAAGCAGAGAAAAACAGAAAAGGTGAAGATAGAAGCAGTAATAGGAAGAAGATGATGATGGAGAAAGAAGCTACCCAGAGTGCAAATAAATAAGTTATAACAGAATTTATTGGGGTTATGTGAATGTTATTGTCAATATGTGAAATTATGCATTTTATAGAATGCCAAGGAAATCTGTAGAATAGATTTCCCACAAATGGGATGTCGAAGTATGAAACAATATTTCTCACATTTTCTATGCATTCTATACAATTGCAAAAGGCAAACAGGCAAAGCATAAAATATTCCCGCTAAAATGCCATTCTAGACTTCCTTGTTAAAACAAGTAGGTCAATACTGGAATCCCCACCCCCCACCCGTAAGAAAGTCCTGTACTTTATTTTGCATTTTTTCTGTTTCTTTTCATATATGTCTTTTCAATAAAGGGTTAGGGTTTGCCTCTAGCCCTAATCTTAGCCTTAATCCCTTTCTTGAAACTTTTTTCATACTTTATCTAAATAGTTCTTGCCATTTTGCATAATACCTAGGTATTATATACAGTGCCCAGGGAAAGCATATAGCATATTAAAAATAACACAATTTCATACTTTGCCTAAAAACTATAGATTTGCTAGGCATTCTATATAATGCAGCTTTTCACACATTACTAATGATATACATAAATATGGATAAAAATAATGTGATTGTGGTGTGAGGATGCAATGGTTAGAACGCAGTATTGCAGGCAGCCTTCTATCCTTTTGAGGTCAGTAAAATGAGGACCCAGATTGTTGGGGGCAATTTGCTGACTCTGTAAACTGCTTAAAGGGTTTTACAGAGGGCTGTAAAACACTGTGGAGTGGAATATAAGTCTAAGTGCCAATGCTATTATATATTTCATAATTATTTGATAGATAAAAATAAATTCAGAATAATTTATTTTGCGATTATGAAGAAAATTCTTTTGTGAAATTGGACAATCTACTGGAATATAAAGATAATAATTTATATTATGCAAGGGGAATCCTACTTTGTTCTCAGGTTCATTTAAAGTTCTTTCAGCTTCACCAGTTTTCTTGCTTTTGTAAGCTTTGTTGCACCATGTGTATACTGTACAATATAGGCAATCCTCTACTTACAACTGTAATGGAGCCTGCCAATTATGGTTGCTGGTCATGAAAATCATAAAGAGGATCATCACATATGTGATCCAATTTGACAACTTGTAATTATAGTTTTGTGACCATGATGGTCATAAATGAAACATCACAATTGTAAAATTAGCACAGAAGGCATTAAGCAAACTTGTTCTCTGTGGTGCATTTTTACAAAAAAACTGGAAAATGTCAGATTTCAGCAAAAAAATCATAAATTGCAGTCACATGACTACAGGATGCTGTAAATAGCCGCAAATGGGGCCAGTTGTTAAAGCACTCAAAATGCAGCCACATGACTAGGGGCAGCTACTGGAATTTTGGAACAGAATTGTGTCTTTTGGAGTCAGTCATAACTTGAAATGGTTGCTAAGCAATTGGTCATAGGTTATATTATATGACTATATAATGTTATATTATATAGGTTATATTATATGACTATATTATAGGACTATTATATGATTTGATATTAGTTTAAACATTATATTTTTTCAAGTGTCACTATTTTGCTGCATATGGAACAGATATTTGGTGTTTAGATATTGTTCCTTGCGGCAATCTTTTTTTTTTATTGCTTAAATATTTCATTCCCTTTATGATGGAAAAAATTTCAGATCTTTAAATGCACATTTATTGTCACAATGAAAAATATGATTGTTTTGCTTGTTTGCTAATTAATACTTTTAGAACATAGCAAAATGTCATAAATATTTATAATGTCTTTTTTCCTTGTATGAAATTTGTTATTTTTAAACCAATCACATTATGTTGGAGAAACCTGTTATGCTTTTTAATTGGCAACCCTTGTTCGAAAAGAAAAAAGGATTGTAGGATTGGCAACCCTTGTTCAAAAAGAAAAAAGATTGACTAAATTGATGGCAAACTGTGACAAAATGAATGCTTGCAGGTTAGAATGAAATCTATGGAAAATATAGCATTATAATGTCAGAAACAAATTTAACAAATTTAACTAAATTTAACAAATTTAATTCTATTCTTTTTGTTGTTGTTGCATACTACCCACTGAACTTCCATCGTCTGATTAATTCATCATTAAAAGGAGACTCTGATAGAGAGTGGCACCCAGTATTTCTTTAGTTTTGCCTTACACTTTAGTGGAAGTGTAAAATAAGAAACTTTTTTTTTTGTTAAATCGATGTGAAAAACCTCTTTGATAAAAGGCAAGCTAAACTTTAAATAAATGAAAATGAAACAACTTCATTTTCAAGGCTTGAATTTTTTTCAAGGGTTAATTGAGACACAATGACAGTCATAAAATCAAGTGATTTTAAATCTTAGCTTTCAAACCATTTAAATGTAACAAATGTTAATTTGATATAATTCAAAAAAATGTAGTTGTGGAAAAATATATTCTTTTTTTATTTATAAAAGTTTTCTTTATTAAACAATTAAACAAACACAATGACGGACAATTCTTATAATAAAAAAGTTGAACGTAGTACTGTCTCCCTAACATCAATCAATGTCATTACTTCACTAAATCCAATAGTAATATTACATAATTCTCCTTTATACACTTTAAATAGAATATATACATATAATCATTCCTTATTCTCATTGATCTTCCTCATCTCTAGCCAACCATAAAATTTCTCCCATGTTTTTTAATAATCCGAATCTTCCTTATTTTTTAGTTCTTTTGTTAGTTTATCTATTTCTGCGCACATTGTGATTTTCTTCAATATTTCTAATTCATTTGGAATGTCTTTATTTTTCCAATTCTGTGCATATACCAACCTTGCTGCAGTAACCTCTGTATTTAATGAATCATTAAGTACAGAGTTTCTTTATCGTATTTCCCAATGTTAATTCCCAACAGAAAAAACTCAGGCCTGTATTGTATTTTAATTCCACACATTTCTTCTATCCACTTGTGTAAATTTTGCCAATATTTTTGGGCTTCCTTGCAACTCCACCATAAGTGATAGTAAGTTCCTATTTCTTTATTACATTTCTAACATATAGGGGAAAATTTAGAATTCATTTTTGCCAATCTTGATGGTGGTATATGCCATCTATAAAATAATTTATACAAATTTTCTTTAAAAGGTATCGCTAATGTCATTTTTTAAAATTTCTATTCCATTGTTTCTGCCAATCATCTAATTTTATGCTATGACCAAAGTTTTTCATCCATACCACCATTGTTTCTTTTACTTTTTCTTCTAATTTAAATTCTAATAAAACTTGATATATTTTTTTAATCATCTTCTGATCGGGTCCTAATAATATTTCATCTAGTTTTGTCCTAGTTTTACTAATTCCCCATTCTCTTTTATCTTTTAAATATTTTGATTGCAGTTGCAAGTAGGCCCATCATTCCATCTCGATTTCCTGGTTCTTTAACTCTTGTCTAGTTTGTAGTTTTCCTTTTTCATTTAGTATCTCTTCATAAGTAATGATTTTCCTTGGCGCAGAAGGTGTGGGTGCATCAATGCTTCTAGTGTTGATAGCCAATAGGATATCGATATACATTTATCTTTTTGTCTTATTTCAAGTGTTTAAAAGGGTCTATACATGTAATTATAACCTTTTGATTTCTCCTGCCAGAGGAAGGCATGCCAACCCGACTGTTAGTTGTAACCTTCTAGTGTCAGTATTCTTTTATTTCTATGGTTAATCCAATCTTTCACCCAAGTTAGTATTGTGGCTCTGTAGTACAACTCCCAGTCAGGCAGGCCAAATCTTCCTCTTTCAGTAGCATCTTGCAACAATTTTAATTTAATTCTTGGTTTTTTTCTTTTGCCAAATAAAATTTGTCGTTATTCTATCCAAATGATCAAAAAACTTTTTCTCTAGTTTTATGGGGGCATTTTGAAAAAGAAATAGTAATTTAAGCAACACATTCATCTTTATTATTGCTATCCTTCCCATGAGGGATAGACCTATTTTGTCCCATTTTTCCAAATCGTTAGTTATTTGTTTAATTAATGGGTCGTAGTTGTCACTTTTAAGTGTTGTGTGTCTTGCTGAAATAGTCATTAGCAAATATTTTACTTTTTCTACAATTTGGATGCCCATTCTCATTGCTAATAATTCTTTCTATTTATCATGTTTTTGGTGATAATTTTTGTCTTTACCTTATTGATCTTTAGCCCCGTGACTTCTCCAAATTCTTCCAATTTGCCTAATAATTTTGGTCCCGAATTTTGTGGTTCCTCTAATATAAAAAGTAAATCATCCACAAAGGCTTGTAGTTTAAATTCTTCATTTTTTTTTAGACCTTTAATTTCTGTTTCATTTCTAATTATTCTTGCTAAGACTTCCAATGACATAATAAAAAGAAGTGGCGATAATGGGCATCCCTGTCTAGTTCCTTTTTGAATTTGAAATTTAACTGTTATCTCCCCATTCACCAAAATTCTGGCTTCTTGTTTTTCATATATTGCCAAAATTACATTTAGGAATTTTTGTCCTAGATCCATATCTTTGATTTGCTGCAAGATGAACTGCCATTTAACATTATCAAAGGCCCTTTTAGCATCTAAAAACATTAATGCAACTTGATCACCACTGTGGTCCTCATAATATTCTATAATATCCAGAGTCGTCCTAACATTATTTTTAAATTGCCTATAGGGAAGAAATCCATTTTGGTCTGGAGAGATAAATCCATTTAACATTTTTTTTAATCTTTCCGCAATAATTGAGACAAAAATTTTGTAATCGACATTAAGTAAGGATATTGGTCTATAATTTCCAGGGTCAGTGATATCACCTCCATCTCTAGGTATAATTGTTATCCTTGCTTCCTTCCATGATTTGGGGATTTTAGCTTCTTCTAACACTTCATTAAATATTCTAAGCATTTTATTACTTAATATATCCTGTTGTGCTTTGTAAATTTCCGCTGGAAAGGCATCTGGGCCCGGGACTTTGTCATTTTTTTGTTTATTTACTGGCCAGTGGACTTCTTCTATTGTTATTTCATGATTCAGGATTTTTTGGTCTTCTTCTGAGATTCTTATGAGTTCTGCTTTTTTAAGGTATTCTCTTATTTTGGCATTCGCTAGGTGTTCCTCCTCTCTATATAATTTCTCATAATATTTTTGGATTATCACTCTTTTTTCTTCCTCTTGGTAGCAGATCTCTCCTTGGTCATTTCTTAATTTAGTAATCCACCTATTTTCTTTTTGTTTTTTCAAACTATGTGCTAACCATCACCCTGGTTTATTTGCATTCTCAAATTGATATTGTTTAGTCATTTTTAATTAGTGGCTAGCTCTTCTTTCTCTATTAAATTTATTTATGTTTTATTAGCTCCATTTGTAATTTAAATTGTTTTTCCTGTGATGTCTCTTGTAATTTCATCTCTAAGTCTTTATATTCCTATTCAAATGTTTTCCTTTGTTGTTTTTTCTCTTTGTTTTTTTTTTTTTTTTGCCATATATTTTATTGCTACTCCTCTTATCATTGCTTTGGGCGTGTCCCAATTATTTTGTGGGGAGGTAACTTCCTCTTTATTTTCCACAAAAAAAAAATTCTAATTCTTTTTTTAATGTCCTATTAAATAATTCTTCTCTTAAGATCAATCTTTAAAGTGTCCATTGTATACTTTGCTTTTGCCCCTTCCAAGTAAAACTAACCATACTGTGGTCTGCCAAGAGATTTAGTTCGATATTAATTTCAATTAGTTCATAATTTAATTTATTGGTCATTCATGTCATATCGAATCTCGACCATGTCTGATGCTGATTGGCGTAATATGTATATTGTTTTTTTTCCGAGTTTCTTTCTCTCTACGCGTCGCAAATATTAAAAGCCTTCCTCAGATCAAAAAAACTTTTTGGTCATTTCTTTTTTTTTTCTAGTTTAGTATTGTTTCCATTATAGTCTAATGATTTATCAACAGCTGCATTAAAATCCCCCATAATACAAAATTCTTCATATTGTAGCTCTTTGAATCTATAATACAATTTTTGAAAAAAAGATTCTTCTGGACCATTCGGTGCATATATTACTACCAATAAAGTATTTCTGTTTCCTAATTCAATCTCGACCATCAGAATCCTGCCTCATTATCTTTATAAATTTCTTTAGCAGGGATCCATTGCTTTATATAAAGTGCTACCCCTCTTTTCTTTTGTACATCAAGAGCAGAAAATATTTTCCCTAAATTTTTATTTTCCAATAAGTATTGTTGTTTTTCTAAAATATGTACTTCCTGAAGTGCTATTATGTCAACCTTTAATGTCTGTAAATTTTTAAACAATTTTTTCCTTTTTACTAGGGAGTTTATACCATTAATGTTCAATGATATCAGTTCACACCTATCCCAATTCTTATTGATTCCTTTGTCTAGTGATTCTTGTAATTCTGGTCTCTTAAGGTTCTGTATTTTCCTCTGTGCGTTCACTTGTTCCATTCCTTTTCTCTTTATTAGTTACTATATCTCCTTCTATATTAATTACTTTTACTGTTCTTTCCTTCTTGTCCACCCCTATCCTGCGTTGCTTCTTCCATTTCATCTTCCCTATTAAATTGTTGATTAAAGAAATCTTCCGCTTTCTCAAAGTTATCCAACCAAAATCTCTTTTCCTGCCATGTTACCATGATACCCTCCGGCACCAACTATCTAAAGTTTACGTTAGGTTTTATTAGTTTGATGTTAAAAACTGGTATGGCCTCCTTAAATCTCTTACCCTTTTTGGAATTTGCTTTAAAACCATTAATTGTTTACCCACAAACTCAAGTGGTTCATCTCTTGTTTTGTGTAGAATTTCATCTCGCATAGATTTTTTGACAAATCTGATGTGGACTTCTCTTGGAAGGTTAAACCTTCTCTCATAGTTTGGACTCTGTAAAGTTCATCCATCTCTGTAAAATATCTCTTCCTTATCCATCTTTAATAACTTTGCCAATATATCAGCCATCACCTCCACTAAGTTTTCTCCTTTCTCTTCCTTCACATTTTGAAATCTTAGGTAATGGACTGCCTTTTCTACTTCCAAAAATATTAATGATGATTCTAATTATTTATTAGCTTTTTCTAATTTATCTGTTAAGTCCTCTACTCTTTTTTCTTCTTTACCCATCCTTATCTCAATTTCTACAATTTTTTTGTTTTCCCTAGCCTCTTGTTGTTCATCTATCTTTTGTATCTTTTCTTTTAATTCTGATCTCACTGTCCCCATCTCCTTCTTCATATTCTCATGATTTTTAACCACCATCTCTTGCATATTCATCATCAGATTTTATAAATCTTTTATAGAATTTGACCTTTCTCTTGGAAGCATTTCATCGATAGCCCTCTGTGTAGAAGAGCTTGCTGTAGCTTTTGTAGTAACCGTAGCCATCGGTTATGTGGGTATTTTCCTAGCTGTACCAATTCTTGATACGTTTGGGGTACTTGTCATATTAAACAGTCTTATCACTATATTATTTTAATCCACCTTTCCACCCTCTATCCTCCCTCCTCAATTCCTCCACCTCCTCTGGAGATCACCCCTCCTCTTCTCCCTCTTGTTCTCTTCCATTTAATAACACAATATCACTCTGATTTTCCTGCTATCTTCCTCCAATAATCAGATTCTTCAATAATATATAACAACCTTAAATTATCAAAATTCTCTCTTCAATTTCTTTTAAATCTCTAAAACATTAACATTAACAATAGTGCTATAATATTTTATTAAGTCAAGCTTATAAATCTATTAAATAACTACTTTCAGTGATTCTATATAGTATATAGTTTATAACAATAATATTATTTAGTAATATTGAACCCCTGATGCAACATCTATTAGCACGTATTTTATATATATATATATCTTTTAGACTTTTAACAATGTCAAAAGAAAAAAAGAAAAAGAAAAGGAACAGAAAAAAGGACAAAAGCAAAGAGAAAAGAAAGGAGGAGAAGAACAGGGAAGGGGAGAGAGGAAAAAGAGAGAGAAGGAGGGTTAAATGGTTATTAAAGAAGGCACTAATAAAATTTGTTAATCTAGGTTTTCCTTGGATTATCTTCAACCTGCAATAAGGAGGGGAAAAGAGGAATCGGAAAGAAGAGAGAGAGAGAGAGAGAGAAGATCCAGTCTTCTAGCAGTCACCGATCTCTCCTTTTTAACTTTATTGCAGAATGTTACTTTCTGCCCTCACTGCTACCACTAGATGTCTCCTTTTGGTTACAGTGTCTGTCTGTCTGTCTTCTTTAGATTTGCTGTGGCATTCATCAGTCAACGTCCATTTTCTTTGGAAAACCTTCCCCCCCCTCTTTTTTCCTTTTTAAGTCCATTCAAAATCACTGTCTAAGTTCCGAAAAGGGAGGATAGTTCTCCAGTCCACCTTTAGCAATCGGCACTTCCACCGACCTGCCTTCTAATTCTCCTTATCACATCACTCTTACTTTCACTGCGTCCGTCTAACAGAGACTCTGCTATCAATGTTATATCCAAAAGATTATTTTCTCCTGGTCGTATATTCCAGAAACAAAGTAAGGCTTGACAGTTATGCAGCTAATTATTTCTTCACTCCCGTATTTCCTTCGGCTTTCAATAATCTTCCTCTCATTCCACTCACCATGTGTCTCGCCACTATCACCTCCTTAACAAGAGCCAACTCAGATTGCCTAGTTATTTTTCAGTGCAATTGTTTTGCGCCTCATCTTAAATTGAGTTCTAATTTACTTTCTGGTTATTACTTTTGTTAGATTAGCTGTATCTTCGTTCCACTAGCTCACCGCTTGTGTGGCCCGCTGTCAGCGTTCCTGAATGGCCATTAATAATCGTCCGCTCCACTGTCCGCTCATCCCTGGTTTACCTGATTTTCACCACAGACTGCCGTCCGTAGCTTATCTTCAGGGACCCCCCTCCTTTGAAAGCCCTCCAAGCTTCCTTTAGGCTCTGTAGAGTCCTGCAGGACAGGGATAGGGTCCACGTTTTGCAGAGCTTCCTGTTCGCACATCCCTTCTCCCTGAGAGCTAGCTCTGCCTCTCTGAAATAATATATTCTTAACATACTTACTAAAGAGTAAGTTTCATTGAAAACAGTTATTTCCATGTAAATAGGAACAAAAATGCAGTGCAAAAATGTTACATTACAAGTGTCTCTTGTGCACACTCTTTAATCATTTATAGGAATTCAGTTGTAGAACTTGAAGTAGATATCTTACATCTTTAGCCAATCTCCTCTTACCAGAAGAAAGAAGGAAAAGGCTGACTATATTCAATTCTACTCTTTAATAGTGTCAGCATATGACCGGAGCCAACGAAAATGCAAATTCTAATCAGGACAAGTAATTGATCCTACATTATTATTGTCTGTGAAATAATAGGAAATATTTTTATTTTATTATTTTTCTATATATTTCAATATCATCTTCTTTCCTTGGCTTCGGTGATAATATTATTAAATTTCTTCTTCCTCCCATATATGCTAATCTATTTCATTAAATTACTTAGAATTATAGATGATGGATATATCTTTCTGCCTGACAGAATTCTAGAAATTATTTTTCTTGGATAATCACTCCCTCCAATAAAATACTTGGGAAGAGAGTAGCTGCAAATTGTGGCCAGTGGAAACAAGAGATAAATATTAAGCCTGTTTATAGATGGTCAAAATATTAAAGATGCACAAGAAAAACCATAAAGAACAGAGTTTAATAGGTTTTATGCATACTGCCACCAGTATGCAGAAAAATAATTATAATGGCACTGACAAAGTCATCAACAAGCCATTGCAAAAGACAGCTTTACAGAAAACAGCTCACATTCTGGGATGGTAACTTTAACATTATCAAACATCTACATCTGCCTATTCCAGATCCTTGAGAAGGATTTGATAGGTAGACAAAATCCAGTCTGAATATTTAACTGATTATGTGACAACCCATAATGAGGCAGTAAAACGGAGCTCTATTGCACTGCAAATATGTCTAAGGGAATAAAATTATTTGGGAGACACATTTCTTGATTGGTGATAGATAATGTCATAGATCATGGTATTGATAATGTACTTTTCATCATGGATGATAATGATATCATAGTTGGTATGGTGCCCCTTTGAACTGTAGACTTTTCATTCTTTTATTTCTTTAATAATTCACTATATTTCAAATTTACAAGTTTTGTTATGAATAAGAATCAGAACTATATACAATTTATTCAAATGTGTTGTCATTTGTAATATTAGAATAGAATAACAGGGTTGGAAGGGAACTTGGAGGTCTTCTGATCCAATCCCCTGCTTAGGCAGGTAAACCTATACTATTTTAGACAAATGGTTATCCAACCTCTTCTTAAAAACTTCCAGTGTTGGAACATTTATAACTTCTGGAGGCAAGTTGTTCCACTGATTTAATTGTTCTGTCAAGAAATTTCTCCTTAGTCGTAGGTTGCTTCTCTCCTTTATTATTTCCACCCATTACTTCTTGCCCTCAGGAGCTTTGGAGAATAGCTTGACTCCCTCTTCTTTGTGGCAGTTCCTGAGATATTGGAACACTGCTATCATGTCACTTCTTTTAGTCCTTCTTTTAATTAAACTCTACATACCCAGTTCTTGTAACCATTCTTACAGTCCCCTAATCATCCTTGTTGCTCTTCTCTGCACACTTTCTAGAGTCTCAACATCTTTTTTACATTGGTCCCCAGGCTCTAACCCCAGAGACAATCTCAGGTACTGCTTAACTATTTGACTTTTTAAAAATTATTTTTCTATTGCCACCTTTTGCCTTGGATATAATCTGGTATATTTCATTGACCATTATATTATTCACATGAAGAGTTGGCTTCTATAAGCCAAGCTCCTACTGACCATTTAAACTATTCTACAGTTAAAACCCATCTCCTCTCCAAGCGCATGCTAAGAATGTCCATCATGGGTTTTTTTCTGCTGCCTAGAGACTTCTGATGCAAAGGGAGGAAAAGAGAGCCGGGGAATCCAATAATCCCTGTCCTTAAAATGCTCTATAAATAAAGAGAGCACCATTTGCCTGCAGAATAGCTATGGCAAAACAGGGATTACCAGTGATACCAGTGCATTTTCTAGAAACATTGCTTTCCTCTGGCTTAATCTCATTATTTTACTTCATCTGTGAGGAAGAATCCTATGTTAATCCATAATGCAGCAGATGCATATCAAAGATATGCTGGGATTTTTTTTTTAATGTATTCTTTCACAAACTGATTGGGGGAAGTATATAATTATCTGATTTAAGACTCTTGCAAGTTAAATGCTAAATGCTAGTGCAGATCAACTGATGTACTAATTAATGCAGGAACCTATTAAACTGCTCTGCCACATGAATCCAGAAATTGTTTGTGACTCAGTGATATTTCATTTCTTTATAGTCCTTCCTGTCTGATTTGTATGGAACTTCATGTAGCTTTCTTGAATTTTTTAATCATCTTGATACTTTTCATTGTCCTTGATAGGGCTGTTCATGCCGTGTATTGCTCCAGTAGTGGGTTACAGCAAGGTTAGGATTCAGAATTATTTACTGGATGCATGCATTTTCTTAGTATATATATGAAAGATATATGAATGCTGACACTACAAAGTTGAGTTCAGAAGTTCATGTGGCACTGTCAGTACAATACCCATATTTTGTTAAAAAAAAGATTTAAGACTACACACTTATATAAATTGGTTATTTACAATCCTGTTTAACCATTTTTTAAAAAAACTTCATAATAATTTGCCACAAATACATTGTTGATGTTTTAAATCAATGAATTCCACTACTTTGAAAAAAAAAGACTGTAGGAACTTTAATGGTTTTGCCATGCTATACAAAATAATTCTAAAAGGAAAGATTTTTGAGTTCTAAGAATTTCAGTTTTCTGTCTGACTGTATTTTTAGGCATTAGCATTTTCAATCTTTATATCCAGTCAAAAGTAGACTGCCCAGGCAGGAAAAGCTCTGAAAGATTTGTTCAAAATAGGTCAGAATATTATGCTTCCAATATAAGATACACAGAATCTAAGACTTCAAGACACAAAAGGAACTGTTCCAGAGATTCAAATTGTTCTTCATGACTTTCACATTCAATTCATTTTGTGAACCAAATATCCTTGTAGTATTTCTCCCTGTGTCTTTTCTTGGTCAAATATATAGAAGTATTAACTTCTATACTCAAATGCTGATTTCTCTGTTTGCATAAGTATTCAAACTCTAGCTGGGGAACTTTCCCTACCTTCATGTGACAAATCTACAGAACAGTTCATCCAGGCTCACTGAATTTGTAACAATGATTAAAATGAATCTTTTGATGGCATCATAAGAGCTTTCTGTCTAATTGTGATTGCTCTGGTTCTGATACTTTTTCAACATATGTTTGAAATGTAAGAGCTAATTGCCCTTTAAACCTTTTGAGCAAGTACACCGGCTGATCTGTGCTATTTGCAATCCATTATATAGCTTAGCTGATCCCTGAAAGTCACATGCTTCAGATGAAACTACATTTCATTTTTATCAGCCTGTATACTAGAAAATAACCAGAATTATTTTTGAACTATAATCATACTCAATTTGATTGCTGTCCAATGTAGAAGGAAACATATTTTTCTCACTTCAGATTTAATTTCTATCAATTCCATTTCTCTAAAGTGCTTTTCTTTTGGAATGAAATCCAGAAAAGAGCCATATTATCTAGAACAGAAAATATGGAATATTTATTTTATTATGCTGTTTGGGGTAAAGAAGTATTTGGGATTGTGGATATTAAACATTTTATAACAATGAAGTAGAAGTATGTGAATTTCTACTCAGTTTTACTTTTCAGTACTTTACATTGATAAATAAACAAAACTAAAGCTAATATAAAAGGGTTAAAAGAACTAACCTAGGTTGGGTTTGACAGAAAACAGAAAAGTCTGAGAGGTGTATGATATTAATAGTTCTAATGAGTTATGTACTCTGTACAGCTGTTTGTCTCAATGTATTAAACATGATATGGATGGAAATATTTGATATTCCTTCTTTTCAATAATGTCATACTGCAAAAGGTTGGTTAGATATTTTGAAAATCCTATCTGCTCAATTTTGTGTGTGTGTGTGTGTGTGTGTGTGTGTTTATTTATTTATTTGGCTGATCATCTCACAAAAAGTTTTCCAGGTAGCCTACAATAGCAGCCCCCAATCTTTTGGCACCAGGGACCAGTTCTGTGCAGAGAGGTTTTTCTGTGGACTGCAGAGGCATGGTTTAGCATGCTACCTGCATCCCATAGATAGAGCTTCATTTGCATGGCCTGGTTTCTGTATACCTCTGCATGCCAGTCCATGGACCAGGAATTGGGGACCTGGCCTGCAACAGAGGTGTCAAACACAATTTTATGAGGGCTGCATCAGGGCTGTGGTTAACATTGGGGGGGAGGGGTATGGCCAATTTGGTGGGCATGGCCAGCTTGACACCAGTCCCCAAACTGCTGGCATGTTTCCTCTTTGTGTTGTTTCCTCCTTGCGTAGACCAGACCAATGCCATGGTGGCCTGAGGTTTCCTTTTTGCATTGGGTAGAGTAGTCCAAAACAATGTGGGTAGACTGGGCCAAAGTGACACAGGCTGGCTAATTTATTTTCCAGGATGGCCCTGTGATCTGGATCCAACCACATCGCAGGTCAGTTCCAGCCAGAGGGGCTTTGAGTTTGATATCAAAATGGCCTAAAACAATAAGTGAAACAATACATGTATAAATAAAATCACTATTACAAATAAAACAGTAACTATTTAAAAATATTTTTTAAAAAATAAAAACAAACATAGCACTTACTAACTTTAGAGTTATATTTTTTCCAAAATTATATACATTTCGCGTTTATTCTGTTTAATTTCCTTCTCATTCTGAAATTTAAAGCACCCTAATATGTAAACAAGATCAAGAAGAAAGAAATCATGGTCTTCTTTGATGTCAGCTTGAGTGACATTGATCTGGCTAAACAAAGCATACACTACCTACTGACTAAGCACCATGTCACAAGATGATGCCACTACAGAACATTCCATGTCCACAAAAACCATCATGAATCTTCTGGATCTATGCCTCAACATATACTTCAAAACGATGCTATAGATCACTACACATCAGAACAACTAGACACAAGCAGTTTTTTCCCAAATGCCATCACTCTGCTAAACAAATAATTCCCTCAACACTATCCAACTATTTACAAAGTCTGCACTACTATTACTACTAATCTCATCACTCCTTATCACCCATCCCCTCCCACTTGTGACTGTATGACTTAACTTTGTCACTTATATCCTTACAATTTATATTGACTGTTTCCTAGTATGATTGCTTATTGCACCCTATGACTATCATTAACTGTTGTACCTGATGATTCTTGACTCTTGACGAATGTATCTTTTTTTTTATGTACACTGAGACCATTTGCACCAAAACAAATTCCTTGTGTGTCCAATCACACTTGGTCAATAAAGAATTATATTCTCTTCTGTTCTGTTCTATTCTATTCTTAGATCATTTGAGATGAGTACTCCTAAGTCCTTGACAGAATGATGGTTGTCTATGAGATCATTTCCACCCAACTTGTATTTGGTGGTGATTTTTATTGCCAATGTGTAGGACAGAGCATTTATTACGCGACCATACTAACACATAATCAAGGTCGCTTTGTAGGGCAACAGCATTGTCAGTGATGTTAAATAATATTCCCTGGGATCAAATATTAAATAAATATTCCCTGGGATCAAATTCACATGTGAAGGGGAAACAGAAAACAGACTCCCATTCTTCAATATCGACATCAGGAGAATTGGAAACTCCATCTATTGCAAACCCCATGCACATGGACCAGATCCTCAGCTTCACAAGCAACCACCCCATGCACCCAAAAGAAGCTATGTACAGATTCTTTAGAAGGGCCAGAACACACTGCAGCACCAAAATACTAACAAAAGTAGAAGAGAAACAGTTGCTTGACATCTTTCTCCATAACGATATCCAAAAAACTTCACATTCCAACACACAGCATCCAAACCATCACACACCACACAGCCAACCACCACACAAAAACTAACCCTACCATACACAAAAGGGATGTCAGAAATGACAGTTAGAATTCTCCAACCTCTAGGAATAGCAATAGTCCATAAACCCACAGCTACACTTCATCAGGAATTATCCAGAGCTAAAAACAAGATACAGAAGGATGAAAGAAATAATGTAATGTGCAAAATCAACTGTAATAATTGCAATCAATTCTATGTGGGACAAAAATCACATTAATAAAAAAACAGGATCCATTAATATCAGCTGGCAGTCAAATGCCACGATCCCAAATCCTTAATTTCTACCCACACCAACACCAGTTCAATTAAGGCAACTTAAAAATCATTAGCCATGCTACCACTCACCACACTCATGAGTTCATTGAAGCACTTCACAAGCAATTCCATCAATAAACACATTGACCTACAACCAGCCTATGAACCCCTCAGAATCCAAATCAACCACACAGTTAATCAGAGATAGAGACCCTCAACCAACCCACACAAATCCCCCCAATCAGCATTGTGCCTCTCAATGAACTTCACCTGATGTAATCTCCCCATCACAAGTGCGGGATTGTAGTCCCGCACAGGATGGGCCACTCATGAGATCCGCTTGGGAGCGGAATGAAGACAACACACAGGTTTTCCTTGAGGTGAGTAAGCCTAGAGCGTGTTCTGAACCACTTTTATTAAGAAGGTATAAGGAAATAAAGCATGTTGAATTATTATTGGTTACCTTATTGCTTATAGCCTAATATGATTATGTTGTATCTCTACTTGCTTAAGCAGTTTCTGCGGTATGAGTATCTTAACAGCTCTATACCAGGTGTTTCCTGGGCTGCTGGTAACTGGCCCAGTTTGGAAAGTCCCCATCAGTTTAAGATGGTTTCGATGTCTATACTTCCTGTTGTGTGGAGGGCGCTAGCTGAGGCCAATGCTCTGCACAAACAGGTGCAGTATTCCAACACACAAGATCCATCACAAGACTTCCACTGATGACTCCCACCTGGCCCATCACAAGACTTATTGACCACATAAAATCCTTATAAACAGAAGAATATTGACATGCTCTAAACTTTGATGAAGTTGTTATCTAGCCTAGTAATGAAATGTTCAGAAACCAATCCATAAGCTCGGAGAATGAACTGTTACCCTAATTCTATACCTGAGCTACAGATATTTGCCACTATTGCAAATATAAACATCACATATTTGCAGTTAGTTATATAGTCTTTAGAATATAGCATGTGATTCTCCTTGATTCATCACATGTCGGTGTAGGTTTTCTTAGTTTCTTAACCAGCAGTTTTGAGCTGAGATGTGTGTCATTAAGTATGAAGTATGTAATCTGAGATACAATCACATTCTAAGTGATATATCATTCTGGAAATGGAAATGAGGTTAAATTGCTTTAAAGTAATTGATTAAACAATATTTTTGTCTTATATATACTATAACAATTATGCTTCCTTTTTCTTAGGTTGGCTTCATGAACTAGGAAAACGTTTGGAATCTCCATATTTTGGCAATAACACATCAGGAGGCCCATCACTCAGAAGTGCCTATATTGCTGCCCTGTATTTTACACTTAGCAGCCTCACCAGTGTTGGATTTGGCAATGTTTCAGCCAATACAGATGCTGAAAAGATTTTTTCCATTTGCACAATGCTGATTGGGGGTAAGTAAACATTAGGAATAGCAATATGAGCTTAAAATATATATTTCTCAATATCAGATTTCATTCAAAGATGTAGATGAACAAAAGTCATTTTGTTTTTCAAAACACTATTTTATTTTTTAAAATCCCAATAGTAAACAATTGGTTCTAAATTAGGACCATACATTAACACTGAAAATAGTCTATAAGCCATTTAGAGAGCACTGTTAAGCTCTGTGAAGCAGCATGTAAGTCTAAATGCTATTGCTATTATGCTATTACCTATTCTGCCATTACCTTTGGTAATGGGCAGGGCAAGTATTACCTTGTCACACTTTCAAGATGATAAAAGTATATACATAATATATTTTCTAAAATATTGTAGCTAGGAGCACTCTAAAATGCTAATTCACTACATACATCTAATACTATGTATTTGATTAACCTGTAGCCTATAAGCAATAAGATACTTAAAGGGATTAGAAATAACTTTCACAAATTAATCTTGGCACCAAATGTATTGGGTTTATATTTATCAAGAATTTGAAATGGATGAAGGTTACAGTTCAGATTATCCCTGTCATTCAATATATTGCCAGTTAGAATTTCAAATATACTTGCTATATTTTTCCTGTATGAAATCAGCATGTCAAAGAGTCTTTGAATAAATAGGAAATGGCTATGGATATCAACACAATAATAGTATGTCTTTCCAAAAACAAACCCTACCCAAAAATAAGCCCTAGTGAAGGGAATGGGCATGACCAACACAGGAGGCAGCCCAACCATGTACCCACTCAGAAACACGCCAGTGATCCCTGAGCCACCATTTAGCACAGTGATCCCTTCCCTTTCCCGGTTACCTCATGGAGACTCAATCCCTTCCTGCATGACTTCAGCGGCCAAATCTATGCATTGTCATGACTTGGAGCCCCTTAATAGTGGCCCCATGGATCTACTGAGCCAACAAGAACCAGGAGCTGCCTCCTGTTTGTCTCTCCACCAGTCCCAGGCAACTATGCAGCTGAGGGCCCCTCTCTTTCACATCTCACCTTGTGGCTCTGAAGCAGGCAGCAACCATGGTTTGCACTCTGTCAGGCCTGGAGCTCAGGTCTTGCTCTGCCTGGTGCTACTATATGATGAGGCAGAAGACCATGGGGCACATTGGGATCACCTGGTCCTTCCCCCTGACTCTAGCCAGCTGATGGGCCTCCTGGACCTGCTGCTGGACTCTTTGTTGTCCTGGCCACATTGCTTTCTGCCATCCTGTTGCTTCGATGGGCAGGATCTCCATGGTGGCCCTGCAGTGGGATGGAGAAGGGATTGGGAAATTGCCTCTTCCTCTTTTGCACCCCAAAACCCCATCTTTGCTTGCTACCAAGATTCTGGCCTACACCCATGTGCTGCAAAGGCAAGCAAGATGCACAACTCAATCCTACCAGTATGCCATGCAATGCAAACCATGCAAAACAATCTGTCCTGACCCTCTTGGCTCCAGAGATGATCCAAATGGGGGGCATGCAGGATCTGGGGTAGAGGCCTCCTGTGTAATGATCTGCCACAGCTCTGGAACAAACCTATGCCTTCCCTGTGAAGGATTACAGGAGGCTGGAGTCCTCCACAGCTTCCACTGATCAGCCCCCATCCTGTACCTGCTGTTGCTGACCTTGTGCTGCTTTCAGATGGGTTTATTTTGCTGACCCCTTCACCAGCAGTCGCCAGTGAAGTCACACTATCTCACCCACCTTTGCCTTCGGGCTGTGTCTCTCCCATGTCCTGCATGGTTTCAGCAGGCAGGAACTCTGTGGCAGTCTTGCAGTGGGACAGATGGAAGCCTCAGAGGTCCATGCCAGGCAGGAGCAGCCTATCTGAGAGCAGTCAAGACCAGCAGAAAGTTGTATGCCTTGCTCACCTTTATAGTACAGGGATACAGGCTGAGGGCTCGATGGCCAGGGAAGACAGGGTTTTGGGATGCAAAGAAGAAAGGGGCAATCTCCCCCTCCCTTATCCATCCTACTGCAGGACCACCATGGAGCTTCTCCCCACCAAAGCCACAGGACACCAAGAGCAGCATGGCCAGGAGAGCAAAGAGCCCTCACAAGGCCAGGAGCAGCAGGTGCAGCAAGCCCAACAATCAGGCAGAGGCACAGGGAGGAGGAGCAGGTGATCCACTGCAAATGCCTTCTGCCTCATTGTAACAGCAGCCTGAGCAAGTCTGGACTCCAGTGTCCTAGCAGAAGCATAGCCAGCAGGCAGGGAGAGGCCAGGGTGCACCGAGAGCTTGGCCCATTGCAGCTGCGAGCAAGCAGATGGAGAGCTCCTGTCAGCTCCCACGCTCACTCCCACTACTGTCGGTTTCTATGTTCACTGCTTACTTTATGTTAAAAAAAATTGAGACATTTCCTAAAAATAAGCCCTTCTGCTTATTTTTGAGCCCAAAAGGAAATAAGACTGTTTTAGGGGAAACATAGTATTAGTTTAGCTGTTCTCTTTATTTCTATATATTCTATAATGTACCAAAAAATGTTCTTTCTTAGTAGTTTAGTAACTGTAAGCTCAGTAGCTATAGACAGATGATTTATTATTATTATTATTATTATTATTATTATTATTATTATTATTATTATTATTATTATTATTATTATTATTATTAGAATTTCTATACCGCCCTTCTCCCTAGGGACTCAGGGCGGTGTACAGCCAAATCCGAACCCCAAAAAAGTACAAAAGTTAAAAAAAGAATTAAATACTGGCTGGTTATAATTAATAAGAAAACCCACCCCCCCAACTTTAAAACCCCAATTAAAATCGAAAAAATTCGGAGACAAGTTAAAAACTATCACAGCCCAGGCCGGCCTGCTCAAAGAGCCAGGTCTTCAACGCACGCCTGAAGGCCCTCAGGTCCGTGCTGGTACGAAGTTCCGGCAGCAGAGTATTCCAGAGGGCAGGGGCCCCCACAGAGAAGGCCCTACTCCTCGGGGCCGCCAGATGACACATAGCGGCCGACGGCACCCGGAGAAGGCTCTCCCTGTGTGAACGCACCGGCCTGCTGGAGATCACCGGTAGAATGCGGTCCTGCAGGTAACCTGACCCAATGCCATGGATCGCCCTAAAGGTCAAAATTATAACCTTAAAGCGAACCCGGAGAGCCACCGGCAGCCAATGCAGCTCGCGCAGGAGAGGCGTCACATGGGCGCTACGCGATGCCCCCATGATCACCTGCGCGGCTGCATTCTGTACCAGTTGGAGTCTCCGAGTGCTCCCCGCAGGGAGCCCCATGTAGAGGGCATTACAATAGTCCAGGCGAGAGGTGACAAGGGCCTGAGTGACCGTGCGCAGGTAGTCCCGATCCAGAAAGGGCCGCAACTGGTAGATCCGACGGATCTGATGAAACGCCCCCCTGGAGATGGCCGCAATATGATGTTCAAGCGAAGCCGTACATCCAGGAGGACTCCAAGATTGCGAGCCCTCTCTGTGGGGGGCAGAATTTTCCCCCCAATAGCCAGCGAAGGTGTCAGTTGGCTTTATCGGGGCGCCGGGAACCACAGCCACTCGGTCTTGGATGGGTTGAGCCGAAGCCTGTTCCCACCCATCCAATCCCGCACGGCCTCCAGGCACCGAGACATAGCCCCCATGGCATCGTTGGGGTGGTCCGGGGTGGAGATGTACAATTGGGTGTCATCTGCATACAGATGACACCTCACCCCAAGACCACGGATGATCTCACCCAGCGGCTTCATATAAATGTTGAACAAGAGAGGGGAGAGGACCGACCCCTGAGGCACCCCACACACCAGGGGCCTAGAGGTGGACCTCTCCCCTCCCGCCAACACAAATTACGAACGGTCGGAGAGGAAGGAGGAGAACCATCGAAGGACGGTACCCCCAATCCCCAACCCCTCCAACCGTTGCAATAGGATACTATGGTCGATAGTATCAAAAGCCGCCAAGAGATCTAATAGGACCAGGACAGAGGAAAACCCTCTGTCACGAGCCCTCCAGAGATCATCAACCAACGCGACCAATGCCGTCTCAGTGCTATGTCCAGGCCTGAAACCCGATTGGAACGGATCGAGGTAAGTTGTTTCCTCCAGGCACCAAGGAAGCTGACGTGCCAGCACACTCTCAACAACCTTCGCCACAAAGGGAAGGTTGGAGACTGGATGATAGTTGTTTAAAACAGCTGGATCCAGGGAAGGCTTCTTGAGGAGGGGCCGCACCACCGCCGTCTTCAAGGTGGTAGGAAGCGACCCTTCTCTCAAAGAAGCGTTGATAATCCCCTGGAGCCAGCCTTGTGTCGTCTCCCTGGCACCCGAAACCAGCCAGGAAGGGCACGGGTCCAATAAACAGGTGGTGGCATTCAGACCCCCCAGTAGCCTGTCCACACCCTCGGCGGTCACAGGGTCGAACTCCCCCCAGATAACATTCACAAGACCTGCCCCAGACACCTCCCCCGGGACCATCCAATTGGAGTCGAGCCCCTCCCGAATCTGAGTGATTTTGTCGTGCAGAAATCGAGAAAACTCCTCCGCCCTACCCTGCAGGAGGTCATCCCGCGCTCCCGGTTCAAGTAGAGAGCGGGTCACTCTAAACAGGGCGGCAGGCCGATTTCCTGCCAACGCAATAAGCGTGGAGAAATACGAAGATTTCGCCGCCCCTATCGCCACAAGGTAAGTCTTAATATGAGATCTCACTTGTGTTCGGTCAGACTCAGAACGGCTCGCCCTCCAAATGCCCTCTAGACGTCTTTTCCGGCACTTCATCTCCTGTAGCTCCTCCGTATACCACGGAGCCAAATGGGATCTGTGCCGGGTCAGAGGTCACAGAGGCACAACTCGATCTAGAGCGCCGGCGGCCAACCCGTCCCAAGTGGCCACCAGGTCTCCAGGCGAGCTGTGAGCCAGAGACTCAGGAAATGGCCCAAGCTCCCTCTGGAACCGCTCCGGGTCCATCAGGCGCCTGGGGCAGAACAATCTATGTGGCTCCGCCTCCCTGCGGTGGGGGGTGGCGGAACAGAAGTCCAGTCTAAGGAGGGAATGATCTGTCCATGACAAGGGTGTGATTACTAAATCCCCAAAATTACAGTCATTCAACCACTGCCCAGAGACAAAAATCAGGTCCAGCAAGTGTCCTCCTATGTGAGTGGGAGCGGAAACTAACTGGGTCAGGTCCATGGCCATCATGGAAGCCAAGAACTCCCAGACCAACCCCAAGGTTTCACCGGACGATGGCAGGTTGAAATCCCCCATGACCAAAAGACTAGGGGTTTCAACCGCCAGCCCGGCTATTACCTCAAGGAGTCCGGGCAGGGCCGATGAGACGTGGCAGGGAGCCAGGTACGCCATCAAAAGACCCATCTGAACCCCTTGCCCCCACTTCACAAAAAGAGATTCACAGCCAGCCGTCTGAGGAACAGTGGCCTCCCTAGGACAAAGGACTTCCTTTATAAGCACCGCCACCTCACCACCCCTTCCCTGAGCCCTAGGCTGGTGAAATGCAAGGAAACCTGGTGGGCACATCTCAACCAGAGGGACACCGCCCTCTGGGCCCAGCCAGGTTTCGGTGACACCTACCAGGTCCGCGGCCTCCTCCTGAACCAAATCATAGATCAGGGGAGCCTTATTAACCACGGACCTGGCATTGCACAACAACAGCCAGGTATTCAGGGCCTGAGGTTCCGGACAGCCAGGGCTGCATGATGGGTAGGGAGGGTCGGAGCGCACTACCGCTTGCAAACATCGGGAGCGCGATCCCCTTACCGGATACGGCCCTCTACCCCCAGCATATCTACCTCTCCCAGTCACCATGCTAATAAAATTGGCCCCTGGCAGCCCACCCCCTGTCTGCCATCCCAACACAGAGGCCCGGCTGCCCCCAATTCCATGCGGGCTGTCTGCCATACCCACCCTGGATCCTTCCAACCCCTTAAAAAACCCCATTAAAAATTTAATAATCCCGGGTTTCCCGCGCTTTCTCCGGTTTCTCCGGCCCCACCATCGCTCAGGATCCCAGGATCCTTCATTGCGGAAAGTTCTAGAGAGCCTTGAAGGCCACCTAAGGGAGAGGGGGACATCCCTCAGGGCCCAAAGCTCTGCCCTCGAGTATGTCCGTGGCCCCGGCCACCTCGTCACGACGGTCCCGGAGCGTTCTCTGTGATCTCTGCCGTCCCACAGCCACGGATGATGGAGTCCAATCAGACTGGGGTACACACCGCCTCCCCCCGGTCGTCCCACCTCTGCCACTGGTGGAACCCCTGGAGGGAGAAGAGTCACCAGCAGAGTCAATCCCCCCCCCGGGCCCACCATCTCTGCCACCAGTGGTGGCCCCAGGGAAGAGAGGGGAATAACCACAACTCCGCCTAACCGGCCCACGGGGGCATCGGAGCCACCACTCCTCAACCGAGCAACTCCGTGGGCCCCCCAGCCTCCGCGCCGTCATTGGGGCCATCAGGGCTGTCCCGGGTCCAGTCCAGGGCCGCCATGGCCATAGCAAGTCCGTTTCAGAACTGCCTGGGGCCCCCCAAGACCACTGCAGCCCGAGCGAGGCCGCCGAGCCTGCCACGCCGCCGTGCCTCACCGGGGATATCGAGGCCTCTCCACAGTCCTTCAAAACTCTGGGGTTGCCGCGGCAGCTGTTCCGAGGCCTCCGCGGCTTTAACAGAGCCGCCGAGGCCAGTCCAGGGCCCTTCAAGCGGCTCCCCCAAGTCCGCGCCGCTCTGGAAAGTCCAGAATTTCCGCACTCCTCAGGGGGCCGCTGGGGCCATGCCACGGCGGTATCTCTGCCCCAGGGACTGCCAGGACCGTCGGCGCTCAAAGCTTGACATTTAGCTTGACATTTACCTTTAATCCAAAAGTCTTCACCAAGAGTATATAGGTAACCAAAAAGTCTTGGAAGTAATAAATAAATAAGCAACTAAATAAATAAATGCACACATTAAAAGAAGAAATGACAACTCATATATCTGTGTGGATACAGTTATAGGGAGATAACATATTGTTTGGTAAAAAAAATATGAAATAACATTATTTTACTTTTACATTCTTGTAATGTTATTTTATAATGAGAGACAAGTAAAATAAATCTTTTCTTTGCTTAGAAATATGTATATGAAAATATTTAAAATTAAACTTTTAATTTTAAAAGTTAAAAGAAGTTAGCTTCTTTTTTGTTTTGTTTTCGGTCTTAGTTTCTAGCTAGAATAGCTAGGATAAATCAATCATTAAATTAAATATTTATCTTCCCTGAAATACTACTTAGATCATTTTATACATAAATACATATTGTCAGAAAGCAAAAACAAACATTTGCTGAATAATTATATTTTTACTACATATGAAAATAAATGTTCAGCAGAATGAGCATGTACAAATGATCCTTATTTATGACCACAGTTGGGACTAGAATTTCCATTGACAAACAAAGAAGTTGTTAAGTGAATTATGCCCAATATTATAAACTTTTTTTGCATGCTTGTTAAGCAAATCACTGCAATTGTTAATTACATTATCCTATAAATAAGCAAATCTGACTTTCCCATTGAGTTTGCTTATTATAAACTAACAGGGAAACTTCCAAATGGTGATCACATGATTCCAGAATGTTGGCAATACATATTCATTGCCAAGCACCTGAATTTTAATCATGACCATAGCAGTGGTTGTAAGTGCAAGAACCAATCATAAGTCACTTTTTTCAGTGTAACTTCAGACTTCGAACAGTTTCTAAATGAATGGTTAAGTCAAAGACACCTGTAGGTAACGTACATTGTCCCATTTAAGTTAGTAATATGTTATATTCTACATTTTTAAAAAAAATAGATCTGTAGTATTTAATGTTGTAAGCCACTTCGAAATGAGATCGGTGGCAAATAAACTTAATAAATAAATAATAAAAATCAATGCCTATTCCTTATGTCCTATTTTCCTATTGTCTTCATCATGATTGAATATAAACCTGCTAATTGGTGAGATGTGGGATCTAGTGAGACAGTTTGGCAGGGGTGGACAAAGGCAAATTATTAAATGAGAATTATATAAAAATTGCATAATAATATAATAATTATACAAATAATTGACCAATACCATAGTAAGTACTGAAAGACAATATCTATAAGTCTGTCTAACAACCATAACAAAGAAGAATGAAAGGGGAAAGGGGAAGGAGAGGAGAGGGAAAGTGAAAGTGAAAATGAAAGGAAAGGAATGGAATACTGGAAAATTAAGAGAAAGCAGAAAAAAGTAATGATCTGAATGAAGATGAGTTGGTCTTAGTCGGAAAGGTATAGGCTTATTATCTATAAAATGTATGTCAGAAAATATGAACTTGGGTATGTATACATTGTTTAAAAGGCATATAACTTTAAGAATGCCTGAGCTGGTGATAGTTGCATATTGTATTCTACTAAATGTTGATAATGGAAGAACAAAGTATGATTTTAAGCTAAGAATATGCTACATTCTGAGTGTATGTGATCCAAAAGAAAAAAAATTGTTAACTGAAAACATACAAATCTAGGAAAAATACATGTAATAGAATGAGTGCTTAAAAATGAAGATAAGGAAAATATTATCTTATATGTTGAAAAAAGTAAAAATGATTGTCAACAAGACTGCTATCCGATTTGTTGCAAATGAGGAAGAAACTAAAATTAAGTTGAATGCAGTGGGAATGGGATACTGAGAAAAGATATGATGACGTACAAACTCTACTTGCTAGATATATATTCTGCCTTCATTCAAGCCCTTAAGATATCTCTTTCTTCATGCTTTCCCACAACAATGTTTTTACCCTGTGAAGTTCATTGGACTGAAAGAGAATGATTAGCTAAAATTCCAAAGTAAGCTTTTGTGGTTGAATGTCAACTTAAATCTGCTTCTTCGTTGTGTCAGTCCAACCACTTTATTTTCTTTATCTTTGCACCATATTGGCTAACATCAAATGGGGGATGAATGACCATGAATTAATACAAAACTGAATGGCCCATATAAAAGTGCATTGAGATGGCTTCATTGTATAAAGAGAATGATCCAGGATCTAATTTCAGAACAAAAATATATGAGGGAATTGTCAATAGGCTAAAAACTGGGAAAATTGAAGTGATGAGTTCAATAAAAACAGATAATTTTTTTAAAAGAAAAAGGTAACGTATGACTAGGATATTGATCCAATGGAAACAAAATGATTTGCAAGGATAAAAAGCTATGAAGCAGAATGATTTGCAAGGATAGAAAGTTAGTGAACGTTGTAAAATTCAGTTATGTTTTCTTATTATGTGCTTTAATTTCTTTGGCTTACCATTTCTTACTCCTTTCTCGACTGCATACTAATATTTAGCTCAAAAGAAAGTAATACAACAAAGTAATATTCTGAAGATACATTCTATATATGTGACATGCCAATATTTTAGTCTTTTTTAATATCCTCTGATAAGTTATCTATAAAATTCATAGACACATTTATGAATTTCTACTTTTTCAGACTGCCTTCTCAGTAAATCATTAAATGGTATAACTTATCTGTAAAACTCTGTTTAAAAAATTTCTGTAAAAATTATACAGATAGAAGATATATAATAGGTAGGTAGGTAGATGATAGATAGATGATGAATTAGATAAATAGATAGATAGATAGATAGATAGATAGATAGATAGATAGATAGATAGATAGATAGATAGACAGACAGACAGACAGACAGACAGACAGACAGACAGACAGATGTGTGAGAGAGAGAGAGAGAGAGGGAGAGAGAGAGAGAGAGATTCATACCATTTCTTATCAATTGAGTATGCTAATCGGGTAATTTGTAGTTATAAATATGTCAAGAGTTCATGGCCTCTCTTAGGGCCCTTTGATTAAGGCACTTCTAGCAACATAAAAATTTGCATTTTTAGAAAGATTCAGAAGTGATGGTGTTTCTAAGCTTTGGTCCCTAGGCCAGTGTTTACTTGGTCTTAGTCTAAAGTCAGGCTGTGTCACTAATGTCTTTTACTCTATTAATATACTTTCTATATTCATAGCTTTAATGCACGCCTTGGTTTTTGGTAATGTGACTGCTATCATTCAGCGGATGTACTCCAGGTGGTCCCTTTATCACACAAGAACTAAGGATCTCAAAGATTTTATAAGGGTCCATCACCTGCCTCAGCAATTAAAGCAAAGAATGCTGGAATATTTCCAGACCACTTGGTCTGTCAATAATGGAATTGATTCCCACGAGGTAAAACTTTTTTGTTTTATTATTTCAATTTTGGAAAAGATCTATTTAGTCATTTTTGTTATAATCAATGTTATAAGCAAATATAATAAATAAATAAAACAAATATACAATTCCAAATTTGTCCTCCAAATTTGGCCACTTCTCCGCTCATTGAAGAGTCTTTTCAGTAAATTGGTAAATGCAACAAAACTTTATCTTAATAATTGTTAAAATAGGTAAGCTAGCATAATAGGGTTAATTGTTCCATGCATTAACATTCAAATCTATTAACCATTCAACTACAGAATTAAAATATGTCTTCCCCCCTCTGGACAGCTTCTTAAGGATTTTCCAGATGAGCTGCGCTCAGACATCACCATGCACTTGAACAAGGAGATTCTGCAACTCTCCCTTTTTGAATGTGCCAGTCGCGGTTGCCTCAGGTCTTTGTCTTTGCATATCAAAACATCCTTTTGTGCTCCTGGGGAGTACCTCCTCCGGCAGGGAGATGCCTTGCAAGCTATCTATCTTGTGTGCTCAGGTTCCATGGAAGTTCTAAAAGATAGCATGGTGCTGGCAATTCTAGGTAAGCTTTCCTCTGTGCTCATGGTAAGCTTTCCTCTGTGCTTTATCATGGTAAAAAATGATAAAGGATTCAATATGCCTGTGAGAGGAAAGAAAATCTTTGTCTTAATCTTAGAAGAAATCCACTAATTGTCTGCACGTTGACTACCACCAATGAGACAGTTGTGACAACTATCTTGACTTTTTCCAATTATCTTCCCTCCCCTGATTCCATGTTGAGATTGCTGCAGGTAAGGCCATACTTGGAATACAGCATTCAGTTTTGATCGCCATGATGTAAAAAAGATGTTGAGACTCTAGAAAGAGTGCAGAGAAGAACAACAAAGATGTTAGGGGACAGGAGGCTAAAACATATGAAGAACTGTTGCAGGAACTGGGTGTTTCTAATCTAATGAAAAGAAGGACTAGGGGGGATATGGTGGCAGTATTCCAATATCTCAGAGCTGCCACAAAGAAGAGGGACTCCAAAGCACCCAAAGGCAGGACAAGAAGCAATGGGTGGAAACTAATCAAGGAAAGAAGCAACTTAGAACTAAGGAGAATTTTCCTGACAGTTAGAACAATTAATAAGTGGAACTACTTCAGTGATGGGAATTCAAATTTTTTTTACTACCGGTTTTGTGGGCGTGGCTTGGTGGACGTGTTAGGGGAAGGATACTGTAAAATCTCCAGTCAGGGGTGATATTTGTCATTTCTCCGAACTTCTCAAAATTTCTGCTACCAGTTCTCCAGAACTGGTCAGAACCTGCTGAATACCACCTTTGAAACTTGCCTCCAAAAGTTGTGAATGCTCCAACACTGGAAGTTTTTTAAAGATGTTGGATAACTATTTGTCTGAAGTCATGTAGTGTTTCCTGCCTAGGCAGGGGGTTGGACTAGAAGACCTCCAACTCTCTTATTCTGTTCTATTCTATTCAGGACTGCTAGTTTTAGTTGGACTAGCCTACAACTGTACTTAAAGCAGGATAATTCATTAGACAGATGTTTTTCCTGATATCATTGTGTTTTATACCATGGCAATGTTGTCGTGATCATATGCGATTCTTTATGTGTCAGCATTGCTTTACTCACCAGAAATGATAAATGTTACAAACAGAAAAGACATCATGGCAAACCCATAATAGTGGATAAGTCAGTTCAATTGTTACTCCATCCCATCCATGGAAGAATAATCAAACTTTGCTTCAGACTCTTTTTTTAAATCAAGGATTCACTTGGAAACTCTGCAGTGAATTCATATCCATATTTTTTTCTGTAGTGAAATGTCCATTTTTTTTCTACAGCAGAATCTATGGTAGAACTCTTTTTTTATCGGCATGTTTGGGCTTTGGCTGCAGGCCTATAAACACATTCTTTTCGTTTATTGACATCCTGCTTTTTCTATTTTTTTGCATAGGTAAAGGAGATTTAATTGGAGCGAATCTCTCAATTAAGGACCAAGTGATTAAAACAAATGCTGATGTGAAAGCTCTAACCTATTGTGATCTCCAATGTATTATTCTCAAAGGACTTTTTGAAGTGTTAGATCTTTATCCAGAATATGCTCATAAGTTTGTTGAAGACATTCAGCACGATCTCACTTACAATCTTCGGGAAGGCCATGAAAGTGATGTAAGTAATACAAACACGACTGCTGCTATAACTAATTTCAAAAATAGATCTTGTTCAGCAGTTCATTTATCAGAATAAACAATCATTTTGCTTGTGTTTGATTGGTAATTCAATTGCTGCTTAAGTAAGTTATTGGGTTTTTTTAAAGTACTTCAGATTATTCTTTATAATAATTCCCTCTTGTCTGTGTTTTGTGCTCATATGCTTTTATTTTGCTATTCTTTCAGCTCCATAAAACATTAATTCAAAGTAATGTTAATCTAAACTTTTTCATATCCTGCTGAAAGGCATAATGCAACTATTAGTGCTGAAGGAACTTGTACTGACAACCTCATGGATTTTAGAGAAGGACCCCTACAATATAACAGGGTAAAATGTACCTGTTCGTATATTGTCATGGAAGAAGCACAGTACAAAGGATGGCTTTTAAAGTGTAATGAACTCTTGTAACCTAAAAACCAACTTATCATTTGAAAATAGTCCACTCAAGAGTAGGAAGAAGATTAACTTCATAGCTAAGGGGTCTACAATTCCAATAAAACCCACTAGCCAGAAAAGATTAAAAAGTAGGTCTTGGGAAGTGAAGAGATTTATTCGAATAATTGGCTTTTTGCTTTTCTTCCAGTTAAGCTGTACTCTGTGCCCTGAGAGTCTTAAGGGTTTCTCTGAAAGGCTCAAGGAATATTGTAACTAGTTTTTAATAGTAAGTTAGAGTCCATCTATATAAGCCATAGATTTTAGGAATCAGCCACACTATTTTTCTAGCAATAGGATGAAATGTGTTAGATACAGTAATATTTTGAGCACCTCAGGGCCAGTTCTTATATTATTCCATAATGCTTGGCAACTCCTATAAAAGTTCCAGTCATTGTCACTCAGATAACTTCAAAATATGGAACTATGTAGGCAGGGAGATGATGTGATGTTTTCCTTCAGTTCCATCACTCCAGCCTACTCCCAATAATCCTAACAAAGAGAAAAAATAACAGCATCATCTTCTTGAACTAAATCTCGATTTTAAAATTCAACTTATGTCAAGCAGTAATAAACCATTGTTATAAAAAAAATAGGGAACCCATGTCCTCCTAATGTTGGTGGATCACAAATCCTAACTAATATAGCCTATGCTGAGGAATGCTGGAAACTATAGTTTAGCAAGTTCTGCAAATGCATGTTCTTCCCAGGCTTGTAGAACTCATGAGCTATTCCTTGGTAATTGAAAGATGGAGATATGCTTTACAGACTACTCTTTGTAAACCAGAATAGCAAGTAATGTTTATCATTAGTCAGAGTAATTTGCTATGAAATCAAAGTTGAAAAAGGCTACTCATATCAGATATACAAATATGAAAGAACAAAATTACATTAAGTCTTAGTCTCTCTGCTGATCTTTAATTGGAATTTTATATCTCTTTTTCAACCATATAGATTTTTCTTTAGCATTTGTTGATCAGAATAAATTTGCATAAACTAATTGGCTACATCTAAATCCAATTGCTTCATATATTTCAACCTGATAGTAGCATGTTGATTTAGAGAAACCAGCTAGGCTGCAGCTGGGAATAGGTTGAATAGGGTAGGACTACTCTCTAGATCCAGTGTATCTGTTGGATATGGACAAAAGATGGTTACCAAAATTGTGATTGAAGCTCCACTTAATTTTTATGTACATCACATGTAATCTCATTGTCATTGCCGTCATCTTGATTACTATATTTTATGACATCCTCACACTTACTTGATACAAATTGCATCACAAAGACCATTTTGGAAAAAGTCACTATATGAACAATATGTGCATGTTTTTATGCTTCCCAGGATTTGTCTCATGGAGAGTTTGAATCATAGAATTATCTTAATTGGTCTTCATAATTTTCAGCCCATTTGAACAGATGGGTTCTTGTATTATGAAAATATGAAACTGTCAGATGACCTGGTCATATTTGCCAGTTATATTTTTAAAAAAGATTTGTGTATGACATAATTTTTAAAATAAATATTGAACATGTTAAGCTGTTTTGAAAGAAGCAGATTCTAAAAAGAAGTTACAAGAGAAAAAAGAATATAAACACAAAGTAAATAGATATGAGATGTACAAGTTATTATTAAATTAAGAATATATTCTCAGAATAATATTTGAGTTCTACATATTTAAATATCTTAAATCATTTTAGAATTATTGATCATTATAAATTGAGTTAGTGTACACATTATCCTTGACAGTAATCAGTGTAATATAATATGAAAATGAAAAATTACAGTCATACCTAATCAATACAAATCCTACTCTTGTTTAACAACTTAAATGTTAAAACATTAGGATAAGTAAAGTGAAACCCAATGGCTAAATGAGAGTCCCAGATAGTTTCCATGTTGAATTAAATTTGTAGCAAATGTATTGTTCAAATATAATCCAATATTCTTTGAAAGGACAGAAAAAACAGAACAAGCCAATTTCAATGTCTCTGAGAAAATTTACAAAATCCAAAAATATGTATATGATACATAGAAACAATAAAGTCCTAGTGGCTAGCAGAATTTTCAGAAGCCAGGATACTAGCCATGTAGCATTTTTGTTGTGCTACTTCCCTGTGGATTATTGGCACAGTTGAAGACTAGAAACAGAAAAATTATTTTTAAGAAATGCACATGGGAAAATACATAGCTGCAGTACTTTCTGTATAGAACATGTTATTACTGCAAGTCATTCCCATATTTGTGTTAGTACTACAAGGATTTATGTTTGTATCTATTAAAAAGCATCCCTTTTTGCTACTCTGTCATTTTTAGGATGTTGGGAATGAAGCCACGCGATGGCTTTAGAAACTTTGATTACATCTGGTTTGCATTTTTAAAATGGATTGCTGGTAGAGTAGCATATTGAAATTGCAGGTACTTTTCCACCTTTTTCCTGAATGACTTACATTCCAGTTAGATCAAAATCAGCACTGGAAATTTTGTTCTGAGAACAGTTGATATATATGCATGTTCAAAACGTAATGTTGATATTATAGTGTGTGCATGTTTATGCAAGTTCAAATCAGTTTTGATTCCTACAGACTGCCAGGTTTTCTTGGGAAGATTTTAGGAAATAGCCTGCTGCTGTCCTCCTGGACTGAAAAAGAATGACTGGCCTAAAGTTATACAGCTTCTTTGCGCCCAAGGCAAAACTAGACTTCATTGTAAACAGATTGTTTTGTAGCCTGATGCCTTTAAACACCACACTAAACTGGCTTTAATGATAAATTCTATATCAGCCCAAAGATGTTGTTTTGTGACATCCAGATCCCACTTTATTCAGACTGATGGAATCCATTGTGAATTGATGAGAAGTTGCACAAATATTTGCTTTTTTCTCAGGCAGAAAAAATACAAATCTATATATTACTAAAATTCTTGATTTTATAATAATCTTTAACTGGGCGAACTGTGCATCATAGTGTAACACTTTCTGAACCAAGGTTCCTCAAATAGGCTAATTTACATAATACATTCAAAATTCAGAGAATGAAATGTTGAGAAGTTGTGGTTCTTTCAGTGCTGCCAGGCTGTTGCTGCTTTAGTTGTACCAAGTTGCTGCTGCAGTCATGTGATCTTCATTTTCAATATTCCAAAACAGTTTCCCAGCCACTTTTGCAATTCCTGCTTCCTTCCCGACCAACTGCAGTCACTTACTGTCCTTCTGGAAAGGGAAGGGAAAGAAGGGAAAGAAAAGGAAGGGAAGGACAGAAGGAAGTGAAAGAAGGGAAGAACAGGAAAGAAAGAACCAAAGTACCCTTCCCAGCCCATATCATTTGTCTGTATATTCCTCCAGCCTAAGCTGCCCCTGTGCAGCTTCTGTACTTCTGTAACCTGCATAGTACCTCTTACATACTTTCAAAAAACAAAGGGACAAGATTGAATATATTATTCTTAATAAATGCTTTTGGGATGTTCTGTCTACATTAAATCATTAAATATAAGGGGCCTTTCAACATTGCCCACTGAATGTTTCTGCCCATAACTGAGAATTTGTCTGAATCCCCCCAGATAAAGAACATTGGAATAGGCAAACCATGTTAGTCTAGGAAGACAAAATAAGTCTGACAGTAATACTTTTCAATTAACTACTATTATGTGTTTAATTAAATCTGTTACTCTGAAAAGGTGTTTGCAGGCTCTTTCAATTCCAGATGAAGGAGATCTAATGCAGCATTTTCTCAAGGACAGGTCTCCCATTAATGATACTAGTACTGCTACTGAAAAAGCTCAGTGGAATAAGTTTCTTCATTATATGTCTTTAGTAGGAAGTCAGAGGTGCTGATGATGATTGAAAAGATGACTGTACAATTTAAAAAAGTACATTTACTGTACAAGAAAGCTATATTCCACCCATAAGAATTTCTCTGAAATGTTCTCCTTTGAGAGAAAAGCATTTCTAAAGCAAATTGCTTTTCATCAAATTGAACGTGCACTGTTAGGAGAGAAATACAAGAGAATTTATTTTTAACAGATGTTATGTTGTTTATTTATTTTTCATTAAAAGTTTCCAACCTCTGGATGAAAAAAAATCTAGGATGGCAAAGTAAATGATTAAATTATGTTTAAGCCTTTGGCAAAATTTCCAATAAGTTTGGGAAGCATTCATTGTTCACTATTCCCAGGCATGAAATTTGCTAATTCTACTTGGAAACCTACTGTTGTGCTGGCAGTAACCTTGAATTAATTAGTTAGAAGACATCAAGTGAAATTAATAAGGTACTCCAAGAAATATAATTACTACACTTTCTCCTATTGCTACATTGTAATTCTTATAGGTATTAACAAACACCAAGCACCATAGCATTCTGAATGACTCACAGATTTCAAATGTCACTCCACAAGTATTAATGAAGTCCCAAAGGACAAAAAAAACCTTGGGGGAAGGCATTACTCCTTTGACTTCAATTCAGTTGGATGCTATCAATATATGTGATTTTGTGGTGGAATAGAGGGTTACTTGAATAAGTGGAAATCTACATCTGTGGATTTGATGCTTATTCAGAATGATCCATTTCTCACGATACTTGAAAAATGAAACTGCATGTTATGTACTGCTTCCTCCTACACTAACAAAATAAGACATTTGAAACAGAAAAAATGGTGTTAGTGTAGGGTTGAATTTTATTACAATTTATTTCATTTTTCCCATTTTAATGTTGAAAAAAATTGTTGGAAAAGGAAGAACAGATAAACCGTATGGAATGTTTCAGTTTAATTGATTATTGCTTTTCTCTAGACATTCTTTTGAGTTACATATTCTGTGTTGCTTGTAATTTAGTATTGCATCTTTAATATTGCATCTTGCTGCAATTTAATGAATAAGCAAAATTCTCATGGGTGGAAAGGATTTTGGCTTTTACTTGAGTGATGAAATGACCAAGGGATTTAATGTGCACTCTGTCTTATCTTCTTTCCAGCAATCTGAGGTTCCTTAACTTATCACCCCTCAGTTAACTCCTGAGGAAACACATCTAAAAGAAACTCCTCTCTGGAATGCTTTCCTGAAATGCTTTCAAACCAGAAAGGGGTGGTGGTGGTGAAGGAGGCTACAAAGCATTGAAGACATTGTCAAGGTGGGGGGGAGGGATAACCACCACTGTTGTAACCATTGTGCAGGCCCAAATCACATACTACCTATATGCTACATATATGATACATGCTATGTCATTCCAAATATGGTAATATTATACCAATGTACACACCACAGCTAACATTGAAAGAAGTTCCATTGTCCATGTGTGTAACCAAAAGTGGAGAAAAATATGAGCTATGCTTGTATGACCAGGAATTGGCTAAAAATTCTAGGAGATATCACCTGAGTGCATCTGAAAGTTATCAGATGGGAGAAAAATGATGTACATGATTAAAAATTATACAGTATGTGATCCCATAACAGTAAGAAGTCTTAATAGGTTGAAGGATAATTTTATCTATACTGTATTATATGCTATGTAGCCATTGATGAAAAAAATACAGTAAATTGGTAAATAGCTGATATGAAATTTCTGTTCGCTAACTGCATAAATATATTTTCTTTATGGCAGCACTTGTTTAACATTACTTCCTTGGAAGAACTAAAAAAGCAACAGAAAATCTTGTCTTTACCATGCTAAGGTTTAAAGAGAATAATTAACCATAGGCAATGGAAGATGCCATGGAAGGTTTATTTCTGCATATTGCAAGTTCTATCTGTGAATTTAAACTTACACTGTTACCTGTTTTAGCCATGGAGTATAAATGTACTTGGAGAACTGCAAAGAATTAGATTTTTTTTAAAATTTTATAAAATTTAAAAATTATTTCATTGTCATCTTTATACAAATAACATAACTTTAAATATTTAAATATTATACAACCATCTCTTTGGCATTAATATCTCCAGTTTTAATATACCCCATGACCACTTTCTCTAAAACTGTTGATTATGAATGTGCTATGGAGTGGGGAAATGGAGTACATTTTTACTTGCGGTAATTCTACAGCAGCAATAAAAAAAGACTTTATTAAATAATCAACAATTGACTGAGTTTCATAAACAAGTAAACCACACTTAACTTGCATTCACATATTACAGATGGATCACCACCATATAATAAATTGGAGTGGAAACAGGATTAAGGATTGGATAGTTTGCAAGACAACATTTATGAGAAGTTACCTATTATCTAATACATTGTTTGAATTAGGCTATTATACATAACAGTAATATAGCTAGCAATTGCTTTGGTCAACCAGATTTAGGGTTAACTTGCTTCATGAACTTAAATACAAAGTTGGACATTTTTAATCACACTTTGTTTACAACTGACTCTACACTTCTTAGCACACAATGACTTCCAGCACACAGAAATAGATTCACACAATGACTTCCAGATACCTAAGAATAGATTCACTCTTTTCGTTTTCAAAGATATCAAGCTAAAACAGCTACTACCTGGATTTTGTCCATAATGTTTGCCTCCCATCCTATCAGTTGCAAAGAAACAGAATCATTTGTAAGGTTGTAGCATAGAAAATGTATTCAAGCCTATACATAAGAATCTAGTCAATTAAAATTCAACACTACAATTGGTGCCAGATAAGGATCAATGGAATTTAGGAGAGGCTGGACTTGTGGTAATTACTCTAAACTGATGATGTACTTAATTCTGCCAACCCAGCTCTGCCTTCTTGTCTCTGATAAGTATTGTCAGAGTTTTCTTTGTCTTTAAGAAGTATGCAGCGAACGGAAGTAGTGTGCAAAATTGTAGCAGTGAGTATAGAGTCACACAAGCACAGAGGTTGAAGGATAAAGGGTTTTATATACAGGAGTATAAGCACAGTCCAAGATTCAGTCCAATATTCATACACAGTTCATCAGTCAATAGAGTATATAACTGACCATCATAGTTAGCAGGCAAAACAGCAATACAGCATCTTCAATACATCCATGCAGCAATGGAGAGATATAGTTACAGAGTGATGAAGATACTTGCCAATAGAAGCAGCAGTAGCCGAGTAGCAGCCACATAGAAGCCAAAGTAAAAGCCCACACTAGCCATATGCTCTTTAGCTCCATGCTATATAGTACTTCTGCTTCTTGTAGCCAATCAATATCATGGCTTCAATAAAGTGCTGAGTCATTATGACTTGCAACCATATATGGTAAACCAATATAGTTCAGGTTCTTAAAGAAACCTAACAGTCTCGTACACATTCCCTCTTAGAGGTCTGGGAATGGGAACAGGAAGACAGGCAGACATAGTATAAGGGAAATGACATTATCCTTATTATTTTCACAATGACTCCAATCCTGGTCAATCAATCAGTCATTTGTTGTCTGTTAAAAGGTAAACCAGAAACGACAGTTTTCCAAATACCACATGGTTGGTAGGGAGTTTAAAAGGTGATATACATGGAAGTGCCATCAGTTTCCTGGATATTTACTTATGAGTCACTAAATAAATGATTTACTTTGATTTATGCCAGGTAGGCTCTGTCTTTGATGCAAAGTTGGCCTTTGGATTAGCACAGTATATGAATATTTCAAATTCTTATGTTTAGAAAAATATATCTGTTCAGGAATCAAGCATTTAGTGTTCAACATATCTGAGAATGTAAGAAATGTATTTAAAATGTTTACCATAAGTAGTTAACATTGCCCAATATATCTGAGAAAGAAAATGTATCTGAGAAAGACAGAAAGGCCACTTGGGCAATTTCTGTCCCATTTATCTTAGATATTTGAACTGACCAGATTTTTAGGATGCTTTGAACTGATACATTAAAAAATGTTATTAAAAGGCACATACTAAATTAATATTGAAATTCTGCTAGTAATTGAAATAGTCACAAAATTTGGGTATATTAATTTTAGTTTTTCAACCAGTCTGAATTTTCTCTTTCATTCAGCTGATTTTTTAGGATTACTATTGAAGCATCTGATTATAAAGCTTAACTAGAGAGTGGTGGTATACATGTATATGTGTGCATTATTTGTATGTGTGAGAGGAAGTCCACAAGCTTACAAAGCTGCTTATCTATGTTTTAAAAACATGGTACCCGAGAGGCTATAATGCACAGAAAAACGCACAGGCCACACCAATCCATCTCTGCAAAGGAGAAAAATGTACAATACGTTATGTGATGGCAACATGATGCCATGAGTTTGAAACCCATGTTATAGAAAATAACCTTTAAAACAATTTAAATGAAGTTTCTGTCATTTTTAATACTGAAGGGAGAGTTGAAGAACCATCATCTGAATAAATTCTAAATTGTCTCCATCTCACTGAGACTGTTTTGTCAAAGTGGTGATAGCTGTATTGTCTGCAACATTGAGCTCTAACTTGCATGAGGCTTGTTTATGTCTGTGCAGAACAACCACAATATTGAGTCTGGCTTGTCCCATTTTGCCCATAGAATGCTGATATTTCTAAAAAAGCAAGAGAATGATCTTTCTGATATATAGCTTTTACAATGGTTTGATTGATTTATTGATTAAGTGCAATCCAGCTGTTGCTCACTGTTAGTAAAACTACATTGATAGGTTTTCTCTATGACAATCTATTCCTAAATTAGTCTTTCAGGTTTTCAAATGAAGCACTTATAGCCACTATGATTGAATCCATCCAACTTGCTCCTGGCCATTCTCTTCTTCTCTTAGAACAGGGCTGTCAAACTCATGCTCCACGGGCCAGATGGGTCACACGCTGGCATGCCCCTGCCCAGTTTATCGAAGGGGAGAAAGTCCCAATACTTCACATGACACTGCAGTGATGATGCGAGTTTGACACCCCTGTCTTAGGTAATTAGCAATTAGGTAGTAATTATTATATATAAAACTTCCTTTTCCACAACTATTGCATATGTTTCGGCAGAAATACTGGCTGGATCAGACACTGTGTTTTACTTTATCTAAGGATCAGCAAAATGGTGACCTTGGTGGCCAACCTAGTCAAAATATCCTGGTAAACATCTGCAGAAGCCAAAATAATAATAAAGTAAATATATTTGAGAAACCAGGAACATCAGAGAAAAAAAACATGTTAGGAGAAGAGAGCTAATGAGACAAAAATATGGGGACATTGAAAAAGGCATTCTCAGTCTTGATAGTAGCACTGACTTATCCATGAGTTCATCCATTTATGAGAAACGAACAGTTATCTGAGAACATTGGAAGCACAGCAATCTCCTTTTTTAGATAAACACCTGTGCAAAAACAAAAAATGCACAGGAAAAAAATGTTCTAAAACTAAGAAAGCAGGGTACAACAATTTATCCAATCCTTTAATTGTCCAATTATGCTTTCATAATATTTCATTTCACTATAAAATATAACCACCAACTGAAATACAACATAAACTGCATTTAAATTTACACAGGTTTTTTTCTTCATTAATACTAGGAAGCAGCTGGAGCGAGGCATCAGCTTTGTGTTATCTTGCCCATTGGAAAGCATAACAAAGCAACAGAATAGAACAGAAACTATAGAAAAGACAGAACAAGTTGATGAAGTAAAAAATTAAAATTCAGAAGGTGCTCAACAGGGAAATTATCTTGAGAATATTATATTCAATTATTGACTTTAGTTACATTAACAATTCTATCTCACCTAAAAGGTCCTTCAGATTGTATATCTCTCAATAGAATGCAACTATAGGATTTACATATTTCATTTTAAAAAATCACTCTTTCCTACTTGAAGAAAAATTGGAGAGATGAGCATGTATGAGTCATTAAGCTTTTAGGTGATAGAGTAATCCCTTGTCATACGCTCCTGTAATTCCATTACCACACCGGGGGGGGGGGGGATATCCTCAGGTACAAAGCGTATGGCATTTGATCTACATACTATTAACATGGTTCATAAACAAAAATGGTTGCAATTTTTTGAAAAATATATTAAGCATATTAGCATGCCAGTTTAAGTGTAAAACTAATTGTAAGGCTGATTTTGGTTTGTGCATACTTGCAAATGGCATAGAAACATACAGAACGCAGAGCAAGAATTCAGTATATATTTTAGGTGAAATCCTTCTTCTTTAACATTTTATTTAAAATATGACATGATTGCCTATTAAGTTCTACAATGCTCTTAAATACAGTTTAAAAAATTAAAAATACAGCAATCCCCAAAGTAATACAAGTCAAGGACAAAGATAAGACATCTGCTTTCCAATAATTGAATCAATAACAATACAGTAGCAGTCAAAACTATAAATTATCTAATACAAAGTAGAAATCTGGAAGAAAGTCATGGAAAGTCAATGATTCTTGGAAATTTTCTTGAAGACTTTGCAGTTTCAGTTTCAAGTACTTTTTAGAGATGCATTGGGCAGAAGCCAGTACAAAAAAAAAAGTTTTCTTTTTCAAACTCAGGGAGTGAATTGTTCCTCAGAAGCTACTTAATGCATAATTTAAAATATAAAACAGAAATTGATAATCAGCCAATGCAAGACTTACAACATACTGTAAGTGTTTGTATCAATACTCTGGTGCTACATTCTGTGTCAATTAGATTTTTCAAACCATAAAGACATCACTGCAAGAAGAAATGTAACTAATGGAAGTATATGAATGAATAAGTAGATTAGTGATCTTATCTTTTTTCTAAACATATTTCTGTGTGTCTTACCAATTTAAAATTGGCTTTGCTTGATATCCATCAGATCCCTCTTTAAAATATGTCCTCAACTACACAGTTCACCTGATCAGTGCTGAAAAAATAAGATTAATTCATAGGATTAGACCCAAGACATTTATTTTGCTGCCTGAAATAAAGACCATGATGATATGTGTCTTCAGTCCATGAAAAGGCATAGATCTAAAAATAATTTGATTGTAGTTTGATAATTGCAGTTGTATTTCATTATACTTCTGTACTAGAGAATTGTTTAGTGGACACAGGGCAGGCACACACAACACTCATATATTTAGTGGATATAGAGATGTTCCACTAAACATAGAACATCCCTTAAGAGTTACCAGATAAAGTTCTATCACATTTCTTCACTAATAAATTATTTCAATCTGAATGTAAGATCTCTCTATTCAACATAAATACAACCCTCTTAACAAAAAAAGGAGCTTTGGTATAAATTGGAAGTCCATTGCTTTTTAGTTTTTCACTTTCTACAAAAATATTTTGTTAATTAATGTCAGAAAGAAACTTGAAAGGCATCTGATATGAGATTTCCCTTTTACATCATGCTCTAAAATTCATTCTGGAAACCACTCATGTGTGCAAATTCTGGTATTTCCTCTATCTGTTATTCTTTCAGGTAATCACCAGATTATCAAACAAGTCTTCCATCTGTCAGGTATGGATGTCCATTTTCAATATGAGATTACCTATATAATTAACCCCAAACCCTTTTGAACAAAACAATAGATGCTATTTTCAGACTCTACCAGGGACTGATTTTTTTTAAAAGGGCCTTATCCTTAATTGATGTAATTAAGGTGGCATGGATAAGCTTGTGTATTTGCATGTTCCATTGCTACCCTTCCCATTTGAAATTTAAACCCTGCATGTTATTGCTATTAATATATGTGGACATATTTTGATGTACAAAACCCTTTTAATTGAAAGTCTGTCTCATTCCATGGTGCTATGTGATTATTTGCCTATTGGTTCTAATGTTTATCCTTTGCATTTTCTATATGACTGTCAAATCTGAAGTATTAGGTTTTCCAGGCTTCCTAAGAAAAGTATTCTTAATGTCATATTAAATCAAAATATCAAGTTCAGCATTTTGAATGCATTTAGAAAAAAAAACTAATTAAAATTTACAACGCATGGCAAACATTTTCAGTGGTATTATGTACATAGCTGAAAGTAAACCAAATGCCTTTTACTCACAGGACTGATTGCATCAAAGTGGCCTAGACTGAAGACATTTTTTTTTTTAATGATCTTGCTAATACTTACAAAAATAAATCAAAATAAGTAAATATTTCCTTCCGTGCGGGAATTTTTCCAGATGAGACCTAGAAAACATTTTATAATTTTTTGTATATAGGCTGTATTTCAAACTGTATTTATATAGATTCAACCAAAAAGAAGTGTAATTTGGAATGATGTTTTCCATCCATAGATAAATTCTCATATTTCAGTACATATAACGAACAAAAATGAGTATCTTGACCCTAAATCCTAAATAAAGCATTAGGATTAAATAGCGAGGGTTATCAGATCTGGGCTGCAAAATTCCAGACAAATCACCAGATGGTAGCAAATAACTAGAATTTCCTATTTTTTTCTATTGTTTTTTAATGGTTGCTGGTCTTACTATATTATAACCACCCAATGATTAAAAAAGAAAGACATATAAGTATCAAAAGGTACCTATTATTGGGTCAAATTATCAGTCCTCCTAACCCAAAATTATCAGCAATGATTGGCACAATTTTCCATGATTTTAGTTAGGACTTTTTTTCAGCTTTAGCTAGAGATACCAGTTATTTAAACTGGGGCTTTCTTTTTACATAGCATAAGCTTTGTGATGCTGTGCATGCTTCTAAAATGATTCAGAAGTAGTGCTGCTTTGGATCCTAAACATATAAAAGCTCTCTGCTGGCCATTAAACCACCCTGACTTTTTAAAGTTTCCATGTAACTCAATGCAAAGAAGGGAAGAGAGAGATGATAATGTTTTAAGGAACCTAGTCATCAAAGCTGATACAGCTATTAAAACATCAGGACCATGTTTTCTGTCTAAGGCAGGAAGCCAAAAAGAGTTTATCTATTTTAATTAATTGCAGAAAGGTCCCTCACTCACACCTGCATGAAGCCCAAAGCATTTAATCTACCAGAACCCATAGTGCATATTGTATGATGCAGGTTCCATCTTTTTGTGTGTGCAGCAACATGGCAGACTCTACCCACTATATTGCCAATTTTGACACTTCTATAGATGCCATCTACCTAACCTGAATCATTTTCAAAACATACATGGTCTCCATGTTCTGCTCTGCACATGCTTTCTCTTCTTCTTCTTGATTACTATTATACCCATCCTTGGATTTAATCTGGATACCAAGCACCAAGTGATTTTTACATTAGCATGCTAATGTTCTTGAATACGTTAGCAATTTAAGATGGATTTTGCTGGCTAAAATTAAATATGATTTTCACAGTCTTTTTTTTTTCTAGCTAAATAACTTTAGATCTAAGTAACCTGATCCCTATCAATTTATCCACTGACCTGTTATTATGGAAATTAGAATTGTAATTGAACTAGAGTGTGCATGCAGAGCTAGAAATATATAGATATGGATTAAACATAATGCAGTCAATGGTCTAGTTTTAAACTTTTAGATTTTAAACTTTTAGCAAAAATCCAGTTCTAAAAAGTTTATTTATCCTGTTTTATTATTTTTATAAATAAACTCAAGAGTGCAGTTATATTCTTCCATAATAGAAATCCTGTGAAGTGAGTAAATCTGAGACAGAGTGATTGACCCCAAATTATCCAGTTATTTTCAGGACTAAGGTGGTGCTAGAATTTACAGTCTCCCAGCTTCTAGACCTGGTGTCTTAACCACTAGAATAAACTGGCTCTCTTAATGTCTCTTTTAGATATTAAGAAAACTGAGATTGAAAGCCAAATCTTTCTTTAAGGATAATTGCAATAATCTTTGAACCTAATGTATTTTGTAAGTATTTTATTAGTACAAAGAAAGAGAGAAATCTTTGTTATTTCCATAAAAACATCCTCATACAAATATGCTATGTAAGGATTGAACAGGCCATAACAAACTATTGTTATAGTATTTGGTTAACTATTACTTACTTAATGAGTGGATAATACATTGTAGATTGTATAAGAAATGGGTACAAAAAAATGACAAGAGGTCATTGAAAGAACTAGGATTATATATAATTTTAAACCAAATTCCATTTGTAGCATTATTCTTCTTAACATACAAATGTTACCACTTTGATTTCTGCATTTCACAATATCACTGTTTTGAATCATTCTTCACGAATACTCACAAATTGTAATTTTGCTATTCACTACTACTATAATATTTTAGTAAGCTACCAACCTTTCTGCAGGGAATCTCAATATAGCCTGAAATACAACCAATTGTACTTTTTCTCAAAGAGGCCATTCACCTGCTATTAGTATTATGGAAAGTTCAGGTTAATGCTCAGGATATGAAGACCTGGAACACGGAACATGATTTAAGGGGCTGTTCCAAGTATACAGCAGCTTCTCCCAGTGCACTCAGCTATATTAATTCTCTTTTTTATTTAACAATTACATAATGCTACCTCATCTACTTCAAATGAAATGAAAGACTAATTAAAATGTTGATTATGTTCATGATGATCTTTTTTATGGCTTTGAGTTGTTTTAGAACATGTTTTTTTCTTCTTTTTATTAAACATTTCTTTGAGCAGATATAAAAAAATTGTTCTGATTGCATGTGCCAGGATTTGTTATCACTGACCATCTGAAGAGACCCATTCTCCAGGCTGATCCCACTGCCAATATTCCCCTGGTTTGCTATTTATTTTCTTCCATCTTGCTACTGCCACTTGTATACCTATCTCCCCAAAACAATTGAATAGTGATAGAAGGGGCAACTTGTCTTCTTCTTCTGCTCCTATTTGTGTTTATTATGAATTGAGCTTAAAGAAAAAGAATAATAATATAGGAATAGATAAATAACCAAAAAGTTAATTTGCCCACACATTTAAATTGGAGTCAATGATGATGTAAATATGGGATACAAAGCTTTAAATATAATTATTGAGGATATAAATCTATCAGAAGGCACTTGTTTAGTGTGAGCTAAAATTATAAAACATTTCCAATTAAATGCATTGATTGCATTCTTTTCAGACATATGTTTGATATATATTTCATTGTTTTAAAAAAATTACAAGAAACTGATAAATGCATAGAAATGAACCATGGCTGGGAGATTGGTTAGATTCAAGTGGTTATAGCTCAACAACTGATGTATTTACATAACAACTAGTTTCCTTCATTTTGAAAAAAAGTTTAATATAAATGATTCATTATTCTAGTCAGACTCCAAAGGAAATGGCAGCATAAATAAAAGACTTCCATCCATTGTGGAGGATGAGGAAGAAGACGAAGTCATGGCAGAAGAGGAAGCAGCAACTCTTTCCCCAGTTCACACAAGAAGCACAGCCTCTCAACAAAAGAAATTGGGAAGCAATAAAAGTTATCTGGGGATAAACTTGAAACAGTTGGCCTCAGGTACTGTTCCCTTCCATTCACCCATCCGAGTTTGCAGTGCAACCTCATCTCGAACCAAGCATGAAACTGAACTCCATTACTATTCCAAACGGAAAGAGAAGAACCTGAAGCTACATCTTTCATCACTAAACAGCATCCTCCCTCCTGACCTCAGCCCTCGGTAAGCATCAGGGAAGCCTTGCTGAAATAGACATATTCATGCACCATTATTTTTGCATTTAACTAAGACATTTTTCTATTTCTTGGTGTTGTTTCCATTTTCATTGCTGTTTCCACAGGTCTAAAGGATGTGTTTTATTGGTATTTTATTTTGGCTGCAAAACTGTCATGGGGAGTATCATTATGTTCATTAAATGGGGCTGGAACATATAGAAGATTGGGCCCAAAGTTTATTATCTGACTGCACCCACAAATTTGCCAATGACATATTTCATTAATAATAAGAATAACTGAAGTTCATTATTCAATTTTGTTGGGATGTTAGAATACCATTAGCTTTGGCAGCAGTATGTCTTCAGCCATCACTTATTGAATCTTGCTTTTAAATAGTGGGTTTTTTTATGTGTGTGTGCATGTGCGTGTGCGTGTGTGTGTGTGTGTGTGTGTGTGTGTGTATGTGGAGAGAGAGAGAGAGAGAGAGAGATGCATATAAAGAATGGAGATTTTGATAGCTATGATAAAATCTAGCAACTAAAATCTATATGCAAATCAATAGAATATTGATTTACCTCATTTTATTTTCAGTATTTCTTTTTAAAAATCTATTGCAATCTGAAATGCAGCATCCCACAGATTTTTCTGAATGATTCTCATACAGGAAAAAAAAATCCCATGATGTATAAAAATTATATGACAAGTTTTTAATAAATTGCTATAATCAGGGCACAAACAGGATTAGTGGACGAGTATATTCACAAGACTGATTTTAGCATCCATAATAGCCTGTTACTTAGTAGTTGCTGTATAAATTTGCTCCTTGTGAAAGAGAAACAAACCAATAACGCACTGCTAATTGTAGTTTCCCTTGCTATCTGAATCAGAAAACCATGGCTAGGTATTTGAAGTAAGTTGGAATATAAAGCTGTTAGCTTCCATGGCCAGATTTGTTTATGAGATATACACTGCAGTTTTCATCACAGACTAAACAAATATATATTATTAACTCTGCTTCTTGATTAATTTTCCCATTCATAACAGAGCAAAGCAATTGCATATGGCTGTCTCAAACTAATTAATATCACAGCTTAAGCCAATTCTTGATCATTTTCATGTAGCCTCATATGACCTCATTTGAAGATGCAGTTATGAGTCTTGCTGAGCATACTTTGGGGGACTCACTCCAAGCTTTAACTCATGATCTAGCCACATGTAACATTTGCACTGCTCTCTGATTGGCTTCATGCCTAAAAGATAGCATGTTGTTATTATCACTAACAGCACAACTGATTAATTTCTGGCATAGCGAGAGCATAAGCAGAAATCATTGCAAACACCATGTTGTATCTAAAATGTCAGTGCCTGGAAATAAGTGGTTTCCCATTAGTGATTCTTGCTTCATATCACCTCTTGTCTTTCTTTCATTGTCAGGTTAAATTGTACAGAGAAGAATCCATTGCCCCTTTTTCCTAGTCTTTTAAAGTGAGTCAAGGATGGCCTTGCAGTCCTTCTCACATCTGTTAGTCATTTTAAAAAGTTATCAAACTAAAAGCAGCACAGAGTTAAAAACCTGGCTGGCTTGTTATATTTTTGGTCTATGGTCAGATGATTGGAGCATCCGTCAGGTCACAATGGTGCAAAAACTCTGCCTTTAAGCACAATTGCAGTGAATACACTTGAAAGGCTGATTCATAAGCAAGAAAATCATGATACATGCAAGTGTCGAGTCCAATCAGAATGGAAAGGTTCCTTAGGGTTGGTTTTTTTTTGGGGGGGGGGGAACAATCTCAATTGCATCTCTAAAACAAAATCAACATATGAAATGGAAAGATTACATATGAGTAGCAACTCCTACCCTCAAAACAACACTATAGAGCATTGCATATCAGAACAACTAGACACAAGGACAGTTTTTCCCCGAATGCCATCACTCTGCTAAACAAATAATCCTCTCAATACTGTCTAACTATTTACCAAGTCTGCACTAGTATTACTGTTAATCTTCTCATCACTTTTTATCACCCATCCCTTCCCACTTCTGCCTACATGACTGTAAGTTTGTTGCTTGTATCCTTACGATTTATGTTTATTTATTTATTTATTTAAATTTATATACTGCCCCCCTCTCCCAAAGGGACTCGGGGCAGTGAACAGCCAGAATAAAATACACATATAAAACACATATACAATATTTAAAAATTAAAAGAATTAAACACATTGGCTCTTACAAAAGATTAAAAATAAGGGAATTAAGAAAGTTAAAACCAGATTAAAAATTTAAAAACCCCTAGGCCAGACCGGCTAGGAGATCAGGGATGGTCCTCATCTCTGGGGGTAATTCGTTCCAGAGAGAGGGTGCCCCCAATGAGAAGCCTGCATCCTCGGGGTCACCAGCCATCCAGCCGGCGGCACCCTGAGGAGGCCGACTCTATGGGAGTGTATCGGTCGGCAGGAGGCCGATAATGGCAGGAGGCGGTCCCACAAATATCCTGGTCCCGAGCCATGAAGCGCTTTAAAGATGATAACTAAGACCTTGAAGCACACCCGGAGGGCCACCGGGAGCCAATGCAGCTCGCGCAGAAGTGGCGTAACATGGGAGCCCTGAGGAGCCCCCAACACCACCTGCGCGGCCGCATTCTGCACCAGCTGGAGCCTCCGGATGCTCTTCAAAGGCAGCCTCATGTAGAGAGCATTGGCATAGTCTAGGCGGGAGGTTACCAGGGCAGAAGTGACCGTGCTAAGCACATGCCGATCCAGAAAGGGCCGCAACTGGTAGATCCTATGGACCTGGCCAAAAGCCCCCTTGGCGACGGCCGCCACATGGTCTTCCAATGACAGCCGCACATCCAGGAGGACACCCAGATTCGGACGTCTCTGTGGGGGCAAGAATTTCCCCCCCCCCCCCACAGCCAGCGGTGGAACCAGCTGGCTGTACCGGCGTGCCGGGAAGCACAGCCACTCAGTCTTAGATGGGTTGAGCTGAAGCCTGTTCTGCCCCATCCAACACCGCACGGCCTCCAGGCACTAGGTCATCACTTCGACGGCTTCATCAGGGTGGCCCGGGGTAGAGATGTACAGCTGAGTATCATCAGCGTACTGATGGAACTCTACCCCAAAGCCCCGGATGATCTCACCCAGCGGCTTCACATAAATGTTGAACAGAAGGGGCGAGAGCACTGACCCCTGAGGCACCCCGCAAACCAGAGGCCTCGGGGCCGACCTCTGCCCCCCTGCCAACACGAATTGCGAACGGTCACAGAGGAAGTAGGAGAACCACCGCATAACAGTGCCTCCCACTCCTAACCTGCCCAGCCGCCGCAATAAGATACTGTGGTCAACAGTATCGAAAGCCACCAAGAGATCTAATAGGACCAGGACAGAGGAATAACCTCTGTCACGGGCCCTCCAGAGATCATCCACCAATGCGACCAATGCCATCTCCGTGCTGTGCCCGGGCCTGAAGCCCGATTGGCATGGATCCAAATAGACAGCTTCATCCAGGTGCTGGGGAAGCTGTTGTGCCACCACACTCTCAACAACCCTTGCCACAAAATGAAAGTTGAAGATGGGATGATAATTAGATAACAAAGTTGGGTCCAGGGACGGTTTCTTGAGGAGGGGTCTCACCACCGCCTCTTTCAAGGTGGTGGGCAGATATCCCTCACTCAAGTAAGCATTAATAATACCCTGAAACCAACCTCGTGTCATCTCCCGAGTGGCCAACATCAGCCAGGAGGGACACGGGTCCAATAAACATGTGGTAGCTTTCAGCCCCCGCAGCAATCTGTCCATGTCTTCGGGGGTCACAGGATCAAACTCCTCCCAAATGACTGCCTCAAATTCCACCCCCGACCTCCCACCCAGAGTTGCCTATTCAGAGTCTAATCCATCCTGGATCCGAGTGATTTTATCCACCAGGAAATTCGAAAAGTCCTCAGCCCATCCCTGCAAGGGGTCCTCCCGTGCTCCCCCTTCCAGGAGGAAGCGGGTCACTCTAAACAGGGCAGCCGGGCGGTTTCCTGCAGACGCAATAAGGGTGGAAAAATAAGAATGCTTTGCCACCCTTATCGCCACTAAATAGGTCTTAATATAAGACCGTAATAGTGTTCGGTCGGGTCCGGAGCGAGTAGTCCTCCAAATACTCTCCACGCATCTTTTCCGGCACTTCATCTCCCTCAGCTCCCCGGAAAACCAAGGGGCCGAGTGAGAGCAGCGCCAGGTCAGAGGCCGCAAGGGCATTTATTTATTTATTTATTTATAAAATTTTTATACCGCCCTTCTCCCTAGGGACTCAGGGCGGTGTACAGCCAATCTAAAACCCCAACAGTATACAAAAGTTAAAAAGAGATTAAATTGAATATTTGGCCGAATATAAAAGCCCACCCCACCCCCTTAAAACCCCCAATTTAAAATTACTAAAAGACAATGGAGACAAATTAAAACCCTCTCTCAGCCCAGGCCGGCCTGCTCAAAAAGCCAGGTCTTCAGCGCGCGCCTGAAGGACCTCAGGTCCATGCCGGTACGCAGTTCCGGTGGCAGAGTATTCCAGAGGGCAGGGGCCGCCACAGAGAAGGCTCTACCCCTCGGGACCGCCAGGTGACACATGGCAGCCGACGGAACCCGGAGGAGGCCCTCCCTGTGTGCACGCACTGGCCTGCTGGAGATCACCGGTAGGATGCGGTCCTGTAGGTAACCTGGTCCAATGCCATGGATCGCCCTAAAGGTCAGAACCAGAACCTTAAAGCGAACCCGGAGAGCCACCGGCAGCCAATGCAGCTCGCGCAGGAGAGGTGTCACGTGGGCGCTACGTGACGCCCCCATGATCACCCGCGCGGCCGCATTCTGCACCAGTTGGAGTCTCCGGGTGCTCCCCGCAGGGAGCCCCATGTAGAGGGCATTACAATAGTCCAGGCGAGAGGTGACAAGGGCCTGAGTGACCGTGCGCAGGGCGTCCCGATCCAGAAAGGGCCGCAACCGGTAGATCCGACGGATCTGATTAAATGCCCCCCTGGAGACGGCCGCGATATGGTGTTCAAGCGACAGCCGCACATCCAGGAGGACTCCCAGATTGCGAGCCCTCTCTGTGGGGGGCAAAATTTCCCCCCCAATAGCCAGCGACGGAGTCAACTGGCTATATCGGGGCGCCGGGAACCACAGCCACTCGGTCTTGGATGGGTTGAGCCGAAGCCTGTTCCCGCCCATCCAATCCCGCACGGCCTCCAGGCACCTGGACATAGCCCCCACAGCATCGTTGGGGTGGTCCGGGGTGGAGATGTATAACTGAGTGTCATCTGCATAGAGATGACACTTCACCCCAAGACCACGGATGATCTCGCCCAGCGGTTTCATATAGATGTTGAACAAGAGAGGGGAGAGAACCAACCCCTGAGGCACCCCACAAACCAGGGGCCTAGAGGTGGACCTCTCCCCCCCTGCCAACACAAATTGCGAACAGTCGGAGAGGAAACCAGCCAGGAAGGGCACGGGTCCAATAAACAGGTGGTGGCATTCAGACTCTCCAGTAACCTGTCCACACCCTCGGCGGTCACAGGATCGAACTCCCCCCAGATAACATTCACAAGACCTGCCTCACCTCCCCCGGGACCATCCAATTGGAGTTAAGCCCCTCCCGGATCTGAGCGATTTTGTCATGCAGGAATCGAGAAAACTCCTCTGCTCTACCCTGCAAGAGGTCATCCCGCGCTCTCGGTTCAAGTAGAGAGCGGGTCACTCTAAACAGGGCGGCAGGCCGATTTCCTGCCGACGCAATAAGGGCGGAGAAATACGAGGATTTCGCCGCCCCTATCGCCACAAGGTAAGTCTTAATATGAGATCTCACCTGTGTTCGGTCAGATTCAGAACGAGTCACCCTCCAAATGCCCTCTAGACGTCTTTTCCGGCACTTCATCTCCCGTAGCTCCTCCGTAAACCACGGAGCCAAATGGGATCTGTGCCGGGTCAGAGGTCGTAGAGGCACAACTCGGTCTAGAGCCCCGGCAGGCCAACCCATCCCAGGTGGCCACCAGGTCTCCAGGCGAGCTGAGAGCCAGAGACTCAGGAAATGGCCCAAGCTCCCTCTGGAACCGCTCCGGGTCCATTAGGCGCCTGGGGCGGAACCATCTAAGTGGCTCCGCCTCCCTGCGGTGGGGGGTGGTGGAGCAGAAGTCCAGACTAAGGAGGGAATGATCTGTCCATGACAAGGGAGTGATGACTAAATCCCCGCAATTACAGTCATTCAACCACTGCCCAGAGACAAAAATCAGGTCCAGCGTGTGTCCTCCTATGTGAGTGGGAGCAGAAACTAACTGGGTCAGGTCCATGGCCGTCATGGAAGCCAAGAACTCCCGGACCAACCCCGAGGTTTCACCGAGCGATGGCAGGTTGAAATCCCCCATGACTAAAAGCCTGGGGGTCTCAACCGCCAGCCCGGCTATTACCTCTAGGAGTCCGGGCAGGGCTGATGAGACGTGGCAGGGAGCCAGGTATGTCAACAAAAGACCCATCTGAACCCCTTGCCCCCACTTCACAAAAAGAGATTCACAGCCAGCCGTCTGAGGGACAGTGGCCTCCCTAGGACAAAGGACTTCCTTTATAAGCACCGCCACCCCGCCACCCCTTCCCTGAGCCCTAGGCTGGTGAAATGCAAGGAAACCTGGTGGGCACATCTCAACCAGAGGGACACCTCCCTCTGGGCCCAACCAGGTTTCGGTGACACCTACCAGGTCTGCGGCCTCCTCCTGAGCCAACTCAAAGATCAGGGGAGCCTTATTAACCATGGACCTGGCATTGCACAACAGCAGCCGGGTATTCAGGGCCTGAGATTCCGGACAACCAGGACTACAGGATGGGTAAGGAGGGTCGGAGCGCGCTACCGCTTGTATGACTGGCGCTACCGCTTGTGGCGGCTGGGGCCCTGGACCGGCATGACCCGGTCCAGGGCCCCAGCCGCCACCCTATACCAGGTGGCGACCAGGTCCTCAACCGAGTCGTGTGTTCGAACGTCAGGACATGGCCTAAGCTCCATCAGGAACCTATCTGGATCCATCAGGCGCCTGGGGCGGTACCAACGTATTTGGTCCGCCTCCCTGCGATGGGGAGGAGCGGCCTGGAAGTCCAGCCTAAGGAACGAATGATCTGACCATGACAAGAGCTCAACAAAAACGTCCCCAACACCAAAAGAAAATGGCAAAGCCCTCCTCCCATATATAAAAGGCACTACAGACAAAATCAGCAAGATCCTTCAAAAACACAACATTAAAACAGTATTCTGCACAAACGGAAAAATATCCACCATCCTAAGAAACCCTAAAGACAAAATTGAGTTAGAAAACCAAGGAGTATATGAAATCCCGTGCACCTCCTGCCCCACCACATACACCGGACAAACTAACAGAAGAATAAGTGCACGCATTGAAGAACACAAGAACTCAATCAAAAAAGAAAACCGACCTCTTCCCTGGTCCAACACCTCAAAGCCACAGGACATAAGATTGACTTTAAAAATACCAGAACTATCCCCAAAACCGAACACTTCAACAACAGAATAATCAGAGAAGCCATAGAGATAGAAAAACGCCCACACAGCATGAATAAACGAGATGACACCTCCCGCCTACCAGCCATTTGGAAACCCGCCCTCATTAACAATCGAGTACCTAATGTGAAGAAGGACACCAGACCCACACCCATGAGGGCCATACAAGAAACTACCACCACACTTCCACGTAGAAAGCAGACTCACACCCACACAGAAGATGAAACATGACCATGGACCAGAAGCCGTACCACAGCTGCATCACTACCTGCTTCAAACCCCCCCCCAACCCATACATGAAGCGAACTGACACCCACCATGAAGATGTGGAACGACCACGAACGCGAAGCCAAACAACAGGATCATAGCTCACCAGCTCAAATCCCCCAGCAACTAAGACTAATCTGAGTACAACCAAACCCCCACTGGAACAGAACACACCCCCAGCCAATCAGAACACAGCCAACCCCCCAACCAATCAGAACATAGCCAAACCCCCAACCAATGAGAACATGCCCCCACCCAATCAGAACACAGCCAAGCCCCCACCCAATCAAGTCACACCCCCACTAGCGGTTAAAAGGAAGAAGTAGCTGTAAGCTCACATTACTCCGAGAAGCACAAAGCCGAAGACACAAGCCTGAAGATGATGAATGAGACTTCATCAAAACGTCGTTTAGATACTTCCAGTTCTACGCGGGAGAAAACCCGAAGAACCAAAGATATATATACTTGTGTTACCCTTGTTTAATTATTTATCAACTCAAAAACCTAACACACACACACACACACACACATATATATATAGTCAGATTCCGCATGGTATTCTCTTTTCTCAATTATATTCTAAATCATCTATTTATTTCCAAGGTATCACTGTTCACTTAATTTTGGGAGCTGATAATAGTCTTTCCATCGCAATTCTCATAATTCATTTTAACTTTATTCATTGCTTTATTAAATATTAATTAATATTCTTATAGTAAATTCCCATTGCCATATCTATTTCAATTAAATCTATATCTAGTTTAATAGTAATCCTTAAAAAAATAAGTTCCAGTCTTTTCTATTTTTATATCTATATTCTTAAGTATCACAGCTCGCTTCCATGCAGAATCCCTCTTCCTATTCCTCTTCTATCCATTGTCTTTCATCCTTCTGACTATATAATTTCTTTTCATTTTTGTTCGTTTTCTTTTTCCCATCATTTTCTGGTCCTTTCTTTTAATTTCCTTTTTTTTCTCTATTGTTTCCTTCAATTTCTTACTCCAATTATTTATTTTATCCCACTCTCTCTTTTATTCTTTCCTCTGTAATTCCTTCTTCTGTTGTTTTTTTCCTTTAACTTTCTAAACAATTTACCCTTTATTTATCATATCAAACCTCAAAGTTTTAGCTTTAATTCTTTTTTTTCTTGTTTTAATGTTTGTTGTTCCACTTGTTCTTTAGAGCTGATTTCCTCTTTATTTATTTAACTTCTGGCTCTCTTTATTCTTCTTTAGTTTGCATCGCCAGATCTAATTTTTGTAGTATAATACTATACATTTCCCAGCTTTCTTTCATCATTTCCTTCATGTTTTGTAGTTCGGATCTTATTTCCAAACATATTTTACTTACTTTGTGCACTTCTTCTTTTCCTTCTTCAATATTTATATCCAATCCAATTGTCCAGTAGTTTATCTCAATCAGTGTCTTTTATGTTTAGTTTCAATAGTCAATGTCTATACTGTATTTTCTGGCGTATAAGACTACTTTTGAAACAAAAAAAAGTCAACCAAAAATCAGGGGTCATCTTATACGCCGAGTATAATTTTCCAACTCGATTCTGCACCAATCACTGCAAGGCTGCTCGGACCACCTCTCTAACTCAGCCAATCCAAGCAGACTTTTTAATTAAAAAAGAACTGGTGTTGCCTCGGAAGTGGGGGGGTAGTCTTATACAGTGAATATAGGCCTAAATCTATGTTTTAACTATAAAATTAGGGGGTCGTCTTATACGCCGGTCATCTTATATGCCAGAAAATACAGTAAGTCTTTATTTCCACGTTTCCTTCTGTTAATTTCTTTTCCAACTTTTTTTCAAAGTCACCAAACAATCCTGGGACAATTTCTTCATCTATCTCTTTTCTGTAATGTTCTAATATTTCATTTCTGGGTTTTTTTATTTTATTATAATAGAATTCCTCTTATTTCATTTCACATTCCAATTTTAAATAGATCAAGCAGTTTTCAAAGAATCACTGAAATTTTTCCTTTACCATTAGATAGCGCTCTCAATTCTGTTTTCACATTTCACCCTTTATTTTTCGCTTTTTCCCTTTAATAAGTTTTTATTAATTTTGCTAATTCCAATTATTAGCTATTATTTCTTTTTAAAACATTCAATTCCAGCATTTGATTAATGACTATTTAGTACCAAAATCCAAATAATTTTTCAGTTCAATTTCCAAGTCTTTCCAATGTTTTCCTCTAAATTTTCCATATCCAAATTAATTCTTTTCAAAGTCCAAAGCCAATTTCATAAATTTTCAATTTCCTTCTCCCCCTCTCTGTTTGCTGCTTTTATAATCTTTAATAAAAATTCTTTCTTTTAATTCTGGGTTACCTTTCAATGTCCAAGTATTTCATCTAGCCCACACACCATTCACAGCTTCACCAAACCAACACAGTCTTAGTTACCCAGACTGCCTCCTGTTCTCATAGTGGTCATTTTAGGCCACCTCTGCAGCTCATCTTCATAGGGGGCTTTACTTGCTGGGGAGGGGAGATGTTGCTCCCCTCAACCCACCAGGTGGCCCCCCTTTCTTCACCAGCCCTATAAGGTGGTTCTGGTCCTGATTGGGATCCTCCAATGAGAGAGCACAGAGTGAAACCACTCATGATCGCGGATTCCGCTCCAATGCGACTGGAGAACAACGAGAAGTTGCCAATAAAGAATTTATTTATTTATTTATTTATTTATTTATTTATTTATTTATTAAATAGTTTTGTATACCGCCCTTCTCCCGAAGGACTCAGAGCGATGAACAGCCAACTAAAATATATTATAAATTACAGATTACAAAATTAAAAGAGATTAAATTATGAGGCTGCCGTTAAAAGAGTTAAAACCCCCGATTAAAAATGAGCTAAAATTACCATACCCCAACCAAAATTAGTTCTAAAACCCCTCATTTAAAATCCCATTTGAAGTCAGCCCAGGCCGGCCTACTCAAAGAGCTAGGTTTTCAGATCACGTCTGAACGCCCTCAGGTCAGTGGTTGTCCGTAGCCCTGGGGGCAGCTCAATCCAAAGGATGGGTGCCCCCACGGAGAAGGCCCTATTTCTTGGGGTCACCAGGTGGCACATAGATGCCATCAGGACCCGAAGGAGACCCTCTCTGTGCATAAGGCATCCCGATCAAGAAAGGGCCGCATCTGGTGTATCAGGCGAACCTGACAAAAAGCCCCCCTGGAGACAGCCGTGATATGATCTTCCAAAGGCAGCTGTACATCCAGGATGACACCAAGATTGTGAGCCCTTTCTGTGGGGGTCAAGATCTCATCCCCAATAGCCAGCGATGGAGCCAGCTGATGATATCGGACCGCCGGAAACCACAGCCACTCAGTCTTGGAAGGGTTGAGTCGAAGCCTGTTCCCGCCCTTCCAGTTCCGCACAGCCTCCAGGCAATGGGACATAACCTCCACAGGTTTGGGGTAGAGATGTAAAGCTGAATGTCATCAGCATAAAGATGACATTTCACCCCAAAACCATGGATGATCTCGCCCAGCAGCTTCACATAAATGTTGAACAGAAGAGGGGAGAGGACCGACCCCTGAGGCACCCCAAAACGAGGGGCCTAGGGGTGGACCTCTCCCTCCCTCAACACAAATTGCGAGTGGTCCGAGAGGAAAGAGAACCACCACAAAACGGTGCCTCCAATTCCTAGCCCCTCCAACCGCTGTAATAGGATACTATGATTGATAGTATCAAAAGCCGCTGGTAGATCTAATAGGACCAGGACAGAGGAAAAACCTCTGTCACGGGCCCTCCAGAGATCATCAACCAATGTGACCAATGCTGTTTCGGTGCTGTACCCAGGCCCGATTGGAACGGATCTAGGTAGATTGCTTCCTCCAGATACTGAGGGAGCTGACGTGCCACCACACTCTCAACAACCTTCGCCATAAAGGGGAGGTTGGAGACAGGACAATAGTTACTTAAAAGAGCTGGATCCAGGGAAGGCTTCTTGAGGAGGGGTCGCACCACCACCGTTTTCAGGGTGGTAGGGAGCGCCCCCTCCATCATGAAGCGTTGATAATCCTCTGGAGCCAGCCTCGTGTCACCTCCCTGGAGGTAGAAACCAGCCAGGTGGGGCACGGGTCCAGTAAACATGTGGCGGCATTCAGACTCCCCAGCAATCTGTCCACACCCTCGGCGGTCTCAGGATCAAACTCCTCCCAGATAACCGTCTCAAGACTTGCCCCGGACACCTCCCCCAGAACCACCCAACTGGAGTCCAGCCCATCCTGAATCTGAGCGATTTTATCATGCAGGAATCAGGAAAACTTTTCTGCCCTACCCTGCAAGAGGTCCTCCCATGCTCTCGGCTCAAGCAAAGAGCGGGTTACTCTAAACAGAGTGGCAGGCCAATTTTCTGCTGATGTAATAAGGGCGGAGAAATGTGAACATTTCGCCGCCTCTATCGCCACTAGATATCGCCTCTATCGCCGTGTCTGGTCAGACTCAGTGCGACTGGTCCTCCAGACGCCTCCAGACATCTTTTCCGGCACTTCATCTCCCTCAGCTCCTCCATCAACCATGGAGCTAAATGGGATCTGTGCCAAGTCAGAGGTTGCAAAGGCACAACTCGGTCCAGAGCCTCAGCGGCCAACCTATCCCCGGTGGCCACCAAATCTTCGGCCGAGTTATGAGCCAGAGTTTCAGGAAATGGCCCAAGCTCCACCTGGAACCGTTCAGGATCCATCAGGTGCCTGGGGTGGAACCATCTCCTCGGTTCCGCCTCCCTGCAATGAGGCGTGGCGGCACAGAAGTCAAGTCTAAGAAGAGAATGATCGGACCATGACAAGGGCTTTATGACAGAACGATCGTTCAACCACTGACCAGAGGCAAAAATCAGGTCCAGTGTGTGTCCCCCCATGTGAGTGGGGCCAGGAACTAATTGGGTCAGGTCCATGGCCATCATGGAAGCCAGGAACTCCTGAGCCACTCCAGAGGTTTCCCCGAGCGAAGGCAGGTTGAAATCACCCATGACTAAAAGCCTAGGGGTCTCAACCGCCAGCCCAGCTATCACCTCGAGGAGCCCGGGCAGAGCCAATGATACGTGGCAGGGAGCCAGGTACATTATCAAAAGGCCCATCTGAACCCCCTGGCCCCATTTCACAAAGAGCGACTCACAACCAGCCATCTGAGGTACAGTGGCCTCCCTAGGACAAAGAACTTCTCTAATAATCGCCACCACCCCACCAACCCTTCCCTGAGACCTTGGTCGATGAAATGCTTGGAAACCTGGTGGGCACATCTCTACCAGAGGAACACCATCCTGTGGGCCCAACCAGGTTTCGGTGACACCAGCCAGGTCCATGCCCACCTCCTGGATAAGGTCGTGAATCAGGGCAGCCTTGTTAACAACGGACCTGGCGTTGCACAACATCAATCAGGTACTCAGGGCCTGAGACTCTACACAACCAGGCCTGCAAGATGGGTCAGGAGGGTCGGAGCGTGCTACCGCTTGGAGACAGCGGGTACGCAATCCCCTAACCTGATATGGCCCTCTACCCCCGTCATATCTGCCCCTCCCACTTACGGTGCCGATGGAACCCACCCCTGTCTGTCCAAACTCTAGCCGCCCCCACAATTCACGATCCTCTGGGCCCTCCCAGGCATGCACGCCAGCCTGGCTGACTCTAACCCCCCCCCGGGTTATCCCCCAAACCTGGTCCGGATCTCCTTCCTAACCCCAATAACTCCCTAACCTCCAACCCCCTCCTAGTCACCCTCCCCAACCCCGATAAAACTCTAAATAAAAATTGAAAAAGTTTAAAAAAAACCCTACAACTTCTTTTCTGATGACCATGCCACCTCTCCGGATCCCAGGAACCGTCCTTAAGGTAGGCTGTTGATAGACCGGAGGGCCACTTCAGGGAGTGGGGGACCCTCCCCAGAGCCCATAAGTCTGCCGAAGAGTAGCTAATTGGTCTTTTAGCCACCATCATCGCTGGGTCAAGGACCACCACCTTCATGCCGCGACCCAACCCTGGACCAGACCCCCACCGATTCCGCCGTCATCGGGGCCGCACAGCCACCATCACCGACGATGTCATCGGGGCCGCTGTCTCCATCCCTGGGGCATCAAAACCACCAGTGTCATTCGGGCAGGCCAGCACCGCTGTTGCCACTGCCATTGGCACCCTCGGTCCCATCGTCCGCTCTGCCGTTCACGTCGCCTCCGAGGCCGCAAAGGTCTCCCAGTCGGCACAGACACTGTCTCCAAGGTTGCTGGTGGGGTTGCCATGCCAGAGGGGCCGCCCCCATATACTACAGGGCGACACCCTCCACGAAAAGGCGACCACCACCTATAACAGCCGCGGAGACCAGAACAAGATTGTCCAAGTCCTTGGAGCAGCAGATGGAAGCAGGGCAGTTGGAAGCAAAGCACGAGACTGCAGCAGAACTACCAGCCACAGGGTGACCCACTATGAGGCGCCCGTGGCAGCTGCAGCAGCAACAACGCTGCCACCACCTGCGGCCACCAGGGCGCCGCCCACCACCCGCGGCCGTCGCAACACCCCCCACTGTGGCTGCGATGGTTAAAAACTGGCTGTCCATACCCAGGTCGCTGGGGCCACGGTCATCCATGGAGTAGTCCCAGAGAGAGCGATGGGTCATAACCAGGCCTTTGTCCACAAGGCCCTTGTCCACAAGGTGGTCGTGGCAATCGCAGAGGTTACAACAAACCCGCTGGCGCCGGTGCCGCCTCCACCCCTCACAGCCACCCGCCACCACTGGCCACCACGGCGCTGTCCCTGGCCATGGTAGAGCCAGATGAGATGGGGTCCGGGTTCGCGGTGGAGCCTCCAGCTGCAAAACGACCACGGCAAGGCCTCCGCCCCCCTGCGGCTGCCGCGATACCACTCGCCACCACCATCCACGGCAGCGATGCCGGGTCCATTGACGAGGCAGCCAGCACCAAGGCAGGGGACCTCTAAAGAGCCCCCGACCATGGGGCAGTCCCGATAGTTCCGGCAGCCGTGTCCGCCGCAACTGCGGCGGCCGCGGCCACGGCAAGACTGCCACCGCCACCCAAGAAAACCACCCGGGCAGCCCGGGTGGCCGCCCGGTGGCTCATCCGTCGCCCTCGATGTCCCCGGACCCCTCGGTACTCCTACCATACATGGGGACCGAGGGGGGAGGCAGGCTCAGCTGGAAATAGCTGACGCCCAGCAGAGCTCCCCACAAGCGGAGCTTCCGTCGCCATCTTGGAAGCTTAAATAGAATTCTATTCTATTAATTAACTACACCTTGAACAAAAGCTAAAATATTTATTAATTTTTTTAACAATCAACATAGTTCTTGTTTAAAATTGGGAGGGAGGGAGGAAAAAAGGAAGGAAGATAGCAGTGCTGAAATTCAAATGGCATTGAATTTCAGTGTTCTATTATACTCAATCTATGCATGTAGAGCTGCATGCATATAGTTATTAGTGAAAGGGTCTTTTTGAGTAGATATATAGTCATAAATATATATAGACTGTGTTGAGATGGATTTGCCTATGCCCTGCTTCATTTTTACACATAAGTAGTCTTCACTTAACAATTGGTAACTTCAAGACTGTTTGAACTTACACCAGTCCTACCCAGAACCCAGTTCCAAAATTACAATGGCTGCCCATCCTCATTGACAGCCATGTGATCAAATTTTGGCCCTTCAAGCATTTATAGAAATTACAGGATACTATAAATCACATTACTGTGGTTTTTGGCATTTTACTGGTTTCCGGTACTTAAGTCCAGTTTCTCATTGCAACTGTCACAAGAAAGTTTGTAAAATCAGGCAGTCACATGGTGACCCATTAACAATCACTACAACTTACAGCCAGGGATGGGATTCAGTTTTTTTAACAACTGGTTCTGTGAGCATGGCTTAGTTGGTGGGTGTGGCTTGGTGGTCATGTGACTGGGTGGGTGTGGCCAACTCAACATCACTAATGTCAAGGGGCACTTCTCCTCACCTGGCCTCTCATGACAGTGGGGATACTGCAACGGTCATAAGTGAAAAATGGTCATAAGTCACTTTTTTCAGTGCCATTGTAACTTTGAATGGTCACTAAATGAACTGTTGTAAGTCAAGGATTACCTGTACAAAAATACAAAAAGCTTCTTTCCTTGCAAAAAGCTGCCCTAAATATCAATCATTAGATTAAAAATACCTGCAAGCCAGAGTTACAAATCAGGCAGAGTGCCAGAACACCTTGGGGAATGAAAATAATTAAAATGCAGTGATAACTATCAAGCAGCCATCTCTTGCTCATAAAGTGAAACCCTTTAGCAGAGAGGTCATTTAAGCTCTCCAGAAAAAGCACTCCTAGCAAAAGCAATCCTAAGATCCATTTGCACCATTTAAAGATACCAGCTGATCTCACTCACCTCATAAGATATCCTAAGGAAATCATCCAGATTTAAGGAAAGGTACATGCCCCCAAGAAAGGCAGTAAAAAAAATCAGTGCCAAACTTGCATCCTGCCTCTTGGAAGTATAACCCAAAAGGACAGTGCCAGAAAATACTAAGCAGTGAGGAACACCCGCTCCCCAGATAGAAAAAGAAACCATGACGCAGGAAAAGATTCAAACACAATACAAATAATTAAATCACAACAGTAGATGTTGTTTGTTGAAGCTGAATAGGGAAAATTATCCCATCAATAAACACAGGAATAAACATCACCAAGCACAGAATTAACCTTCAGCAAAAACCAGTTTTAGACCAAAACTCAGAAAGGGTATGTAAACTCACGTTTGAATGTCAATCTTTCTAGCTAGCCAAGAAGCCTTGCTGAGTGTCACTCATCTTGGTTCCCTGTCACTAAAAGTTCTGCTTCATTATTCAATTATTTCTTCAAAGTGCTGATTGCCCAGGGAAGTATTTCCTCCCAACAGCAGTGTAAAAATCCTTTCCCCTTTAAGAAAGGCAAGCCTCAAGAAGCTCTGGTGACAGTAAGTCTAGGCTGTCTGCCAAGAATGTAATAAGCGTGGAAAAAAAACAAAAGGAGATTGCTTCTAAGTACCAGTTCTCTGAACTGCATAGAAAGTTAAGAAGGAGTTCTATAGAACTGGATAGAACCAGTAGAATCCCACCCCAAATTACAGCTGTAATTTAAGGTTCAATTACAGTAGTCAAGGATTACCTGTACAAGTTTAATATATTCAGTTTAAATATTTGCAAGCTAGAGATGGTTCTAAAATTCAGTTGAACGTTCATTTGCAAACTTCCATGGTAGCTTTAAATAATTTGAGAAATTAGAATGTCAGTGAATTACTGTATCAATCAATAATTGTCTGTCATACAGTTTAATATTCATTTGTTTGCTATTTGCATTTATCATATTAGATGGCAAATACCTATTGTTTTCTTGTATAAGCAAATATACTGGGGCAGCCTCAGGCATTTTTGTAGCATTCATAGCACAGTGATCAATTTTCCAGCTGAAGTTCTCATAGCAGTATCACAGCTGCTTCTATGCTTAGGGCAATTAGTTCCTCTAAGGAAAACTTTTTGCCCCACATTTTAACTGTTCATGTACCAAAGTCTGAACAATTGTAAGACAGGAATGCAAATATTGAAACCACTGTAACATACATAGAGCTATCTCCAAGTTCTTCTATTCACTGACAAATAAACAAATCCACCAACCACAAGAAGGGCAAAAAAACCACAACATGTACAGTTGGCCAAGGTCAGAGTGCTGCCCATTCTTTTTGTGAGAGAGAAAAAGACTGTGTTTCTTTTGAAGATCTAAGCAGGTTTTTCTCTAGGATCAATAAGAAAAATAACTCAGGACCTATATTTTTGAAACTTCTAAGAAAATTGTGCTGAGGTGGAGATGGGGCGGGGATCTCTAATAGCTTTTGATTAAACTAGAATTTCAGGAGAAATAGAAATCCAGGTAAAAATGAATCAATGAATAGCAGGGAAGGGTTAGCTAGGATGGTTCTCTGATCTTTGACATCATGTTTTGATATCTATTTTATAATCTCTACACACACAAGATTTAGCTAAGATTAATATATCATTAAAAGCTTCTGTTTAACTACCTCTGAAAATACTTGACACTCCTTATCCTCTCATGATCTGCTCTGAATCTTGCCTTTTTGGATAGTTATACTTTGAGAACTCTTTTCAGATACTGTGATTTTAGTGGTACTGTAAGTTTATTTCTTCAACACTACTTGTTTTTTGCATGAATCCACCTAATTAAAAATTTTAATTTTCTCTTAATGTTAATAAGAAAATAATTGCCTTATATCTTTATATATTATGTGGATTTTTGCACAAACTTTTCTATGATGCATATTTTTATTTTTGGCATACTTCAGCTCAGAATTCTAAAAAGTACAAATTTTAATTAAAACTATAGGTCACATTCAGATGCAAAATATATATTTCCTTCATCCGTAGGGTGCATTTTTAAATGTTTTTAAATATAATTTAACAATAATAACAATAATAATAGAGAAAACAAATAAAAATAAGCCTCAAGATTAGCATTATTGAAAAACATATTGATAAAACTTTCTAATAATAATATTATTAGAATAATATTATTATTAGATATTTCATGCAACATTGCAGTCAGATTATCATAACCTACCAATGAGAATTATTTAAAAAACATACAAATTGAAGTATCACTAATCATCAACCTTACTTTACTTTGTTCTTATAAGAGTTTAGGTTCAAATAATGAGATTCATACTGTAAATATTACATTGCTTCAAAAAAAAAATATTGTTTATATTATATTATAACATGATGGATCAATGAGATTTCTGTGAAAATAGTCCAAACTTATGTTTCATTTCATTTTGTTTTGGGTGAAAAAATAGGATTGTTGATGGAACAGAGGATGATGGCAACAATGAGGAAAACCAGGCATTTGAGTTTGACTCTGAACAATTGAGACAAGAATCCAGATCATCTCCCATCATTGGGGGTTAGTGCTATATTTAACCGCTTTACCCATTATTCATAATGCATCTTTTTGGAGAGGAATGCCTTTTTTTGTATTGCATATTGTGAGAAAAATCCTTACCTGTAAGTGTACTGGCTTATGAAATCCTACCAGAATAAAAAACTGCATTCTTGTTGCTTAATAAATAAATGAGCAGATTTTGATTATTATAAATATTGCCATTCCAAATCAAAGCTACATTCTGAAAGACTTTATAAACTGCACAAAAGTGCTCATTACAACAATAGTGAATTAAGACAGTAACAATATTTGTTTAATTGTTTACTATTTTGAGTAATTGTATAATTGATTAATAGTGTCCAGAATGAAATGCTATAAGGCAGGAGTCCTCAAAATACAGCCCACAGGCCATATATAGCCTGCTGAAGCCATTAATCCGGCCCATGAGGGACCACAGGTAGCCCCACCCACATCACCCCACCCACCTGGCATCTCCCACCCTTCAGCCGAGCTCAGAACTTATCTTCGTGAGCCCCATGGGCTAGAACTGGAAAAAAAGACCCATATTTTTGGCTAGCAGAATGCTTCTGGAGGCTGGGGAGACCAAAAATGGGCCACACGGAGGCCCCAGGAGGCCTCTGTGTGCCCTGTTTTTGGCTAGCTGAGTGCTTTTGGAGGTGAGGAAGGCCAAAAATGGGCTGCATAAGGCCACAAAGATAGACAGATTTAAATATTTTAGCTTTAAAAATATTTAAAGTGTATTAAACACAGTAATGAAAGAATAATATCTGAAAAATGAAAATAAATATTTACCAGATTAAAACATTATCTAGTAATATTGACTATTAATTAATGTAGATATATTATACAACATTATTTAATCAAATTAAAGTAATAATTTGGACGACCTGACTTTATGCAACAAAGATGTTCATTAGATGAATTTTGAAAATGAATTATTTTATATATTTTAAATCTTTTCAAATATTTTTACATGTTTGAAAATAGATATTGAAAATGGCACTAGTTCTCTATCAACTGCCTAATAATATTTTTATGTACTAAGTTTTGTTTATTTGTTTTAAGAAAAATTATGTTCCTTTTCTTATGGCCAGCCCTGCAAAGAGCTCACTGAAAAAAAGAGTAAAAGCTCTCAATCTCTCAGATATTTAACAATTCTGCAAATTGTTCAAGAATGTATAAAACGATTGTGTAAAAGATAGTGAATAGATCAAGAATAACTGTATGTCTTGTTTTGGTAGTTTTATGCATATTGAAGCAAGGCATAATGGGATCTGGTTTTGGCTGAGCCTAATATGTGAATCAACAAATTATAAGTTATTATTATGTGCACACCATGCCTTTAGTTATGCTTATCCTAATTAGCATTATATATGAATGTAGCCCGTATATTGTGTAGAAATGCAATACGTCAAATCCTCTTTCTATACTGATTTGCTTTCTTTTAAAAGTGCTCAGTCTTTACATAAATAAGCTACTGGATCTGTTCTGGATAATTTTGTCCTATGAGAAAATAAACAGGATAATATTGGTTTCATTATTTTATTTGTTTCAAATATGTTTATGTCTTTATTACTGTTTCTTGAATTTCATATGATTGCCTTTAAAGCCAATTGCATTATTGTCATGCAAAGAATACAGATATTCAGCCATATTTGTAAAATTTAATCTACATAAACTTCTGAAAATAATATAAGGTAGGCCTTTTCTCTCTAATGGGAGAAATAAAACTTCTAATTTTATTATTTTTATTAGAATAAATTTAACATTAAGTTTTATTTCACTAGAAGCCACCATGGGTTTGCGAGGAATATGTTACAACATACCAATTTTCCCCTCCCTCTATGGCCAAATAATTATGGGCACACCATGGACATATTATGAAGGGCCTACCAAAAAAAATACCATAGACCAGTCGGAATATGTTTTATAAAAAATTTTCAGAAAAAAATGTAAATGTATTTAGAAATATTCAGTGGTCATGCATCAAATGGAAGTGTTTGAAAGAAAATGACAACCAATTTGACCATTATCTATGGACCCTGACTTTTGATATATTTAATATATTTATAAAGTTTGATATATGTTAATTGATAAGATATCAATCTATAGATTGGATACTATCATCAGTTGTTTGATGAATTGTTGATTAAGCAATGGTACTCAGCAAAATGTCTCTGAAACCACTTTCTATCTAAAAGTTGCTTTAAGTTTGCATTCTGGAAGAAGTTACTTTAAAATCACAGTCTTAGATCATCAGGGCACCTTTACTTTATGAAATCTTCCCTTTGGGAGAGCTGTAATTTTTAACACTAATAGAAGAAATATATTAAAAATGTGATGAATATGTATGGTTACCAGTATTTATTTATTAATCAATCAATCAAATTTAGATATTGCCCATCTCACTCTCAGAGTGACTCTTAACATTTAATAATGTGGTTTGTTCTGCCTCTGTCCACTGCCCTATTTTGAAACAGAGCTCACTCTCCTGGATTAACTCCAAAGTAATCACACACACACACACACACCCAAAAAAAGAACTCAGCTAAAACGTGATACACAGCACCAAAAAACTTTGGGTCCGGCCAAATACAGTGTTGTTGAAATCTTAGCAGATTACCTTCACCAGTAATAGAAAAGATGGTCTGCCAATTCTGAGGCTTTGTTAATTCTAATTTTTCTAAGGTGGAAACTTAGGCATGAATGAAATACCTCAAAAACTATAGAAGAATTCCAATGTAAATTATTTGCAGGCTACATAACATACAAGAGATAAATGAGGGCTTCCTTTGAATTAGAAAAATAAAAGTGCCTTATACTGTTTCAACATACTCAGTATGGTTGCTAAATTAATTGCCTGACTTAATGAATTATAGTGCATTATGAACTAATCAAACGAAACACGTACCACACAAATGATGTTGTGTGACTATAAGACTCAAACTCTTCATTAGAAGCCACATAGATTTCTGATCTGATGCCATAACATTTAACACAATAGAATATATGACATCTGCAGTACATCATTTAAAGATTAAATTTCAGCTCCCAGCTCAAAAAAGATTTTATATTTTTGAATCTGTGATCATCATGATTTCTTCTGTCTTTATGAAATTCCAAGCTGTTGGAAATGCACTTAGTTTTGAATGCTAGTCTTGATAAAGTTGGTACACAGTTATCTCTCTGATTACAAGAAAGCCAGGAAACAATATTAAGCCTATACATTATTAGTACATGACCTTCCTTCCTTCCTATGCATTGTTGTGATTACAGAGAATGAAGTTGGTGCTGCTGTTTTAGTTATCAAAGCAGAAGAGACAAAACAACAGATCAACAAGCTTAATAATGAGGTAAGGGCTCTTTTTGTATTTCATTGAAATTATTCTGTACATTCTGATAGCATTATAAAGACTAGCTACACACTAAGGTTCCATAAATAGCAGCTTTGGAGATAAAAATGAAATATATCTGCATTCATTTCTTACCTTAGTAGGACTGAGCATGTATTCAACAGCCAACAAGGTTTTAATTTTTCCATATGATAGGATTAAGGCTGTAATTTTACAATATAATACCCAGGAGTTTATCATATTAAACTCTTTTTAACTTATTTTCAGATAAATCCATACAGTAAGATGTATCAAAACCCCAGGAACATAAATGCTAATCGATTCAATTATAATGAAAATGTTATGATTTTATAAATAAATAGAATTACACAAGGAAATTTCTCTTAGCATACCCTTTTTCTTTAAAAAATATATATTTTAAAAGTATCTGTATTTGTTTAAAAATATTAGTTCTTAATCCAATAAAGATGTGTTGAAAAAATTACAGTACTCTACAGCAAACAGTTGAGATATATTATAAATTTCTTCAGAGTATATTTTCTTAGTCTGGAATTGGAACCATTTTCTATGATTCATTGGAAAAATCCCATAATGTTACCAACCTCAAAAAGATGAATTATAATTAATCTTTTTGGGGACTGTTGAACATTCTGGAGTTTTTTGAAACTCCTTAACTTAGGAGTTACACAACTGGTCACTGAAGCTTTCTCACTTTGGTCTGTAATTTCATAGAATCATATCCACTTTTTCCCTATGCCCTGTTATTAGACATCATGAACATGATAAGGAAAAAAAGCTGCTAATAGCAGTCAACAACCAATAACCCAAAATCACTGAAAAAGGCAGGGAACAACAACAGCCACACAAGGCCAGGTTTTAAAAGATATGTAAAATAGTAGGATGATGAATATAAAATTTATATTTTATAGTATTTTATTTTTATTGTACATAGTTTTATCCTTTTACTATTATAAACCGCTCAGTTATCCTGTGGTAAGGTGAGTGACCAATACATTTAATACATACATACATACATACATACATACATACATACATACATACATACATACATACATACAGGAGTGGGCTGCTGGAGGTTTGCAGATGTTTTTGTGAGAGCCCCTAGATAAGATTCTGTGCAGTTTGGAAAACCCCCAAATCTCACTCCTGAGTGGCCCTGCCACTCCCCTCCCAGGAGTCCCCACGCAGCCCATTTTGGATGCAGGTAGGTGCAGGGCACATGCAGAGTCTCAGGGAGGGCAAAACGGGCCTCCTGGAAGTTCAGGGAGGCCAGAAATGGGCCCGTTTCCAGCTTCCAGAAAGCCTCTGGAGCCCAGGGAGGGCAAAATGCCCCTCCCCCTGCCATGATTCAGGAAGATGACTAGACCACACCCATCATGGCCACCCCACCCAGCAACCAGGCAGAGAATCCTTTTGCTAAAATTTTTGAAGCTCACCCCTGCTCTGGATGCAGTTTCCCAGCTCTGTTATTTAATTAATTTCTATGGTTAATTGATCTGTTGTGACCAATATCTTGATGTTTAGTTTTTTAATTAGTCCCATAATTTACAGACTCCTCACATCCTGGACATAAACTGTTTCAATTCCTAATATTTTTGAAGCCTACCCTTGCATACATACATACATATGCATTGCAAAAGAATTGCTGCGTGTCATTGCTGATGATTAAAGAAGCAATGATTTCAAGCTTCCTCTCAAGCTTTCTGCTTCCTGAAAAATGAGGCTGCTAGTCTTTAAATGGACTGTTAAATTAGCCACATCTTTCTTTCAGTTTCTAGGAAAATTTGGAAATAAGAAGGGCAACGTTAATTATTTCTACTATTCTGGAACACTGTTTCCAAATCCAGAATGGGGCAACTTTCTGCAACCAACTCTCTGAACATGTCTAATCATCGCAAGACAATTCAACACAGGATAGCTCAAGAGCGGGCTTAACCTAAAGCCCGCTGCAATTCATTTGTCCCTCTCTTGAGCTATTCTGTATTGATTTGTCTGTGGTAAATTGTCCCACAGCAAGTTGGTCGCAGTGAATCAGCCAGGCTGAATTGGCCAGGGTGAGCTGGCCATAGCCAACTTGTTCTAAAGTCTGCTCAAAGCTTATTACTGCATGATCCCTTGTCTATATACAAAATTAAAGACATTTCTTCAGATTCTTTGAAGTTATAATACAGAAAAATGAAGTTATAAAATATAGATTTAAAAGTTACAGAGTTACAAAAATATTAAGATACAATATCTCACAAAACCTGTCAAGTCATTCAATAGAATAGAAGGGATAATAAAGTGTTTGCAAAAGAAAATAAAAGAGTTTCCTTTCTTTTCTTATGATATTTATGTGTGTGCATATATAAAAATGAATGAATGATTGATTGATTAAATAAATATATTTATGACACTCTAGGTCACTGCTTTGACGCAAGAGGTCTCTCTATTAAGGAAAGACATGAAGAGTGTTACACATCTCCTGGAAAATCTATTGATGGTCCCCAAATCACCAGATTTCTGTGCAATTCATGGTCTAGCAACAAGTCCCAACATGGAAAGCTTACAAAAGAGAATGACATGGACTACACACCAACCTTGTATGCATATGCAGGCACCAAAGGTTACTTGCACAAAAACACAGCTCTGCCATTCCAACACCATTGTAGGAATTTGGAACATGGACCCAACCTCTGATAGTAGCAGCCCACAAAGAACTGAATCCCATGTTCAAAATTCTACGGATGGTGAATTTTATTGTATTTCAGGCTTTGAATATTCACCTTCCCATTGTCATGTTATCCAAAAAGATGATTTGCAATTTGTAGGCTGCACTTCTCCCCATTCAGACACTACTTTGACTCCTCTCCAGTCTATTTCAGCAACTCTGTCATCATCTATCTGTTCTTCATCTGAGACATCCTTACACCTTGTGTTGCCCAGCAGATCGGAGGAAGGCAGCTTTAGTCAGGGAGTTAGTTCATTAAGCCTTGAAAACCTGCCGGGATCCTGGGACTTGGAAGGAACTACAGGAACTACACTTGGACAGACTTCAGAAAATGTTAAGACCAGCACAGAGGACGTTAAAGACAGCAAAGCCATAAATGCATAATGGGACTGATTGACTGATATTTCAAGGAAGTCCTATATTTGTAAGATCATCCAGTAATGCATGACAATTTGCCTTTTGTTAGATGATCATGAAAACTTGAAATATGAAACCTCACATGGTTAGAAGATTAGAAGAAAGGCAGAGGCTGAAATAGAATGATTTCTACATTTCAAAAGCACACTGAAAAAAAAAATATGTGCAATTACTCCAGAGATTTATGTCATTCTTCACTGCTCCTTAGAACCAAAGAATTTAGATAGCTAGGACTAGGGAGCTTTGGAGTAGGAAGATGCTGCTGTGTAAAGTGAAGGTTTGTTGTTGTTTTTTGTTTTGTCCATTTTATTTTTCTTTCTTAGTGCTTGATTGTTGTTGCTAGATAACACCCATTTTCCTTCAGGTGACTGAGACTCTGCTGGTATTTATGTCAGAACTATAAAGGCTGAAAGACATTACCACTGCATGTCATCTCCTTGACAATCAACCAAATAGATCTGATAGGAAGTGGTTAATTGTTGCATGTTCATTGTTATATAAATCATGTGTGTGTGTGTGTGTGTGTGTGTGTGTATACCATTTTTCTATACTTGATAAGAGGTATGTATTTAAAATATTTATAAGGAGGTTAAAGGATTTGAGGGGTTACCTTGCTTGCAATCCTCAAAACTAATGCATTCCCATGTACATATTATTATGAATAGATCAAACTGTTCTTAACTTTAAAACTTATCTTTTCTCTACAGCATGAAATTATAATGAATTTATCCATGCCAATAGAATGCAAATAAAGAAGAGTGATACTGTTTCATTCAAAAAAGAATAAAAGCAGAATGGTATATATAATATATTCAGACAGTTTTTGAACTCTAATACTTTATCCAAATATAATGCTTTTATTTATGCTGTCATATAAAATCATCATTTTCATTTTAAAAAATATAGATCTAGTAACTAAATCAGAAGAAGCACCTTGCATATGTTCTTCAATCAAGATAATAATCTGAAAGCTGGGTTAAACTGTAAAAAGGAAATATTTCTCCAATATTTTTTCAGAAATATATATAATTGTTTGACCAGCATAAAAATGAATAATCATTAAATTATAGGATACTTATGAACTGGTTGAAATATTTGTACACAAAATATCTATATAGACAATCAAAATAGGTATGCATTGAATTCTATAATATTTCAGATAAGTTGGTGCTTGATGAACATTTTGAATGTGCAGCATCTATATCATTTTTTTCTATGCTAAGTGGTAAAGAATTATTTTCAGATTATCCAGAATATCAATAATTATAAAAATAAAATTGATGGCCTATTTTTATGAGTAATCAAGCCACTGTTATGAAATGTTAATGCGTGCAAAGGAAGAAATTTTAGTTTTGAGCCACAGCTAAAAGCTAAAAATATGCTAATTTAAAAGAAGACTAAATATACTATTTTTGAATGATGCATGTCTTCTTTTAAATATAACTGATGCTTTGAAAGGATGAAATAACTATTTTTATTTCAAATGTTACTATAATGGAATTCTATGGGAATTAGGCCATTAGGCCATCAAATACTTCTGTATAGAGAAGAATCTCCTTATTGGTCCTCTGCTCAATCACACAGTTGGTCATCTGTTGAGAAATCTGCTATAAATTATAAACATTAAAAAGAAATATTAAAATTCCTTCTTTTGTATGTATGTCCACTGGACTAAAAGAAGAAGTAAGAAGAAGCATTAAAATTGGACACACCAATTCTGAAAATTATTTAGTACAGTTCTATGAGTCCACGCCATACTTTGATGAAAAACGATCTTTTTCGTGTTTGGGTCTTTTCACGTGTAAGATGGAGACTATCTTGGCAACGTTTCGACGACATCTCATTCACCATCTTCAGGCTGGTGCTTTCGGCTTTGTGCTTGTGAGAGCAAAGCATGATCTAAGCTGCTGTCTCCCTATATATACTGGTGGGGAGGTTGGCTGTATTTCATTTCTTGATTGGTTGATGGAGTTGATATTTGCAGATTGGCTGGCTTTTTCTTAAGAACATGTGTGGCTGAGGTATTGGCTGTGTGTCTATCAGCCTCCTGTGTTGTAACGACTTGGGTAATGGGCTGTGTGATGACCTTCTGAGTTCTAATGTTGTGACCTCCTGGGTCTTGTGTGGTAATCTCCTGGGTCGTTGGCTGTGTTGCAACATCCTGAGGTTTTGTGGTGTAACCTCCTGAGTTCCGTAATGTGATATCCTGAGCGGATGGCTGTGATGTGACATTCTGGGTTTTGGTTTGGCTCCGAGTTTGAGGCCTGATTCTATGTTCATGGCATGTGTCAGTTTACTTGGTTTGGGGGTCAGGGTGTGTGGCAGCTGGTGATGCAGCCGTGGTCTGGTTTCTGGATGGTGGTTGCCTTTCGTCTATGGGTGGATTTGGGTTTGAGTCTGGTAAGGGAGATTGGTGGTGGCATCATGTGTTGTTTTGGGTCCAGTGTTGGTTTTCATGGCTGGGACTCGTTTGTTGATAAGGGCTAGTTTCCAAATATCTGGTAGGCGGGAGGCATCATCCCATTTATTCATGTTATGGGGGTGTATCTCTATTTCAATGGCTTTCCTGATTATTCTCTTGTTTACGTGTTCAGTATTGGAGATTAATTTGGTTCCCTCAAAATTAATTTCATGTCCTGTGACTTGAAGGTGCTGGAAAAGGGAGGAAGAATTTTCTTCTTTTCTGACTGTGTTCTTGTGTTCTGCGATGCGTGCATTTATTCTCCTGTTGGTTTGTCGAATGTATGTGGCTGGGCAATTGTTGCATGGTATTTCATAAACTCCTTGGTTTTCTAGCTGGACCTTGTCTTTGGGGTTTCTTAGGATGTTGGCTATTTTTTTGCTGTCCTGATATTGTGTTTGTAGAAAATTTTGCTGATTTTATCTGTGGTGCCTTTGATGTAAGGGAGGAGGGCGATACCGTTGTTCTGTTCTGTGTCTCGGTTTCTGGGGGGGTGTCTCCTTTAGGATTAGGTTGGTACTTGTGTCTCTTTGGAATCTGTTGGAAATTAATACGTTGGTGAGGGTATGTAATTCTGTTCTCAGGTGGTCTTTGTCAGCTAGGCGTTTGGTTCTGGAGATGTGGGTCTTGGCTACGGAGTTGATCTGTGCAGGGTGGTGATGAGATTGTGCGTTCAAGTAATGGTTGGTGTGTGTTTTCTTCCAGTGGATGGTATGTCCTAGGGAGCCATTGGGTTTTTTGTAAATTAGGACATTCAGGAAGGGAAGTTGGTTGTTGGCTTCTGTTTCCATGGTGAATTGTATTTTGGGGTGTACAAAGCACAAAGCCAAAAGCACCATCCTGAAGATGGCAAGTGAGATCTCGTCGAAACGTTGCCAAGATAGTCTCAATCTTACACAGAAAAAGACCCATACATGCCAAGACCTGCATACCTCTACCTGTGAAAATCTACGAAAACATATATATATATAAAAACGTATCATTTTTATATATACAGGTATCTGAATAATAAGTGCTTTTAGCTTTTTAGTCACACCCCCACTAGTAGTTAAAAGGAAGCAGCTGCAAGCTCACATTACTCCGAGAAGCACAAGGCCGAAGACACAAGCCTGAAGATGATAAATGAGACTTCATCGAAACGTCACCTAGATACTTCCAATTCTACGCGGGAGAAAACCCGAAGAACCAAAGATCCATATATATATATATATATATATATATATATATATAGGTTTTGAGCTGATAAATAATTAAATAAGGGAGACTGGGGTAGATCTATCCTATTTCGAGCTTGTTATCTCTCTTCAGCTGGACATACCCTTACTGGGATTCGAACTAGGGAAGTATTACACATGAGGCAGTTGTAATTGCCATTAGACCACTGATTCTATCCTGTTCAATATATACAATTGAAGCCATGGATAAACAATGGAACTATTTGTGATATTTTTTTTGTCCTTTAAAGTTATTTTTAAATAAATCTATAGGGTAAAGGTGATTGATAAGATATAAGCCAGATGTATATGATTACACTAAAAAATAGTGCAGTGAGAAAAGATGTCAAGCAGTATTAAAATTTGTCATTTTCCTCATAAACTTTACTGTATGCATTTGTTTGTGTGTGTGTGTGTATGTGTGTAGTGCAAAGGGAAATATCTGTTATTTCTCTAAGTTTAATGTCACTGAAAAAAGGTAAAAGCACTTATTATTCAGATACCTGTAATATTTTTTTCTTTCAATAGTCTGTTTGCAACGTTTATAAATATGGGGATGTAAACAGAATTATAACATCTAAATTAGCAACAAAATTAAGCCGCAACCTCAAAATGGAATATCTGCATTGAAATAAATGTTATCTTTGGAGGCTAGATGAACAAAATAATAGTTAGCCCTGGATGAGAAACTTCCTTTCATACTCCAAGATAAAGTTGATTACAGAAAATTAATCAATCTAACAATGGTGGCTGTTAAACATTCAGCAACGGAGCCTAACCCCTTAACCGTTTAATAATCTGATGGCCTGTTAATTTAAAGTGAGACTCCAGAGAAAATAGAAAGAAAGAAAGAAAGAAAGAAAGAAAGAAAGAAAGAAAGAAAGAAAGAAAGAAAGAAAGAAAGAAAGAAAGAAAGAAAGAAAGAAAGAAAGAAAGAAAGAAAGAAAGAAAGAAAGAAAGAACTCTTAGAGCAATTTGCCAATGTTAAATGAAAGCACAGGCTGTAATTATATCTTTATGGTAAAACAGCTCATTTTTCAAATACTGGTCTAGAATGATTTATATCACATGTAATATTATGTACTTAAACAATTTGGAATGGATCACATGTAATATTATGTTACTTAAACAATTTGGAATGGATAAGATAATTACAGTCCCAAGATTGCCCTAGTTTGCAAAAAAAACTACTTACAGTAGTTTTCCTCCACAATGAGTGAGAATTATGCAAGAAAGACTGTTAATTCGGCAAAATAATACCACTCTGGAGTTGTGCATGACTTAAACCTATCTGCCTAAATAAGGTATCTATGTCATTTTCCCCAGCTGCTCTCCTGTACCCACAAGATATATAAGCAAGCATAGAAACAAAGATCCGCTATTCCTTTGTCAAGGAACAGTTAAGATAAGGAACTTGGCATCTGGGAAAAGAAACTGCAGTATCTATTTATCACTGCCTACAATAAAATACACAGCGTACAAACATCAGGGTTTCTTTTTAGATCAAAGCTCTCTGCATTGCTAGTCAAATCACTTTTGTTTTTCTCTTTTTTTTCCCCTTTTCATTATCTTGTTATAAATCATTGTGATTATTTCCATATCTTGATGTTTACTTCTTTGAAAATTATTAACTTTTTATTATTTAAATGACTTAAGGATATTATTTCTTTCTTTTCTCTAACAATGTCTAAATATTTTATTAATGTTGATTATCATTGACTCAGGTCTACTCAGATCTCACCAGGTGAAAAAGCTGGCTCTCTGATTCTCTTTGAATTTTGTCTCCAGAAGTTTTATTAATTAGTTAGCTTTATTTTATTTTATTTTTAATGAGAATCCCTCCAAGGCTGAGAGGCCCAATTTTATATTGCCAAATCATTCACTTCCAAATCCATCATCACTTTTTGTTCTTAACTCTGAAGTTCCTCTGTAACCCCCAATCTTCTGAATTTAATTTTTTTTCTCCCACTAGCATATTTGATTCTGTTAAACATATTAATTTCAAATATTTAAAAAATCCTCTTCTTGCTCACAATTGTCTATAAGTTGAAGAGATACAATCTTCAACTCAGTGACAGCCACATGAGGGTTCAAAATCTGCTGGATGGCAGGTGTAGGATTGTGATCCAAATCCCACCCTTTTCAATATTTGCACAATATGATACATACATACAAAATGGTGGGTTGAACTAAGGCCCATCATCTTGTAGATTTTGTCCCTTTCAGCACCTTCCCCCAAGGACACTTGAGCAAACAAATTCTCTGCATTATTTTTCCATCGTTTCTCATTCATTTTTATGGAATAGAATTTATTTTCAATATTCTTTCAAAGGGGAAAAGTATTTCTGACAAATCTTCAGAAAATGAGAATTATTTTATGTATTAAAATACAAGGTGGCCAAATTCTTTCTAGTACTGTAGAAGGATCTCTAGTCCTTGTAACGTAAGGAAATGCATTCATAGGACATCTTCAGAAGTGGTACAACCATTGTATTGAAAAGGAAATCCTACTTGAAAAATGGTTCAAGAATCTATCTTCTATCTGGAGAAATCTCTCCCTTATTCTCTATGCTGGTGGAAAATTTTAAAAGGCCATTGTGTCCACTTTTATTTTCTGTTGTTTTCGAACTATATGGAAGAAGAAGAGGGGGAGAAAGGGGAAGCAAAAAAGACTATTAAAAAGCACAGTACATAAAAGTATTAAGGAAGACTAAAATATAGGAATAATAAGTAGGATGGCTGTCAAATTTATATACATAAATATGAAAGAAAGCTAAAACCTACCAAGTAAACACAGAGTCCTAGACCATATTTAAAGTATGTAAGGCAGCAAGAATTGCAAGAATGCTTACTCAATAAATAACACCAAAGGTTTATGCTGTAAAAGAGTAATAAAATATTTAGATAATTAAACATTATAAAATAGACACACACATTAAAATAATAAAGATCTATCAGGAATTATTTCCATCTGAAATCATACCAATATATACAGGGGTAAATAAAAACAAAAGAAATGTCAAGATGGCAGCCATCAACTTGAGCTTTTTTACTTAACCCTTGCCAACACCCAGGTGATATTGTGTATTCTATAGTTTTATTTAGCTGCATGTTAAGTCTACATTCAAATGTCACATGTGAAAGTTGCCACTAGGATAAAGGATTAGTTTATTTGGATTAGGTCACCTTCAAGAATGATGTCAGAAGCTGCAAAAGTGAATATGCATCAGTTAGAAAAGATTTTGTAAGGAAGTATTGACAGTGAAATAAACAGCCTTTTGAGAGCAATCTATATATCCCATCATCACTTTCTCAAAAGCTTGTCAACTTGTTTTCACCAGGCTGTGTTTACATAGCAATTAAAGTAAGTTTATAATGTCTTCACCTACTCATATAATCCAGAAGGAAATACATGACCTTACCTCATCCATTATTCATCTGACTGCATGGTCGATATGTATAGTAGGGCATTTATTTTGAGAGCTTTTTATGCCAGGTGCTGAAACCCAGCCTGTCCCAATCCACCTTTTTCCCAATGTGTTAATATTTACTGAAGTTATAAAAAACTATTATGTTTGGGAGTGGAGGGGGTGGAGGGGAAGAAACAATCTAAAGTTTTGAAACTGGAATGCTTCAGCTTTGAACAAGTTAAGATACTTAAGGCTTATGAAACTGCCATTGAGTAAAGGAGAAAATCAGATAAAGGCTGATTTTTTTTAAAAAAAATAACCATATTCCAATAGCTTTGACAGCAGAAGAGGCACAACATCAAATATTCTTAACTACAGTCCAAAACCAAACAAGATAATTTGTTTATATAATGCTGTATGAATAATGACTGAGAGCTTCTGGCTTTTGAAATTTTTTATGGTATTGACAGACTATTAGAATTGAAGCTAGAGCAAAAATAGTTGATGCCCCCTTTTCCATTCTTGTTTTAATATGTCATGATCCTTCCACTGCAAGTAATGGAAATGGGGATGGGCAAGAATTTCATTACACCTTCTCTTGAATAAACCTAATTAATTTTTACATTTTGGGATCTGACAGCAGTGTAGTAGATAACAAAGATATGAACTTTAAAGTTTCTGTATTCTATAAAGTATTCTCAAGTTTCAGAGCTTTCACAGTAGCTAAATTAGGGCAGGGGCAAAACTTAAAATTCTGAACAATCAGTAAAAGACTATCAAATGTTAGAATTCACATACCTATTCTCTAAAGATAAGGATAAAGGTTTCCCTTTATTGTAGAGTGACAAAATCACTGAGGCAGACAACCAGAGCAACTTCAGCTTTTAACTTTATTTACAGAATAAAGGGTTGCCGCGACTGCCACGCTAACTCGGCAGCCAGCTGGAGCAGCAACAGCTGATGCTGTTTGACATTTCCTTTTATAGCCGGCTGTCAAACAGCATCAGCCAATGGCAGTGGTCTGTGTTTCCCACCAGAAACACGGACCTGAGTGAAGACTTCAGTCAGTACACAACACTCCTCCCTCCTAATGAGGAGCATGTGTAGTCTTTTAAATATGTTGGGCGCCTGCGCAGATGGCCCGATCTTCTTGGCTCCACTGGAAATGGCACCGGACTGCTGTCTTCTTCCTGTCATGTGGCTTCCATCAATGGTGAGGCTGGCAGCTCACTTGGGGTCAGTTCTGATCCCTGGTCAGCTTCTTCTTCAGGTAGACTCTCATTACATGTGGGCTGGAGGCAGGCTTCCTCGGGCAACGATGGCTGTTCAGTATCAGGACCGTCTAGATGACCTCTGTGTGTAGTGCTCCAGTGCCCTCTCAGATGGTCTAAATGGTGGCGCCAGATGCGCCCATCTTGTAGCTGGACTCTGTAAGACTTAGGACCAATTACTGCCACCACATGCGCAGACAACCAAAATGGTTGCCTAGCAAAGTTTTTAGCATACTCTAGGTCATTTTCAAGGAACCGTCTGCTTTGGCTGTTTGACCTAAGGGGAAGCACTGGGAAATAATTTGGGTGAAGCCTGTTAAGGGTGGTTCTTAAACGGTGCCCCATTAGGAGTTCAGCCGGTGACCTGTTTGTGGAAGAACAGGAGGTTGTATGCTGGCTCAGAAGATACTGGGCTAGTCTAGAATGCCAGTCTATGGGCCCAAGTCTCTGTAGGACCTCCTTAGCCAATCTGACTGCCCTTTCAGCCAGTCCAAAACTAGCGGGGTGAAAAGGAGCTATCAATATATGTCTGATTCCTTGGTTGGCAAGGAAATTCTCAAACTCGCATGAAGTAAATTGGGGGCCATTATCGGATACAATGGTATCAGGGATGCCACGCGTGGCAAACATTCTGGTCAATGCCTTAGTTACTGCTTCAGTGGTTGTAGTGTGCATTAAAGTCAGCTCCACCCGTTTGGAAAATGAATCAACTAATATTAGAAATGTACGCCCATGAAAAGGGCCAGCCAAATCAATATGAACCCTAGACCAGGGGCTCCCTGCCTGTTCCCATGTCCTAGGGGTGGATGCTGGAGGAGACGGTCTGGTGGTCTGGCATGCATGACAAGCATTAACCCAGTTAGAAATCTGTGCATCCATACCCGGCCACCACACGTAGCTGCGAGCGAGACCCTTCATCCTAACAATGCCCGGATGTCCCTCATGCAGAACTTTTAAAATTGAGGTCTGTAGCCTAGGGGGAATCACTACCCTGGTTCCCCACAGCAAACAGCCTTGCAATGAGGAAAGTTCCTGTTGGCATATTTTGAAAGGTAAAAATTCAGATGGATAAGGGGTTGTAGGCCATCCCCTCCCTACCCAGTCAAGGACTGGGTGGAGGTGGAGGTTATTGATCAGGAACACAGCATTGGTTGGTGCAGGATCCTCCACTGGAACAGGTAGGGACAACGACTGAGGGCATCTGCATGACTGAGAGTTTTGCCAAAACGATGGACCAGAGTATATGAATAAGCAGCCAGAAATAATGTCCACCTGATCATTCTTGGAGATAAAATCTGAGGCGTTTGCTTATTGCCTGCTAAGAGTCCCAAAAGAGGCTTATGATCTGTGACCAGTTCAAAATGATATCCATAGAGAAATTCATGAAATTTGTTTACTGAAGCAACTGCAGCCAAAGCCTCCTTATCAATTTGACTATAGTTACGTTCAGTGGAGGATAGTGTCCTAGAAAAAATGCAATGGGTGCTTCTGATCCATTAGGTAGTCTGTGACTAAGAACGGCCCCTATTCCAAATAGTGAAGCATCTGCAGCTAGTACTAATGGCAAATTCTTGTTGAATTGTATTAAGACAGCTTTAGAGGTGAGCAGTGATTTGACTGTTTTGAAAGCAAAAGACTCCTTAGGACCCCAATTCCATGCTCTCTGTTTATCCAGGAGCCTGGATGCAGAGGCTCTGCAATTGAGGCCTTATGTGGCAAAAATGAAGCATAGAAATTTAGAAGTCCCAGAAAAGATTGGTGCTCAGTTTTATTAGTAGGAGTGGGTGCCTCATGAATAGCCTTTACTTTAGATTTTGTTGGGTGAATATCCAAGGTGTCAATTTTGTAGCCTAAAAACTCGACTTGTGGAGTGGCAATTGTGCATTTTTCTTTTTTTAACTTGAGACCTGACTTTCTAAAATGTTTGAGGACACTTCTGACTCATTGTAGCAGTTGAGTTTTGTCATTGGCAGATATTAGAATGTCATCGAAATAGGGTACTACACCAGGTAACCCTTGAAGTATCCTTTACATTAGTGACTGGAAAATTCCAGGGGCCACACTAACCCCAAATTGGAGGCATGTACACTTAAAAGCACCCCTGTGTGTCACAATGGTTTGCAATTCTGCAGTTGTGTTATCAACATGGAACTGTTGATAGGCCTGTGACATATCTAGTTTTGTGAAAATGGAGCCTGGCTCTAAAGAATGGAGTAGGTGCTGAACAATGGGGACCGGATAAGCGCTGATTTGTAAATATTTCTTTTTGTGCACTTGTAGTCTGAACAAATTCTTAAACCGCCGTCTTTCTTTTGGGGTGTCATTATTGGGGTCTCCCATTTAGCGAAGTCTGTAGGTTGTAGTATGCCTTATTTGATTAATTTGTCTAGTTCAAATTTGTCAAATTTAGGGCAGATTGCAAAGGGTACCCTTCGGGGCTTTAAACGAATTGGAACTGCTTGTGGGTCTACATTAAAAGATATTTGAGTTCCCAAGTAACAGCCTAGGCCCTCGCTAAATACATCAGCATATTCCCTGAACAGGGAGTCCACTTCTGAATTTGCAATGGAATGGATTCAACCAATATGGAGGCCTAGGGCAGGGAACTAGTCTAATCCCAACAGGCTTGGGAGGGCGCCATCTACTATCACTAAAGGCAAGTGACCCTTGAAACCCTGAAATTGAATTAAAAACTTGCCTTTTCTGATGACAGGAATGGTTCTGCCTTGGTAGTCTTGTAGAGTCAAATTATAGCCTGGAATCTTCTTTCTTGTTATTCTGGGAAGCAGTTGTTTCAAGGTGCCCCATGAAATGATGGATAGTGCAGAGCCAGTGTCTACTTCCATCCTGCATGGTTTGCCTTCTAGGGAAACAGTGACACTAATTTTGTTAGAACTTCTTTTTGTCATTTTGGCTTGGTAGCATGTGAAGCAGAGTTCAATTTGTCTTTGGAAGTGCACGGTTGTCTGAGACTTTTGGGGCTAGTTAAAAATCTTTTCCGCTTGACATATTCTTCTTTTGTCATTTTAAACAAATGGCATTTCTGAATTTGCAGGATGCCCTAAAATGGTTGCCTCCACAGCTTAGGCAGATGGGCTGTGGCCGTGAAGGTTGATTTGCAACTGGCCTTTGACTCGAGTTTGTGCTGCCTAAGGCAGTTTACGTCAATAGCCTCTTCAGAGCCCTCCTCTGTGGTGGCCTCATCACAGTGGACAACTGAGCAACTTTGTCTAACTGGGTTTCCCTGTATTTCAGCTGCTGAGAGTGCTGACAGCTCAGTAACTTGAGATTCTTCTATGGCTTGTTTTAAGGTTAAGTCCCCTTTAGCTAGTAGCCGCCTTTGCAACCTTAAGTCCCTGACTCCACATACCAGCTGGTCTAACAGAATATCTTCTAAATAGTCTCTGAATCCACAATGCAAGGCAGCTGTCCGTAGTGCTGCCATGTAATCACTAATTGATTCTCCCTCAGCCTGGGTACGTCTCCTAAGGGCATGATGTCTGGCAATTCTAGAAGGTTTAGGGGAGTAATGATTGGAAAGAATTTCCTGCAATTCTTCCCATTGAACAGTCTTAATAGAACGTGGAGCCAATAATGCTGTTGCGGTGTCAGATACCATGGCTCCACAAAAGCTTAGAAAATAAGACTTTTTTCTATGGTCTGAAATGTCAGCGAGGTCAATAGCATCTAAAAATCAGTCAAACCAGTTTCTGTATGATTCCCATGTCTCTGCCATCGGTCTGAAAGGCGGGAATGTTGGGTTTGAAGTCATTGTCTTCTCAGCTGTGCCGCTTCTCCTGAGGTGATTTGAAAATCACGCTTCGCGAACAGTGACAGCAGCTCTTTAAATGTCTTCAGCTCTTTTTGTAGTGACTTCGCTCTTAATGTCTTTTTGCTTGGTTTGCCTCTTATAAGTATCCCGCCCTCATCACCAGTGTTGTAGAGTGGCGGAATCACTGAGGCAGAAAACCAGAGCAACTTCAGCTTTTAACTCTATTTACAGAATAAAGGGTTGCTGCGACTGCCACGCTAACTCCGCAGCCAGCTGGAGCAGCAACAGCTGATGCTGTTCGACAGCTCCTTTTATAGCTAACTGTCAAACAGCATCAGCCAATGGCAGTGGTCCGTGTTTCCCGCCAGAAACACGGACCTGAGTGAAGACTTCAGTCAGTACACAACACCCCTTGTCCAGTAATGTCTGACTCTAGGAGGCAAGGAACCAGTGTTGTCTGAAGAGGCTTCTGTGGTTGTATGGTAGGGATGGGATTCTCCCGATTCTGATTGGTTCAGTTGAATCCCTGTTCCAATGATCGGCTGGTTCCAAACCAGTTCATTGTGGGCCCGCCCACACACCCGTGCTCTTTCTTGTGCTTTATTTCCTGTTTTTAGAGTACAGCTGATTGTACGGCAAAACAGTTGCCATGCCTCAGCAGTTTTATTCACAGGGGCTGCAGTTGAAGAGTTGAAAAGGGCTTTTTAAAATGTGGATGGAGCACAAGTTTGGCACACATTCACCGAACCAGTTATTATATCAGTTGAATTGCACTGTTATATGATCATATGTCGAGGCACACAGAATGCTTGTGCAAACTCCTTTTATTTGAAAGATCTCCAAGGAAGAATCACATTATCCAAGGAATAATGCCACTGTATTAGAATCACAGCCATAATGCCACTCTATTCCAAGACCTTTATTTATGCCGGGGAAGAGATTAGTTCTTTCAGTTAGCACAATTTGATTTTCTTATAAATAGAGAACTATGTAAAAGGAAATATAAGGTAACTTAGGGTTTCAGGCAATGATAGCCAAATGAGGATTAAAAAACAAACAAATATAAATTAGATCATGTGGTGTCCCAATTAAGGAATATTTTCAGAAATACTATTTCATTGTTTATCAAATTGCTGATACAATTCTCTATGTCAAAAAGTAAATGAAACCTTCCGCAAGCCCCATCAAAGGACTATTATATGTCTGTTCTGTGCAAGTCCGATTTCTATCTTCTATTTATCCTAAATATTCTACTTCTGATACCAGTGTTAATATTTGTCAGTTTTGTCAAAAACCAAAATGCAAGAAGAACCTATAATATTCAAATAGCAAAAAAATATATTTACAGGTAGTCCTTGACTTACAGCCACAATTGAGCCCAAAATTTCTGTTGTCAAATTAGAGATTTGTTAAGTGAGTTTTGCCCATTTTATAACCTTTCTTGTCACAGTTGTTAAGTGAATCAATACATTTGTTAAGGTGATAACACAGTTATTAAGTAAATCTGCCACCCCATTGTTTTTTTTTTTATTTATTAGAACATTTATATTGCCACCTATTCTCACATTGCGACTCAAAGCGGCTTATATAGTAAAAAAATCATATGTAAAAAATAAAATGAATAAAAGAAAATAATAAAATAATATAATAGCCCCTACCCCTCACCCCAGTGACAACATGTCATGCAAGTCATTTAATGGGCTCCATCCCACTCTGGGTTCCCCAGGCCCACTGGTAGAACCAGTTCTTCAGTGCCTTGTGGAACAGTGTTAATGTGATGACCCAGGTCACAGTACAAAGAATCACACAAACAGCTGGCAGTTTAAACTGCCCCTTTATTGCTCCAAAGTTCCCCAAATGCTCCCATGTTTCTGGCAAGTCTCGAGCAGAATGATAACAAAACACCACACAAACCTTAAGCAGCTACTGGCTGCGATTAGTCCTGCCCAGTGCTGTCTGCACCAAGGCTGCTCAGCAATAAATCCAAAAGTATTTGGCAAATCAAGGAATTCAAGAAACAAAGATCCAGGTAATGGATCCCACAGGAATGCAAGGACTCTTGGCCAGTTCAAACTTCAGCCCACACTCTTCAGAAACTCAGCATTTGTTCCCGATAAATGCCCCTCCCCACAGCACTTCCTTAAGTCTAATTCCCACCCTCCCATGTGCCTTGTGAAGATGGGCGGGCACTCTTCTTGTGCATAGACTGCTCTGTCTGCACTGATCACTCCTCCTCTCCACTCGTTGAGCTCTGTCACTTACGTTCCTCCTGCCTCTAGACGTGGAGAAGGCGGCTCTGTTGGCCTTAGAGGAAACTGGGGAAGGACAGAGTCAGTCCAAGCAAGGTTTTTCTGAAGTAGTAAGGCCTTTTCCAGTTTCCTCCAAGGTCAAGGAGCCTCCTTCTCCATGTCTGCAATGGTCATAAGTGTGAAAAACGGTCATAAGTCAGGTTTTTTCAGTACTGTTGTACCTTTGAACAGCCACTGAATAAACTGTTGTAAGTCCAGGACTAATTGTACATTCAAACTTTAAAATTGTGTGCTACCTGTATTATTTATTTTATTATGAAAGCTTACCTTGCAAGTACTACTGAGAAACCAATAACTTAATATAATTGACAAATTGAGAAGTGGTGCTATGAATAAAATGAACTGTTGAACTCAGAGGTAACAACAGAGATCTGTTTTGCATCCTTTACAGAAGGCCAGTGCTTAGAGAAAGAAATGCAGGTGTCAAGATATAAGTTATTTATTCTATACTGCTCTAAAATTGAACTATAGAGACTGATTGTCATAAGAAAAGACCATATGACTGAATGAGTTCAATGAAGTTAATTTCATTGTTAGACATGGATGTCTAAAGGAAGAGATACAAAGAAATGTGCATGTTAACAACATCATTACTTTTTACTTGTGTTAGTTGTTATGATGCCAGTTATCAATTGTGCAATTGTGTCAAAATACATGTGTTGTCATTTTGATACCCTCATAACATGTATGGGGGGCCATTTCTGTCACATTATCTTCTATACATGGAAATCAAATACTAAGTATTTTATAAATAATATTTTAAATAAGTAAAATGAAGGATTTTATAAGTAAAATTCTGGAAGCTAATTGAACCTCAATGCAAATGAAGGATAATTACCTATCTCAGAAATAGCAATTCAGTAGGTCTTTAAAAATATAAAATAAGCACAGTGCTTTATTAGGCACCCAGGTAATTGCCTATATTAAAAGAATAGGTAAGGAAAAGATTAATATTCATCACAATAATTAAATAATTATAATAACCATTATTAAATGCATAATTGTTAAAGCAATCATATTAAAATATTTCATTTTGGTATTGTTCATCCACTGCCATTAGTAGTGTGTAAATCAACTGTTATTAAAAATGTTGTGACCAAACAATCAATATTGCATTTATCATTCAGTCTCATTTGGTCTGAATTAGAATATTCAGGATGATATCCAATCTACCTACAATATGTGTATAATTAGTTTTTAAGATGTTAAAATCTTTAAAAATGTCTTGGTCTGTCACTGCCATTGGTCTGCCACTCCTTGGCAATGGGTCGTGCTATTTTTGCATTGACCTATTGTGAGGATGGGCCACAGATGCCTGCAAATGTAAATACAAGGCATGCTTCACCCAAAAGAGAACCTAGTGCATGAAGGAGCCCTTATATGCATATATCTGTGTATACATTTTTAGGGCATAAAATCTGTATGCACAAAAATTCCATTTGTATAGAGACCAAAGACAAATTATAGCCAAAAAGCTTGGAAAAGAATGACCTAGTACAATACTGTATTATCCCCAACTAATAGTTATCCCCTTCTGAATCATTGCTCCGTTGCAGATCTGTGACTTGTTCTCTTTCAGAGATATTTAAACTATACTGAGGATGGTTTAATCAAGGGTACAAACTGTTTTGGCACATCTGTCACTGAAACCCTGGAAAAACTCCAGGGCTACCAAACTACAAGTGGTAGAAGCACATCTTATGACTACCTCTGAACCAAACGACCTAAAAGCATGCACTGAATATTATTCTCTCACTATGCATTGCCTATAAACTCCTGTTTCATTTTTCCTGGGCCAAGTAAATAAAATACAATAAGTTCTCCCTTTAATTAATTATAAACGCCCCTAGAGCATAAAGTTGCCAATTACTCTAGTTACTTATTTTGTATATATATAAAAAATAAAACACTATTTTATTGTATAATGCTTTGTGCTGATACTGCCTGTAGGTTTTTATATTTTCATTTTGAATAGCCAAATTGTTACTGAATTTGTGTCTGATTTATAGTGTAAGTCACCTTGAGGGCTTGTTTGCACTGTTTTTGCATCGGTGATGATTCAAAAACAAACTGCTAATGCACTATTTGGCACACAGATATACCATGATCAAGAGAAATCTTCATGCAACTTGCTGAAGAAATGTCCTCATGTTCTCAAGCTGTCTATTCCATTTTTAATAAGCAGTTCCACGTGGATTTTTTTCTAGCACATTGTCATCCTATAAGAAGCTGCTTTTCTCCTGCTTCAAACGTAGATTATTTTAATTTAATCTGTTTACTTATTTAGTTATTTTAAAAGGGCCTGCCCTTGGAATGCAAGTGTTCAGACAATGACCTGTATGTTTATTTTTCTTTTGTTTCTTGATATGCCACCCTCCTGGCTCAATTGATACAGCATTTATGTCAGCAGGTGTGATTTTCCCAGGAGAGCCAAGCCATCACAGCTGCTTCTATGCAACCCTAGAATATTATTAAATTGTTTTAATGCATCTTGTCTTGCACATCTCAAGTCAATTAAGAGGTTATAGGATGCAAAGTTACTTTCACATTTGAGTATGAAATTACATTTTAGTTTGCTGCACTGATACTCTTATTAAGGAAATCTCTTACGTGCATTTTTATATCAATTAAGGTGAATATTCATGTCCCAGGATAATGTTGCAAGAATCAATCTGGGTCAGCCACTAGGACCAAAGATTTTGTCTTCCAAGCTTTTGGATGTGTGGCAAGAAATATCCATCTGGTTCAATTCCAATCCAGGAGAAAAGCACTGGAGACAAAATGGAGGCTGGAGGCTGATAGGAAAGATGGTTTAATGATGAAGCACATGGGAGATTCTGGGCAGTTCACCACATATACTTGAGAGTGGGGGGATTTTATACTTTCTCTTGGGCTTTGCACTTGTTCCTGTGCAAGAACATGTATTCTATTGGTTGTTGTAGGGGTCATAGCCGGCTCTATAGGTTGTCTGAGCTCCCAGGTTTGGTTGAAGTTTGACAGCTGAGATGATGCATTGAAGAGGTTTGTGTTCTGAAAGGATATTGGGAAATGCCTATTATTGGCTTTTTTAAAATTAATTTATTTATTTATTGGAATTTGTCAAACAAAAATGAAAACAAGAGTAAGAGAAGAAAAACACAATGACAGGGACAATAGCATGTTAGTGCATTTATGCACATCCCCTCTACTGACCACTTAAGTATGAAGTGATATGAAGTAAGCTAGTCCTGGTTTGGATCTTGAGTAAGGGTTAATCCTATCACTCTGCCTTTGTTCAGACTTTGCTGCATGAAATATCCTGTCTTGAATGGATTTCTGCCTGCATTATTTGCTTTGCCGATAAATAGAGCTCTCTATCTCTTTATCTCTTACGTATTGACAACATCTATGGGCTATTAAGAAAAGATGGGGGCTGCTTTCTCCCTCTGAAAAAAACTTCTCATCCAGGGAAACATAATATTCTGCCTTTTTAATATTTGTCAAAATATTTTATTCTTCTAGCAGGGAGTGGCTTCCCTCAGACTTGTGCTGAAGCCCATCTTCAAGGGAACTTGTCTCTAGAAAATATGGGCTTCAGCATCAGTCTGAAAGTTTGGAAGACAAAACCTCTGGTCCCAGTGACCAACCTAGATTGGATCCATCATTTTTATAACCTGAATTTCCCAGATCAACAAAAACATCTAGAGACAGTTTATCTTTGCTAGCATGACTTAGGTTTTGCTTAAAACCTAAGTATCTAAGAGACCATTCACATAATTTTAATATCAAATATAGTTTTGACTTGAAGTAATATACTTATCTATATATCAAGCCATTGACAGAGCTTTTATTATAATTTTCAACCACATTCCATTGAACTATTATCTCAAACAATAAGCAAATCAAACATATCTTACTATTAATTCATCTACAGAGCACATGAATTAGTTTCAAGCTTTCTTCCATTCTGAAGGAAACTTCAATTTTTTTTATGATTCTTAAGGAATCTTAAGAATTTCTGCTAATTTCCTTGACAATGTTTTGGTGCTTCCCGTAATCACTTTAGGCCAAAGTGGCTGACATCAGCCTTTCTGCTATACAATATATAAACATCTTAATTATAGTGATTCTAATCAGAAAAAAAGGGGATACTGAAGGCTTATATGATAAGGAAAAACTCAGTCAAAAGTAGGAGTTAGTTGAAGAAAGGGCTTGTTTATAGTACCAAAAGAAGGCCAAGAAGTTTAAATATTAAATATAAGTTGGTGACTATAAATAAATAACTATAATTCAACTGGAATATCCCAATCAGTTTATGAAAAATAAACACCAATGATTTATTTTTGTTTTCAAATTTGCATCTAGGAATGTGTGTGTGTGTGTGTGTGTGCATGTGTGTAAAGTTTTACTGAAACACAGGAAACCAAGGAAGCTGCAGATTGCTAAAAAGAAGGTTAAGCAGTAAAAGACATTTTCTCCATCTAATTGAATATGGATGATTATATAAACGTTGAAGAAATGTCTGGCATAACACCTTTTTTATAATTGATTAAACTGAACCTTTAAAATTTTCAACTCATAATGTTTGCATCTATGAAGAAATTAGGGAAGCAGATGGCTCCATAGTACTAAATCTCTTTTTCAGATTATTAGAACAACCAGGAATTTTCATCCATTGTGGATGCACAGTTCCACACACTTCAAAAGAGCTGCTGTCATCTGATTAAATCAATTAGGTTTAAGGATGACTGTGACATTTCCTATTGCTTTCCAGCCAATTTGCACATTTCAGAAAGATGGTTTTGAATATTATAAACACCTGCTATGCAAGCAATAAAACAAGGGAAGAGAGGGAAAGGATTGCAAACTCATGCTGACTATAGAGACAACGTATCCGTTATTCCTTTCAATTTCTATTATAAATACAAGGCTTTCTTAACTGCAGATGTCTCTGGTTCGTGTTTGAGAACAAAAGAAAAATCTAGTTAGCAAAGCTTCTACACATTCATGTGTACAGTTAGCTCGTAGACCTTGTTCTGTTTTGTCCAACTCCATTAATCTGAGATCATAAAATATAACCAACAAACAAGCACTAGGAAAGAACCAGGGCACAAATATAACAGAAAGAAGTTTCCTGCTGAGGAAGCACAAGCCTGAAAGCTTGAAAGAATAAACCTTTGGACTGGATCCCACACATTATCCTGAGACACATATATTTACCTTCATTCACAAGAACCAAGAAATATCACCAGTTTTCCCAATGCCTCCATCAGAACATTGGTGTGCTACCCATCTTATGAGATGTAGAAAATGACTATTGTGAAAGAGTAGCTCAGTGATGATCATCTTCCATCCCAATCTTATATTCTACTTCTCTTATTTTGAACATGAGAAAAGCCCCATAGGTATGCCTGAGTTGGCCAACCATGTAGTCCCATAGAAAATAGGCAGAATCAGAGGCAATATTCAGCAGGTTCTGACCCGTTCTGGAGAACCAGTAGCGGAAATTTTGAATAGTTCAGAGAACCGGTAAATATCATCTCTGACTGGAGATTTTACAGTATCAGCTATGGCCACCAAGCCATGCCCACAGGACCGGTAGTAAAAAAATCTGAATCTCGCCATTGGGCAGAATATATAGTTTAACTAAACAAATACACAAATATAAATATATAAATGAAAGATAAACTTAAACAAGTAAGAAAGCTTAAGGTCAATGAAGCAATTGTTGTTTCCAATAATTAATAAAAGGTAAAGATTCCCCTCGCACATACATGCTAGTCATTTCTGGCTCTAGTGGGCGGTGCTCATCTCCGTTACAAAGCCAGAGAGCCAGTGCTGTTCGAAGATATCTCTGTGGTCATGTGGCTGCCATGACTAAACACCGAAGGCACAGGGAACGCTGTTACCTTCCCACCAAAGTGGTCCCTATTTTTCTACTTGCATGTTTACATGCTTTCGAACTGCTAGGTTGGCAGAAGCTGGGACAAGTAACGGGAACTCTCTCCGTTATGCAGTGCTAGGGATTTGAACTGCCAAACTGCCAATCTTTCTGATTGACAAGCTCAGCGTCTTAGCCACTGAGCCACTGCGTCCCTGATATTGTCCCTAATATTGACACACTTAAAGTTTTTGCACCTGAGAGTCCTACAAAGCCATTAAAATCAGTACTTATTCTTAAGCATCTGTTCCACAAATTTTATGTGCTGTTACTGTGAGACATGAGAAAGGCATTTCTCCATGCAGCCTCTCTCTTCTATGACTAAAAACATAAAATCTTCATTTATTTGATATCTCCACGAGCTCAATAGCCAGGCTCAATAACAGTAACTGTGATATCACCAAGCTCAATAGCAGTAACTGAGAGAGGGAACTTGGAGTCTTAGTGGATAACCAGCTAAATATGAGCCAGCAGTGTGCAGCAGCAACCAAAAAAGCTAATGCAATCCTAAATTACATTAACAGAGGGATACAATCAAGATCAAGGGAAGTACCAATACCACTCTATAAAGCCTTAGTAAGACCACACCTAGAGTACTACATCCAGTTTTGTTCACCACATTATAAAAAAGATGTTGAGACTCTAGAAAAAGTACAGAGAAGAGCAGAGAACGGGACTGGAAGCTAAAACATATGATGAGAAGAGCAACCAGGATGATTAGGGAACTAAAGGCTAAAACATACAATGAATGGTTGCAGGAACTGGGCTTGGCTAATCTAGTAAAGAGAAGGACCAGGGGAGATATGATAGCAGTCTTCCAATATTTGAGGGACTGCCACAGGGAGGAAGGGGTCAAGCTATTTTCTAAAGTGCCTGTAGGCCAGACAAGGAATAATGGATGGAAACCGAACAAGGAGAGATTTAACCTGGAAATAAGGAGAAACTTTCTGACAGTGAGAACAATCAACCAATGGAACAGCTTGCCCTCGGAAGTTGTGAGAGCGCTATCACTTGAGACTTGCAAGAAGAGGTTGGACTTCCATTTGTCAGAAATGGTGTCTAGTCCAACCCCTCTTGGGCGGGGGTTGGACTAGATGACCTACAAGGTCCCTTCCAACTTTGATTATCTGTTGTCTATTCCTGTTGCCTGTTTCTTGATTTTACTTACTTCAAAGAGCTGACACAATTAGATGTGAGATGCTGGACCATTTCCATTTACAGAATTAAAGGCCTGCCCACTCATCCTTGAGTTAACAGAAAATATACCTGCACGATATTTTCTGGGTCTTTTGCCAGTCCTCACTCAATCTCTGTGATCTCTGTTCCATGTCCCAATGTCCTTCTAAAATAAAGTATAACAAAATCAGTTTTTATACATCATACATTTCCCCCAAAACACTGAGATCCTATA